>JALAZF010000305.1:0-1200000 GCA_022829125.1 Lathyrus tuberosus
CCTAATCTTCATCTAAACAAATCAAAATCCCAATCTTTGTTTATTATTTTCCCAAACCCTTCTTCAAAACCCCAATCTTCATCTAAACAAATAAAAAAAATCCTAATTTCCAATTTCATTTCTAAGGGGTTGTTTTTTCAAAATCGAAATCAACATAGACAAACCTAAACAAGTCATTTTCAATTGAGAAACAATTTCCATTTTGAATCATTTCCATGGAGTTCAAGAGTTTCTAATTGTACATGATTAGTAAATTTAATTTTTATAACTCACATGTATGGGTGACGGCTTTTGATTAGGAGCAAAACATTAATTGTTATATTTACTTTTTGTTTGAATATGACAGATTATAGCTTACCATTGAGGATTGATTAGGAGTACATATAAAACATACATATAAAAGATATATGAAAAGTAATATTCGCTCTGTCCCAAAATAATTTCTGCATCTCATAAAATTATTTGTCCTAAAATAAGTATCGCATTTTAATTTCCAATGTAATTCTCTAGTGTTGATTTTTCAATTATGCTCTCTAATTAATACTCTTAATTTATTATTTTCTCACTCTATATTTATGATAATTCGAATACACCAATAGTAAATAAAGATAGTTTGGTAAAAATACTATTCTCTCATTTTCATTTATTACATTTTCTTAATTTATGTGAAATCACCAACTATAACAATTATTTTAGGACAAAGCGAGTATCCTTTTTTTTGTTTTCAGATTTCAAGGTAAACGTAAAAATGAAGTGTGTGTTTGGAGTGGCGGTAAATAGAATTAATTTTGATAAAATTGAGTTTAATATAATTGAGTTTAGAAAAATTGAGTTTAGACAAATTGATTTATGTTTGGATATATTTATGTAAAAAGGAGATGAACAAAAAATTTCAGCGTAAAATTTACGTATAAAATCAAAAGTTACAAATTCTAACTTATAGTAAAATTAATTATGGAGGCAGAATCAATTCTACTTTCGAAAAGTCAAACACTTCAAAATCACTTCATAATCAATTTTACACCGCTAAAATTGTTTTTGACTCTTCCGAAAGCCAAATCAAACATGCTAGTAGTTTCTTCAGATGATGAATATGATGAAGAAAATGACAAGTTGCTGGAAAAGAGTAAAGAGAGAGGTTCAAGCAATGGAAACATTGTTAAAGTCCATAATCAAGAATTATTATGTGAACTTTATTATTTTCTTTCCTCCTATGGCATGATTTTGGTTTTAAAAATTGTACGTTCTACGTATGATTTTAACGCTGGAATATCCCTATTGTTGTATTAGGTAACTTATTCATTTTCCTCTATTTTGTGTTTTGATATATATATATATATATATATATATATATATATATATATATATATATATATATATATATATATATATATACCACTTGCATACTTAAGAAAGCAGTGGCTTTAACATTAGTATCTAATGTGATGGATTGGCCAGGCGGAAAAGGGGCATTATAAATGTTTCCTTTACGTAAATCCCAATTTGTAAAACCATAACTTCATTTTCCATATTTTTGACAAGATTGGTTATAAACCATTTAACAAAAGGGATATAATCTTGGATAGCATCTACATAACCATAATATGCTTCTTTAAATTCTTCTAATCCATAAGAATTGAAATTTTTGAAATACCATTCTCTGAATTGAGAATGTTTGTCCGTCATAAACGCATCATTGATAAGTTGTCTCATAGAACTTCCTGGAGCAAAGTTGTATTTCATCATATGGGAAACTCCATGTCAGATTGGTTAGGTGATTTCTTATCCTGTTGTTTTTTGTAAATTCCATAAGGCATTTGATTTTCACTTATCTTAATATTTTCCACAGCTTCTATCTCTTCTCTTAACTGAGAAGTGGAAGGTCTAGCTAGTTGCTAGGAGTAGTGTAAAATTCACTAATAGAATCTGTAGAATATCTAGCAGACATAGTCTTTGGTAATTTAACCATCCTTTTAGGGGTAAATCTTATTTTTAAATCTCCTTGATGAGTTTGGACTATTTGATATATATCCTTATTAAGGATAGGTTCAGAATCCATTTCTTGAGGAACAGACCATGTCTCTGGGAAATTTATTTCATCCCAATTTATCAACCTATTGGTTGCAACATTAGATGTTAACAAATTTGTTTGGACTAGGGTAGTTTTTCCATTAAAAGATATTTGTTTCGCTCTGGGTTTTAAGGAAGTCATAACCTTATAATAAACCCTATAACATATTGCCATTATTTCACTTCCAGGAGTGAAATTATAACCATCAGTATGAATGGTTAATTGGAGAGCATTCAATATATTCTTATCTGTCATAGATAAGCTTAAGTTTGCTGAAACTTCGAAATAGACTGGTCTATGACACAGACTTGTTTCAACCATAGTTGCTAGAGATTGTTTAAAATCTCTGCATCTACCATCACGGATATAACTTATGATGCTAGCGTTTAACCCTAATAAGGTTAAAGGTTTGACTCAATTTGTATTAATCTAATATGGATATAATTGTATTTCTTGTAAGTAATCTAAACTTTCTATTATGATCTTACAAGGCTAAATCCTTGTTGTGATTAGATTGAAGATCCTTGTTAAAAGGATGTGAATAAGGTTTTCGTATAAAGCTTTTATTTATATAACCCAGCAACATGTTTTTAGGGTTTCAATATTGAAAATGTTTTTAGCGTTTTTCAAAAGAGTTCCTCGTTTGTTTTTCCCAGGTTGGGAGTGTTTTTAGAGGAAGAAAAATTTGAAAGTTTTTACTAAAAACATTGGACATCAAGGTTGATTTAGAGATGGGTTTTGGAAGCAGAGTATATAAAAACTTTTTATATTAAAAATGAATGCGTGCCTACAAATGAATACAAAGTTCCTTTATATAGGAACTAAAAGTACTTCCTATTGAAGCAGGTAGCAAGTCACCTTTGACTGGCACTAAACGGTTACAAAAAGACAAAAACAAAAAGCAAAAAGTAAGTAAAGGAATATCGGGTGCTCAATGGGCCCCATCGACCTATTCACTTTACGACTTTTGCCTAATACAGACAACAAACTTTACATAAAGCAAACATTATTGTTATTGATGGTCGACAAGATGGCCGACACCATTATATCTGCTGGGCTCTACAGGCTGACAGCTACATTGTCTTGATTGTCATAGATAAGATTCCTTCTTATCTAATTTTTGCTTTTTTCTTTATCATTCTTGGCTTGTTGGGACATGGCATGAATCATTGAGTCCCAAAAGTCTTCTAATGTGGGTTCCTCTTCTTGGCTTTCTCCTGCCAACTGTGTAGTTTCCATTGAATCTCTAGACGAGATAGACATTTAGTCATCCCTAATTGATCTGGTAGGGAAGGTTCTGAAAATTTGATTTTTCATATGGTCCAAAGTTCTGACCATAATTTTTTCTTCAGATTCTGTAGGAAATTTCTTTTGAAAGTAATTTTTCAAATTTGCCATAGACATCTGTTGGGAACCTTGCTCCACAATTCCTTTAGATTTGTCATCTACAATGACTGTATTAATTGCTGCAATCTTGATGCGAATATCATTAACATCCATCTTATTCCACCATTTGTAGAAGAAGTTCCTTTCTAAAATTGGGATATTATTTTTTTCCTTTGAAACTATGACAGTCCACCTCCATATCCATGGAATCCGAGATTTAACAAAGAATATCATAGGACATTGTTCTACAACTAATTCGGTTAATTTGTTCAAAATTAAAGGACTGTTATCACACCATGGTGTATACAAATTCATTATTTCTTCTGGAAGTATTTCCAGAGATGGTCTAAATTTTAACCACCATTGGCGAAACCAACTTGGAATAGATTTATCCAAAATTTCTGGACTAATCGTAAAAAACTAGGAATGTTTATTCCTAGGATTTTGATAATAGAAAGTTTGGGTAAAAGCCTGAACATAATCCCAGTAATTGAAATAAATGTATTTCCCCTCAGCAATTTTAATTGCTCTTTCACTATTAGGATTCAATCCCCATTCTCTTAGAGATAAAATGTTTATAATGTGACATTTACTGGGGTTAATATAACTTTCAGGATTTTTGTTTTGGTAGTGATGCGTAATTGTTACTGATTTAGTAATAATTAGCAATATTTCCAATTGGGGTCTAGGTTTTCCATGAAGCCCAGTATATCCTCTAGATTCGAGGTATCTTTCTTTAGTGGCCTAAGCATCATTAGGATTTAACCTAATGTCTTCTTCCTCAATGTTAGTTCCTGGATTGGCTGGAATTTTGGTAAAACAAAGTATATTCAATGTTGATGTCAAGGTGCTGATGTTGCAACATTGAAGTCTTAACACTGGGCTGTGTTAAGTAATTAATTGCTGAAGTTGGATGTCTGATGTCACACAGGTGATGTTGTAACATCAGATCTGCAGAATTAACAACAGCAGGCTGTGATGTTGTTAGGGTTGCGTATTAGCTGGAATTGTGGAGAGCAAGCTGTCTCATTGGATGCGAATATCTTGGGATAGATATTTGCTGCTGCATAGGAGATCTGTTGCAGATTTGTAGGAGATTTAAAAGGTTGAAGATTTAAAAAGATTTTAGGAGAAAATCTGTTTTAAATATTCAGTTTTAAATAACAAATCTGGGAGATATTGTAGCAAGTCCAAGACCAATTCAAGGAGCTATATAAAGCGCACAAGACCAAAGGAAAAAGGTACAGAAATACAGAGAGAAGATCAAGAGCATAGGCTGAGTGTCTTGAGTATTTTGTACGAGTTGTATTTACAGTATTCTAGGGTTTGAATAGGTGTTGAGTTTCTGTCCTCTCTAGAAGCTGTGAAGTAATATAGAGTGTTTGCTTGATCAAAGCTGTGAAGTAAGATCAAGGGTACTCAAAGTGGGTTCTTTGAGTGTTTGTAAGGGATTGAGTGGTGTTCTCATACCTAAGTGGTTTCTTAGGTAGGAAGTCATTAGTAGAGTATAAGTTTAGGAGATTGTTAATGGGTTGTTGAGTCTGTAAATTATATCTACAAGTAGTGAATTCCATCCCTGGCTTGGTAGCCCCCATAGTAGGTTGGTTGTAACCGAACTGGGTCAACAATTCTTGGTGTTATTTTACTGTTATTGCTGTCCATTGTGCAGAGTGTGTTGTTGTGACATCACACCTTAACATCACACGTCTGATACCAGAATTTCAATTGGTATCAGAGCAGGCATCCTGTCTGTCTCTGGGTGAGATCTAGGGAAGTTACTTTCTGGTGTAAAGATGGACAAAGAAGTTGGAGGATTCGTCAACAGACCCCCTATTTTGGATGGATCAAATTATGACTATTGGAAGCCAAGGATGACCACCTTCTTAAAATCCTTGGACAGTAGGGCTTGGAAGGCTGTTATTAAAGAGTGGAAAGCACCTGTTGTATGTGAGAAGGATGATGCTGGTAAAGATAAAGAAGGCACCTCTAAGCCAAAGCCTGAAGAAGAGTGGACCAAGGAGGAAGACGAGCTTGCACTTGGAAATTCCAAAGCTCTAAATGCCATCTTCAATGGAGTGGATAAGAATATCTTCAGGTTAATCAATACATGTGAAGTTGCTAAGCATGCATGGAATATCTTGCAGGCTACTCATGAAGGAACATCTAGAGTCAAGATGTCAAGACTTCAGATTTTAACATCAAAATTTGAAAGCCTGAAGATGAAGGAAGATGAGACTATTCATGATTTCCACATGAGTGTTCTTGAGCTGGCCAATGCATCTAGTGCTCTTGCAGAGAAGATGTCAGATGAAAAGCTTGTGAGGAAGATCCTTAGGTCCCTACCTAAGAAGTATAAGATGAAGGTTACTGCCATTGAAGAATCACAAGACATCAGCAAGATGAGAGTAGATGAGCTCATTGGATCTCTTCAAACTTTTGAGCTTGGGTTGAATGAGGAAGAACCTGAAAAGAAGCCAAAAAGTATAGCCTTGGTGTCAAATGATGCAGAAGAAAAAGGAAAGAGTTCTGAATCGCAGGAGGATCTATCTCAGGCCATAGTGATGTTAGGAAGACAGTTCACCAAAGTATTCAAGCGAATGAATAATAACTCCAGGTCTAATGTCAAGAACATGACTTCTGACACCAGCAAGAAGGATGAAGAGAAAACTACCCAAGATAAAGGAGTTCAGTGCTTTGAGTGTGAAGGGTATGGACATGTCAAGAAAGAATGTCCCACCTTCTTGAAAAAGCAGAAGAAGGGCATGACAGTTTCCTGGTCTAACTCTGATAGTGAAAGTGAAGGCGAGTCAGCAAAGCATGTGAGAGCTTTAACAGGAGCTGTGGTTTCTGATGATGATTCTAGTGATGGAGAAGTAACTTATGAGGAGTTAGCTTCTACCTATCAAGAGCTGTGTTTAAAAAGTGCTGAGATTTGTCAAGAAAATAAGTGCTACAAACAACAAATTACTCAGCTAGAGAATGAAAAGACTGATCTGGAAAATGAAGTGGTGCTAGTTAGAGCTCATCTTGATCAAATGACCAAGTCTGTTAGGATGCTGAGCTGTGGTACAGACACACTTGACAAGATTCTTCAGTCAATAAAAGCTGCTGGAGACAAAGCTGGGATAGGTTATGTGGCTGACGATAAGAGAACTTCAGAAGAAAGCACTTTAGGTTCAAAGAAGGAAGTGTCACAACTTTCATCTCAACATCAGCCAAAGAAGCAGGATACTACCCCTAAGAAAGCTGATGTTTCACAACCTAAGAAGAAAACTGGTCCATATCAGAAGAGAAAGCAGCCACAAGGAGCTAGTCAGTATATGCCCCCACAATACCACAAGAGCATGCAAGCTGCTCAGTTCAAACAGCACATGTCTCATCAGGTGTCTCAACATCAGGACAACTGGTATGGTTATGGATATGGATACACCAATGTTGTTCCTCATGGAAGAAGAAAACCACACCATCATGGGAGATAATCCAGGAAACAACATTCTAAGCCTTCTTATGGGAGAAGATACCAGCATAATAGATGGCATGGCAGTTATGGTAGGAGGAGACCACATTATGGATGGCAGCCTAAGCAATATCATCATGGCAGAAGATTCAGAGATGAAAGGGTGAGATGCTATTATTGTGGAAGGTTTGGACATATGCAGTACTCTTACTACAAGCTGCATGGATACCCTCAACCTCAAAACAGATGGAGAGAGTACAGGCCCAAAGTTGTTAAACAATGGGTACCTAAGGAGAAGGTGAAGTGCTTATTGGCTAACATGGCTGATAGAGAGTTTGAAGAAGGAACATGGTATTTTGACAGTGGGTGTTCCAAACACATGTCAGGATGTAGATCCATGTTTGCTGAATTTAGAACTTGCCCCCCTCTTGAAGTCATATTTGGCAATGGAGAAAAAGGTGTTGTTGCAGGAGTTGGGAAAGTGCAAGGTGTTGGTAGACCTGAACTTGATAATGTTAAGTTTGTCAATGGGTTAAATGCAAATTTGATCAGCATAAGCCAATTGTGTGATGAAGGTTACAAGGTAAACTACACTAAGCATGAGTGTGTGGTTTCTGATGAGCATAATCAGATTGTTATGAAGGGTGCCAGAACCAAGGATAACTGCTATCAGTGGATTTCTCTTGAAGGAAATTCAACTATTGATGCTCAAGTTGATGTTACAACATCAGACTATGACATCAGGATGCTGAAAGATCACTCAGAGTTAGTGAGTCCTGATGTGAATTCTTTTAAATGTTTAAAAGGATAGTCTTTATGGAGGGAGAAAATTAGTAATTGGTCTTTAAAATATACAGAAAATCTGGCGCCATACCTCAGACCATCATTCTCTAGTGTAACAAGATCACGGTTCATCAAAGAGCATATCTTCCGTCCATTCGTCTCCTTCAACAAGAAGAATCATCTGAACTCATACTGCCTCAAGGGAACCATGTCAAACCAGACATCGTCTCCATCAAAGAAATCTGTCACTCAAAGCTCTTCGCGAGATAAGGCTAGGGTTTCTTCAGAAGAGGGATTTGCAGAAGAAGCTTTGAATATAGAACCTATCTCAATGATGCTCCCAGAATCAGGTACTTCGAGACCCACTAAACTAACTCCTAAGAGACCTGCTACTATCTTCAAGAATCCTGAAACAAAGAAGGTTGTTACTAGTGTGTTATTTGGGGACAAAACTGTGCCGAAATCATATACGTCTCAGACTATTGAAGAGAAGTTTGATGTAGACAATAGGATGGGAAATCTTGCCTCAAAGATTCTAGACAAAGGCATCCCTGTCAAAGGAATTTCAATCCCACTAAATCGGATGCCAGCTGAGAAAGACAACATGCAGGAAGGTAAGTCAAGTCTTCAACAACATGCAATGACAACTATTGAAGATGCTGATCATAGTGAAGACATGCATGAAGAAACAAATGTTGAGGAGAATGTTAGGACATCTGCTGAACCCACTTCTGTTGGTGGAAAAAATGATATTCGTGGTGAAGCAGATGTTGAAGAGGAGGTTAGAACATCGCTTAGTAGGGATGCTGAGACTACTGATGTAATTGAAGTTGATGACTTATCTGATGATGAAGTCATTGGAAGAGCAGTGCCTAGTCTGTCCAAGAGACTAAGAACAAGAAAAGGAAAGATGGTTGAATCGTCGTCAAAGAAAGCTTCTGATGAGAAGAGAAAAAAGACTGTTGTTGGGCCAACAAAAGCATGGAGTAAGGTTGATGTGAATCCCAGAAAAAGGAAGCTAATGGAAGAATCTGAATCAGAGTATGATGTTGAGGATGATGTTCAAGACATCACTCCTGTCAGAAAGTCAATCTTGAAGAGAATTGCTGACAAGATACCTGAGGTTCCGGTTGATAACATTTCATTCCATTATGCAAGCAGTGCGTCGATGTGGAAGTTCATCTGTCAAAGAAGACTTGCTCTTGAAAGAGAGATTGGGAAAGAGATTATGGAGATTAAAGAAATCATAGAGGTGATTAAGGCTGCTGGTTTGATGAAGACGGTTCATGGGTTCTCCGAGTGCTATAACAGTCTGGTTAAGGAATTTGTGGTCAATATTCCTGTGAAGATTTCAGACAAAAGCAGTGTGGACTACATGAAAGTGTTTGTGAGAGGAAAATGTGTTGAATTCTCTCCTGAGGTTATAAACAAGTATCTAGGAAGAAAAGATGAAGAATTTGATGAGCTAGAAGCCACTGATAATGATGTCTGCAAGGAAATAACTGCTGGTCAAGTTAAGGTGTGGCCCTTGAAAGGGAAACTACCAACTAGCAAACTTAGTGTTAAGTATGCTATCTTACGCAGAATTGGAGCCGCAAATTGGGTGCCTACCAATCATAAAACCACAACAGCTGTGGGACTAGGGAGGTTTATTTATGCTGTGGGTACTAAGAAGAAATTTGACTATGGAGCATATGTGTTTGAGCAGACTGTGAGACATGCCACCACTAATGCTATCAAACTGCCTATAGCATTTCCTTCGCTCATCTGCGGAGTTATGATGAAACAACATCCAGGCATCTTAACAAGATCAGACACAGCCTGCAAGAGGGAATCTACCTTATCCATACATCCAAAGTTACTTGTTGGGAGTCATGTTCCAGACATTGTGTCAACATCAAATGCAGGTATCAGGAAGAAAACTTCCAAGGCTGATTTGCTAGCAGAGCTGAAGGAAACCCGCAAAGACTTGGATTTTGTGATTAATACCAGTCTGACTAGAAAAGAAAAGATTGAGAAGATGATCCAAAGTTTGGAACAAGATGATCATGCTGACTCTGAAGATGAAGGACAAGATAGTGCAGATGAAGCAAGTTCAGAAGAAGACTAACCTCCATCTTCTGTTTTTAGATAGTAGTTTCTGTTTTTTTTTTGTGTTTTTGCTGTGATTGTTATGTAATTTGAACTTTGTGCTGTTATATGCACTAGTTTTGTTTTTAGTCTTCTTCTATGATTTGTTATGCCTGGTTGCTAACTGTGAGGCTAACAATGAGAGCTAGGGTGTACTGACTATCGTTTATAGGGCTTCCAGCTGAAGTTTGCCTAATTGTGGCTAAAAAGGGGGAGAAAATAGCCAAGATAGTCAAGAGTATTATTGCCATATGCTGCTAATGTGATGCAGATATTAAGGGAGAGATAAATTGATGCTGCTAAAAGGTGTTTAGTTGAAAAGTGGTAATGATGCATTAAGGGGGAGTTTTGACTGAACTGGTGAAGATATCATGGAAATTGAAGAGTGCAGCCAAGCAGACATCAAAGGGGAGAAAAGTACTGCACATTGTGAGCTACTGAACAGTTGTGATGCTGGTTCATGTTTTAGAGGGGGAGCACCAATTGGCTGTTGTCAATAATGAAGATGGTGCTGCAGCAGATCAAGTGATGAAGACTATGTAAAGTGTCAAACTGCTGCTGATGAGAGTTTCAAACTTTTGAAGATTATTCCGCTGCTGAAGTCTCTGAAGATGCAGAGATTGTTTTAGCCAAAATTAGCCAAAGGGGGAGATTGTTAGTTCCTGGACTGGCTGGAATTTTGGTAAAACAAAGTATATTCAATGTTGATGTCAAGGTGCTGATGTTGCAACATTGAAGTCTTAACACTGGGCTGTGTTAAGTAATTAATTGCTGAAGTTGGATGTCTGATGTCACACAGGTGATGTTGTAACATCAGATCTGCAGAATTAACAACAGTAGACTGTGATGTTATTAGGGTTGCGTATTAGCTGGAATTGTGGAAAGCAAGCTGTCTCATTGGATGCGAATATCTTGGGATAGATATTTGCTACTGCATAGGAGATCTGTTGCAGATTTGTAGGAGATTTAAAAGGTTGAAGATTTAAAAAGATTTTAGGAGAAAATCTGTTTTAAATATTCAGTTTTAAATAACAAATCTGGGAGATATTGTAGCGAGTCCAAGACCAATTCAAGGAGCTATATAAAGCGCACAAGACCAAAGGAAAAAGGTACAGAAATACAGAGAGAAGATCAAGAGCATAGGCTGAGTGTCTTGAGTATTTTGTACGAGTTGTATTTACACTATTCTAGGGTTTGAATAGGTGTTGAGTTCCTGTCCTCTCTAGAAGCTGTGAAGTAATAGAGAGTGTTTGCTTGATCAAAGCTGTGAAGTAAGATCAAGGGTACTCAAAGTGGGTTCTTTGAGTGTTTGTAAGGGATTGAGTGGTGTTCTCATACCTAAGTGGTTTCTTAGGTAGGAAGTCATTAGTAGAGTATAAGTTTAGGAGATTGTCAACGGGTTGTTGAGTCAGTAAATTATATCTACAAGTAGTGAATTCCATCCCTGGCTTGGTAGCCCCCAGAGTAGGTTGGTTGTAACCGAACTGGGTCAACAATACTTGGTGTTATTTTACTGTTATTGTTGTCCATTGTGCAGAGTGTGTTGTTGTGACATCACACCTTAACATCACACGTCTGATACCAGAATTTCACTAAATGTACATGAAAATCTCTGTCGGTGGATTTTCAAAATATTCAGCAATTTGCTCATTAGGGTTTTCATTAACCATAGTGTCTTTGTAAGACTGTGTCTTACTTATGTCAACCTTATGCTGAGGCATTCCTCTAGCTTGTTGTATTTTATTATGATATGTTACAGTTGTCCAATCCCCTATTAGGGGAATGCTTTCATGCTGATGCTGAAGAGGTAACATATTGCTACCACTTCCTCTTGCTAGGCCACGACCATAGCCGCACCCTCTTCCTCCCCTTGAAGGGGTTGACATTATCCCTGCAAAAATTCACGCTTCAGAAATTCAGCAAGTGAATTATTTTCACCTTTAATGTATTCAATTTCAAAATCAAACACTGATAATTGAGCTTGCCAATTTGCAAATATTTGTTTAGCTACTAAATTCTTAACATCCTTTTCTATAATTGATTTGACATAACTACAATCAATTCTTAACAGGAACTTTTTATTTAAAAGATCATCCTGAAATTTCGATACACATTTTATTATAGAAAGCATTTCTTTCTTAACACTAGCATATTTGGACTGAGTATGGTTCCATTTACCCGAAGTAAATCTAACAAGAACCTCTTTATTATTTTCAGGAATAACTTTCTTAAGTATTCCTGCATAACCTATATTGGAGGCATCTGTTTCAACAATTTTTTTAAACTTTGGGTTTACCAAAGATAGACAAGGTAAACATTTAACCTTGCTCTTAATAGTTTTAATGGCCTGAGAATGTTGCTCAGTCCAAGGTCCAGGATTTTTCTTAAGTCTATTATAAAGAATAGCATTGTCCTGGGCTAAATTCTCATAATAATCTGAAATATAATTCAGACTTCCTAAAAACCTTTGTAATTGAGTTTTATCAGTTATCATATCAGGGAATTTGGAAGCAAATTCAATACTTCTGTTTATAGGAATAATTGTTCCTTGATCAATTTCATGGCCTAAAAACCTAACACTGGTCTTGAATAATTTCATTTTGGGGGCAAATATGACTAACCCATTATGCTTAATTAAATCTTTAAATATTTTTTAAATGTTTAATGTGTTGATTAATTGTTTTAGAAAAAACTAAAACATCGTCAATATAAACTATAATGAAATCCGTATAAGGAATGAAAATATCATTCATGATATTCTGGAATTCTAATGGGGCATTTTTAAGTCCAAAGGGTAAAACATTCCATTCAAAATGACCAAAAGGAACAGTAAAAGTTGTTTTATATTTATCAGACTCATTAATTTGAATCTGCCAATTGTCACACCCTCATTTTTCACCCTAGCCCTTCATATCATACATGCATCATATAATCTCATTTGATCATCGATTCCTAAGATTTTGGGTCGTAGGTTCGAGCTTGGCAAATTAGGGTTTTGCTTGAAAGGTTTCCCAAGGTTTTTCACCATTGGTTGTGTTAGCCTTTGCAAGTTAGGGTTTTCTGTAACCCAATCTATTCTCTGGTCTTTGTGTTTCCGTAATACAAAATCTACTGCTTTGTTTCCCTATTGTGCTTATTAAGAGTGAAAGATTGGATTAAGAGGCTCGTGGTGTCATTCAAGTCCAATGAGTTTCGCATGATCATTCCTTCTCAAGACAAGTTCATGATGGATCGATTTTACAAAGAAGCTTCAATTGTTGATTTTTGGTACTATTATCTGCTTAAGAGATAAGAAATTTGGATATCATCTATTCATGGCCGAGTTTTAAGTGGAATCAAGCCAATTTCATCCATTTGCAACTTTGTTTTTTATGAAAGTTCAAGAAGAATTTCTAGTGGGGACAACGTCAGTTTTGGACCCGATTTTAAGCAATTCATGCCAAGATATTCCCATTCATCACATGTGAAGCCTAAGTGAGACAATTCATCATATTTCTATCACAATCATGTTTCATCATCAAGTATTGATCATAAAATTAAGGCCTAAGTCCATCCATTTGAAATTTGTTTTCTAGTGAAGAATTCAACTTGGTGTGAAACGATTTCAAACATTGAGATTTTGGATGCAAGCTTCAAGTGTCAAGGGATGTTCATTTGCATATATTACCATTTGAATTTAAGAGCATACAAGGCCATACAAGCTAAATGTAAGTACAAGAGGTTTCTGCTGCTAAGAAGGAAACTAGAGAAAAGCTCGAAGCTAGCATTGATGAGCTCGAAGGACGATTGAGAAATGCTCTGACTTTGGTCAAAGATGAGCGTCACCTCAAAGAGGAAGCCATGAGGTCGGCACACTATACTCCTGATATATGGAACGACAAGTGTAAGGAGTTGGAAGCTTCCAAAGGGCTAGTGGAGCATTGGAAGAGTCATTTCGAGGATTTGAAGAAAGATAGCTCCCAATGGGTCAAAAGGGAGAAGAACCTCAATCAGTTGCTCAACACTCATGTAGAGTCTCTTTGTCAGCCTGCTTTGGATATGTATCGTGCTAGGTACAATTGCCTTGTAGAATACTGTAATCTCATGATTAGCGATGTACCTTGGAGGTTGGAGAGCGCAATGCAAGACTTGGATGGCAACAACGCCCCTTCTTCGATTAACGACTTCATTCACCTTTGTGATCAGATGGTAGGGAGATTCCTGTCTGAGTCAAAGAAGCTTGAAGAACGCATCTGAAAGAAGACTATTTGATTATTGTTTTGTATTCTCATGTCTTATTTCAAAACTTATGTACTCATTTAATGAACATGCTTAATCTTGTGTACTCAATCTTCTAGTGAATTAATGAAAAGCTTCTTTTGTTCTGAAAGCTGTGCAAATTTTATTTCTATAATACCTATGATAACCACGAGTCTCGAGGGTCTCCTTGAACATCATTCTAGCATTGCATACGCATTCATATATCATCTTGCATATTCATCAAACCCTGAAACTCACAACCATTTGGCCTGCTACAGTAGGAACAAGCTGACTTCCCGGCATCCTTACAACACCAGAAGTAATCGGAAGAGGATCATGGATCAAATTGAGCAGAACCAAGCCGCTCTTAGAGAAGAGATGCTCACTATGAAGACTCAGATGGGCCAGCTGATGGAGGTCATTCAGAACATGGCCAGAGGACAAGAAGAGATGAGGCAGGCTGCCGAAAGAAACACTGCTGTCCCAACTCCTGTTGGTGGAGGTGTCCCAACTCCTGTTGGTGGAGGAGTTCCAATCCCTAATGGTGGAGGTATTCCAATTCCCGATGGCGCGGGAATTCAGATCCTTATAGGCGGAGGTATCCCAACTACTGCTAGGGCAATCCCGACACCTGTCCAGTATGACGAGCATGAAGATTTTTATGGCCCTCATGGTGACTCGGTCGTAGATGCTTTTGGGCCGCCAAATGCTGACTTGGCAAAGAAGGTGCATGCCCTACAAGAGACTGTGAAAGGCTTGCAAGGACCCAATACGTTTGGTTTAGATGCTGCTGATATGTGCTTGGTGCCTGGTGTCAGGATCCCCCCTAAATTTAAACTCCCTGACTTTGAGAAATACAAGGGAACCAGTTGTCCGAGAACACACATTCGATCATACTGCAGAAGAATGGCTGCTCATTCAGATGACGAGAAATTACTTATGCATTTCTTTCAATATAGCCTCAGTGGGGCTTCCCTTGAATGGTATATGCAATTGGAGCGCGCCAACATCAGGACATGGAATGAATTAGCTGGAGCCTTCTTAAAGCATTACCAGTACAACTCAGACATGGCGCCTAACCGCACAAAACTCCAAGGTCTGACTCAGAAGTCTGGCGAGTCATTTAAGGATTATACCCAGAGGTGGAGGGACTTAGCTTCAAGAGTACAACCACCTCTCCTTGACAGAGAACTCAATGACATGTTCATGGGAACTCTCCAAGGACCCATCTTGGAGCGCCTGGCAGGAAGTACATCCTCTGTATTTTCCGAGTTGGTAATGGCTGGAGAAAAGATTGAGAGCATGATAAAGTTAGGAAAAATTTAGAATGCCGTTGAATCTTCCAGTGGAGCCAAAAGGCCCTATCAAGGTTTTTCGAAGAAGAAAGAGGGCGAGGCAAGTGCTGCTTTCGGGAATAGGGGAAAAGGTAGAGCATATCAGGAATATCATCATGTGGCTGCTGTCACCCCGAATCAGTATCATCAACCTTTGACTATCCCTGCAAGCCAGCCTGCTGTTCAGCAACAAGCGCCTCAACGCCAAAACTACTACCAAGGTCAGCCCAGACAGAGGAGACCCGAGAAAAAGTTTGACCCTATTCCCACAACTTATGCCAGATTGCTTCCACTTTTGCTTAAGGGTTCATTGGTACAAATGAGAGACATGAAGCCTCCGCCTGCTGTGTTACCTCCTGGTTACGATGCGAATGCTCACTGTGAGTTCCACTCTGGAGCTCCCGGCCACAACATCAAAAATTATAAGGCCCTGAAATACATAGTTCAAGATCTCATCGACTCGAAGGCCATCAATTTCACCAGAAATACTCCCAATGTTATCAATAACCCAATACCGAATCATAACCATGCCACGAATATGATTGAAGAGTCCAGAGGAAAGAAGTTGGTGTCGAAGGTTGGCAAGATGAAGACTTCTTTTGCAACTGTCAAGGAACAACTACTGATACAAGACATCTTCCCAGGATGTTCTGTGGATTGCCAATACTGTTTGGCAGATCCCCAAAGTTGTGATAACTTGAAGATGGAAATTCAAAAATTGCTAGACCAAGGTGTTCTATTGGTTGAACAGATATCCCCTGCTGAAGAGGTGGCAACTTTGGACATCCCTTATTATCCAATTGAAATTCTCTACGATGATGATGTGTCGTGGGCAGTGTCGTATAATCAACCCTATGTATCGTTGGAGATCCCGTGTGATTATGATTGGTATCCTACTCAAATCCCTGGTAATCCAGTACGCGTGCCTCTGGAAATCCCCTATGATTCGATTGACGTTCCAGTGTCACCACCTTCATTAGCTCCATTGACAATAACTGTGCCTTCTCCGTTCTCTTTTGAGAGCACCAAGGATGTGCCTTGGAATTATGATTCAGCTGTATACATCAATGGATAGAAAGTGGAAGATGAACCAGTAATAATTAAAGATTCTGTGGAAAATCTCGCTGGAACCAGAGGTGTGACAAGGAGTGGAAGGATTTTCGCACCTGTGCCACCACCAAGCAACAATTCTGGAACTGTAGGAAAGACAAATGAAAGGCAGACAACAGTTGAACAAGGGCAATCCTCTACTCAGAAGGAAGGTCCTAATGATGAAGCGGAAGAGTTTTTGCGCATTATCCGAAAAAGTGACTATAAGGTGGTTGATCAGCTCAACCAAACACCTTCCAAAATTTCGATGTTGGCATTGCTAGTGTGTTCGCCTGCCCATCACGAGGCATTGTTGAAGTTTTTAAAGGCTGCCCACGTTCCTCAAGAGATTTCCGTTGTCGATT
This sequence comes from Lathyrus tuberosus, assembly GCA_022829125.1. Lineage (NCBI taxonomy): Eukaryota > Viridiplantae > Streptophyta > Magnoliopsida > Fabales > Fabaceae > Lathyrus > Lathyrus tuberosus. Next base: position 16,855 of record JALAZF010000305.1, read on the forward strand.
TTGAAGGGGTGGTGTCAAACATTGCATCCAAACATGTTTTGAGCTTCAGTGATGAAGAATTTCCCCCAGAGGGGAAGAACCACAATAAAGCTCTGCATATATCCACTGAGTGCGTTGATGTTGTTTTGTCAAGAGTTTTGGTGGACACTGGGTCATCGCTAAATGTTTTTCCTAAGAATTCTTTGTCCAAGCTTACCATTAAAGGGTTGATGATGAGGCCGAGTTCAATGATAGTGAAGGATTTTGATGGGGTTAGGAGAACTGTGATAGGTGAGGTTGACCTCCCTATCAAAATTGGGCCTCACACTTTCATCATCACGTTCTATGTGATGGATATTTATCCAGCCTACAGTTTCCTCCTAGGGCGCCCCTGGATCCACACTGATGGCGTAGTAACATCCACACTCCATCAGAAACTAAAGTTCATGATCAACAACCAGATTGTTGTAATTGATGGGGAAGAGGATATTCTAGTTAGCCACTTAACCTCATTCCGTTACGTTGAAGTGGGAGGGGAAGTTCATGAGACCCCTTTCCAAGCTTCCAAGGTTATAAATGTGGAGATGATTCCTGCCGAGAAGGAGAAGAAGAAGTTAGAAAAGGCTTGGTCCCCGATGATTACTTGGAAGGACGTGAAGACTGTGATTGAAGCCGGTAACCCTGAAGGTTGGGGAAGAGTGTTGGAGCTACCAGTTAACAGGAACAAAGCTGGTTTGGGATTCCCAAGTCATCTAAAGAAGACAACCTCCGACAAAGGCAAAGGACCTGTTCCTCGTCCTGTTTTCACTAGTGCTGGACATCTTGTTGACGGCCAAGTTACTTGTGTGGAAGCTGAAGATGATGTGCCCAAAGAAGTCTGCATGGTGTATCCAAGAGCACCAAATCAATAACTCAACAATTGGACTGTCGTGGAGATGCCTGAAGTCACCTTTGTCGAAGAGTAATTTTCCTTGTGTTGCTTTCCAATCCTATGCTCTGCCCAAGGCATATGGATTATTTTGTAGGGCCCCCATGTTTCCAATCAATATTTATCATGAATGAAGTGAACTTTTTGCATTCAATTGTGTTCCCTATCTTTCTTTTTTAATTTTGCATAAATAAAATGGCAATGTTTTTCTTGCATTTTTCTTTCTTCAAATTCTCAAAATAAAGTATGAAATCATCATCATGCAGATCCACCCCGGTTTCCATTGATAACGATTCTGCTATTGTCGGATATGACTTTGATAACCCAATTTACCATGCGGATGAAGACTGCGAGGAAACTTGTGAGCTCCCAGAGGAGTTAGACAGACTACTGAAGCAAGAGTCAAAGGTCATCCAACCGCACCAGGAGTCATTAGATATCATCAATCTTGGGACCGAAGACGACAGGAAGGAAGTCATGGTAGGCTCTGCTATAGAGGAAGATGTAAAGAGAAGATTGGTTGAGTTGTTACACCAGTACAAGGACGCGTTCGCTTGGTCTTACCAAGACATGCCTGGACTGGATGAAGACATTGTAATGCACAGACTACCTCTCAAGGAAGGATGCTCGCCGGTGAAGCAGAAGATGAGAAGAACCCGACCTGAAATGGCTATCAAAATTAAAGAAGAAGTCCAAAAGCAGTTAGACACAGGATTCCTGGTTGTATCCAACTACCCACGGTGGGTCGCGAACATCGTTCTCGTGCCCAAGAAAGATGGAAAAGTACGGATGTGTGTAGACTACAGAGATCTCAACAAGGCCAGTCCCAAAGACAATTTTCCTTTGCCACATATTGATGTACTAGTGGACAATACGACCCAATTTTCCGTCTTTTCTTTTATGGATGGGTTTTCTGGATACAATCAGATTAAGATGGCTCCGGAGGATATGGAAAAGACTACTTTCATCACTCCTTGGGGAACCTTTTGTTATAAGGTTATGCCATTCGGACTAAAGAATGCAGGAGCGACATATCAACGAGCGATGGTAACACTCTTCCATGACATGATTCATAAAGAGATTGAATGTTATGTTGACGATATGATTGCGAAGTCAAAAATTGAGGAAGAGCATCTTGTTCATCTCGAGAAGCTGTTTACAAGATTGAGGAAGTTTAGATTACGACTAAATCCCAACAAGTGTACCTTTGGTGTGAGATTTTGCAAATTGTTAGGTTTCATTGTAAGTCAAAGAGGAATAGAAGTAGACCCAGACAAAGTCAAAGCTATCCAAGATATGCCTGCACCGAAGACTGAGAAGGAAGTTCGTGGTTTCCTGGGAAGATTGAACTATATTGCTCGATTCATATCCCATCTGACGGCCACCTGTGAGCCCATATTCAAGCTGCTGCGAAAGGATCAAGCAGTCGTGTGGAATGACAATTGTCAAAAAGCTTTCGAGAAGATAAAAGAATATCTACAAGAATCACCGATCTTGATACCTCCTGTGCCAGGGAAGCCTCTCATAATGTACTTAACTGTGTTAGATGGATCCATGGGATGCGTACTAGGGCAACAAGATGAGACAGGTAGGATGGAGCATGCTATATACTACCTGAGCAAGAAGTTCAATGATTGCGAAACGAGATACTCGATGCTCAAGAAGACTTGTTGTGCATTGGCTTGGGCTGCCAAATGCCTAAGGCAATACATGCTGACCCATACAACTCTCCTGATCTCAAAAATGGATCCTATCAAATACATCTTTGAGAAACCTGCACTCACCGGACGAGTGGCCCGCTGGCAGATGGTGTTAACAGAATACGACATTCAATATGTCACACAAAAAGCCATCAAAGGAAGCGTGTTGTCTGATTATCTTGCCCACTAGCCTGTGGAAGACTATCAGCCCATGTTTCTCAATTTTCCCGATGAAGATGTTATGTTCGCCAGAGATTATGAAATGCCAGGCCCAGATGACGGACCTGAACCAGGATTACGATGGACGCTCGTGTTCGATGGTGCCGCAAATGCTCAAGGCAGTGGAATTGGGGCAATAATTACATCACCCACTGGATTTCATATCCCTTTCACTACTAGGTTGTGCTTCAAATAACAACATGGCTGAATACGAAGCTTGCATCTTTGGACTAGAAGCTGCTATTGACCACAAGATCAAAATTCTAGAAGTCTATGGGGACTCCGCGTTGGTCATCAGTCAAATTAAAGGAGATTATATGTCTCGTGATAGAAAACTTGTCCCATACAGAGATCATGTCTTAAAAATGATCCCATACTTGGAGGATGCCCTAGCCACGCTAGCATCCATGTTTAAGGTCAAATGGAAGAACGAAGCGCCAGCCATTCGTCTTGAATACCTTGATGAGCCGGCTTACTGCTTGGCGAGTGAGGCCATGGAGCCTGAAGTTGATGATCATCCTTGGTTCTATGATATCAAATGGTACCTAGAGACATAAGAGTATCCAGAGAACATCACCATCACTGACAAGAAATACTTGAGGAAGCTTTCATCAAAGTTCTTCCTGAGTGGGGATGTACTCTATAAGAGGAACTATGACTCGGTCTTGCTCAGATGCATGGATAGACACGAGGCAGACCGAATCATAAATGAAGTTCATGAAGGGTCTTTCGGGACACATGCCAGCGGGCACACCATGGTTAAGAAGATCTTGAGGGAATGATACTACTGGATGACAATGGAAACTGATTGTTACCGCCACGTGCAAACTTGCCATAAGTGCCAGATCTACGCAGATAAGATCCATGCTTCACCACTTCCTCTAAATGTGTTGACATCGCCATGGTCATTCGCCATGTGGGGCATAGACGTGATCGGACGCATCGAGCCCACTGCTTCAAATGGACACCGTTTCATCTTGGTCGCCATTGACTACTTCACTAAATGGGTGGAGGCCGCGTCTTATGCCAACGTCACTAAGCAAGTGGTGGCTCGCTTCATCAAGAAGGAGATCATCTGCAGATACGGGGTTCCAAATAAAATCATTACCGACAATGGTTCGAACCTCAACAACAAATTAATGAAGAATTTATGCGAAAGATTTAAAATCGAGCACCACAATTCAACTCCGTATCGCCCAAAGATGAATGGAGCCGTCGAGGCGGCTAACAAAAACATCAAAAAGATTGTTCAGAAGATGGTGAAGACATATAAAGACTGGCATGAGATGTTTCCTTTTGCTCTGCACGGCTACCGTACATCGGTGCGCACTTCTACCGGGGCAACCCCCTTTTCTCTCGTGTATGGCATGGACGCAGTACTGCCTATCGAAGTAGAGATTCCTTCCTTAAGGATTTTAACAGACGTCAAGCTTGACGAAGCTGAATGGGTGCAAGCAAGACTCGACCAGCTCAATCTGATTGATGAAAAGCGCATGACGACCATCTGTCACGGTCAGCTATACCAGACGCGGTTGAAGAGAGCTTTTGACAAGAAAGTTCGCCCTCGACATGTCGAAGTAGGAGATCTGGTTTTGAGGAAAATTCAACCAATTCACACCGACCCAAGAGGCAAGTGGGCACCGAACTATGAAGGTCCATACGTGGTCAAAAAGGTTTTTTCTGGAGGAGCCTTAATTCTCTCCACTATGGACGACGATGACCTCCCATCCCCTGTGAATTCAGATGCAGTTAAAAAATATTATGCCTAAAAGATAGACCCGGTGGACTAAAAAGAAAATCCACGCAAAAATGGGCGTCCTGGTGGACCATGTAAAAAGAAGAAGGTCCAGGCAAAAATTAGGGACAAAACGAAAGAAATGACCTGCTAAGTTAAAAACCTGTAAGGGTAACTTAGGCAAAAAGGGTATCCTGGTAGGCTGAAAACCCAAAAAGGGCGGTCTAGGCAAAAATTAGGGATTAAAAAGGCAAAAACTGCATTCTATGAAAACTGGTGAATTTTCCTCCTTGATCATGAAACTCCGAATGGGAAGGACCAATACAATCGTTGCACTCAGAAGCAAGGCTTAAAGGGTCTTCAGAGATATACGGGTCATAGCATAATTGAAACTCGATGGAAACCGGTTTCAACATTGCCGTTGTTTTTTTATCCATTTACTTCTAAAGCAATTACCTCTTATAGGAATTGCCTCTTCTTGTAATTCGATCTTTTAAGGGCCTTCAACAATAAAATACTATTTTCATAAAAAAGTTTTCTCTTTTAATTTTTGCTCCGTGATTGCAAAACATGTTTTATTTATGATAAGTATTGCATTTGAATTCTTGGGGATAATAATTTCGGTGATGGAAAGAAAATGCGGGATAACTCTTTCTCTTAAGGTGTCTGTAGGGTAACCATGATCCCTGAGTAACATGCAGAAATACCATTAAAACCACAAAATGACTTGGCCCAGACAAAAGCCATCCAGCCTGGGGTGACCTAGCATAAAGCAACATGGAGCCCTAGCATCTCCAAAGTATGGTTGCGTCGTCAGGTTTCGAGTGTCGGGAAGTTAAGTTCGTTCCCCTTTCAACAAAAGCCCAACCTTCCTCGACACCTCGAGACCAAAATCCACCTTTGACTGGTACCCTTCACCTTACATATCTCCTTTTCCCCAGCAAGCCCAACCATGTCTTGGCACCTTAAGAAGCCCAACTATTCCTTGGCACCTTAACCAAAGCCCAACCATTCCTTGGCACCTTAACCAAAGCCCGACCACGTTTAGCACGACCATCACTTCAGACTCTCACCTCCTCATATCCCTAGCATTTTGCATACATTTCTGCATCATTTGAATGCTCGTTTAGCCAGTTCTTGTACAAGATAGGGGCATTCCTGTGGACATTGTCTCTCCCATCGATTGCTACTCCCAAATCCTTCCGTGCCTTTCGCATGAGTATTTCCTTACCTTACCTTTCGTAAGGGATTTCATTGCCTTTTGCGTGAAATCTTATCCTTTTGCTTTCTTTTTGTAAGCGTTCTCGCTGCCTTACATACGCGACAGAACTTTGTATTAGGTATCTTCGATCAATTTGGACGCTTGATGCCTGTGTGGCCAAAAACTGAATGGTCGCTACTCAGAGAATATCACCTCTGCCTTTGTGCCTGTGAGGTCAAGTGATGTTCTGATACCCTATGCAAGTCCCCTCTGCCTTTTGCACGAGGTTGGTTATTGCCATCAACTTACCTTTTGTGAGTCTTTTTTTCACGATGTATCTCATCCTTGCCTTTTGCAATGTGTCCAACTTACCTTTAGTAAAAGTCTTCCCGTTCCTTTTTCACAAATTCTCCTAACCTTTTGTTCAGGAGTCCTCTATATCTTTTGTAGAAGGAATTTGTCTCCAAGCCTTTTGTTCTAGAGTTCTCTCTACCTTTTGTAGAAGGAATTTCCTCCGAACCTTTTGTTCCGGAGTCATTTCTGCTATTTGCAGAATATAGTAGGATCGTCTTCTCCCAAGGGAATCTCCTCTACGTGTTGTAGCAGGAATCTTTTTCTCTCCAAACCTTTCGTTCTGGGGTCCTCTCTGCCTTTTGTAGAAGGAAATTGTCTCCTAACCTTTTGTTCTAGGGTCCTTTCTACCTTTTGTAGAAGGAATTTGTCTCCAAGCCTTTTGTTCTGGAGTCCTCTCTACCTTTTGTAGGAGGTATTATTCTCCAAACCTTGTGTTCTAGAGCCCTTTCTGCTTTAGTAGAATATAGTACGATCGTCTTCTCCCAAGGGAGTATCCTCTACGTGTTGTAGCAGGAATCTTTTTCTCTCCAAACCTTTCGTTCTGGGGTCCTCTCTGCCTTTCGTAGAAGAAAACTTTTTCTCCTAACCTTTCGTTCAGGAGTCCTCTTTACCTTTCGTAGGAGGAATATCTCATCTTTTATTTCTTGAGTCCTCTTTACCTTTTGTAGGAGGAATATCTCTCGTAATCCTTTATTGCTAGAGTACTCCCTACCTTTTCTTTGGAAGGGGTATCTCACCAACTAACTTCTTGAGTCATATCTACCTTTCGTAGAAGGAATATCTCAACCTTTTTATGTCCCTAAGGTGCTACATGGATGCCTCCTTTCAAGACTGGTAAAGCACTCATATTCGTTCCTCATCGCATCTCAAGCGTATCATCATATCCCTCATAACCAATTACCTTTTCCCATTGACAGACGTTTTTTTTCAAGCCATCCAACTGATTCATCACCTTTCATTCCATCCCTTTTCGGCTGAAAATTAGGGGTGTTTTTATATTTAATCCCCTTGTACCTTGACTGTAAGAAAGCCTTTGCCACTCTCACCTCCAGGTTCAAGAAGATTAAATAGGGGCATCTGTCACACCCTCATTTTTCACCCTAGCCCTTCATAACATACATGCATCATATAATCTCATTTGATCATCGATTCCTAAGATTTTGGGTCGTAGGTTCGAGCTTGGCAAATTAGGGTTTTGCTTGAAAGATTTCCCAAGGTTTTTCACCATTGGTTGTGTTAGCCTTTGCAAGTTAGGGTTTTCTGTAACCCAATCTATTCTCTGGTCTTTGTGTTTCCATAATACAAAATCTACTGCTTTGTTTCCCTGTTGTGCTTATTAAGAGTGAAAGATTAGATTAAGAGGCTCGTGGTGTCATTCAAGTCCAATGAGTTTCGCATGATCATTCCTTCTCAAGACAAGCTCACATTGGTTCATGATGGATCGATTTTACAAAGAAGCTTCAATTGTTGATTTTTGGTACTATTATCTGCTTAAGAGATAAGAAATTTGGATATCATCTATTCATGGCCGAGTTTTAAGTGGAATCAAGCCAATTTCATCCATTTGCAACTTTGTTTTTTATGAAAGTTCAAGAAGAATTTCTAGTGGGGACAACGTCAGTTTTGGACCCAATTTTAAGCAATTCATGCCAAGATATTCCCATTCATCACATGTGAAGTCTAAGTGAGAAAATTCATCATATTTCTATCACAATCATGTTTCATCATCAAGTATTGATCATAAAATTAAGGCCTAAGTCCATCCATTTGAAATTTGTTTTCTAGTGAAGAATTCAACTTGGTGTGAAACGATTTCAAACATTGAGATTTTGGATGCAAGCTTCAAGTGTCAAAGGATGTTCATTTGCATATATTACCATTTGAATTTAAGAGAATACAAGGCCATACAAGCTAAATGTAAGTACAAGAATCAAAGTTGGAAGACATGAGCAAATCAAGATGAATTTTGTCATACAAGTTAATCATGTGAACATGTGGTTTATCCTAATCAAATACATTATCCAAGCCTAATGACCAAAAAATACGCCATGAGAGTTTGAGCTAAAACAATCCCGCGAGCATAACCATCACCTCCCATGAGCGTAACATTATCTTCCACAAGTCAAGGCAAAGGTTAAGGTATGGCCATGTCATGCGAATCAAAAATCAAGACCAAATACACTTCATTCCACTCATGATGCCACGATTGAAGTCCAAAGACCTGTAATTTCAAGCAAGCATGTTCAAGTCAATTCAAAAAATCCATTCAAAGACAATTTGCACAAACCATCCATCACAATTCCAATTCAATTCATTTCCATGACCAGAACCATTTCAAATTCTAAACCATAACCAAGCAATTCATATTCCAAGGCATGAAATTAAAATCAGTTCATAAAATTTCATCACACCAAATCATATTTCACACAAGTCAGTTTTTTTCACAGCCTATCATGTTCATTTTCGTGTAAAATTCAAGGTCATAATTTCAGAAGCAATGCTAAATAGAGAAATGGGACCACATTTTTGACATAGCTGAAAATGGAAAAATTGAAACAATAGCATAAATTCATAATACAACCACTGTAGCATAAAACTGGAAACAAGATAAAATTCATAGCAGAAAGAGAACAGCCATAGCAGAGCAGGGATTTCATAAACTCACAAACAAACAAAAAGGCCAGATATGCAGAAAATTCAGAAAATTACAGGAAAGAGGTTTTCATAATTTAGCAATGGTCAAATCCTAAACCTAAGAAAGCAAATAACAGAGTGCAACAACAGAGTTCAACAGAGCAACAGGTTCATGAAAATGGAAAAAACTTTTCTGGCATCAATAAGGTTAATAGCAGTCATACCAAAATTGAAGATCCTTCAGCTCATTTTCAAACTTCAAACCCTAATTTTCCACTATAAAATCATGGGTATTCATCAGTTCAGAAAAAAAATAACAAATAAAACGGAGAAAAATCTGAGAGGATTCGAAATCAACAAGCACACAGAGAAAAAATCCTAATTTTTTACAGACACCAAGAAACACTAGGAACAGCTATATAAAAAAAAACCCTAAATCTTGTTACACTAAAAAAAGTCTAAGGCGGCCGTTTCAAGAAGAAGAAGAGGGAGGGACGAAAGAGAGAGCTCGCACCTGCGTTTTGGTTCTTCAAGGGTGAGTCACTACATTTTAATCTCTTTTCTCCGCGAATCGTTGTCATCCTTGCCCTTTTGTGCCTTCTATTTGCGTTTTTGCCATGATTTATTGAGGTTTTTAGGTTAGGGTTTTGAAAGAGGAAAGGGTCGATTCGTTCATTTTCGTAATCTCTTTGGAGAAATCATGAGAGGATTTGAATTTAGGGCATTATTTTAAGGGGGGTTAGTGTTGGGTTTAGGAAGAAACAAGCCACCTTCGCCGAAGAAGATGGCGGTTTCCGCCATGAACCATCGCGGGTTCATCTTTTCCGGCGGCCATGTTTGATTTTTCTTCAGAGAAAATTTAGAGAGAGAACGAGTTATTTGTGAAAGGGATGCTGTGATTCAATGTTATGTGAGAGAGAAAATTTTGAGAGAGAACGAATTATTTATTACCCTTAGTTATTCTTTTTTTTATTATCATTCATTTTTTATGTGGATTATTAATAGCAGTTAATGATATTTTAAAAAAATTATGGCATGCTGAATCATTGTTTTTAATTTACATTCATTCCAAGAGAAAGACACGTTTGAACTTCCACTTTTTCCCAAATACTCACTTGTTTTTTCCAAGAGAGGTTAGTTGAAGATCTGATGGGATTCACTTCCGTAAACCTTATCATCATCCCTTATCAGCTTAATTCCGCGTGCAATTACCTATGTATCCCTACCGTGCGTCCCCCATTTTGGAGTGTTAGATCTGGTCAAGGTCTTTGACCGTTAGATCTAACGGTGCTGGTCCGTTCGTGTAAGTCAACCCGTGTTGACTGAGGTGCGCCAAAGCCCCAACGCCTTGGGCTTCTTGAGGCTTCTGGGCTTCTGTTTTTTCTATTTGCACCCTGCTTTTTCTTTATTTAGTACAAATCAATAGGCATTTTTATTTATTTATTAGTATTATTTATTTTCGGTTTCTCCTTTTATTATTATTTTTGTTTAAAAATAAAAAATTGTATATATTATTAATTATCTTAAATATATTTATTTAATATTAATTAATTAAATTATTAATTAATCTTATTAAATATTCATATTTAATTTAGTTAATAATTTTGTGTGTTGTTTAGTTTGGTTTAGTTGTGTAATTGTCGGTTATTATTTCTATTACGTGACTTTCTCACATGATATGTTTTTATCTTGATAATATTTGATTAATCTCTTACATACACATTTAGAACCATTTTCAAAAATAAATTCTCGATCCAACGTCGAGCCATTTTTCACCCTTGTAAGTCGACTGCCTCGCGCGTCGCCGTCGACCTTATCCTAGCCAATTAGGTCCTCCATCCCATTTAATCCAATTCCTTTGACCGATTCAAATGCAAACTCAAACCTCGATCCATTAAAGAATAAAGTTCTCTTTGTATTGAACTAAAGAGAGAGGATTGGGTGAAGACCTCTTCCTCTTCGAGTATTAGGATGCTCACTTTAGTGTGTGTGGTCTCGATACTCGTCTTTCAATACGAAGACGTGACTATATTCACCACCCATTCTTTCAAAAACCTTTTCTCTCTTTATTTCATCTCCTTGTGTCTAAAAACCTTGGTCTTGTACCAAGTGCTCATTTTCAAAACTTCTTTTTCTCAATAAACTTAGATGGTCGTGGAGTGGTTAGGCGAAGGCCTTCTCCTATCTCGAGTGCTTGACATTACCTTTAGGGTTCACTGTCATAAAGCACTTACCATATAACTCAAAACATTTTAAATAAGAGAATAAAGTTCTCTTTGTATTGAACTAAAGAGAGGGGATTGGGTGAAGACCTCTTCCTCTTCGAGTATTAGGATGCTCACTTTAGAGTGTGTGGTCTCGATACTTGTCTTTCAATACAAAGACATAACCGTATTCGCCACACAATTTTCATAACAAACCTTTTGAGATAAAGAATTGGGTACTACCCGAAGGGGTTCCTATCCGAGGACTTATTTCGCCCTTAAAATCAACTTTCAACAAATCAAATGTGACATCTTGCCTTGATGATGAAAATCAACCTTTTCAAAAAGGACATGTTGCGTCCGTTCTACCGCAAACAGGTAACGCATAAGACTCCACGAGCGAGCCGCAATACACCTAACTGCTAGAACCCGCACGTTAGCATCGTCCATAAAAAACACCAACAAATCGTAGGTCGAACTACGATTGCTCTGATTCTTCATTCTCGTCTGAATGTAAGATACGTAGGCACAAGATCGCAACGATCTTGGCGAGACCCCTTCCATTTTCTTCACCCGTAGTCCGCCGAACTACGTTGACTCTGACTTTCCCATTGCACGAGGGAATACGTAGGCATTGGACCGCGAAGTCCTATCGAGTCTCCTTTTCTTTTCCTCTCTTCTTCTCCCTACCTTTTCTTTTATTTTCTTTCACATTCTTTGGTTCTCACCATTCTCTCTCCCTCTTTAGAACACTCTTAGAAAGCAATTTCCTTAGCAAACATCCTTACACATAGACAAGCGAATGGTTCCCATCGAGTACAATGGATTTGAGGGGTGTTATACCTTCCCCTCGTATAACCGGCTTCCGAACCCGTAATTTGGTTGCGAAACCATCTTACCCTTCCTTCTTTGGGTTTTCTCGATGTTTTCCCTTCCCCTCATGGGATAAATAAAGTTCGATGGCGACTCTTCTGTTTCTTCGTCTTTTCGCCTCCGGTCGACTATTTTTCGAGTAGCGACACCAATATCCTGATTTCATATCAAATTTTGAAAAGATTAATGATTCATTTAGTCTATCTAACAAATCTTTCTTGTTAGGAATATGGTATCTAATCCATTTTAACACCTTATTAAGAGGTTTGTAATTAATAACAAGTCTAGGAACTCCTCGTTCCTTCTCAGCATTTTTATTGACATAAAAAGCAGTACAGCTCCAAGGAGATTTAGAGCTTCTCATTAATTTTTTCTGTAAAAGAGATTCAATTTCTTTTTTACATAAATCAATATATTCATGATTCATTTGTGCCGGTCTGGCTTTAGTAGGTATTTGATTTTCATAAAAATCATCTATATAGGGTAAAGAAATAATATGTTTCTTTCTGTCCCAAAAGGCGTTGGGAGGATCATTGCAAACTTCATCATGAAATTGTTTTTCTATGATTTTTATTTTACTTTTTACCTTACTATTATTCAGTTGTTCATTAATATTAAGAAAGTTAATTTCTCTTGTAAGAAAAATAATTGTTTTTATTTTTTGCAAAGAATATCTTTGACCTCATTTATCATACGAGTATGAGGATTTGTAATAAATTCAAAGATAATTTTCTTATCTTTTATCATAGTTGTAATGCCTTTAGTATCCACATTAATTATGGGCATTATTTGGTTAAGGAAAGGTGTCCCTAAGATTATTCTATGGGTTAAATTTTTAACCAAGATAAAAGGTGTAGGCAAACATATTTGTTGCGTACAAATATAAGCATCAGATATTTTGTAATTAACTTTTAACTTATCTCCTCCAGCTTGGGTAAGAGACTGTGTAGTTTTATTAAAATACTTGGTAGGAATAATTCCTTCCTATAAGCAATTGAGATCAGCACCGCTATCTATAAGTGCTATTTCATTTTCAAGAATATAACTTTTGTTGATAACCAAAGAGATTTTCACAAACCATTTTTGTGATGTAACCCTATCAAGGATACTTAAATAACTGGGTTTATTATCATTGTTACTAGTATTACTAGTAGAAGTAATATTCTCAAGTTTACTTCTTTCGAGAAAATTAACTCTGGAAGATAAATTATTATTATCTTTTTTAATCTGACTTATGTCAGATTTTAATTGATTTATTTCATATTTTAAATCATTCAAAGAAACAAGAGTTTCTTTAACCTGAGATTGCTGAAATCTGGATAAGACTTCGCTTATTTGATAAGGAGCTTCCATAATTATAGGAGTCTCTTTTTTAGAGGTTTCATTAATTAAAGCCTCTATCATTTTCCTCTTCAGATTATTATCTGAAATTGATTCTAACATTTTCAAGATATCATCTTGTTCTGAAGTCAGAACATTTAGACCATTCATTTCTACTATAGACTTCCAATAATTTAATTCATTGCATTGGCAACTGTTACCATCAGAGGAAGATTCAGATTCAGAAGATGATTCATTAATCATCTCAATATCTTCATCTGAATAGTCTGACTCGGATTCTGAGTCTATTAACAAAACTTTCTCTAACTGTGAACGTAATTGTTCATCCTTAATTTCATGTAAAGCTTTCTTTGTGCAACATTGGTTGGCATAATGACCAACCTTTCCACATTTGTGGCAAGTAATATCAAGGTTTTTAGACTTTCTTTTCCCTTTTTTCTTGAAGGGTTTTTCCTTAGGTTTCTGTTTGTCATAGTTCATTCTATGTTTCTTTTTAGAATACCTATAAGGTTCTTTTCCATTGATTTTTCTCTTTTCTTTATTCTTATTGGGAGATTTTCTTAAATCAAACGTAAATTTCTCACAGAATTCACCTAATTGGTGTTTCTCTGTAATATTCTGTTATTTTAATTGATTCCTAAGTTTTATATCATTACAAAGGGATAATCCTTCATTGACACAAACACTGATTATATGTCCATAGGTTAAATTAAGGTAATCAATATTGATTCCATCATTATTTTTTCTAAGAGAATCTCTGATTTTCTTAGCAAAGAAATGGGGTAAACCATCAATAAATTTAGATTTCCAATGAGGAAAGTTAGAGTTATTTAATTGATAAATCTGGAAAGGAAGGTATCTTTGTACCATCTAAAGTGTCCTAAAGAGGGACATCTAAGGTTCTGGACAAGAGTAGTAATCTTCTCAGTTATTGGCATATTGGTTCCTACAAAATGTTGTAAGATAGCTAAACAAAGGGTATAAACCGCATCTTCTTCTCCTGTGGTCATTTCACTAGGAGTACTAGTTGTAGGAGGTTCAACCTTAACCATCTTTTTATGGCTCCTAATTTTCTTCTTTTGAATATCTGTGAGATAATGATCCCACCGGCCTCTCAATTGGCCAAAAAAACCAGTGGTTATGAAGGAAGAAATACTACTATCAGCATTGTCATGCTGTTTACAAATAGTAGAGTACATAATCATTCTATGTACCATATTAAGGATTTGTTTATCATTAAGCCCATCTATATTCCATTCATAAATGGCTTTTCCAGAATAGGAATTTTGATAAGTCTTTGGTTCTTCATAAAGAAGATCCTGAGGGGAAGGTCTTTTGTAGTAGTATTTTTCTACTGGTCTTTGGGCATAGACAGGGTTTATGCTATCATCCTTATTGATGTTAATATTAGCAAACATTTCTGCTAATTGGTTTATATTTTCAGATTCTTCATTATCTGAGTATGACTCTGAAAGGACTGTAATATGAAATCCTTTAAGCTTATGTGCAATACTGAAAATGTTTTTAGCGTTTTTCAAAAGAGTTCCTCGTTTGTTTTTCCCAGGTTGGGAGTGTTTTTAGAGGAAGAAAAATTTGAAATTTTTTACTAAAATCATTGGACATCTTTGATTTTGGAGAAATCCTTCTATCCTTTAGGGTTGATAGTTGAAACATTTCGGTGTTTGCAAAGATGACTAATGATATGTTGCTAGTTATATCTGTAAAACCTTTATAGGTTAAGCTTATTTATTCTTTTTAATTTGGCTTGTTCAATTTAACACAACAACTTTAGCCCAAATATTCAAGGAGTTTGATGATGAAAATCATCCAAATAATCAAGATAATTTGATTAAAAAAGAATCGTTGGTTGATTATCCAAAATCTTTGGATAAACTTATTAAATGGAAAATCCCTTCTGTTCCTTCTAATCAAATATATGATTATGGAAAGATAGATATTCTATCTCGTCTTGCTGTTAAACATATTGAGCAAACTATTCAAGTTTCTAATAGTACTCAAACAATTTGCTTATTAACAGAGAAAGATTAAGATCCTTATAAGAAATACAATTATATCCATATTGGATTAATACAAATTGCTGTCAAACCTTTAACCTTATTAGGGTTAAACGCTAGCATCATAGGTTATATCCGCTAGCATCAGGAGGAAAAGGGGCATTATAAATGCATTATTTTCAAGTATAGAGAAACTTATGTAATTGTGAATAGTCAAAATATTCGGAATCTACCTTTTGTTGGACTAAGAACGTTGTAGTGTTATTTCTCACCAAGGAATTCAAGTGAGAGAACAAGGTTGAGTGCTAGCATGTTATGTCCATCGCTTTTGTGGTACCGTATAATGGTTGTGTGTTGGGTTTTGCTTGTGGACGAATTAAGTTGAGTTGTGGCTAAAACCCTAGAATGTCGTCATTATTTGACTTCCCGCTAGTGTGGTTGTATGAATAGAAAACGAACTACCCCGCTGAAGTTTTGTGGTGTGACTGCGTCAGAATTTGGAATTTTGCCTTGTCACTTGGTTGGAGTATGTCGTTAGAATGTTTTGACTTTGTCGGTTTTACCTTGAGTGGATCATGGTTAGTGAATGTAATATAAGTTAAGAAGCCACGAGTTGAGAATGATATTGTGGTTTAGGACAAACCGGATTGATGGTTTTGAGTAGGGAGGGCTTTTGAACTAAAAGGAATTGGCTTTCAGTTTCTGTAGCAGTGTTAACCGATTAACACGTGCAAAGATGGTGCTTGCACTGAGTTTTGAGGAGTTAACCGATTTGCTCAGAAGGTTAATGGATTAACATGTTTGTAAATTGTGAATCCCTTAGGAACCATCATCTGTGTTTTGTTACCTTATGTTCTTCCAATTGATAAGTGTTCAGAGAATGGAAAACGGGATTGTAAGGAAATGAAAGAAGGATTTGCGTTTTGAAATCGTAACTTTTGGAAGAGTGTTACATACTTGACCATTTATTTAGACGACGAGGGAGTTTTACTTATGGGAAGGTAATCTTGTGAACCATGTTAAGTGTGGGAAAGTCTTAAGTGTATTGTTATCATTACTACTGAGGGCTTGAGGACGAAGTTAGAGAATGCTCACAAAGTTTTTTTATCTCACAAGGAATGCTTCGGTATTTTAATTATGGTGTTAGTAAGGTATGAGCGGTTGGTCAAAGTTTAGTATTTGTTATCTTCCGTGAGTTCATGGTTTTGGATTTAGACTGTCGGAGTGGTACCAATTGTGTGCAGTTGTGTTTTACCCAGAGAAGGAAATTCGAAGGTTATCCTTCTAAGTAAGAATAAGAATTAGACGTTCCGAAGTTAATCATGTAACTTGAATTGTATATGGAACAGAACGATTGATAGAATTTGATTCAACTGAGAAGTGTGGTATGGACTTCGGAAGTGTGGGTGTGTATGTGGAGTGTTATTTGTAAATTGATGAGTGGTATAGAAACTCACAATTGCGCTTTGGATGGTTTAGGTTTTGATAAATAGTGACTCACATATGATTGAAGTTCTGCATTGATGTTACGTCGTTTTGGGTTGAGATCTCGAATCAATAAGAAACATTGTATGAGTCAGAACCCCAAAAGAATAATCGATTTGGAATGTGGTAACCAGAATCGAAGGTTATTAAACTATTTTGGATGAATTGTCTCGAGTTTAGAATGGTTTGGAGTTGTATATGTTATGATTGTGACAGTGTAACTCCTATACCTCTATCGTCTGGAGAGTGTTGGGCAGATGTTATAATATTGTGTGTTGGCAAAGGAAGTTGTTCTACTATAGGACGTCAGTAAGTTTCTTGTACCGTTGGTTAGTAAGGACCCCAATGGATGAGTGTGTTTCTCCGTTGACTGTTAACTACTTGGTAATGCTTAAGAATTGGTGGTATTCCATTGTTAGAATTGGAGTTGCGCAGTGGAAGGTGACAAATGAAAGAGTTCAGTCAGAATAATGGGAATTTGGAACATTATTTCTTGTAAGTATGGAAATAAGGAGATTTTGTTTTAAGTGCATCACCTTTTGGTATGACATGAAAGAAATGAAATATCAGTTGTGATGAATGTTTGTTATCCTAAACCAAGATAAGATGTTACGGTTTTATTTTTGACTCAGTAGAGGAATATGGAATGGTACATCCTTGCCGGAAGTAAGATGCGACCAAGTCTCTTTGTATGAAACAACTGACAAATTATAGAAAAAACAAGTTGAGAGTTAACCCAATATTGGAATAAGAGTATAATTAAGGACACGAAGTTTGATAGATTGTGAAAATACAGATTTTGGTCTATGAAATCAAGTTGGAATTGGAATACGTCAGAAATTTGAACTGAAGTTAAGTTACGTATGGATCTAAGCCAAGGATACAAGTTGCGGTTATTGTTGAGTGGAGGAAATTCGGGGGCGAATTTCAATTTAAGGGGGGGAGAGTGTAATACTCCATATTATCTAAATGCTCAATTGGATATCAGATGAGATCAGTTGAGTATCTATGTGCTCTATCTGTGATTAATTGGATTAAAGGAATCCTCTAAGTGCTCTAAGTATTGTCAATTGGGATCAATAGAGCAACTGGAGAACTCTGAAGAGATCAATTATTTAGTGAAAGAGACAGATCAATTATTTTAACTCGAGAAAGGATTTTAAGATAACGCTAATAATTGATCAATTGGGTTGAGACGACAAAATATCAATTGGAGATATTTTACTCTATGGGATTATATTATATAATAAGTTATATATATATATATATATATATATATATATATATATATATATATATATATATATATATATATATATATATATATATTTGTTAGTAAGAGAAAGAAGAAAAGAAAAGTTGGAAAAGAAGAAGAAAAGGAAGAGAAGAAGAAGAGAAACAAGAGGAAAATGGGAAAGAGGGAAGAAAACTTGGATAATTGTTCATCATCTTCTTCAAACTCCTCTTCGATTATCAGGTGGGTTCTAGTTAGAAACTCCAAGTTCTAGAAATTCATAATTTTGAACTTAAGTTAGATTTGAGAGAAAATGATTAAATGGATAAATCAATGAAATCTAACGGATGAAATTTGATATAAATTGCGTAGTGTAGTCGTAATATGCATGTGATCAATTGATGATACTTGCTTGATGTTTGGAAATGATCTGGTGTGGAAAGGATGAGATTTTGGGACTTTTGGAACCCTAAAAACGCAGAAAAATAATTCTGTTCTGATGCTTTTCGCCAGGCAAATTTTGAAGCACCGGGCAAATCAGGTTTCGCCGAGCAAAGTACTGGCGAAGAGGAATTCGTCGGGCGAAATCCTTAATCGCCAGGCAAAAATTATGAGACAGAACATGTTTTGGCTATTGGAACTTTTGGGTTTTCTAAAATGAGGTTTCGCCGCTGCTTCGCCGGGCGTAATACTGGCGAAGAGGGATTCGCCAGGCGAAATCCTTAACCGCCAGGCGAATCTGGCAGTTTTTCAATAATATTCTTTTCTTCAAAAATCCATAACTTTTGATTCGTAACTCGGATCGAGACGTTCTTGGTACCGTTGGAAAGCTGGGACGATCCTCTACCCAATAAAAAGTGAAAATTAGGGGTATGATGTGGGATTATTTATTTAGTGGAAAATGAATGAAATAATGTTTATGTGATATGTTGGAAATCCATATCATTTGGATCATAAGTCCGTTTGCGGCATAATGATAGTCGTTGGAAAGCTGTGAAAATATCCTACTGGATAAGAGTGAGAAATATTGATTTGATACCCGATTAAATGATCAGAGGGAAACCAAGAGTTGTGTGACTTATGATTGAATTATTATATGTGATTCTATTATGCAAATTGTATTATGCTTTGTCTATTAATTGTTGTTAAATATGATCGAGAGAATATGCATGCTTAAAATGAATTAGGAAGAGTGAGGAAACTTTACTCCAAAACAAATAGCATAGTTAAGATTGTTATAATTCTAGGTTGTGAATAGAATTGTGATAGAAACTCTGAATGGCGACGCTCGTGCATTCGATGTATAGATGTGCATCCTTGACGAGTTCTAGCCTGGAGTAGAAAACCTAGATGGAAAGGCTCGGCACGTGATGTAGAAAGGTGCATCCGTGACGAGATTGGTCTAGGAGAGAGTGAAACACTAGTATGGAACATGTTGAACTTTTGTGATTATGAGAAAAGGCGAATGTGGCCTTAAGGCATTGTGGCCTTGTGATTGTCGAATACAATCACGTCTTGTGTGAGATCACGTAATCGTAACCATTTATCTTGAGTTGCAGTTTCATGAGTCTCGAGATCCTCTGAAACTTAGGCATGACTACTTGGAAGGTTTAATTCTCGCATGCAGTACGAATTGCGCTCAGGGAGCGTATGCTTGTGATGGTTAATGGCCCGTGTGAAGTGACGGTTCATAACGGTTAATGGCTCGTAGAACCAGAATCCATTCGTATGTCAAGTAGGTTACAAGGATCCATGACTCGAGTCGACTTCTAGACGTAGAAGCGGACGAGAAAAGGGGATGCCTTGGTGAGGTTATCGATTAGTGATATTTTGAGTTGGTGAACTCATGAACATGTTTC
Source organism: Lathyrus tuberosus (assembly GCA_022829125.1). Taxonomy (NCBI): domain Eukaryota; kingdom Viridiplantae; phylum Streptophyta; class Magnoliopsida; order Fabales; family Fabaceae; genus Lathyrus; species Lathyrus tuberosus. Next base: position 36,616 of record JALAZF010000305.1, read on the forward strand.
CATATAGTGTGAGATTGTGAACTCAATGTCATTTCCCTTCCCCTTGACTTGATTTAGGATTGGTAGAACCCTGTAAAGCCGAGAGAATCCATAAGATAAGGAACTCACTGAGATTTGATGTATTTCACCCCACTTTTGTTGATTATTTTCAGAGGGTATTTGCAGGTTTGATTTACAAGTGGAGCTATGCTTGGATGTTTCAAGAGAAGCTTAGTTGAGCTTATTCCGCTGTGTATTTGTTGTATACAATTAAGGATATTGTATATTGATCTTAGATTTTATATTTTGGCTAGTTTCCATGTCTTGTACCATAGGTTGTATTTGTATTAGAAATGGTCAAGTATGTGAATTATGCCATTAGGCACTTATGATGGTGTCAGTACCAAATAAAATGCTTGTATTGTATTATTCTAGGTATATATTATATAGGGCATTACAAAGATGATTAAGGTTGAACCTCCTACAACTAGTTCTCCTAGTGAAATAACCACAGGAGAAGAAGATGTGGTTTATACCCTTTGTTTAGGTATCTTACAACATTTTGTAGGAACCAATATGCCAATAATTGAGAAGATTGCTACTCTTCTCCAGAACCTTAGATGTCCCTCTTTAGGACACTTTAGATGGTACAAAGATACCTTCCTTTCCAGAGTTTATCAATTAAATAACTCTAACTCTCCTCATTGGAAATTGTTCTGGACTGGGCCGAGGCTGCCAACAGTCGAGCAGACCCAACCCATACAGCCGGGGGAGGCCCAATAAGGCCCTTCTGCAAGACACGCGACTGCCACGTGCCATCCGCAGTTTCGCCGGGCACTTAAGCGGTGTCGGGCACTTGGGACAATCGAAGAGGACGTCCTACTGAGAGGTTACTCCTCGACGGTATAGCTCCTCCCCGCGAGAATGCTACACACTCCTCGACGACCATGGCTCCTCCCCCGCGAGGCCATATCCGTTCCACGGGCATCGTCTCTCCTCGACGCATATGGCTCCTCCCCGCGAGGAGTATGCAGGATTCACATCTCCTCGACCACACGAGGCTCCTCCCCCGCGAGGAGCACCCAACGGTGGACACGTTCCAAGTAACCTCCCACTTCCGAAAGATTCAGTCTGCCCTACTTCCGGAAATCTAGGAGCAGTTACTCTAGGGCGAAGACCACGTGCTGGTCTTCACTACTACACATAAGCCCTAGCAGTTACTTGGAGTGGGCCTAGTTGATCCAGCCCATTGCAGGTAACCGTTGGCCCCGCGCTGGGGGCTCTCTATAAATACCCTCTCATTTGAGAGGGTCAGGTTAGACACTTTCTTCCTATCATGCGCACTTTCTGTATTTGCTGATATTCTGTACACTCTCTCACTTGAGCGTCGAAGTACCTTGCAGGTACACCCCCCCCCCCCCGTCGTCTCTCATCACCATCGGAGCTGCCGTTCCAGACGCCGTTGGCCACAATCGCCGTCTGATCCAGGTACGATCAGTGGCGCCGTGTGTGGGAACTTATAAGCTTCGCCGTTTTTCTGTTCGATAAACCAAAGCTTTCTCCATTCAACAACCATCATGGTTAACCCGTCGGCGAATCAAGCTCTAGACAATGTTATTGCGCAGCTTAGCACCAATAACCACGTCGACAACAACTCTGCCCGACCTGTCGCGGAGAACGACATCAGAGACGGACTCACCGCTTCTCCATCTTCCAAAGAAGTGGAGTACGAGACAGCTCACCAGGACGGACAGGAAACCGTCCTCCAGCCCGTTTTCCAGCCCGTGGACCCGCCGCCAAATGCAGATCCGAGCACTGCTGCCCTGTTTGCGTTGGTCAATCAGACCAACCAGATGATCTTCAACCAGAACATCTGGATCGAGGCGCTGGAGAAAAGTCGTGGTCGGTCTTCCCCGCAAAGGCACCGACCACCACCATTTCTGAGACGTTCACTGTCCCCGGAGGCATCTCGCAGCCCCTCCCCCGTTCCCAGGGGTCGCAGACCACGCTTGGAGCGTGCTCAGCTGGAGCATCCTCAGAAACGCCACCGCTCCCCGCCACCAAAGGGACCAGTTCGCTCCTCTAAAAATAAAAGGAGCAGGCCGGACGCCGAGGAGCCCAGAGGCCGCCCGAAGGACCACTCCCCGAGACGTCACTATGTTCATGGACAACGCTCCCCCTCTGTGTCCCCAGGAGCCAGCGAGGATGACGATTACCGGACCCCTCTGGCCAGGCACATCATGGACGCCCCTATTCCTAAGGGCCTGGAGAGGCCCCCATCCTTGGGGACATATGACGGGACATCTGATCCCGATGACCATGTCGAGAGCTTTGAAGCTCTGCTCGATTTCAGGAATGTCTCCGGCGCTATCAAATGCCGATTATTCCTTACGATTCTTCGGAAAGGGGCCATGGCTTGGTACAAAAACCTAGCATCTGAGTCAATCACGTCGTGGAGAGTCCTGAGGGAGCGTTTCAGAAAACATTTTACGGCTTCTCGTCGACATTCGAAGACGATAGCCTCCCTGGAAACCATCTTTCAGGGGAAGGACGAACCTCTCCGGAGCTACATAGAGAGGTTCAACAAAGAGGCGGTTGAAATCCACATGACCGATCACATCAAAATGTATCTTATCATCAAGGGTTTGAGGATAGGATCTAAGTTCGCAGAATCCGTCGGGCTGCACCGTCCCCGCAGCTTTGAAGGTCTCCTCGAGAGGGCTCAGTCGCATATTGAGTTCGAGGAAGCTGAGGCTGCACAAATTGCCCTCGATTCGAGGCGCAGAGAAGGCCCCCACGGCAACAAGGAAGAAGACTCCCCTCCACCCAGGCGAGGTGGAGGCATGAGAAGAGAAGACTCCCCTTCACCCAGGGGAGGCGGGGAAAGAAAGAAAGAAGCCCGGACCAAAGAACCCCGCGAATCACGGGGACCGTCTGGCCTTTTCAAAGATTACACACCGCTGAACATGTCCTGCTCGTGCATTTTCAGCGACTGTGCCAATTCGGAGTTCGTCAAAGGGGGAATCCGCTTCCCGAAACCGGCGGCTTCCAAACCAAATGCTGACAAGTCCAAGTATTGCCGGTTCCATCACAGTCACGGGCACGTTACTGAAAATTGCGTCCACCTTAAGGACGCAATCGAGACGCTGATTAAAGAAGGGTACCTGAAGAAGTACGCCAAGCAGCAAGAGGCCCCCCGCCCCAGCGGCCAGGAAGCTCAGAATGTCGAGGAGTCAACTCCCTCTCCCAACAACGGATCGCTGCAAGTCGCGTTGAGCATCACGCGACCTGAAGAGTTCAGTTTTTCAGGGGAACTTGACAGCCCTGAAGCTGTCCGAGACATGTGGAAGAACTTCCCGACAGAAGACTCGATAAGTGCCCGAAGCACCTGGGAGTCTTTCCCCCAAGCCCTGGTCATATCGGGCGGAGCCCCTGACCGTTTGACCGTGGGGTCAATAAAGAGGAAGTTTGACGAGCTGAAAGCAACAACTCCTCGAGCCCCTACCCTTGAAAGAGTTAAAGGAAGATCAAATCCGATTACCTTCTACCTCGAGGAACTTCCCGGCGGGGAACCGAACGCCAACATCCCCCTCCTGATCCGGGCACAGATGGCCAACTTTGACGTCCACAAAATTTTGGTCGACCAGGGGAGCTCGGTGGACATCATGTACGTCTACCTTTTCGAGACCCTCCAGCTGACCAAGCAACACTTGTCCCCGTACGTAGGATTAGACCTACAAGGCTTCAACGGCGCGACCACCAGACCGTGGGGTTTCGTGGAATTGATGGTCACCTTCGGGATTAAGGAAACTGCCCGACAGGTGAAGACGCGTTTCTTGGTGGTGGACTGCCCATCCCTCTACAACTGTATAATGGGGGGGACCACGTTGGCGGAACTGACGGCCGTACCATCAACGGTCCACCTGAAGATGAAATACTACACGAAGCGCGGACATGTGGTCACTCTCCACGGAGACATCAACGCGGCCAGAAGATGTTTCGACGCAGCCATTAGAGGCCTGAGTGTTGTTGGCGGCATCAAATCTAAGACTCAGGCCGAGACACCCCCAGACGTCGTGCAGGCTCCTCTCCCGCCGGTCAGCGCGGTTGACCTTGACAGCAGATATCCTGGGGAACAGGAAGAAGCTGCAGCCGAGGACCTCTCAGGAGAAGTCAACGGGCAACCTCTCCGCCCAACGCACCACGTCCCAGATGGAGATTTCGAGCTGGCCCCTCTCGGCGATAGCCCCGACCGAAGCGTGAAGATTGGCTCTGGACTCCCCGACCTGGCGAAGAGGCAACTGAAAGCATGCCTCTGAGAAAATGCAGATCTGTTCGCCTGGAGTGCTGCAGAGATGCCCGGACTAGACCCTCAAGTAGCTTGTCATCAGCTGACTATAGATCCGGCCGCTAGGGCTGTAGCTCAACGTAGGCGTAGGCAGTCTCTGGAAAAAATGGAGGCTGCTGAAAAAGCTGTAAAAGACCTCTTAGAGGCAAACTTTATTTCTGAGGCCAAGTACACAACTTGGCTTTCAAATGTTGTACTCGCTAAGAAAAATAATGGAAAATGGAGGATGTGCATTGACTACATGGATCTTAACCGGGCATGCCCGAAAGACTCTTATCCCTTACCTAATATCGACCAACTAGTCGATAATTCTGCAGGATTTAAATTACTATCCTTTATGGATGCCTATTCGGGGTACAACCAAATCCCCATGGACGAGGCCGACAAGCAGCATACCGCTTTCATGACCGATTCGGGCAACTACTACTATAACGTAATGCCCTTCGGCTTAAAAAATGCTGGCGCCACCTACCAACGGATGATGAACAAGGTCTTCCGGGCAGACATCGGCGACGTACTCGAGGTTTACATGGACGACATGATCGTCAAATCTGCGGAAGAAGTCGACCATGCCGCTCACCTCCAGAAAGTGTTCGACACGGCGAGGAAATGTCGAATGAGGTTCAACCCCGACAAGTGCACCTTCGGTGTTCGCGCGAGGAAGTTCCTCGGCTTCTACCTCACGGAGAGGGGCATCGAGGCGAACCCCGACAAATGTAGGTCATTCTCCAAAATCCCTACCCCGAACTCGAAGAAGTCGATCCAGTCACTCAACGGAATGCTGACTGCTCTCTGCCGTTTCGTGGCCAAATCTGCTCAGTACGCACTCCCCTTTTTCAAGCTTCTCCGGCAGAAGGCCACTTTTGAATGGAGTGAGGAATGCGAACAAGCCCTCCTCCATCTAAAACAAGTCTTATCACAACCCCCGGTCTTGTCCCGACCAGATACCGGGGAAACACTTTTCTTATACCTAGCCGTCACCGGCGAAGCGGTGAGTACTGTTCTTATACGGGAGACCCCCGATGGACAGAAACAGATTCATTTCATGAGCAGAGCCCTTCAGGGCCCTGAGCTCAGATACCAACAGATTGAAAAGGTCGCCTTGGCCCTCATATCTGCAGCCAGAAGATTACGTCATTACTTCCTGGCCCACACGATCGTGGTAAGGACAGAGCAGCCCATTAGACAGCTCCTCAGTCGGCCAGATATGGCGGGGAGAATGCTCCGGTGGTCTCTCGAGCTATCCGAGTTCGACCTTCAATACGAGGGAAGAAAAACCTTGAAAGGCCAAGTACTGGCCGACTTCGTAGCGGAAATGACCGTCCCTGAATCCTCGACCAGTGGCTCCCAGAAATGGACGATTTACGTCGACGGGGCCTCTAGTGCAAAAGGTAGCGGAGCGGGCATTATCCTCGAAAACGAGCAGGGCATCCTGATAGAGGTCTCCCTCGAACTGTCCTTCAAGACATCGAATAACCAAGCCGAATACGAGGCCTTCCTCGCGGGACTTTGACTTGCGGAAGACCATGGCGCAAAAGAAGTCAAAATCTTTACAGACTCCCAGCTCGTGGCATCACAGGTTCGGGGAGAATTCCAGGCCAAAAACGATAGTCTCATCGAGTACCTAACCTTGGTGCAAGAAAAGTTGAAGAAATTTGTCTCCGTGGAGGTGGCTCACATCCCGCACGAGCACAACACTCGAGCAGACGTGCTCTCCAAGCTTGCGAGCACCAAGAAAAAAGGAGGGAACAAATCAGTTATCCAGGAGATACTGACCCAGCCGAGCATAAACAAAACCGCACCGACCACAGAGGTCAACGCAATCAGGGACGCAAACTGTTGGATGACCCCGGTTTACGAATACTTGACGATGAGCAAACTGCCCGACGATCCTAAAGAAGCATGGATAGTCAAAAGGCGGGCATGTGCGTATACCGTCGTTGAGGGTAAGCTATACCGTCGAGGATTCTCCATTCCCTTACTCCGGTGTGTCGAAGAAGGCAAAGTTTCGGGGATCCTCTAAGAAGTCCACGAAGGGATCAACGCCCAGCACCTCGGCGGAAGGTCCCTAGCCCGAAAAGCACTCCGAGCAGGGTATTATTGGCCCACTATGCAACATGATGCAAAGGAGCACGTTAAGAAATGTGACCGCTGCCAAAGACACGGAGACATCCACCTCGCTCCTCCAAACGAGCTTAAGTCATTGTCGTCCCCGTGGCCATTTGCGTGGTGGGGAATGGATATCCTCGGACCTTTCGTCATAGGGTCGTACCAAAACAAGTACCTCATCGTCGGGGTGGATTACTTCACGAAGTGGATTGAGGCCGAGGCGCTGGCCAAGATCACTGCTTTCAACATACTCCATTTCTACAAAAGAAACATCCTCGCCCGATTCGGGGTGCCCCAAGCCATTGTCACGGACAACGGGACACAATTCACCGACAGGAACTTCCAAGACTTCATCGCCAAACTGGGCACAAAACAGCACTTCACGTCGGCCGAACACCCTCAAACCAACGGGCAAGCCGAAGCAGCGAACAGAGTGATACTCCGGGGACTGAAGCGATGACTCGGCGAGGCCAAACAATGGTGGGTCGAGGAGTTGCACAGCGTCCTCTGGGCATATCGAACAACCCCACACTCCACGACCAGGGAGACCCCATTTCTCCTAACATACGGGACCGAAGCGGTTATCCCCGTGGAGATCAGGGAACCCTCGAGGAGGACAGAAGCTCCCCTCGACGACAAAACAAACAACGAAGTCCTGTAAGAGGAACTCGACCTTGTCGAAGAGATAAGGACTGACGCTTCCCTCCGAGAAGCCTCTTTAAAACAGAAAATAACTCTGCGTTATAACGACAATGTTATCAAACGAGACTTCCAAGTAGGCAGTCTTGTCTTACGAAGGAATAAAAAAGATTCACGTGAAGGAAAGCTGGCCGCAAACTGGGAGGGCCCATACCGCATCACCGCAAAGACGGGAACGGGTGCCTATTACCTCGAGAACCTCCACGGTGAACAACTTGCTCGACCATGGAATGCTGAGAAGCTCAAGCAATACTACAGTTAGACACTGTCCGCGACAGTACAACGTCGCGACCACGGGGCCGTGCAACAGTACATGTGCGACACCTCTACATAACACACGACGGCCAAAAACCACGAAGTGTGTGCGTGAGACTTTTTGGCTCGACGAGGAGGCCTCAATCGAGTTCCGTCGTCGACCTACCAATTAGGCAGAACACCCAGCTCACGATGGGAAGTTCGTGCCACGAAGCTAAAACCTCGACCGAAGTCTTGGCCTCGTTGAAGGTCGGGGTACAACCCCCGACCAATCGACTAGCTCTCTCTGCAGTCGAGGATCATCAAAGTCGAGCAAACTCCCAAGGCGCCAGTGATCTCAACTACTTAGGGAAAAATAAGTAACATATAAAATATCACACACAAGCAAAATTAATAAAGAGGCATAGCGAAGTATGAAAATCGGGCAAAGCCCTTAGTAGGAATGTTACATATGTAAGCCCACAACCCGGGCAAAAATAACCATTGGGCGAATATTACATCAAGTAAGCCCACAAGCCGGGCAAAAACAACAAAATGGCATGCAGGCCAAGCAAACTATATCCCTACTCTGTGGCAGTCTCAGCGGCGTCCGGCCCACCTCCCTCGTTGGCATCTCCTCCTTGCCCAGGCGGCACTATCCGTCCGTCGACCACCTCGAAGTCAGCATCTGCCCCATCGGTCACCAGGTCGGGGTTTAGGACCCGAAGCTGCGCCACCGCATTCCGGAACCCTATGCCCGCAATTTCGAGAGCATCATCCTCGGCTAGCCGGAGATCCTGCTCGAGTTTCCTGAGTTGGGCCACCAGCGCTGCTCGAGTGGTTAGGAGCCTATCCTCTTCAGTTTCGCCTTCAGCTGGCTGCACAGCATCCTCTAACTCGGCAACCCTCTCCTTGAGCCGCTTCTCCTCTGCCTCCAGCTCGGCGATTCGGGCAAGGTGACCTCTCTCTGCTTCCTCGGCTTCCTTTAGCTTGGTCTTAGCCCACTGCTGCTGCTCGCTCTGTTCTTTGTTCAGGTCCCTGCATTCCTTCAACTCTTTGCGTAGGTCGAGCAGCTCAGCATCCAATTTCTCGAGCTTTTCTTGTAGTCGAGAAAGTTCAGCAGTGGGGTGAGTCTCATCGTCCAGGACAATGGCAGTCAAGCAAAGCCGCATGACCGCGGACAGGTCCTCAAAGATCGTTTTCCTCCTCGCTTCCGCAGCAGCCCCCAGCACAGCTTGGATTTCAGAGGGAGGGACGCGAGGATAGATGACTTTAGAGAAGAAGCGGGGCTTTTGATGGCATGGTGGGAGTTCAAAGCTTGAAGGAGGCGGGGGACTGTCTTCGTTGCCCAGGTCGACGATCTCTGCGTTCGAAACCCGTTGTCGTTTCGGCGTCCCTTGAGTACCTGGTGACTGGCTCCCAGCAGGAGGTGTCCGCCTGTCCGAAATCCCCGACACGGTCGCAGCCAGCTGAGACTGGCTGGAACCCTCGGGCATCGCGGCGGAGGAAACACCCTCAGGCACGACCCCATAAGGATCAACATCTTGACCCTTTGAACGAGATGCCTCTCCCCGGGCCTGCTCTTCCCGAGCCCTCTTCGCCTTCAACTTTTTGAGTCTCTCCTCGGCTCCGGCCATTTTTCCTGCAAAAAGAAAAGAAAACATTAGTAAGGCAAGGTATACATACGCGAGGAAGGATAAGATCGTGGATGTTTTCACCACCTAATAACTCGACTGCTTCTTCGTCGGAGAAGGTTTCGAGAAGGACACGGGTATTGATCAAACGACGTTGTTTCTTCACCTGCCCGTCTGCACCCATTATAGGCTCGCCGCCCAACGTCTCATGCCGGGCTTCATTGAAGCTCTCGACGAAAGCGACAATTTTATCGTAAGCTGCCCGGTCGTCGACGTCCAACTGATTATGCTTCACCTTGTATTTGTCGACTCCCTTCTTGAAGTGTTCCTCCGTCCAGTATAGGGGGAACCTCGGCTCCAGAACCTCCTCGGAGCGACCGTCGACCTCGCGGGTGACTTTCCGGTACAACGAGTTTATAGCTTCAAGGGTGACCAGCCTCACGAAATAGTAGCGGAATTTGAAGTCCCGGACGGAATCTAAATACGTATGGAACAAAGCTTTTCTTTGTTTGAAGGACACCCATCCGTGTCGTCCATCAGCCAACGACCTTTGGAGATGAAATATCCGGAAGAAGAGGGACACTGTCGGAACGATCTTTAAGTGCTTACATACGAGCTCGAAGGCCCGGATGAAGGCCAGCGAGTTCGGGTGAATCTGCGAAGGGGCCAACTTCAACCAGGCGAAGATCCCCTCTTGTAAGTCCGTGAAGGGCAGCCTCCACCCCGCCTTGTCGAACATGAATTCATATAACGGGATGCGCATTCCCCAGTAAGGAGAACATATCCGATGGTGCTCCTCTGGGCGGAAAACCTTCCAGGATTTGTCGGACCCGATGAGCCTGTGGTCGACGGTGCAGAACGCGTCGTCCACGTCTTTGTAGACGAAGATAGACGACATCTCCAGGGCTTCTTCGCAGACCCACTCCTCGAGCGGGCGCTCCCGTGTGAAAGCCATGTGAGGCATAGGGGATTCAGGTTGGTCGTCTTCTTCGAAAGATCCTACGGCCACCTTCACAGCCAAATCGTCCATTTACCTGAAAAGCAGAAGGAAACGGTGAATTCGATGGGTCATATCAAATTCACCCCTCCACCGCTGTTCAAGCGAACGGGTGAGGAAGGGGCAAGGCTCTCTCGGTTCCCCGACATAACCGACCAAGGATCAACGTGTTCACCGGGGAACTCATCGCCTCCCCGGAAAATTCTGCCCCCGTGTTCCCGTGACGCTAACAAAAAGAGTAATTATTGGGGACCCCGGGACATTCAACGCGTCCCCAAGATGTTCATCCCTGGTCCCCGAGATATTCAACGAAAGCAGGTGAAATTCTTAGCACCCCCTCTCTCAGCAACTAAAGATCCCCGCCGTATTCGCCAGGAATCCCTTCATTTCTCGTGGGAACTTCATCAGTTCACCAAGGAAATGCTATACGCTAGTTAAAACTAAAAAGAAGCGCAAGAAAAAGATCAGTTTTGGAGCAAATACCTTATAAACGGCGGTTTAGGGTTCCGGCGCGGAGTTTCCGGCGGTTGACGGTGGAGAACAGCTATTGAAGAAGGTAGAGAGAGAAGGAGAAGGAGTGTTGAGAGAGAAACGGAAAAGTGAGAAGTGAGCGAGGGGAGGAGCTTTTATAAGGGTTCTTGCGGAACTCGAGGGACAGAGGGCACTTGAGTGCACTACCCTAGCCAGCCGCCCTAGCCTCCCTAGGTAATGATGGCAGGCGACACGTGGCACGCATGCAGCCGCTCATCTTCCCACGCGTGTCGTTACAGTTTTCCCCAACGTTTCGAATCTGAAACACCTCATCTCCCCGGCGCTACGACCAAACACAACTATCCGATGCCCGGCTTATGCACGACTGAATGGCTTCCTCGGTTCCTATCTTGGCGTATCCCCGACATGACCAAAACCCTTAAGTCATTGCTCTGGCATCTCAGAGCAACGACTTGGGGGCTCCTATTCTGGACTGGGCCGAGGCTGCCCAACAGTCGAGCAGGCCCAACCCATACAGTCGGGGGAGGCCCAATGAGGCCCTTCTGCAAGACACGGGACTGCCACGTGCCAGCCGCAGTTTCGTCGGGAACTTAAGCGGTGTCGGGCACTTGGGATAATCGAAGAGGACATCCTGCTGAGAGGTTACTCCTCGACGGTATAGCTTCTCCCCGCGAGAATGCTACACACCACTCCTCGACGACCATGGCTCCTCCCCCGCGAGGCCATGTCCGTTCCACGGGCATCGTCTCTCCTCGACGCATATGGCTCCTCCCCGCGAGGAGTATGCAGGATTCACATCTCCTCGACCACACGAGGCTCTTCCCCCGCGAGGAGCACCCAACGGTCCACCCCGCGTGGACACGTTCCAGGTAACCTCCCACTTCCGAAAGATTCGGTGTGCCCTACTTCCGGAAATCTAGGAGCAGTTACTCTAGGGCGAAGACCACGTGCTGGTCTTCACTACTACACATAAGCCCTAGCAGTTACTTGGAGTGGGCCTAGTTGATCCAGCCCATTGCAGGTAACCGTTGGCCCCGCGCTGGGGGCTCTCTATAAATACCCTCTCATTTGAGAGGGTCAGGTTAGACACTTTCTTCCTATCATTCACACTTTCTGTATTTGCTGATATTCTGTACACTCTCACTTGAGCGTCGGAGTACCTTGCAGGTACACTCCCCCGCCGTCTCTCATCACCATCGGAGCTGCCGTTCCAGACGTCGTTGGCCACTATCACCGTCTGATCTAGGTACGGTCAGAAATCTAAATTTATTGATGGTTTACCCCATTTCTTTGCTGAGAAAATTAGAGATTCTCTTAGAAAAAATAATGATGGAATCAATATTGATTACCTTAATTTAACCTATGGACATATAATCAGGGTTTGTGTCAACGAAGGATTATCCCTTTGTAATGATATAAAACTTAAGAATCAATTAAAAAAGCAGAATATTACAGAGAAACACCAATTAGGTGAATTCTGTGAGCAATTTGCGTTTGATTTAAGAAAATCTCCCAATAAGAATAAAGAAAAGAGAAAAATCAATAGAAAAGAACCTTATAGGTATTCTAAAAAGAAACATAGAATGAACTATGACAAATAGAAACTTAAGGAAAAACCCTTCAAGAAAAAAGGGTAAATAAAGTCTAAAAACCTTGATATTACTTGCCACAAATGTGGAAAGGTTGGTCATTATGCCAACAAATGTTGGACAAAGAACGCTTTACATGAAATTAAGGATGAACAACTGCGTTCACTGTTAGAGAAAGTTTTGTTAATAGACTCAGAATCCGAGTCAGACTATTCAGATGAAGATATTGAGATGATTAATGAATCATCTTCTGAATCTGAATCTTCCTCTGATGGTAACAGTTGCCAATGCAATGAATTGAATTATTGGAAGTCTATAGTAGAAATGAATGGTCTAAATGTTTTGACTTCAGAACAAGATGATATCTTGAAAATGTTAGAATCAATTTCAGAGAATAATCTGAAGAGGAAAATGATAGAAGCTTTAATTAATGAAACCTCTAAAAAAGAGACTCCTATAATTATGGAAGCTCCTTATCAAATAAGCGAAGTCTTATCCAGATTTCAGCAATCTCAGGTTAAAGAAACTCCTGTTTCTTTGAATGATTTAAAATATGAAATAAATCAATTAAAATCTGAAATAAGTCAGATTAAAAAAGATAATTATAATTTATCTTCCAGAGTTAATTTTCTCGAAAGAAGTAAACTTGAGAATATTACTTCTACTAGTAATACTAGTAACAATGATAATAAACCCAGTTATTTAAGTATCCTTGATAGGATTACATCACAAAAATGGTTTGTGAAAATCACTTTTGTTATCAACAAAAGTTATATTCTTGAAAATTAAATAGTATTTATAGATAGCGGTGCTGATCTCAATTGCTTACAGGAAGGAATTATTCCTACCAAGTATTTTAATAAAACTACACAATCTCTTACCCAAGCTGGAGGAGATAAGTTAAAAGTTAATTACAAAATATCTGATGCTTATATTTGTACGCAACAAATATGTTTGCCTACACCGTTTATCCTGGTTAAAAATTTAACGCATAGAATAATCTTAGGGACACCTTTCCTTAACCAAATAATGCCCATAATTAATGTGGATACTAAAGGCATTACAATTATGATAAAAGATAAGAAAAATATCTTTGAATTTATTACAAATCCTCATACTCGTATGATAAATGAGGTCAAAGATATTCTTTGCAAAAAAGAAAAACAATTATTTTTCATACAAGAAGAAATTAACCTTCTTAATATTAATGAACAACTGAATAATAGTAAGGTAAAAAGTAAAATAAAAATCATAGAAAAACAATTTCATGATGAAGTTTGCAATAATCTTCCCTACGCCTTTTGGGACAGAAAGAAACATATTATTTCTTTACCCTATATAGATGATTTTAATGAAAATCAAATACCTACTAAAGCCAGACCAGCACAACTATTTATTTTCCTTTTGGTCTACAGAAGAAAAATAAACCTTCCTCAAACCATGTTCAATCATTTGCAGGAACAAATCCTCTTGTCTAGAAACAAGTCTTCTTTTAGCATTCCATATGGAAGGGTCATATCTCGTGTCTTTAAGATTCAAGATATAATCTCCAGATTAGGACACAGTGGAGCAACTGAAGAATGTTCACCCATGAGTTATGCTGAATTCTCTGGAATTCCCTGAAGAATAATAAGATAGAGTTATGAGGATTTTGATCTATGTTTTGTTACCTTGTCTCTTGCATTATGTATTCTCCTCTTGGTAATGAATGAAAAATCTTTTGAATTAGGATTAAGTTCCTGTGCTCTATATTTTAAAACTACTTTGTGGTTCTGAGTTAAAATTTCATTGATAAATCTGATCTACTGTGTCTAAGATAATTTCGTATCTGATCTCTACAATGATATATCAATGTTCTTTATCATTTTGACCTAAATATTCGTAATGCTTAAATGATACATCCTTTGAGTCTATTTATGTTCACCATCTTATCAATCTAGTGCTTAAAGCCTAAATGCTCAGATGCTCTATAACTTTTTTATGATGTCAAAAAGGGGGAGAAAGAATATGATTTTGATTGATGAATATGAATATTGATTGAAAGGAAGAAGAAAATCTTAAAACAAAAAGAATGCAAACTCAAACAAGTAATCTATCAAATAAAATGCGTTACTACTAACGTTTGTTGTTTGATGTTATTTGAGGAACTCTAAACAAATTCACTAGGCATTTTAAGACAGGTCAAGAAAGAAGAACTCTATTAGTCATATGATAGAAGTTGTACACTTCGTGAATATGTGTTCAGAATCAGATCTACCCAATACTGTTTAGAAGTTGAGAACTGTCTGAAAGTCAAAGTTTATCTTGATCTCTGTCTCACTTGGTTCGGAAGCTGTAAGCTGTCTAAGAATATGAGATTCAGAACGCAAGAATTAAAAGAAGAAAACTCTGAAAGCAGTCAAGACAAAGTATACATCTCAAGATGCTTGTTCAGAAGAATTCTGCAAATCAGAAGTCAAGAACTGTCTGAAGATCTGAATTGGAGATCCAAGAAGAAGTAGTTCTGATATCTACCAAGAACAAATTAAGAAGAAAATGATTTGGTATCAAACTAAGTCAACAAATGGTAATCAGACTCAGTACACACAAAGATTGGTATCAGACTCAGTCTGCAGTAATATCAATCAGAGCTAAGTTGTATAATGCTTTCAATACCTTCACTGGTATCAATTCCTGCACTCTAAGAAAATACCCTTCAAACAGTATAAGAAGAATACATTCAGTTGGTATCAAACTCAACTTACTCTGGTATAAGGCTCAGCACATCACTTGGTATCAGACTAAAATCAAATCAAGTGTACCAGATTCAAAATCAAGCTTTGATTGATCATAAAAATTAACCTTCAATTGGTATCTGATCAAAAATCAAGCCTTGATGAACTACTGAGTTGTGACAGTAACAAGGTTCTGAGATGAAGACCTGTGTTCAAAAGTCAAACTGTGAAAAGTCATGATCTTTATTGGTGATTAAAATTTAATATTCCTAAACTATGTTCTGAAAGATCCCAATATCTGACTTATGGAAATTAGGGGGAGACTACCCAGAAGATTCAAATGATAAATCCTATAATCTTCACAAAGTCTGAAACTCAGGGGGAGTTTCTTAAAAGACAATGTCTATCTTTGATGAATAGCGAGGCTATGTTATCAGATAAGAACTGATCTGTTTGTGCTTAAATGAATCTGCGGAAAAGTAGAAATGCTTCAGAAGACTCTAAAGATTACAAGCTCTGATACGACCACAAAGGAACTGAGTTCTGAAGATCTGAAGATGGAAGTTCTGATGAACTAGTCCAGATGCTGAAGACTCTTTGTTTTCTTAAAGACAAGATAGAGAAGTAGCCTTTTCTATTCTTCGTTCTGGAAACTCAAGTTGTTATTCTGTATATCTTTGGATCATATAAGATTCTAGATGATCACAGATAAAACTTTGAGGATAACACATTCAGGGCGTTTGCTTTGGTGATTACCTTGTATAAAATGTTCAATCAAAATACTTAGTTTTGTCATCATCAAAAAGGGGGAGATTGTGAGAGCAAGAGTTATCTCTACAAGTCAATCTATGTTTTGATGATAACAATACATATTTGTGAAAGAACCATTTTATGTTCTAACGTGTGTTGTGTGCTGATCATATTCATAGAAGTTATCAGCTCCAACAAGCACCAGCCAAATGAGCGTAATTGATAATATGCGAAGTTACTATGTGTGACACAAGTCGCAAGAAGCAAGAATGCTTCTGTGTCTGATTGTGATCAGTCAGATCCAAGGATGCTGATATTGTTGTTGCAATGCTCTTGTGGATGCTCTCTGAAAGTGGTTGAGATTCTGAAGATTGCGAAGCTTCTGAAGAAGAGAACCTAAGTGCTGAAGACTCTCATGACTTGAAGTTCTGAAGGCGGAAGGTTCTGAAGACCAAGTGCAGAAAGACTCACAAGACTTATGTGTTCTGAAGATTAATATTCCAAAGGTCAAGTGCTGAAGACTCTGAAGAAGGATTCCTAATGGACAAGTTCTGAAGATTCGGAAGACTTGAAGCAGAAAAGGATAACGTTCTTAAAGACCAAGTGCTGAAGTTCTAAAGACTGATTCCTAATGTACTTCTTCAAATAACTGAAGACTTGACGTATCAGATATCCTGTTAAGAAGACTCTACTCATGCTTCATCAACTTACCATCAGAAGCCTCTGAAGTTTGGAAGTCAAATGTTACCGTTGTGAGTAAACTGTACACGGCACCCAAGAAAGATATATCCTGTCACTTCGCCCACAGCAAAAAGGAGATGTGTTAGTACAACTAGTTATTATGCAACGTCTCTTTTCCAACAGCCAACAATATTTCAAATGGCTATATTTTCTACTGGGCTATTTAAAGGAAAGAGTACTCACTTCTGATGTAATCGATTAAGTCCAAAGACTGACTAAGTCCATGAATCGAATCACCCCACAAAAGATGAATTGATCAAGTCATTGTGTGAAGATAGTAACAACGATGAGTTCTCATTGTAACACTTAGAATATCCAAAGCTTTCACCATTTACACATGGCCATTGATGTAGAAGCTCAAAGATCATCATTCAACACAACAACAATGTATTGGTACAGAAGCTGTTGATGAAGAAGACAACATTGCAAATCAGTCAAGTCATCAACCACCTTCTCATCAGCGCTACATTGAAGATCTGAAGCAAGCTCATAGCTTGCTCAACCAAGAAGACGAAGAAGAAGAAGATCTACAAGATGTCAACCACTGTCAAATCATTATACATCTCTGTAGTTTCTTAGGATAAAGCAAGGAGTTGTTGCTCACATCTTGCTCGAACACTTGTGTGTTCTTTGTACTTAAACTTAGGAGTAGTTTGCTTGTTAAGAAGCATCTTTGTAATCTCATGTATAACTAATTCTTGGTGAATTAGGATTCCTTGAGTGGTCAGTGTGACCGAAGAATCGAGAAGACAATGGCGAGATGTCATTGTGGGAAAAGCCTGAAAAAGGATCAATAGCGTTATATTCATTGCGATGAATCCCTGAACGTCTAGCTGTGAAAGCCTAGTAGTAGATCTTGCGAGATTGGAACCTGCAGGTCAATGTTCGTTATATTCATTAAGTTGAATCCCTGAACGGTTCATTGCATGTTAGTCACAGTGCGGTTGTGTAGGTTGTTAGTCACCGGTTATTGCCCGTGCATCTGTAATCGAGATTGATTATAGTGGATTAAGACCTTGTGTTCAAGGCAAAATCACCTGAGTAGGGTGGACTGGATTAGCCTTTGTGGTGAACCAGGATATATCGTGTGTTCTTTACTCTTATGCTTAATGTCTTGTTTATGTTTCTATATTAAGCATCAGAACCTTGCAACTCTGATAAGCTTCCGCTCTGCAAGTTTTGAATGTTACTCATAATGTTCAGACACTTGTAGGTATTCATGCTTCATGCATTGTAAGTCTGAATGTAACTTCGTTAGTCAGAGTCTCTCAACGAACTCTGATGTTATCCTAAGTACTTTAACGACAAGAAGCGAAAAGTTGTTAAACGAGTAAATACACAATTCAAACCCCCTTTCTTGTGTCTTTCTCGCACCTTCAATTTCCTAGAGAATATGAAGAAGAAATTATGGTCATAACTTTGGACCATATGAAAAATCAATTTTTCAGAATCTTTCCTACCAGATCAATTAGGGATTACTAAATGTCTATCTCATCTAGAGATTCAATGGAAACTACACAGTTGGCAGGAGAAAGCCAAGAAGAGGAACCCACATTAGAAGACTTTTGGGACTCAATGATTCATGACATGTCCCAACAAGCCAAGAACGATAAAGGAAAAAGCAAAAATTAGATAAGAAGGAATCTTATCTATGACAATCAAGACAATGTAGCTGTCAGCCTGTAGAGCCCATCAGAGATAATGGTGTTGGCCATCTTGTCGACCATCAATAACAATAATGTTTGCTTTATGTAAAGTTTGTTGTCTGTATTAGGCAAAAGTCGTAAAGTGAATAGGTCAATGGGGCCCATTGAGCACCCGATATTCCTTTACTTACTTTTTGTTTTTGTCTTTTTGTAACCGTTTAGTTCCAGTCAAAGGTGACTTGCTACCTGCTTCAAGGCCAAATCCTTGATATGGTACATAGAATGATTATGTACTCTACTGTTTGTAAACAGCATGACAATGTTGATAGTAGTATCGCTTCCTTCATTACCACTGGTTTTGTTGGCCAATTGAGAGGCTGGTGGGATCATTATCTCATAGATATTCAGAAGAAGGAAATTATGAGCCATAAAAAGATGGTTAAGGTTGAACCTCCTACAACTAGTTCTCCTAGTGAAATGACCACAGGAGAAGAAGATGCGGTTTACCCTTTGTTTAGCTATCTTACAACATTTTGTAGGAACCAATATGCCAATAACTGAGAAGATTACTACTCTTCTCCAGAACCTTATATGTCCCTCTTTAGGACACTTTAGATGGTACAAAGATACCTTCCTTTCAAGAGTTTATCAATTAAATAACTCTAACTCTCCTCATTGGAAATCTAAATTTATTGATGGTTTACCCCATTTCTTTGTTGAGAAAATCAGAGATTCTCTTAGAAAAAATAATGATGGAATCAATATTGACTACCTTAAATTATCCAATGGACATATAATCAGTGTTTGTGTCAATGAAGGATTATCCCTTTGTAATGATATAAAACTTAAGAATCAATTAAAAAAGCAGAATATTACAGAGAAACACCAATTAGGTGAATTCTGTGAGCAATTTGCGTTTGATTTAAGAAAATCTCCCAATAAGAATAAAGAAAAGAGAAAAATCAATAGAAAAGAACCTTATAGGTATTCTAAAAAGAAACATAGAATGAACTATGACAAACAGAAACCTAAGGAAAAACCCTTCAAGAAAAAAGGGAAAAAAAAAAGTCTAAAAACCTTGATATTACTTGCCACAAATGTGGAAAGGTTGGTCATTATGCCAACAAATGTTGGACAAAGAACGCTTTACATGAAATTAAGGATGACCAATTGCGTTCACTGTTAGAGAAAGTTTTGTTAATAGACTCAGAATCCGAGTCAGACTATTCAGATGAAGATATTGAGATGATTAATGAATCATCTTCTGAATCTGAATCTTCCTCTGATGGTAACAGTTGTCAATGCAATGAATTGAATTATTGGAAGTCTATAGTAGAAATGAATGGTCTAAATGTTCTGACTTCAGAACAAGATGATATCTTGAAAATGTTAGAATCAATTTCAGAGAATAATCTGAAGAGGAAAATGATAGAAGCTTTAATTAATGAAACCTCTAAAAAAGAGACTCCTATAATTATGGAAGCTCCTTATCAAATAAGCGAAGTCTTATCCAGATTTCAGCAATCTCAGGTTAAAGAAACTCCTGTTTCTTTGAATGATTTAAAATATGAAATAAATCAATTAAAATATGAAATAAGTCAGATTAAAAAAGATAATAATAATTTATCTTCCAGAGTTAATTTTCTCGAAATAAGTAAACTTGAGAATATTACTTCTACTAGTAACAATGATAATAAACCCAGTTATTTAAGTATCCTTGATAGGGTTACATCACAAAAATGGTTTGTGAAAATCACTTTGGTTATCAACAAAAGTTATATTCTTGAAAATGAAATAACACTTATAGATAGCGATGCTGATCTCAATTGCTTACAGGAAGGAATTATTCCTACCAAGTATTTTAATAAAACTACACAATCTCTTACCCAAGCTGGAGGAGATAAGTTAAAATTTAATTACAAAATATCCGATGCTTATATTTGTACGCAACAAATATGTTTGCCTACACCTTTTATCCTAGTTAAAAATTTAACCCATAGAATAATCTTAGGGACACCTTTCCTTAACCAAATAATGCCCATAATTAATGTGGATACTAAAGGCATTACAACTATGATAAAAGATAAGAAAATTATCTTTGAATTTATTACAAATCCTCATACTCGTATGATAAATGAGGTCAAAGATATTCTTTGCAAAAAAGAAAAATAATTATTTTTCTTACAAGAAGAAATTAACCTTCTTAATATTAATGAACAACTGAATAATAGTAAGATAAAAAGTAAAATAAAAATCATAGAAAAACAATTTCATGATGAAGTTTGCAATGATCTTCCCAACGCCTTTTGGGACAGAAAGAAACATATTATTTCTTTACCCTTTATAGATGATTTTAATGAAAATCAAATACCTACTAAAGCCAGACCGGCACAAATGAATCTTGAATATATTGATTTATGTAAAAAAGAAATTGAATCTCTTTTACAGAAAAAATTAATAAGAAGCTCTAAATCTCCTTGGAGCTGTACTGCTTTTTATGTCAATAAAAATGCTGAGAAGAAATGAGGAGTTCCTAGACTTGTTATTAATTACAAACCTCTTAATAAGGTGTTAAAATGGATTAGATACCCTATTCCTAACAAGAAAGATTTGTTAGATAGAATAAATGAATCATTAATCTTTTCAAAATTTGATATGAAATCAGGATATTGGCAGATTCAAATTAATGAGTCTGATAAATATAAAACAACTTTTGCTGTTCCTTTTGGTCATTTTGAATGGAATGTTTTACCCTTTGGACTTAAAAATGCCCCATCAGAATTCCAGAATATCATGAATGATATTTTCATTCCTTATACGGATTTCATTATAGTTTATATTGACGATGTTTTAGTTTTTTCTAAACAATTGATCAACACATTAAACGTTTAAAAATATTTAAAGATTTATTTAAGCATAATGGGTTAGTCATATCTGCCCCGAAAATGAAATTATTCAAGACCAGTGTTAGGTTTTTAGGCCATGAAATTGACCAAGGAACAATTATTCCTATAAACAGAAGTATTGAATTTGCTTCCAAATTCCCTGATATGATAACTGATAAAACTCAATTACAAAGGTTTTTAGGAAGTCTGAATTATATTCCAGATTATTATGAGAATTTAGCCCAGGACACTGCTATTCTTTGTAATAGACTTAAGAAAAATCCTGGACCTTGGACTGAGCAACATTCTCAGGCCATTAAAACTATTAAGAGCAAGGTTAAATGTTTACCTTGTCTATCTTTGGCAAACCCAAAGTTTAAAAAAATTGTTGAAACAGATGCCTCCAATATAGGTTATGGAGGAATACTTAAGCAGGTTATTCCTGAAAATAATAAAGAGGTTCTTGTTAGATTTACTTCGGGTAAATGGAACCCTACTCAATCCAAATATGCTACTGTTAAGAAAGAAATGCTTTCTATAATAAAATGTGTGTCTAAGTTTCAGGATGATCTTTTAAATAAAAAGTTCCTTTTAAGAATTGATTATAGTTCTGTTAAATCAATTATAGAAAAGGATGTTAAGAATTTAGTAGCTAAATAAAATATTAACAAATTGGCAAGCTCAATTATCAGTGTTTGATTTTGAAATTGAATACATTAAAGGTGAAAATAATTCACTTGCTGAGTTTCTGACGCATGAATTTTTACAGGGATAATGTCAACCCCTTCAAGGGGAGGAAGAGGGCGTGGCTATGGTCGTGGCCTAGCAAGAGGAAGTGGTAGAAATATGTTACCTCTTCAGCATCAGCAGGAAAGCATTCCCCTAATAGGGGATTGGACAACTGTAACGTATCATAATAAGATACAGCAAGCTAGAGGAATGCCTCAGCATAAGGTTGACATAAGTAAGACACAGTCTTACAAAGACACTATGGTTAATGAAAACCCTAATGAGCAAATTGCTGAATATTTTGAAAATCCAACGACGAAGATTTTCATGTTCATTGAGGAAGAAGACATTACGTTAAATCCTAATGATGCTTGGGCCATTAAAGAAAGATACCTCGAATCTAGAGGATATACTAGGCTTCATGGAAAACCTAGACACCAATTGGAAATATTGCTAATTATTACTAAATCAGTAACAATTACGCATCACTACCAAAATAAAAATCCTGAAAGTTATATTAACTTCAATAAATGTCACATTATAAACATTTTATCTCCAAGAGAAAGGGGATTGAATCCTAATAGTGAAAGAGCAATTAAAATTGCTGAGGGGAAATACATTTATTTCAATTACTGGGATTATGTTCAGGATTTTACCCAAACTTTCTATTATCAAAATCCTAGGAATAAACATTCCTGGTTTTTTATGATTAGTCCAGAAATTTTGGATAAACCTATTCCAAGTTGGTTTCACCAATGGTGGTTAAAATTTGGACCATCTCTGGAAATACTTCCAGAAGAAGTAATGAATTTGTATACACCATGGTGTGATAACAGTCCTTTAATTTTGAACGAATTAACCGAAATAATTGTAGGACAGTGTCCTATGATATTCTTTGTTAATTTTCAGATTCCATGGATATGGAGGTGGACTGTCACAGTTTCAAAGGATAAAAATAATATCCCAATTTTAGAAAGGAACTTCTTCTACAAATGGTGGAATAAGATGGATGCTAATGATATCCGCATCAAGATTGCAACAATTAATACAGTCATTGAAGATGACAAATCTAAAGGAATTGTGGAGCAAGGTTCCCAACAGATGTCTATGGCAAATTTGAAAAATTACTTTCAAAAGAAATTTCCTACAGAATCTGAAGAAGAAATTATGGTCAGAACTTTGGGCCATATGAAAAATCAATTTTTCAGAACCTTCCCTACCAGATCAATTAGGGATGACTAAATGAGGCCCAAATTATTTTATGTACACGTGGGTTGGGTCTTACACTCTATTAGAGGCCTAAAGTTTATTTTTATACAAGAGATGGGGCTTACAACTCAGGGAGAGGCCCAGATGAAAGACAGTAATTGTACCGTTATTCTAAAAATTGTATCGGGACTTATACATTGTCTGAGGCCCAAAAAGGTTTTTATTTACAAGGGATGGGTCTTACACTCTATTAGAGGCCCAAGAGTTTTTTTTTTAAAGATTTGTAAGGGTGAAAATAATCAAAACCCTAATTTAATAAAAAAAATGTATTTTAATTTGAATAAAAAAACATTTTAAATGTTCAAAATTATCAAACATGTATGAAAAACAAGTTGTGATCTTGGATAAGTGTTTGAAAAATCATGTTTTGTCCATAGAATGATTTGAAAATCATTTGAATTTGGAAAAATCAGAAAAAAGAAGTATTTTCAAATGTTTAAAAACAAATAAAATAAATTCTTTATGAAAATATTAAATATATAAAAATAAATAATATTTTTGTGAAATTTTTGTAGAATAAAATATTTTAACATTTTTATGAATTTTGAAAAAAAGAATTAATTCAAAATGGTGAAGAAAAGTGAAAGAAAACAAGTGATAAAAAAATAGGATGACCCTCCCAAGGTTTGAACCCACGCCCTTGAGGTGGAGGGTTTAAAACTTTACCAACTGAGCCACTTGTGTGTGGCTAAAAGAGAATGGTAAGTGTAGATAATTTATGAAAAATCCTTTTGAAATGGTTTAAAAAATAAAACCAAAAGGTATGGGGCGAGGGGAATTCGAACCCCAGACCCTTTTCTCGCTGCACACACAAAACCAGTTGATCAACCACTGGGGCGCAATGGCAATTCAAATATATAGTGGCAAGTGTATAATATATACTAAACTTGGTTCTGAAAGTTTGAAAATTGTGCCATGGCCATCTTCTTCCTTGGGCAATCATCACACTTGTGTGAAGCAAGCTATCTCCCTCGTCTCTCAACCATTTTACAAGATGTAAACAAGAAACTCGTGTATTTTTTAACAAGGAACATGATGGCAATATTCAATTTCATTTATTTTTAGTGTATCAAAAGAAATTGTATGAAAGCACATATGAACCCTAACTGATCGTTTTAAAATTAAATTCCATATGATCATGATATGAAGCAATTAATTGAGGGGAAATGATCTATAAACATCCAGAAACATAATGGTAACTTGAAAACATGTTTATGATGCATGATTCATTGAGTTCAGTTTTTAGGAAGCTTACCTTGCAAGTGAGAATCGAATTCTGGCTTGGAGGTGTTACAGATGTGTTCCAATGATCTAGACAGCTTCCTTGACCTCTATGGATGGTGTTCCAATACTTATTTTGATTTGAAAACCTCTGGATTGGTTAACTCGATCCAACCTGCAACTACCTTGTAAATTTGAGCAATTGAGGGGTAAGTTGATGATTTGGATGTTTCAGAAACTTGGTGAGTTTTTAGATCACTTCCATATGAAGTATATGAAGTGTTTGAGTGGCGAGTTTGGATGGAATTGCTCAGATATGAGAAATTCGATTTCTCACTCTCTTGGTTTTTAAAAATTGGAGTGAGAGCAAGAAGAGTGTGAAAACAAGTTTTGTATTGTTTTGGTGTGATCTGAATGAGGCATTGTGACCTCTATTTATAGGTTATCAAGTTTTGTCTTGGAGGAATAGTGAATGGCTGCAAGATCATATCACATTCAATGGCTTTGGCTTGGTGGCATTTCTTCTTATGCAAGGCAAACTAGCCCCTCCAAGTATCAAGGCTATGTTTTGACCAAATCCACATTCCTCAGATGTTTTTATTGTTGTTTATGCCTGAATCTTGACTAAGAACATCAGCTTTGTTGAATGTGCACTATTGCACATAAATGCACTTTGAATTCCAAGTCTTTGTACAAAGAATCATTATGCCACATGACAAAGTTCTAAGAATCTTGGCCTAATTCTGCAGGTTTGATATGATCATATTGGGTGTATGTGGCATAGTGATAATTGTTTTTTGTCTCAAACTCGAGTATAGCACAAAAACAAACAAACTGATCTTCCAAACCAGTTGCAGCAGCATGACTTTGAGCTGCCATATCTCTTGGTTTCCATCGAGTTTTTCCATGCTGATGGACTCTATGAATTGCTAGCAAGATGTACAATAACTTTGATGTTTACATTTGAGATTGATTCATCTTGCAACTAGGTGAAAAAGTTCTCCAAGTTTTTGTGTTTTACCTAAAATCTGTCTTGGACAGAATTTTGTCTTAGTGTAGGAAAAAAGGGTATTTTCATGTTTTAGTGATTTTGCTTCATTCATAACTCAAAATCCATGCAGATTTGTGTCATAACCCTAAATTTGACCTCCCTCTTTTGCCTTTTGCATAAGCATGCGCATTCGCATCGTTAGCATACGTGGTCACACTTTCTTTGTGTGTTTCTTGTTGCAGGATATTCAGGTTTTCCAAGCCCGATTAATTGAATCCTCGCGAGATCATCACATCATCAAAACAAGCTCAAAATAAAGGTTTCCATGTTTATTTCTCAAGACAAGAGATGGAAAATCGGAATCAGGACTTCAGCATCATCTTTTTGCAAAGTTGTGGAAATTTGGATGAAGTAACTGGTTAGCACATATGTTGTAACCGGTTACTCAGTGTATTTTTCACCAAAAACGCCAGTTCTCAAGCAAGTAACCGGTTAGCACATATGCTGTAACCGGTTACTCTGTGCAAAATTTCAGTTCCTGCTGCATTTTTGGGACAGCCTCCTTGCACACTCTTTGGTCATTGATTCTACAATATTTTAGCAGCATGTGGAATATTCTAGACTTCTCTAGACATTTCAAGGCTATTCAATTCAATCCAAGTGCATTTACTCTAATGCTTCACTCCAATTTAAGTGCACCATGTTCCTTGTTTTACAAGCATGCCAACCTTTGGATGATGGAAATTCACATTGGGATTGTTACCGAGTTGGTTCTAACTAACTGAGTTAACCACCTTGACTCAGTGAGTCAAGACCAACTAACTCCTAGCCTAGCTCCAAACCCAAAGCTAAGTCCAAACCTCTCACACTCCAAACCTAAAGTCTATATAAACTCACCTTCACTCATTTTTCAAGGACCTTCAACCATTTTGCACAATTCACCCTCAATTCTCTCACATTCTCTCTGATTTTTTCTGCTACATTTTCATCTTCATCTCAAGTCTTTTCCAAAACCTCACCAAAGCTCATTTCTACTTTGAAGGATAATCACTTTTACATCAAAAGTGATTATTTCTTGAGCTCAACCTTCATCATTCTTGCTATTATACTTGGATTTCTGGAGTTATTTCAGCTTTTGGATTAATCTTGAGTATTTGCTACAACTTCCAACGATTCGAATTCGCATTTTGGAGCTTTATCGTATTTTGCTCGATTGCGACACGTTTCGTCACCAAATTGAAGATTCCTCTGGTTTTATTTAATTTTCTGCATCAAGAACACTTTGCAACAATTACCAAGGCACATCTCAGCCTTGTAGGTTGGTAGATCTCACTCTACTCTTTGTTTCGATCGTTTTGCACATTTACGATGTAATTCCGTTTCATTTTCGGTTTAATTTGCCGTGCATTTGATCGATCTTGGATATCCATGATTATTGCTTGTGATCTGTGTTAATTGCCCTTACATGGTGTAATTTTCGTGCACTAATTCGTGATCTAGCATGTGATAGTTTGGATAAGTGATTATGTGTTGAAAGTTGCTTTTGAAAAGCTGTTTTTGCTGTTATTTTTGCCTCTGTTACAGTGGTAAACGGTTAGCAGATATGCTGTAACCGGTTACACAGTGCAATTTTCAATAAAAACGCAAGTTTTCAAGCAGGTAATCGGTTAGCAGATATGCCGTAACTGGTTACCACTGTACATAAAGGCCATTTTCTTGCATTTTCAAGTGTGTTTGCCATGCTTTCTTCATTCTAACTTCCATTGATTGTCATGCTTGATTTTATGGATGTTTTAAATATCAGTTAACTTCTGTTTGAAGCTTAGTCATGAACTTTTGTTGTACACTTTCAATTATTCAAATTATTCATATTTTTGGCATCACGTGAATATAATCATTCTTGCATTTCTCTTTGATCACATAACATGACTTTGTGTTGCATGTTTGTTGATCATTGGGTACTGTTTTGTACTCCCTTCCTTGGTTTTTCATTAAGTTTCATTCTTCATGGATGAACTTAATTTTGTATAATCAATAATTCACACCTTTTACCTTAACGATTTTCCACTCTCTTTGGAAAATTAATGGCATGGCTTTCCCTTTGATTAATTGATCGAAACCATGTTTCGATTAGTTGATCTTCCCCTTTCCTATCTTTAGGCTTCCTTTAAAGCTTTCTCTCTCGATCCCCCGTGGAGTTGGAGTTTCGCGTTGTGCCTTGCATCAGAGCACTATACAATTAAAGCTATTACGTTGTCCGTTTCTCCACGCAGGAGCACTGTACAAATTGGGGATGTTACGCTGTCTGTTTCCTTTTCTGCACTATACTTTGAGTGCTAGAGAATGAATGAGGAGGGAGTTGTCCTACCCTCATTCTGACTATTTCTTGGGTAAGGGTGTTGGCCCTCTCGCTGAGAATAATCACCTCTATCATCAAGCTATAGTGTTCCTCATTCCCCAATCGGGTCGACCCTTGATCACTTTTTACACCTCTCAATCTCTCTATTGATTAATCACCATCCTTCTTGGTTAAGATCATTGTCTTGATTTAGCATTCTTCTCCTTTGTCTCAACATTCTTTTCTTGTGGCCAATCATTACTACTTTGATTCCCTTGAAGAGTCTCTACCCCTTTTTTTCGGTTAATCACAGGTTTTCTGTTAAAACCGAATCACCAGGAGTTCGCAAACTTCTTTTGGTTCTTCTCCCTTTGATTGGTTAACCACTGCTTGTCAGTTAAAACACCATTTTGCACTCTCTTTTCCTTAGTTAACCACAGTCCGTCTGTTAAAATACTGGGTTTCCTTGGGTTAATCACCCTTTTCTTCAGTTAACCACAGTCTGTCTGTTAAAACACTGAATCCCTTTTTTGAGTTAATCACCTCCTTTTGGTTAATCACTCCTTTTTCTCGGTTAATCACAGTTCTCTTGTTAAAACCGAACCCCGCAGTTGGCAACCTTTATTGGTTCGAATACTTGCACCCTTGGGCTAGTAACCTCTTTTGGTTCAATACCCTCCTTCGTTGGTCAAGTGATGTTTGTTCAGTCAATACCAACACCCCTTTTGGGTTACGACCTTCGATCTGTCCTACACCCGCTCTTCTAGTTGATCACAGTTTTCTCTGTTAAAACCAATGCTTCTCTATTCCCACAGAGTTGCAATCCTTGTTTCCTCGGTTAACCACTGTTTATCAGTTAACATACCGATGTCCCCTCCGAGTCAAACACCTTCTCTTGGTTTAGCACTCTCTCTATTGGTTTATCGCAGTCCGTCTGTTGACACCAGCCTCTTTTCCCCGCCAGAGTCTTACTCTCTTTCTTTGGTTAACCACTGTCAGCCAGTTAATATACCGAGTCTCCCTTTTCTCTTGGTTTTGACACCATCCCTTTATTTGGATCCCCAGTCGGGTCGTTTACCCTCTATCCCTAGCAGTTCTTTATTCTCCTTCCCCAGCGGAGTTTCTTTCATTCTTGGTTTTGACACCATTCTTTTTCTAGTTTCTTTTGCAATCGCTCTTACTGTGCGGTCTTTCCCAGTAGAGTTTTTCTTTCACTCTTTCTCTTGGTTTTAACACCACTCCTTTTGTTTTCCTGTTTCTTTCTTGTTTTGTTTTCCGTTCAGTTCCCCGAACTACAGAAGCTCTGATTTTGCATTCTTTTGGATGTCAGATACGTAGGCACGAGACGCGATGTCTTAGCGAGCACACTTCCACCCTTCTTTCGTTCTCCTTTTCTTCCTTCTTTTTTGTCCCCTGGTTCCATGAACTACGACGCTCTGATTTCCTCATTGCACTATGAGGGTACGTAGGCACGAGGGCCACAATCCTCCGCGAGCACTTTCTTTGTTTTCTTTCGTTTTTCCCCTTTCTCTCTCTCTTCTTTCTTTTAGCTAGAAGCCTTTAGATAGATAACCCATCCAAGCCTAGAAGCAAGCAAAATGGTTCCCGTCGAGTACGACGGATGCGTTAGGTGCTAATACCTTCCTTTCGCATAACCAACCCCCCGTTCCCGTTTCTCTTCCCCTTGGGTTTTATCGATATTTTCCCTGTCCTTTAGGACTAAATAAAGTTTGGTGGCGACTCTGTTGTTATCTTTGAGTGTGCGATTCACTCAGGATGTAAACCAGCCATCTTTAGCTGGCGACTCTGCTAGGGAAAGATTGACCTCTTGCTGGTCCATCCCTTGAGGGGTTTAGCCTAGTTTTATTTGCTCTCTTGCTTGTTTGGGTGTTTATCTTTCGCGATTTACTCGCTTTATTTTACTTGCTTTAGCTTTCTGTTTATTTACTGCATTTCTTTACTGCTTTAAATATTCATATGTTGTATATTCTGGACATCTGCTATTTTCTTTGTTGTTGTCGGTTGGGTTGCTACTTGAGAGATAAGCCCACTACCCAGGCTTGAGCATACACATAGGTATTAGCATGGGCAGGCGTGACGCTCCCGTGGTGTTGGCCACGTCGGGTGTTCACGAGACCTACAGCCAGACAAGGTTCTATCGGGAGATATCTGCTACTGTATGTTGATACATGCCAGTAGTTATTCTCCTGAGGAACTGTCGACTCTGGTGACCATTCCCGAGGACTCAGTTGAGGCACTCCTCTCAAGGAGCGATAATGGTAGACCAGAAATGGAAAACCCATTACGCTTCTTGATCCGAGGACCCAAAGCTGGGAACTTGCCATAGGATGACCTTTTTTGGGGGAATCAGTGGACGATCTCTTTGTTTGGCGATAGTATTGTACCCCGAGGGATGAATGTACTATTGCTTCTCAAATCGAGAATCCAAAACTGAGAATCCCGCTTTCTATATCATACCTGTGAGGGGGATATTGGGTTTTTCTGCAGGAAACCAAGACTCTTCCAACCTTTGTTCTCTCATTGCGTCAGATCTCGCACCAACACAGCACTACCTTTGCAGATGTTCAGATTTGACTATTCAGACTATGCTGGCTTGTTGATTCTGATGTTGCATATCATCTCATCATGTCAAATTAATTTTTGCATAAGCATTTTAAAACTTTATTTTTGCATAAATTGCATTCATTCATGCCCGCATATGCATGTCCTTCATCCGGGAACCGTTGCTCACTCTGATCATTTCCAGCTTGTAGCAAGACGACAACTCGACATCGGTATTTCACTCGCTCAAGCAAATCCAGGATCATGGTTGACTTCGAAGCTGAGAACGCTGCTTATAAGGAAACCCTGACCCAATTTCAAGGTCGGATGGATTAGTTTCAGACAAACATGGACGTTATCATGGAACTCCTTCGTGCTTAGAGGGACGCCACTGCTGGTGCCACAGTTGTTGCAACCCCTATTGATGCAACTGTTGTCACTCCTATTGTGACCGTTCCTCCTGTTGTTACGGCTACTCCTGCTGTCATTTCTTCTCCTGCTACTGTTGAAGTACCAGTTGAGCCTGTGAATCAACTTGATGTTCATCCGACAATTTCTCAATCCAGTTTGAACAAGATACCCGCTGGTTTTCCTTGGGGCATGCCTCCGAATTACACTCCTCAGATTGCAAATAATGGTAGTGCCTTTATACCATATCAGCCTTTTGTTGCGCCCATGCCTAATGGGAATGCTGCCGCATATCCATGGGCCATGCCTACTCCAGTCTCGCCTCCAGTGTTGAATGATGATCCTGAGAATCTTCAGGTTCAAACTCATCAAACTTCCGGGTTGGCCGACACTGAAACTCCTGACGAAGAAGAACATGTATATAGGGGTCCTCCTATTCATGTTCCGGTTTCATCTCAAGCTGCTCAAACTGCTGTCCAAAATGTTCATCCTGGAATGTTCTATCCTGGGGCATCTTCCTCAGCTGATGTGGTACCTCATCCGTATTATCTGTTTGGAGTTTAGATGGGTCAGAATACTGGTCGGATGGTTAATCAGGGTTTGGTATACCCTTCTCAGTTTGCTACTCCGCAAGTGCACGCTCCCGCCGCTTCTCAGTTGCCAAATCCTCAGATTCTTGCCAGGACCACTAATCAAAATAGACATGCTGACTACAAGTTGTTGGTAGACCGTATCAGAGCTATTGAAGGGTTTTCTGCTTTTGGCTTGAAGGCCAAAGATTTGTGTCTGGTTCCAAATGTTGTGCTGCCACAGAAATTCAAGATACCTGATCTGCCAAAGTATAAAGGTTTAAGTTGCCCGCGTAGTCACATCACTATGTACTGCAGGAAGATGGCATCCCATATTGATAATGATGAACTGCTGGTTCATTGTTTTCAAGATAGTTTTTCGGGTGCTTTATTGGATTGGTACATGGGCTTAGAGTGCAACAAAATTCGTACTTGGAGAGATCTGTCTGAAGCGTTCGTGAAACAATACAAATATAACCTTGATTTGGTGCCTACTAGATTGCAATTGCAGAATCAGTCACGGGACTCAGCTGAAACATTCAAGGAGTATGCACAAAGTTGGCGTGAGATGGCATCTCGTGTGCGACCTGCTCTCTCGAACAATGAGTTGGTTAACATCTCTATGGGTACCTTACAAGGATCTTACTACGAGAAAATGGTGGGTAGTTCTTCATCAAACTTCGCTGATGTTGTAACGATTGGTGAACGGATTGAAAATGGTTTGAAGACTTGAAAGATTCCTGGAGCTTCTTCCCAACAGCCGGCCACTAGAAAATCTCAGAACAGTCAGTCCAAGAAAAAGGATGGTGAAGCCAACGCTATGACAACTCAAGTTTCTCCTCAGTATCAAGCTCTCATGGCTCCCATGCCGTATTATCCATATCCATACATTGCTGCTGCACAGTATCAACAACCTCCATACCAGTATCATCCGCAATAACTAATTCAAAATGCTCAGAATCAGCAACAGAATCAACAGAACAACAAAAGTCAACAGAATCAGACCCGTCAGAACACCACCAGTCAAGGAAACCGTAAGCGTCCGAATTTCGACAGAATTCCGGTGTCATACACGAAATTGTTTCCTTACTTGGTTCACCAAGGGGAAATTGTCCCCAAGCAGATTGCACCTGCAATTCCTCCATTTGGCCTGAAGCATAATCCGAATGCATTCTGTGCTTATCATGTTGGATACATAGGACATGCAACAGAGGATTGCTTTGTTTTCAATACCAAGGTTTAGGAACTCATTGATAAGAAGGTTCTGACTTTCGCTGAGGAAGGACCTAACATTCAGAATAATCCTTTACTGAATCACAATGGACCTGCGGTGAACATGATTGGGGATAGTTCAAGGGCTGAATTGATCATGGATGTCGACGAAGTAAAAGCCTCGATGGCTATGGTTTTTAAGAAATTGAATGAACATGGGTTATTGAAAGGGTTGCATGGTAAGTACCAGATTTGTGATGATAATCCCAATCAGTGTCGAAGGCTGAAGGGTTGTGTTCAAATTCTGATGAACCGTGGTGAAGTGGAATTTACCAGATCTAAACCTGTTGAGGAAGTTGTTACCATTGAGCCGTTCACCATCTTCTATAGAAAAGTTTCGATGGAATCCCCTAAACAGAAGAAGGTGCAACCCATCATTGTTTATCCGCCGAAGCCGTTTCCGTATCAGAATTTCAAAGAGGTACCGTGGAAATATGGGTCTACTGTGTTTTCTGGAGGTCAAGAGATAAGGTTCGCCGAATCTGAGATCGTGAATGTTACAGCCGATGGAGGTATGACTCGTAGTGGACGAGTGTTTGCTCCGAAGGTCACTACAAAGCCTGTTCAAGTTCCAACTGTTGTTTCTCCCAAGGAAACACCTGCATCTGCAACACCTGGGGCATCTACTGCCATTCCAGTATTGACTATCCCATCTGAGGATGTTCCGAAGAGCAAATAGACCCACGATGATCAAGAGTTCCTTAAGTTGATCAAGAAAAGTGACTTTAAAATTGTGGATCAGCTAGGGCAAACACCCTCGAGGATCTCAATTTTGTCCTTACTTATGAGTTTGCCTGCGCACAGATCGGCTTTGTTGAAAGTCTTGAACAGTGCTCACGTTATGTATGATATATCTGTCGTCGAGTTTGATGATGTAGTGGCCAACATAACCTTAAGTCGGTATTTGGGCTTTAATGAGTCAGAATTACCTCCTGAAGGAACTGCCCATAATAAAGCACTGCACATATCTGTAACCTGCACAGACACCATATTATCTCGTGTTCTAGTAGATACCGGTTCTTCCCTCAATGTGATGCCTAAGGGCACATTGAGTCAATTACCGGTGGAAGGAAATGAGATGAGACAATGCGCCTTAGTTGTCAGAGCCTTTGACGGGTCTCGAAGGCAAGTTATTGGGGAAGTGGACTTACCCATCAATATTGGGCCGCATTTGTTCACCATTACCTTCCAAGTGATGGATATTAATCCTGTGTACAGTTGCCTACTGGGTCGTCCATGGATTCACGCCGCAGGGGCAGTTACCTCCACTTTGCATCAGAAGTTGAAGTTCATGTTTGATGATCAGCTTGTCATCGTCTGTGGTGAAGAGGATTTGATTGTAAGCGAGTTATCATCTTTTCGATACGTCAAGACCGAGGAAGGTATAGTTGGGGTGTTATTGCAGTGTCTCAAGTTCAAAGATGTCAGCTATGCTTCAACTAGTCAAAGTAGATCACCATAATTAACTTCAGCATCTACTAAGAGTGCTAAAGAGACTATCCATAAAGGTGCTTTGTCAGGATGGGGGCATGTGATTGATGTGGTTGAGAAGCATAATAGTTTTGGATTGGGTTACCGTCCTGATCGTCAATCTGGTTCCTCTAGTCAGAAGCAGTGCAACTTGATCAAGTTCAGTAGCGCGGGTTTCCAGCAAGGTGACATCATGGCAGCTATTGATGATGCTGGTCCCAGTAATCAGACTTTAAGTTTTGTGCGCAAGTGTCCACCATGTTTCAAGCTCAATAATTGGACATCTACCGTGATTCCTGTGGTTTTCCCATATAACATGTAATGCATTTTGATTTCTCATTCCCTCGTCCTCGCCCGAGACGAGTGGATAGCTTGTAAAGGGCCTCACACTTTTGCAATATTATGTGATCAATAAATAAAAGTTTTTTGCATTCAAAATCATGCTCTATTTTCTTTCTTTATTTTACTTTTCACAAATAAATGGCAAAAGTTTCTTTTATTTTTCACTTTTCAAAATAGCTCATTCTATCCATAAACATGCAGAACTAATAAAAGCATTGATAACAACATGGCAAACATCCATTGTAATTCTAGAATTCCAATTAACCAAGCCGAAGAAGATGGTGAGGAAGATTGTGAGTTACCGACTAAACTAGCAAGGCTCCTTGAGCACGAGCATAGAGAGATTCAGCCACACAAAGAGCTAGTGGAAGTTGTCAATCTTGGTACTGATGAGGTCAGAAGAGAAGTCAAGGTTGGCACATCCCTCGCAGAGCATGTACACTCCGAGTTGGTCAAGTTGTTGAAAGAGTATGTCGATATCTTCGCCTGGTCCTATCAAGATATGCCTGGGTTGGATACCAACATTGTTGAACATCACTTACCAGTCAAGCCCGAATGTCCTCCTGTCAAGCAGAAACTCAGAAGGACTAGACCCAACATGGCACTCAAAATCAGAGAAGAGGTAAAGAAACAGCTTGATGCTGGGTTCCTAGCCACTTCCAAATATCCTGAATGGATTGCCAACATCGTCCCGGTTCTGAAGAAGGACGGTAAAGTCAGAATGTGTATGGATTATCGAGATCTCAACAAGGCAAGCCCGAAGGATGAATTTCCTTTGCCTCATATTGATGTCTTGGTAGATAACACATCGCAGTTCTTTGTATTTTCCTTTATGGACGATTTTTCAGGATATAATCAGATCAAAATGTCCCCAGCTGATATGGAGAAGACCACTTTCATCACGCCATGGGGTACATATTGTTACAAGGTCATGCCATTCGGTCTAAAGAATGCAGGGGCAACATACTAATGTGCCATGACAACCCTCTCTCACGATATGATTCATAAAGAGATTGAGGTCTACGTGGACGATATGATTGCCAAGTCCAAGACTGAGGATGATCACTTGGTCCATTTGAAGAAACTGTTTGACAGACTCCGCTAGTTTAGATTGCGGTTGAATCCTGCGAAGTGCACCTTCGGAGTTCGATCTGGTAAACTGTTGGGTTTTATTGTGAGTCAGAAAGGCATTGAAGTCGATCCTGATAAGGTTCAGGCAATTCAGAACATGGCGCCTCCTGAAACAGAAAAAGAAGTCAGTGACTTTCTGGGCAGACTCAATTACATTTCAAGGTTCATTTCCCATTTGACGGCTACCTGTGAACCAATGTTCAAATTACTAAGAAAAAATCAATCAGTTGAATGGAATAATGATTGTCAGGAAGCATTTGACAAAATAAAACAATACTTGCAAGAACCACTGATCTTAGTACCGCCAGTTCCTGGTAGGCCTTTAATCATGTATCTCACCATTCTCGATGAATCAATGGAATGTGTATTGGTTCAACATGACGACACTGGCAGAAAAGAACATGCAACATACTCTCTGAGCAAGAAGTTCACTGATTGTGAGACCAGATACTCACTCTTGGAGAAAACTTGTTGGGCTCTAGTCTGGGCTGCTCGATGCCTACGACAATACATGATTTGCCATACTACTTTGTTGATATCCAAAATGGATCCAATAAAGTACATATTTGAAAAACCTGTTGTCTCTGGAAGGATTGCTCGGTGGCAAATGATGTTAACTGAGTATGATATCCAACATGTTACCCAGAAAGCAATAAAAGGGAGTGTCTTGTCTGACTACCTTGCCCATAAACCTGTCGAGGGTTATCAACAGATGAAGTTTGACTTTCTCGATGAGGACGTTCTATTTATCAGAGATTATGAGACTCCAGACCCTGACATATGACCCGAACTAGGAGCGCGATGGACGCTCATGTTCGATGGTGCCTCCAATTCTAAAGGTCGTGGAATCGGTGCTATCCTCATTTCTCCGACAGGTTTTCACCTTCCCTTCACTGCCAGATTATGCTTTACATGCACCAACAATATGGCTGAATACGAAGCATGTATTTACGGTATTGATGTGGCTATTGACATGAGAATCAAGATTCAGGAGGTCTATGGAGATTCTACCTTGGTCATCAGTCAAGTCAGAGGGAATTTTGTGACTCGGGATTCCAAGCTGGTTCCGTACAAACAACACATTGCGAAGTTGATTCCTTACTTTGATGAAATTTCTTTTCATCATATCCCCAGAGAGGAAAATTAACTAGTTGATGCTCTTGCCACATTAGCATCCATGTTCAAGGTCAAGTGGAAGAATGAAGCTCCTCATATCCGCATTGATCACTTGAACGAACCAGCACACTATTTAGCAATCGAGGATGAGTCTGATGACAAGCCTTGGTTCTACGACATTAAACGATATCTGGAAAAATAGGAATATCCCGAGGGTATCACTATCACTGATAAGAGAGCTCTTAGGCGGATTTGCGCCAAATTCTTCTTAAGTGGTGGTATACTGTACAAAAGGAATTATGATTCCGTGTTGCTCAGATGCGTGGATAGACACGAAGCAAACACAATCATAAAGTCCATACACGAGGGTTGCGAGGGTGTACATGCTAAAGGTCCTGCTATGGCCAAGAAGATCCTTCGGGATGGGTATTAATGGACAACAATGGAGGTAGATTGTTACAACTTTGCCAAAAGATGTCACAAGTGCCAAATCTACGGAGACAAGATCCATGTGCCTCCAACTCGATTGAATGTTTTGACTTCACCTTGGCCATTCTCCATGTGGGGTATAAATATGATTGGAATGATCGAGCCGAAGGCTTCCAACGGTCATCGATTCATTCTGGTTGCTATCGACTACTTCACCAAGTGGGTTGAAGCTGCTTCTTATGCAAACGTTACACGACAAGTGGTTGCCAGATTCATCAAGAAAGAGATAATCTGTCGTTATGGCATTCCTAGCAAAATTATCACGGACAATGCAAGCAACTTGAACAACAATATGATGAAGGAGTTGTGTCAAGAATTTAAGATCGAGCACCACAACTCTTCACCATATCGGCCCAAGATGAATGGCGCCATTGAAGCAGCAAACAAAAACATCAAGAGGATTGTCAAGAAAATGGTCAAGACTTACAAGGATTGGCATGAAATGCTTCCCTTTGCACTGCATGGCTACCGAACTTCAGTCTGCACTTCTACTGGGGCAACTCTGTATTCACTTGTGTATGGTATGGAGGCAGTTCTACCAATTGAAGTCGAAATTCATTCACTTAGAGTCATCATGGAAGCAGGTCTTGATGAAGCTGAATGGGTTCAATCCAGATACGACCAGTTGAATCTCATCGAAGAGAAGCGCCTTACAGCTGTCTGTCATGGTCAATTGTATCAGAGACGCCTCAAGCGAGCTTTTGACAAGAAAGTTCTTCCTCGAACATTCTGTGAAGGCGAGTTCATGCTCAAGAGATATTCACCTGTTCACTCGGATCCAC
The DNA here is from genome assembly GCA_022829125.1 of Lathyrus tuberosus. Taxonomy (NCBI): domain Eukaryota; kingdom Viridiplantae; phylum Streptophyta; class Magnoliopsida; order Fabales; family Fabaceae; genus Lathyrus; species Lathyrus tuberosus. The sequence goes on from JALAZF010000305.1 coordinate 74,122, forward strand.
GAGGCAAATGGACTCCTAATTACGAAGGACCCTTTGTTGTCAAGAAGGCCTTCTCAGGTGGAGCCCTGATCCTCACCACAATGGATGGGGAGGAGTTGCCATCGCACGTGAACTCCGATACAGTCAAAAAATATTATGCCTGAAAAAAAAGGATAAGAGTCTGCTAAATTGACATCCGCAAGGACAATCTAGGCAAAAATAGACATCCCTATGGACCAAATAAAAGAGATGTCCATGCAAAAGTTAGGGAAAATGAAAAAACAATGATAGCCCGCTAAGTTGAAAACCCGAAAGGGCGACTTAGGCAAAAGGGGTATCCTGGTGGACTAAAAAAAATAATATATAGAAAAAACATGTCCAGGAAAAAATTAGGGATAAAGGCATTGACTGTGAACACTTGAGCCCCTCTTCGTCACAGCTAGACCTCAGACGGTAACAGAGCAGTCAAATCATCATCAACTGGTGCAAGGTGTAACGACCCAAAAATCTAAATTTTTTTATTTATTTAATTTGGAAGGAATTAAGAGGTTTTTGGTAATTTTGGAGAACTTTGGATTAAAGGAGTAATTTTAATAATTTTAATAAGATAATAATCATGTATTATTTAGATTATTATTATTATTAATAAATAAGAAAAAGGGCAAGGTGGTCTTATTGGAAATTGAGTAAGGATAGGATGGGAAGTTTATAAGTTGGGATTTTTCACTAAAGAAGAAAGGAAGCGATCATTTTCTAACTGATCGTGTTTTTGGTGAAGAACACTGAAGAAGAGAAGAGGAGGAGAAAACCTAGGATTCTGAAGGATTTCGAAGAGAATCTTGGAGAAAGAAGGAGAAAGCCGCAAATTTCTCTAAGGTATGGGGAGTTTTTCATGGTTTATTATCGTTATATAGGAATTGGTTGTGAATAGAGTAGGTATTCATGAGTTTATATAATTTTGGTGTTTGATTGATGAAGAATACATTATGCATGAACGATATGATGATATATGATGTAAATGTTGATGTAAGTGTATCGTGTAAGCATTTTTGATCAATTTTCGTTTTGGGAAAACTGAGTTTTGGGGGTATTTCGAGTCGAAAATGCAGAAAAAATCACGTTTTGGGAAAAGGGGGGTTTTGTCGCACTCTGACACGGGCCGTGTCACAGGACACGGGCGGCCGTGTCAGCTTTCTGGTCTTGTATGAAAATTTTGAATTTTTGGAAATTGGTCCCAGACTTTCTGACACGGGCCGTGTCACAGGACACGGGTGGCCGTGTCAGGCTGCTGACTTGCTATTTTTTTTTTATGTTTGGAATCGTGTCTCAGGTTTCCTGACACGGGCCGTGTCACAGGACACGGGCAGCCATGTCAGACAACTGTCTTGATGAATTTTGTTGTTTGATGTTCTTTTGCTGATTTTTGTGGTTTAGTACTTGATATTATATTAATGATAAAACATGATTATATGATGATTTCTTGTTGAAATGATATGATGATAAACATGATTATATAGTGAATTCTTGTTGAAATGATGTGATGATGAATATAATTACATGATGAATTATTGTTGGATATGATATGACGATAAACATGATTGTATGACGAATTATTTGTTGAATATGATATGACGATAAACATGATTGTATGACGAATCCTTGTTGAAATGATATGATGATAAACATGATTATATGTTGAATTCTTGTTGAATATGATATGGCGATAAATATGATTATATGGTGATTTTCTTGTTGATTATATGGTGATTTTTGGTGGAATATGAAATGCATGATGCACATGTGGATTTTTGATGATTTGAGGAGTTTGGCATCATTGCATTTTCATAGCATTTTTATGTTGGGGCTTCGGCCTATTGGTAGCTCCAATCCCATTGTGTGGATTGGAGTGATATGGTGATTATGTTGTGCTCCCTTGGGGAGGGTTGATGGCCAGTGTCCATCACATGGAGAAATTGGTACCACATGCATTGTTGCATCACATTATAGTTGACGTTGCATTTACATGAAGTATCGGTGATGGTGTTTTGAAGATTTTGTTGATAATGCCATGTTGTCGTTGTTGCTCATTCTATTTATTTTCCATGTCCTTATATTTCTATAATGAATTGTGATTACTCACCCTGCCTGTGTATGGTGATGGTTTATACGCCATCCTGCAGATATTCAGGAGTAGCTTATCGGTGCGTGAAGTTTAAGCTTGAAGCTTTTTAGCTTATTCCTGTAGCGTTAGATGGTGTCTTGCTCTGGTAGATGTAACATTGTGGGGGAAATGCTTAAGTGAATATTATGTTGTTTGTTAGGATGATTTTTATGAGTTACTATGTGTAAAATGTTAGTTGATAATGATTGTTAACAATGACCATAGGTCTTGATGGTTTGATGAAATATATGAAGTTAATTTGAGGTTATGATTCCGCTGCAAAGTTAAATTGTGAATTTGTTTTGAATTATTAAAGAAGTAGATATTTTAAATGATTTGAAAACCCGTGTTACGGAGCAAGATTTGTTGTTAAGATGTTTAATAAAGAAAATGTGACACCTTTCTTGTTGATTTCTACTCTGATAATATGAAATATTTTCTAAAAATCGCATGTGGGTAGAAGGGTGTTACATTAGTGGTATCAGAGCAGGTCGGTCTATCCGGCCAAGTTGTCTATGTTGTTTACCCCTCAGTACGTGACATGTGTGCGAACACTGTCGGTACTTGTTTGTTTTCTAATTGTTGGTTTCCGGTGTTGGCTTGAATCAAGTAGGGGAGAAGCTATTGCTTCTCTGGAATGTTTGGTGGCGAAGTGTTGGCTCAATGTGTCTAGGATTGCAAGAGTGCAAATGTTGGTAGGACGGTGTTGTTTCCGATCCCAGAGGGAATGCGGAGATAAGCTTGAGTCAACAAAGGAATGGTGCATGAGGTAACTATGTGCACAAGATGCAAGGAACGTTATTGGAGTTGGTAGGCATGGTTTATGCCCCATCATGATTGTCGGCTATCTATTAACAAATTGAGGAACTGATCACCCTTAATCTCTTGTTAATAGTAGACAGAATCGTGTTGGATGGAATAGATGTGTCTTGCCATCTTAGATGGTGTGTCCGGTGAAGTAAGACGGAGTTAAGTTGAGTGCTTACAGGGGGTTTCATGAGCCGAATGCAGATCATTACATTTGAAGGTAAATAGAGTTCGAGTTTCTTGTTTGCCTGTCAAGTTTCAGATTCTTGGAGATAGAACAAGCCGGTATAGTTGATGTTACTTCTCGGAGGATAGAGAGTAATGTGACGAATGTTGATATGCAAGCGAAGTATAATTATGATTTGCCTCTGGAGTGTAGATTAGAATTGGAGACAATGAAGAAATAATGTTTTACCGGATAAACGAAGAAGATGACTCTTAGAGAGTGAAGCTTATATGAGTGTATGTATATGATGACGGTTTTATAAGATGTGAGGAGATTAATGACGGCGGGTTAAGGAGATGATTGAAAATAAGGGTCTACTCCGAAAAGATTGATGATTTGATGGATCAACTGATAGGCTAGTATGTTTTCCATATAATTGGATTGATGTCGGATTATTTTCGGATTTGGATGAAAAGCAAGAATAGCTGGAGGATCTAGAAGCAAGAGAGAGAGGTAAAACTCATGTTTATCAATCTCGGGTTCTATTTTCGCAGTTATGGAACAGCCTTCAGAAAAAGGGGTATAACTTTTCGTTTGTAAATCCGATGGAAGCGATTCTGGAATTTTTGGAAAGCTTACGAAATTCCCTTCAGTTTGCGTATAAACTTTGCTTTCGACATGTTTTTGAAGGGAGAGAAAAACGAGTTTGAATATTTGGGTCTGATGCTGATTTGGTGGAAAATTGTATACGGGATTTCTTGACCAGCCTCCATTAAAAGGACGATAACTTTTTACTTGTAACTCGGATTTAAGCGATTATTGAATTTCTGGAATCCACATGAAATTTTCTTCATTTTGGAGTATGATTTTATACTAGAGAGGTCTGTATTGAGGGAAATAATCATGTTTGAAGTTGAACGATTTTTACTAGAAATGAGTAAGATGAGAACAAGTGTAAGATGTTGTTAAGGGGTGAAATGTTGGTATTAGAAAGAGTGCGACGGTATCGGAGAAATGCAGTGAAATGTATACTTATGTTGAATGAGGATGATTAGAGTGGAGATAATGTTAAGAGGGAAACAAATTCAAGGGAGAAAATTGGTATCATGCTTGTAAAGAAAATAACTTGGGTCAAGGAGAATTAAAAAGGGTTTCTATGGCAACCGAATATGAAAATGATATTATTGAGATTTATAATTCGGAATGAGATTCAAAAGTTTAAATATATGGATCCTTGATGTAGAGAGATTTGGACGAAAAACCAAATATTTATGGATGTCGTTAAAGTTTCCTATGTAGATAGAGACTTCAAATGGAATGGGATAAATTGTGATGTATTTGGTATTATAGCATGTCCTAAGTTGGAGATACCTAACAATTATGTGATGTCAATCAAATGTGAGAGAGACTTGTCTTGCTAGTTTGGCAGTGTGTGAAGTAAATAGGCGTCCTATCGGGAAGCTAGTATTTTCCCATTGATTTAAAAGAGTCAGAGGCTAAATGTGGAGCTTGCGAGGATGATGCACACCATTGGACATCCTAGAATGAAGGTGATATGGGAAAGGTTTCCATTTCGATAAAAGTGTTGAGTATATATTCGTTTGAAGAATATCAATATTATGGAATTAATTTGGCATGATAGAACTACCGGTGTTATAAGTTATGTTGATGTTCTTATGACGGTGTTTATGGCAATGGTAACGACACGATTGTGTTCCGGCCTAAGAGTGAATGAGATTCTAAAGTGATGAGACAGGGAGTGAAATGAATTTGTACGTTCGTAACTCAGGAGTATTACATCTTGTGGGCCGTTATGGTTAACGATGTGGAATTTGGATTAGTGGAATGCGAGTGGTTGTTGAATGAGGGCTCTAATTGAAAGGAGTAATTTTCTTGGACTGTAATTTCTAGTGTTGAAATTGTTGTGAATTTTTCTAAGGATAGTATGGTGTTGCAATAAGGAATTCTGAAGTCCGTGGTTGAGATTCGAAGTTTCGTGGTTTAGATGGTTACTATCAAAGAATCATTGTGGATTTTCCTAAGTGCGGTTACCATTAACTTGGTGAACACGCAAAGGCCGAACGTATGTGTAAGAGGTTGCATGTGGAGAGAATTCGGGTGATTAAAGAAGTTGACTACTGCTTCGGTATTGATTTTGATTAATTAGAATGTGTTTATCTGGTGCATTGTGATACGTTTAAGATGGGTCTTAAGAGTGTTATTACTTATGGGTCAAAACTACTGGAAACCAATGGGGGAAATAATCCTACGCATGATTAGGAACCAACAACTGTAATGTTAGTGATGAGATTTGGAGGTATTAATTGTTTGACTTGAGTTATTAAAGGCTATGTTTTAGATTTAAATTGAGATTGATTCATCAAATGACGTTGGTTAACCAAGGAATTAGTAGTGAAATCTCGAGTTGATGAGGAAGGTGCACGATATTCGGAAACAAAAACGTGTGTTTCAGAGCCTAAAAAGAACATTTTAGTAAAAGAGATATTGGATTTGGTTATGCTTGTTCGATTCAATGGAAATGGGATAGCATTTCCATGCATTTTGTGATTGGGTTACTGAAGATTGCAAGAGATAATGACTAGATTTGGGTGATTGTGGATAGGTTAGCTAAATCGGCGCATTTCTTGCCGATAAAGATTAATCGTTCTATGCAGAAGTTAGCTGAGTTGTATTTTGATGTGATTATGAAGTTGCATGGGATGCCTTCGATTGTTGTGTCAGATAAAGACCCGCGGCTTACGTCAAGGTTTGGTAAGAGTTTACAAGATGCTTTGGGTACTGAGTTAAGGATGGGTTCTATTTATCATTCGCAGGCGGAATGGTCAGACGGAAAGAGCAACCTAATCTTCAGAAGATTCACTAAGGACTTATGTGTTGGCCCAAAGAGGATCTTGGGATAGTCACTTGTGAACTTACACGATGAGTTTCATGTGACACAGTCGAGGAAAATATATTTCAGATCCGTCACATGTGATTCAAATGGATGATGTTTAGGTGAGGGATAACTTGACAAGTGGAAGCTTTGCCTGTGAGGATTGATAGCCAAGAATGGAAGCGACTGTGAAGTAAAGAGATTGCTTTAGTAAAGGTGTTGAGGGGTGGACCAGCTGATGAGAGTTGGACTTGGGAGTGTGAGGACCAGAAGGAGGAGTCGTATCCGACTCTGTTTACTTCAGGTAATTTTCGAGGACGAAAATTCTTAAAGTAGGGGAGAGTTGTAACGACCCAAAAATCTAAATTTATTTATTTATTTAATTTGGAAGGAATTAAGAGGTTTTTGGTAATTTTGGAGAACTTTGGATTAAAGGAGTAATTTTAATAATTTTAATAAGATAATAATCATGTATTATTTAGATTATTATTATTATTAATAAATAAGAAAAAGGGCAAGGTGGTCTTATTGGAAATTGAGTAAGGATAGGATGGGAAGTTTATAAGTTGGGATTTTTCACTAAAGAAGAAAGGAAGCGGTCATTTTCTAACTGATCGTGTTTTTGGTGAAGAACACTGAAGAAGAGAAGAGGAGGAGAAAACCTAGGATTCTGAAGGATTTCGAAGAGAATCTTGGAGAAAGAAGGAGAAAGCCGCAAATTTCTCTAAGGTATGGGGAGTTTTTCATGGTTTATTATCGTTATATTGGAATTGGTTGTGAATAGAGTAGGTATTCATGAGTTTATATAATTTTGGTGTTTGATTGATGAAGAATACATTATGCATGAACGATATGATGATATATGATGTAAATGTTGATGTAAGTGTATCGTGTAAGCATTTTTTTATCAATTTTCGTTTTGGGAAAACTGAGTTTTTGGGGTATTTCGAGTCGAAAATGCAGAAAAAATCACGTTTTGGGAAAAGGGGGGTTTTGTCGCACTCTGACACGGGCCGTGTCACAGGACACGGGCGGCCGTGTCAGCTTTCTGGTCTTGTATGAAAAATTTGATTTTTTGGAAATTGGTCCCAGACTTTCTGACATGGGCCGTGTCACAAGACACGGGTGGCCGTGTCAGGCTGCTGACTTGCTACTTTTTTTTTATGTTTGGAATGGTGTCTCAGGTTTCCTGACACGGGCCGTGTCACAGGACACGGGCGGCCGTGTCAGACAACTGTCTTGATGAATTTTGTTGTTTGATGTTCTTTTGCTGATTTTTGTGGTTTAGTACTTGATATTATATTAATGATAAAACATGATTATATGATGATTTCTTGTTGAAATGATATGATGATAAACATGATTATATAGTGAATTCTTGTTGAAATGATGTGATGATGAATATAATTACATGATGAATTATTGTTGGATATGATATGACGATAAACATGATTGTATGACGAATTATTTGTTGAATATGATATGACGATATACATGATTGTATGACGAATCCTTGTTGAAATGATATGATGATAAACATGATTATATGTTGAATTCTTGTTGAATATGATATGGCGATAAATATGATTATATGGTGATTTTCTTGTTGATTATATGGTGATTTTTGGTGAAATATGAAATGCATAATGCACATGTGGATTTTTGATGATTTGAGGAGTTTGGCATCATTGCATTTTCATAGCATTTATATGTTGGGGCTTCGGCCTATTGGTAGCTCCAATCCCATTGTGTGGATTGGAGTGATATGGTGATTATGTTGTGCTCCCTTGGGGAGGGTTGATGGCCAGTGTCCATCACATGGAGAAATTGGTACCACATGCATTGTTGCATCACATTATAGTTGACGTTGCATTTACATGAAGTATCGGTGATGGTGTTTTGAAGATTTTGTTGATAATGCCATGTTGTCGTTGTTGCTCATTCTATTTATTTTCCATGTCCTTATATTTCTATAATGAATTGTGATTACTCACCCTGCCTGTGTATGGTGATGGTTTATACGCCATCCTGCAGATATTCAGGAGTAGCTTATCGGTGCGTGAAGTTTTAGCTTGGAGCTTTTTAGCTTATTCCTGTAGTGTTAGATGGTGTCTTGCTCTGGTAGATGTAACATCGTGGGGGAAATGCTTAAGTGAATATTATGTTGTTTGTTAGGATGATTTTTATGAGTTACTATGTGTAAAATGTTAGTTGATAATGATTGTTAACAATGACCATAGGTCTTGATGGTTTGATGAAATATATGAAGTTAATTTGAGGTTATGATTCCGCTGCAAAGTTAAATTGTGAATTTGTTTTGAATTATTAAAGAAGTGGATATTTTAAATGTTTTGAAAACCCGTGTTACGGAGCAAGATTTGTTGTTAAGATGTTTAATAAAGAAAATGTGACACCTTTCTTGTTGATTTCTACTCTGATAATATGAAATATTTTCTAAAAATCGCATGTGGGTAGAAGGGTGTTACACAAGGCGTTGGAACCTAGACTTACAGTGGATGGTAGCCAATGTTGTAATCAATGCAAAACATGATTTCCCTTTGCCATTTACATTTGTTTTTCAATTTTATTGCAATTTTCCTCATCAAGGATTTTGCATCCTGGTACACACTTTATGTAAAAAAAATTTTACATTCAATAAAATGCATTTTTTGTTATCTCAATTTGTTCATTCCAGTATTTTGTTTGCAGAATAAATAATTATTTGTGATCACATAATACTAAAAAACATTGAGAACAATAAAAAGCTAAATCAATCGAGAAAGCATTATGCATTGCATGTGTTACTGGTAACTCCTGCAGGATAATCAGTAATATCCATTGGTAAGCCTAACGTCTGGCCAGCAATGTGATGGTTCCGTGAAGAAGTTGTTGTCCCCTCAGCAGTTCCTCGGCAGAGTCATCATTCCCTCTAGCAAGCGTCACTACGATTTGTTGAAAGGCTCGTTTATTTACATCTCTTTTCTCCAACAGATTTGTAATGTCTTTGGGCAGGTTGCCGAAGTGTTCCCAGCAGAGACACTTTGCTCTCTTTCCCCGGCAAGGGTTGTACATCATCTCCAATAATTTGAAACTATCTGTCCTCAGCAGCAGTGGGTTCTCCTCAGCCGAGTCAACATGATTTGGAAGGATGTATTTCCCCACGCAGAGTCAGCCTTGGTAGGAAGGATCGATTTGATTCTTTCATCCCCAGCACAGACAGCTATGGTGATTTAGAAACCTGAGATGTTCTCGGTTTCTTTCCCCAGTGGAATCATCATCCTTTGTGAACTTTCTTCCTCAGCAAAGTTTGTCTTTATCGGCGGGTCCTCTCCCCGACCGAGGGTGTCGAAGTGGTTTTGCTACGATTTTCTGCCTAACCGCTTCACACTATGCCTTATCTTGCGCCTTTACATTGCATGATATCAAGCATCATGTAGAAACGCATACATAGCATATGCATCGATCATACTCCCCCTCTTTTTGCCTGACTTATCTCCCAGCAGATTTTCAGCCGACTTTGCACCTATCTTTTCTTTCTTAACACTCTCCTTTTGCCTTCGTCGGCCAAATTTTCGAGCAACTCTTTTATTTAATCCCCTTTTACCTCGAATCATCGAAAAGCTGGCGCAATTCGTACATTCAGGTCCAAGTGGATTAAATAGAGGCGTCTGTCGTAATCCGAAATTTAACCTCCCTCTTTTGCCTTTTGCATAAGCACGCGCATTCGCATCGTTAGCATACGCGGTCGCACTTTCTTTGTGTGTTTCTTGTTGCAGGATATTCAGGTTTTCCAAGCTCGATTAATTGAATCCTCACGAGATCATCACATCATCAAAACAAGCTCAAAATAAAGGTTTCTTGTTTATTTATCAAGACAAGCGATGGAAAATCGGAATCAGGACTTCAGCATCATCTTTTTGCAAAGTTGTGGAAATTTGGCTGAAGTAACCGGTTAGCACATATGCTGTAACCGGTTACTCAGTGTGTTTTTCACCAAAAACGCCAGTTCTCAAGCAAGTAACTGGTTAGCACATATGTTGTAACCGGTTACTCTGTGCAAAATTTCAGTTCCTGCTGCATTTTTGGGACAGCCTCCTGGAACACTCTTTGGTCATTGATTCTATAATATTCTAGCAGCATGTGGAATATTCTAGACTTCTCTAGACATTTCAAGGCTATTCAATTCAATCCAAGTGCATTTACTCTAATGCTTCACTCCAATTTAAGTGCACCATGTTCCTTGTTTTACAAGCATTCCAACCTTTGGATGATGGAAATTCACATTGGGATTGTTACCGAGTTGGTTTTAACTAACCGAGTTAACCGCCTTGAATCAGTGAGTCAAGCCCAACTAACTCCTAGCCTAGCTCCAAACCCAAAGCTAAGTCCAAACCAAATTCCAAACCTCTCACACTCCAAACCTAAAGTCTATATAAACTCACCTTCACTCATTTTTCAAGGACCTTCAACCATTTTGCACAATTCACCCTCAATTCTCTCACATTCTCTCTGATTTTTTCTGCTACATTTTCATCTTCATCTCAAGTCTTTTCCAAAACCTCACCAAAGCTCATTTCTACTTTGAAGGATAATCACTTTTACATCAAAAGTGATTATTTCTTGAGCTCAACCTTCATCCTTCTTGCTATTATACTTGGATTTCTAGACTTATTTTAGCTTTTGGATTAATCTTGAGTATTTGCTGCAACTTCCAACGGTTCGAATTCGCATTTTGGAGCTTTATCGTATTTTGCTCGATTTCAACACGTTTCGTCACCAAATTGAAGATTCCTCTGTTTTTCTTTAATTTTCTGCATCAAGAACACTTTACAACAATTACCAAGGCACATCTCAGCCTTGTAGGTTGGTAGATCCCACTCTACTCTTTGTTTCGAACGTTTCGCACATTTACGATGTAATTCCGTTTCATTTTCGGTTTAATTTTTCGTGCTTTTGATCGATCTTGGATCTCCATGATTATTTCTTGTGATCTGTGTTAATTGCCCTTACATGGTGTAATTTTTTTGCACCAATTCGTGATCTAGCATGTGATAGTTTGGATAAGTGATTATGTGTTGAAAGTTGCTTTTGAAAAGTTGTTTTTGCTGTTATTTTTGCCTCTGTTACAGTGGTAACCGATTAGTTGATCTTCCCCTTTCCTCTCTTTAGGCTTCCTCTAGAGCTTTCTCTCTCGATCCCCCTTGGAGTTGGAGTTTCGAGCTGCGCCTTGCATCGGAGCACTGTACAATTAAAGTTGTTACGCTGTCCGTTTCTCCACGCAGGAGCACTGTACAAATTGGGGCTGTTATGCTATCTGTTTCCTTTTCCGCACTATACTTTGAGTGCTAGAGAATGAATAAGGAGGGAGTTGTCCTACCCTCTTTCTGACTATTTCTTGGGTAAGGGCGTTGGCCCTCTCGCTGAGAATAGTCACCTCTATCCTCGAGCTATAGTGTTCCTCATTCCCCAGCCGGGTCGACCCTTGATCACTTTTTGCACCTCTCAATCTCTCTCTTAATTAATCACCATCCTTCTTGGTTAAGATCATTGTCTTGATTTAGCATTCTTCTCCTTTGTCTCAACATTCTTTTCTTGTGGCCAATCATTACTACTTTGATTCCCTCGAAGAGTCTCTACCCCTTTTTTTCGGTTAATCACAGGTTTTCTGTTAAAACCGAATCCCCAGGAGTTCGCAACCTTCTTTTGGTTCTTCTCCCTTTGTTTGGTTAACCACTGCTTGTCAGTTAAAACACCAATTTGCACTCTCTTTTCCTCAGTTAACCACAGTCTGTCTGTTAAAATACTGGGTTTCCATGGGTTAATCACCTTCTCTCGGTTAATCACCTTTTTCTTCAGTTAACCACAGTCCGTCTGTTAAAACACTGAATCCCTTTTTTGAGTTAATCACCTCCTTTTGGTTAATCACTCCTTTTTCTCGGTTAATCACAGTTCTCCTGTTAAAACCAAACCCCGCAGTTGGCAACCTTTATTGGTTCGAATACTTGCACCCTTGGGCTAGTAACCTCTTTTGGTTCAATACCCACCTTCGTTGGTTAAGTGTTGTTTGTTCAGTCAATACCAACACCGCTTTTGGGTTATGACCTTCGATCGGTCCTACACCCGCTCTTCTGGTTGATCACAGTTTTCTCTGTTAAAACCAATGCTTCTATATTCCCACAGAGTTGCAATCCTTGTTTCCTCGGTTAACCACTGTTTATCAGTTAACATACCGATGTCCCCTCCGAGTCAAACACCTTCTCTTGGTTCAACACTCTCTCTATTGGTTTATCGCAGTCCGTCTGTTGACACCAGCCTCTTTTCCCCACCAGAGTCTTACTCTCTTTATTCGGTTAACCACTCCCAGCCAGTCAATATACCGAGTCTCCCTTTTCTCTTGGTTTTGACACCATCCCTTTATTTGGATCCCCAGCTGGGGGGCCGCTTATCCTCTATCCCTAGCAGTTCTTTATTCTCCTTCCCTAGCGGAGTTTCTTTCATTCTTGGTTTTGACACCATTCTTTTTCTAGTCTCTTTTGCAACCGCTCTTACTGTGCGGTCTTTCCCAGTAGAGTTTTTCTTTCACTCTTTCTCTTGGTTTTGACACCACTCCTTTTGTTTTCCTGTTTCTTTCTTGTTTTGTTTTCCGTTCAGTTCCTCGAACTACAGAAGCTCTGATTCTCCATTCTTTTGGATGTCAGATACGTAGGCACGAGACGCGATGTCTTGGCGAGCACACTTCCACCCTTCTTTCCTTCTCCTTTTCTTCCTTCTTTTCTGTCCCCTGGTTCCGTGAACTACGACGCTCTGATTTCCTCATTACACTATGAGGGTACGTAGGCACGAGGGCCACAATCCTCCGCGAGCACTTTCTTTCTTTTCTTTCGTTTTTCCCATTTCTCTCTCTCCTCTTTCTTTTAGCTAGAAGCCTTTAGATAGATAACCCATCCAAGCCTAGAAGCAAGCGAAATGGTTCTCGTCGAGTACGACGGATGCGTTAGGTGCTAATACCTTCCTTTCGCATAACCAACCCCTCATTCCCGTTTCTCTTCCCCTTGGGTTTTATCGATATTTTCCCTATCCTTTGGGACTAAATAAAGTTCGGTGGCGACTCTGTTGTTATCTTTGCGTGTGCGATTCACTCAGGATGTAAACCAGCCATCTTCAATTTGGAATGAGATGTAGTTGACATATTTGAAGTATGTAAGAAGAACTTTCATCTGAGTTTTGAATGGGAGAAAAAGGCATTGTGGTTTAAGAATTATGACCTTGCAAAGTTGGTACAAAATCACTTTTATTCCATAACTTAGGGCCAGTTTGTTTCAGCTTTAAAAAAATGGAATTTTTCTTTGTATTTTGGAAAATAGATTCTAGAAAAACGTTTTTCAAAATATTACAAGTTTTTTTAAATTTATTTTTTATAAATTAAAAGAATAATTTTGACATTCTATAACATTAAAATAGATTATTGAAGACCAAAACATAGTTAAAATCACAATTTTTTCAAAAAGTTGTATTTCAAAAATGATTTTCATGAAAAGCTATTTGAAATGGATTCAAAATTAAGTGATTTTTTGAAATTTTGATATCCAAAAAAAGTTTCGATAAAATGAAGAAATACCTAAAATAGCATTTTAAGAATAACTATTAAAACCAAATTTTCATTTGAAGCTTTTATGAAAAGTTTCTTTGTAAAATTTTTTTCTACAAAATTATATTACACTATAAAAATCATTTTTAAAAAAAGCCAAAACAAACGGGCCCTTAGAAAAATTTTGGTTTCTCATGGTTGCCCCTTTTGCAAGAAACCTCACTTTTCTTGATTTTTCTTAATGAATGATGATCAATACCATACATTAACATTATTTTTGACTTAGGGGAACCATATTTGTGAAAAATTCCAAAAAGTCAAACTTGATTTGGGCACAGTTGACTTTTTGTCAAATGAAATCCAAACTGTGTGATTCTTTGTGCAATCAAGTTCTTGACCTAATTCAAACCTAATGGATGGATTCCATAGGTGTTTTAGGGTGTCTTGAATCATGTCCTATGGTTTGGGAGCATGTCTTGGTCAAAAGTCAAAAGTACAGTTGACTTTTTCTTCAAAACCCTAATTGTGGTCCAGATGAAAATGAAACTTGTGAATCAAGCTTCTTGGATCAATTATTGAAACAGTATTTCGGGGGGTGTTTTTATCGTATCCACAGGGATTGTGCGATATTTTGATGCTTGCCGTTCAATAGTCGAAACGTTTTAAGTTAAGGAGTTTCAAATGATTCTTGGTTTTGTTTAACTTAAATTTGTAGCAAAGAGTAAATTTTTAGCAAAGATGTTGTAAGTTTTAGAAAAGCATGTCAAGATTAGGTTTCGCTAATCCTTTTCATACATATCCGATTAATCAAGCATATGAAGTCAGTTCCGACCAATACAATCGCGTATCTTCTCGAATAAGTTTATGTCTAAAGCAAATTCGTGAGTATCGTTGTTTAGACCGTTAGATGATGTCTCACGCTAAGAATCGAAACAACAATCGTTAAGATCAACACAAAGCGAATAACAAATCCCAAATCTATGTCTAGAGTTTGGTTTTTAAGAGATGAAAATATTAGGTCATGATTTGTAAAATCTATGTCTAGAGTGATACAAACCACACATACATCATTAATAACAAATAACTTCATCTATATTGATCATAAACCTTGTTCATATACAAAAGATCAAAAGAAATACATATGATCAAGATCAACTACATCTAACCTTAACACAAAAGTGTTTAGCTACTCATTCTCATGGTAGCTTGGATGACAAGTTTCAAGAGGAGATGAAAGAACATCTGAGTCGAATAATCGAGACTGGATGTGACTTCAGCTTCTCAATGTGAAAATTCACTCTTGGATGATCAAAGTTCAGAAAAATATGCTTTTGTGTGAAAATATCAAGTTATGATCCCGAGAAAAAGTGAAAATCTATTTATAATACATTTGGGATCTACTACATTCGCACTGCGAATGAATCATTCGCCTAGCGAATGAAAGAAAATGGCACCCTAAGTGCCTCTGAAAGTTAAACTGCCCCAGGCTGTCCTTGCGGGTTCGCACTGCGAACCATTCATTCGCAAAGCGAACCATTCGCTAAAACTCTCGCAATGCGAATTTTGGGTCCTTTTTCCACTGCCTCCATTCGCCAGGTACTTCGCAAAGCGAGCAAACTAGTGAACCTTCACTAGGAGTTCGCAAAGCGAACTTTAGGTTCTTTTCCCTCTGCCACATTCTGGAGCTATTCGCTGGGAGACTCGCTATTGTTCGCAAAGTGAACCTTCGCTGGCTCCTTCGCCAGAGTTTGCAAAGCGAACACTCTGTTGTTTCCCTCTTTCTGTGGCAGCTTGTATCATCTCTTTATGTCTCAATTCTTTGATCAATTAGTGCACTTTTCTGCATAATAACACACACATTACAAGCACCAAAAGTATAAATACAATGTATGAAGAACGACAACAATTCACTCATACTATTCACAATTAAACATAGAAAAGTGTTGAAAAATGCCAAGTATCATATACAAATATGAAGCATGCTTGACATCTAACAAACTCTCCCCAACTAACTCTTTGTTTGTCCTCAAGCAAAGTATGCCTCTCATTGACACAAGAGGATTTGCTCGAGCATGTGAATCAAACCAAGCAAGGATAAATGGCTCAAATAAACAACAATTGTCGCAAAGCACAATTACACAATCCTAGAATCGATAATGCAAAAGAACTTGATTCTAACAACAAATTTCAGACAATGTTTCAAGAGACAACTAAATCATCATGCACATGTCATTCTAACACTCCTCTTAAAAAAAGGATTGAAGAAAAACGCGCACACAAGCACGGGAAAATTTCGCTCAAATGACAAATGAAGCAAATACTAAGCAATTCATACAATATCTAATCAATCATAAGAAATCATGGAAACAATAGATCACTAAGGGCTTTCATCGGTTGTAACTTGGCCGAGGTTAAAAACAAGGGACATATATACACGGCCATTGAAACAAGAAAGGTTAAAAACAATGAAGAGCATTTCTATTTCAAAATTTTCTATCTTGTTCAATCTTTATTTCTTTCTTTCACAATGCATTCTCTTCTTTTGATTTTCTTTTTTTTTCTTTCTATACATTTTTTTTTCAATTTCTTTGTCTAAGAATGCATTGTATCACCAAATCCCTTTTCTTTTTTCAAAATAAACCATTCTCCCTAACTTCAACATTGCCATAATCTTTGCTTAAATGCTCTTCAAAACAGGTTAAAATCGGGTTCATGATTCAATCATAATTTTCAGCTCAAAAGAGGTTTCAAATACGCGCACACTCTTAAGGTGAATTTAAATGTTTTTGGAATGGTGGTTATACTCGAAGTGCAAAAACATTGCCTTGATCATTTCTATGCTTCCACAAATTCAAAACAACAAGCAAGATAAAGCATGAATTCTAAGTATCAAACAACATTCATCATCAATCCAAAGCATTTAGTATACATGGAGGTTTCTCACTTTTGTGATTTTTGGACCTAAATGACACAAGCAATCAAATGGAGTTGTAACAGGAAACAAAATTTTCATTTGTACAAGGACAACAAAGTTCTAATTCATTATAAATTCTAGAACTAGGTAACTATGTACCTTGCCACAACATCATGCTTAAGGTACTATCATCGACATCCAACTTGGAAGAATCTTCTTTGATGATCACTCAACACCAACCTAAATTCCTTCCACAAATCATCCAAAAGTTGGAAATATTGAATTTCCACATGCATACCAACATAAAGCACTAAAAAACATATCAACAACTTAAGAGTGAAATTAAAAACAGAAATTTTTTTACTGGAAAACAACATGCATTACTAGGAATAATAAAAATGTACTGGTGTGAAAACACCTACAAAGTTAAAAGTACCATAGTGGTACAAGTACATCAATCCAAAATAATCCACAAAGTGAATAAAGTACATCAATAACAACTAAAAATAAAAAACTGAATACAAGAAAACTTCACTTTGATGCTCAAAGGAAGTACAAAATCATCATCTCCAAAACATCAGTCCTCCTTGGACTCTGTAGCATACACCTCGGTCTCCTCTCCTCCCTCCGAGCCAAATACCTCAACATCTTCACTGTCACCCTCCTCATCAGCATCATAATCATCAGCAGGACCAACCGCATCCTCTCCCCCTCTGAATACTGGCCTGGCCTCAGGCCAACCAGCGTGTGCAAGGAACCGCTCCCTCGACATCGTAGAATGCTCAGCGGTGGGATCGCGAATCTGAAGCTGGAGTACCTTCATAGAATCATGTAAGTCTAACATGGCGCACTGAGAAGCCGCCATCCAGTCCTAGTTGTACTGGCAGATCTCTTGCTGATAAGGATAAAAATTTTGTGACCCAGAAGCATCTCCACCACTTGTGCCGGCCTCAGCACCAGCACCAAATGACTCACCCCTAGTCCCCTTTGGCTTGCAGAATTTGTCGACATACCTATCATTAATAGCCGACGGAATCGTGATCTGGCGGCGTGTAGGAATATCAACCCCAGCTTCCGTACACAATTTCATGATAAGACAAGGGAATGCGAGAGGGGCATTTTTTCAAGAAGCGTTACCCCTAAGGCCACTCTCCACAATTGCCCTTATCTCATCGGCAATTATACGCGCCACATCAATCTGCACATTTGTTAAGATACTATGGACTAGGTGAGCTAATGGAATAGTGATGGTTGAGGAATGCGATTTTGGCTTGATATTGGTTACAACCAAAAGCAATATGAGATGGGCCATAGGTTGCATATCCTCCTGCCGATACCTAATAGCAACCCCAGATGGGTTGAGCTCAACATTCTTACCCGGGCGCAAAAGATCTATGGTTATTTGAGGGATATCTCGGTGAAGGTGAAGATCCCTATGATAATCATCAATCTCACTGGCTCGTAATGGCAGAGGACTTCCAAGAACAATACTTATGGTCCTACGGTCAAATCTCACAGTCTTCCCCCCAACTTGAATCGTCCATCTAAACAGGTCGCCATCATCAGGGAGGGCGTTCGCATAGAACTCCCGGACAATTTCCACATTATAACTATCGGCCGGAGTTATCATCTGATCCCATTTTTTTGCTTCCAAGAGAGCAGCCACAACTCGATAACTCCCTTGTTCGCTTAAATTGAACCTCTTCTCAGCTAAAATTGTTCTTTTTTCCAATGTCAGATATCTCGCAGCTTGCTTGTCTCCTTTAAATCGAGTATCATCGAACCGGATCGGAACTTGTCGCGATGTGGTTAATTTTCGTTTTTTAGCGGGATTAGTCTTTGGCCCCATCTGCATACATCAACACACAAAACAACGCAAAGCACCAAAACAGCTCACTTAGAATATAGAAGCCAATCAAATCAGAATAGAAAGTACATAAAAAAATTCAAAAATTCGATATGTTCTCTCCAATGTTCGCACTGCGAAGGCTGGCGAACATTCGCCCCAGATTCGCTTTGCGAAGGTCTGGCGAATGCTCGCCCAAGTTCGCAAAGCGAACAGAACAGCGAACACGCGAAAAATGCAGAAAAACAACAGCTATGCTTCCTATCTTCAGAGCTCCATTTATCTTTTATCATTCCTATTCTAAAACTTGCAGAAAATTTAACATGCATTGACTCAAACCATAAAACAGAAATCAAACCCTAAGATTACAAATGTCCCTAATGTACATCACAACCCTAACCATATCTAACAGAAAATAGCAAGGGAAAAGAGATGCAAACCTGAACTGGACAAAGGAATTGGAGAAAGTTTTGTGAAATTTGAACACAAGAACACGTGAGAAAATTTTCTTCTTGAGAGGGTATGTTGTGTTGGTTGAAAGAGAGTGACAAGAGTGAGAGTAGGGTTTTTTCCCTTCCAATGTTCAGCAATTAAAATGGGTATTGGGCCCAAGTGTTGACCCACCCAAACAATTAAAACCCCTTTTTTTCTGAGGTGGCAGCAGCAGACTTCCCCTGTCTCGCTGGGTTCGCAAAGCGAACTGGCTGGCGAATGCTCGCCCCAAGTTTGCAAAACGAACCCCAGCGAACAAGACAGGTTTTGCAAAAAAAATTCTTCTGCCTTGCTACCACTTCTTATTTATTCAATTATCACACATCATATAAACATCAAATGAAAGCATAAATACTTACAATGTTAGGGTGTCTCCCAACAAGCGCTAGTTTAACGTCGGCTAAGCTTGACGGTCCGTTGCAACCTCAAGGATCGCAAAACGGTACAACGGAGGGATTTCGCTCGAAATCACCGCCTAGATAAATTTTCAACCTTTGACCATTTACAGTCCAATTCTCCTTTGACTTTGTGTCTTTAATGACTATTTCCCCATATGACTTGATCTCCCAAATCCGAAATGGACCAGACCACTTAGATTACAATTTACCTGGGAACAATTTTAATCGAGAATTGAAAAGTAGGACCAGCTGTCCTACTTCAAACTGTTTGGTCACTATTTCCTTGTCATGGTAAGTTTTGACTCGATCTTTGTAAAGCTTATTGGAATCATACGCTTAGAGACGCAATTCATCCAATTCATGCAATTGCATTTTTCTTCTGTCACCGCTCAAAGTTGGCTCAAAATTCAGAAATTTCAAGGCCCAAAATGCCTTATGCTCCAACTCGACCGGTAAATGACAATTCTTACCATAGACCATTTTAAAAGGTGTGAGACCAATCGGAGCTTTAAAAACTGTCCGATAAGCCCACAGAGCATCATCGAGCTTATTTGACCAATCCTTCCTTGAGGATGACACAGTTTTTTCCAAAATTCTTTTAATTTCCCGGTTCGATACCTCCACTTGCCCATTAGCCTAAGGATGATATGGTGTTGCAACTTTGTGCTTAACACCATATTGCTCCAAGGCTTTTTCAAGCTGAGTGTTGCAAAAGTGGGATCCTCCGTCACTTATCAACATTCGCGGAGTACCAAATCGAGCAAAAATGTTTCTTTTCAAAAAATTTATCACAGTTTTTTCGTCAGCCTTAGCACATGCTATTGCCTCTACCCATTTGGAAACGTAATCAAATGCGACCAAAATATACTCGTTGGAAAATGAAGATGGAAAAGGTCCAACAAAGTCGATTCCCCAACAATCAAACACTTCAATTTCCAACATATTTTGTAAAGGCATTTCATGCCGCTTTGAAATTCCACCACTTCTTTGACACTTGCCACAACTTTGGGCATGTGCATGCGCATCTTTGAATAAAGAAGGCCAATAAAAGCCCGACTTAAGGACTTTCGTTGCCGTTCTTAATTCGTTAAAATGCCCTCCATACGGAGAGTTGTGACAATGTCAAAGTATGTTAGTGGCTTCATTAATTGACACACATCTTCTCAAAAGGTTGTCGACACCAAGCTTAAATAAATATGGTTCATCCCAAACAAAAGACTTGGCGTCCGACAAAAATTTCTTTTTCTGATGGAGAGTTAGACCATCCGGTAGTAATCCGACGGCTTTGTGATTAGCCATGTCGGCGAACCATGGTCTAACTTGCACCATATACAATTTTTCATCCGGAAATTCCTCTTTGACCTCTACTTTCTTTTTGGTCACTTCCATATTTACAAGGCGGGATAAGTGATCCGCCACCAAATTCTCGGATCCCTTCTTGTCACGAATTTCTAAATCAAATTCTTGTAACAAGAGGATCCAACGAATTAGCCTTTGTTTAGAATCGGACTTAGTGAGCAAATACTTAATCGCCGTGTGATCCGTGTAAACGACAACTCGCGACCCAATTAAATAAGAACGAAATTTTTCCAATGCATACACTATCGCAAGCAATTATTTTTCAGTTGTTGCATAGTTTATTTGAGCTTCATTTAAGACTTTGCTCGCATAGTGTATAGCATGAAAAACTTTTGTTTTCCGCTGACCCAAAACTGCACCCACCGCATAATCACTCGCATCACACATGAGTGCAAAATCCAATTTCCAATTAGATGCGATGATTATAGGTGAGGTAGTCAAACTTTTCTTTAGAAAATTAAAAGCAAACATGCAAAATTCATCAAAATCAAAGGACTTATCTTTGTTGAGAAAATTGCTCAAAGGTTTAGCTATCTTTGCGAAATCCTCCGATAGAATCCCGCATGTCTAAGAAAACTACGGATGCCTTTGACATTAGTTGGAGGAGGCAACTTTCCAATCACTTCAATTTTTGCTTGATCAACCTCAAGACCTTTAGAGGAGACTTTGTGGCCAAGCACAATCCCCTCCGTTACCATAAAATTGCATTTCTCCCAGTTCAATACCAAATTCGTCTCAACACCCCGTTCAAGAACGACCTCCAAATTTCTCAAACAAAGATCAAAAGACGCTCCGAAAATGGAGAAGTCGTCCATGAATACCTCCATCGATTTTTCAATAAGATCGGAGAAAATGGCTTGAACACAATGTTGAAACGTTGCTGGTGCGTTGCATAGACCAAACGACATCTTTCGGTAGGCAAAAATCCCAAAAGGACAAGTGAATGCCGTCTTCTCATGGTCATCCTGGTCAACCTAAATTTGGTTATACCCAGAGTAACCATCCAAAAAGCAATAGAATTGTTGTCCCGACAATATTTCTAATATTTGGTCCATAAACGGAAGTGGAAAATGGTCTTTTCTTGTAGCGGTGTTTAGCCTCCTATAATCAATACACATCCTCCAACCCGTCACCGTTTTCGTCGGAATCAACTCATTTTTTTAATTTCGGATCACGGTCATTCCTCCTTTTTTAGGCACAACGTGGACCGGACTTACCCAAGGACTATCGGAAATCGGGTAAATCATATCGGCATCTAAGAGCTTGACAACCTCTTTTCTTGCTACTTCTTTCATCGTTGGATTCAAACGGCGTTGCGGTTGAGCGACCGATTTGAAATCCTCTTCCATGAAGATTCGATGCATACAATAAGAGGGACTTATTCCTTTTAGATCGGAAAAAGTCCATCCCATTGCTTCTTGATTTTTCTTCAAAACTTGAATTAACCGGTTTTCCTCATTAGTAGATAAAATGTTGCTAATGATAACCGGTTTGTTACAACCGTCATCAAGGAAAGCAAATTTCAAATTGGAAGGCAACACCTTCAATTCAAGTTGAGATTTTGCATCACTCACCTCTTTTTTTAACACTTCCTCTTCACACTCCCATGGTTGCAACTCCTCTAAAGATTCAAGTTCCTTTAAACACTCTTGAAGCGCTCTTTCTTCTTCATCAGAGAATACTTCAAAGGAATCTTCAAGCGCTCTTTGCAAAGGGGACACTACATGAACTTGCTTTGTGACATCCATTATTGCTTCTTCCGTTGCGTCTATTCTAAAACAGTCACCTTTGTTATTCTTGTGTTTTATGGCCTCAAATAGATTGAAACAAACCTCCTCATCTTGGACTCTAACCTTCATGAGACCGTCATCCATATCAATTGCCATTCTAGCAGTTTTCATAAACGGTCTTCCAAGAATCAATTGAGCGTCTTCATCTTTCTCCATTTCAATTACCACGAAACCAATAGGAAATAAGAATTTGTCCACTTTAACCAATACATCTTCCGCTACACCATGAGGATGTGTAGTGGATTTATCGGCAAGTTGCAATGTCATTTGAGTGGATCTCAATTCCATATGTCCCAACCGTTTCACAATAGACAAAGGTATCAAATTGATACTAGAACCCAAATCGATCAACCCGTTGCCCACATAGATATTTCCTATTGTAACCGGCAAGGTGACTCGTCCCGGATCACTTTCTTTCCTCGGGAGAGTACGTTGAATGATAGCGCTACAACTAGCATCAACCATGATAGTCTCTTGATCCGTATACCTCTTCTTTTTTGTTAGAATATCTTTCATAAATTTCTCATATTTCGGCATTTTCTCCAAAGCTTCGGAAAATGAAATGTTTATTTGTAATTGTTTGAAAATATCTATAAATCGAGCATAGTGCCTCGCACTATCTTTCTTTGAAGGAGCATGAGGATATGGTAAATGTTGGATCGAAATATTATTCAACGGTTCCTTCCCCTTCCTAGTTTTTTTCAATTTTTCTTCTCTCTTTCTTTTTTCTTCTTCCTCACTTTTTCTCATTTCATTTTCAACTAAATCACCCTCAACATTTTTTTCTGCTTCAATCCCATCACTATCTTTTTCTTTTTCAACTACTCCCTCCTCCTCTACTATAACTTCACCTACACCCATGTCAATCTCTCTTCCACTTCTTGTTAGAATAGCCTTACAATGCTCTTTAGGATTTGGTAGAGTATTTGTCGTAAAGTTTCCTTTTTGTTGGTCGGCCAATTGTTTTGATAATTGTCTGACTTGCGTTTCAAGATTCCTTATGGCAGCATCAGTATTCTTCTGATTTGACATTGACATTTGCATAAATTGTGTGAGAGTATCTTCCATTTTTGTATTTCCAATTGGAACTTGTGGAGGTTGAGTGTAATTTTGGTATTGTTGACGGTTTGAAGGTCCGACTTCTTGCAGTCTCCATGGTTGTTGATAACCTTGATTACCTCTTTGTTGGTAACCTTGGTTGCCTTGTTGATAAGGAGGTCAGGGTTGGTATCCTTGATTTTGGTTTCCCGCATAGTTTACCTCCTCCACAACCAGAGGACAATATCCGGTAAGATGGTCTCCTCTGCACAATTCACATACCAATACTTGCACATTTTTACTTGAGGAGTCATGAATCTCTTGGAGTTGTTGAGGAAGTTTGGACATTTGTTTCATTAACAACTAAACTTGTTGGGATAATAACTTGTTTTGAGCAAGTATAGCATCATTGGTTCCCAACTCTAAAACTCCCAGAGTCCTTTGAGAAGGGCCACGGTTATGGCTTCCCTGATGGGCATTTAAAGCCATCTTGTCAATTATCGCAATGGCTTCTTCAGCACTTTTGCTCATCAAAGATCCACCCGCGGTGGCATCTAACAATGTTTTCTGCACTAATTGAAGACCATTGCGAAAAATATGAATTTGGGAAAGCTCATTGAAGCCATGCCCCTTGCATTTTCTCAACATAGATTTAAATCTTACCCACGCTTCGTTGAGAGATTCATTGGCACCCTGTGTGAAAACTGCTATTGCGGTCTTTGCCTCCATGAAACAATTATGTGGAATGAATCGTTCCAAAAAATTTTCCTCAAGTACATTCCAATCCGTCATGATTGCCGTCAACTGATCAAGATACCATTCCTTGGCCTTCCCAATGAGGGAATGCGGGAATAGTCTCTTCAACAGTGACTCTTATTCAGCTTCAGGTGCACCAGTTGCTCCCGCAATCTCATACAACTTCGTCAGATGTGTATAAGGATCCTCATGATCCATACCAGTAAAAGGACTCTGATATAGAAGCGAGAGAATACCAGTCTTCATTTCTGAATGCCAACCGTTATGAGCATTGCGAGCAAACTGTGCATTATGTCTTGGACTGTTAGTACATGGTCTAGAAGTAGGTGGAGGTGGATCCATAGTGGGCGGAAACTGTGGAAATTACGTTGAAGTCGAACTTCCGTCTCGCACTCGTCTTTCTTTGGCAAGTTGCCTCCTTCGCCTTTTTCTGATATTGATTTTACGAGCGGTTCTTTCAATCTCGGGATCGAAAAGAAGTTGGTTCGCAGGTCACTTCCCTCGCATAAAACGAAGTCTGCACACTAAACCAAACAGATCAACAAGTTCAAGAAAAAATTAACAAGCTTAAAACAAAACAACTACTGCAATGCTTGCAATATCAAACAACAATCCCCGGCAACGGCGCCAATTTGTTGAAACAGTATTTCGAGGGGTGTTTTTATCGTATCCATAGGGATTGTGACATATTTTGATGCTTGCCATTCAATAGTCGAAACGTTTTAAGTTAAGGAGTTTCAAATGATTCTTGGTTTTGTTTAACATAAATTTGTAGCAAAGAGTAAATTTTGAGCAAAGATGTTGTAAGTTTTAGAAAAACATGTCAAGATTAGGTTTCGTTAATCCTTTTCATACATATCCGATTAATCAAGCATATGAACTCAGTTCCGACCAATACAATCGCGTATCCTCTCGAATAAGTTTATGTCTAAAGCAAATTCGTGAGTATCATTGTTTAGACCGTTAGATGATGTCTCACGCTAACAATCGAAACAACAATCGTTAAGATCAACACAAAACGAATAATAAATCCCAAATCTATGTCTAGAGTTTGGTTTTTAAGAGATGAAAATATTAGGTCATGATTTGTAAAATCTATGTCTAGAGTGATACAAACCATACATACATCATTAATAACAAATAAATTCATCTATATTGATCATAAACCTTGTTCATATACAAAAGATCAAAATAAATACATATAATCAAGATCAACTACATCTAACCTTAACACACAAGTGTTTAGCTACTCATTCTCATGGTAGCTTGGATGACAAGTTTCAAGAGGAGATGAAAGAACATCCGAGTCGAATAATCGAGACTGGATGTGACTTCAGCTTCTCGATGTGAAAATTCACTCTTGGATGATCAAAGTTCAGAAAAATATGTTTTTATGTGAAAATATCAAGTTATGATCCCGAGAAAAAGTGAAAATCTATTTATAATACATTTGGGATCTGCTACATTCGCACTGCGAATGAATCATTCGCCTAGCGAATGAAAGAAAATGGCACCCTAAGTGCCTCTGAAAGTTAAACTGCCCCAGGCTGTCCTCGCGGGTTTGCACTGCAAACCATTCATTCGCAAAGCGAACCATTCGCCAAAACCCTCGCAATGCGAATTTTGGGTCCTTTTTCCACTGCCTCCATTCACCAGGTACTTCGCAAAGCGAGCAAACCAGTGAACCTTCGCTGGGAGTTTGCAAAGCGAACTTTAGGTTCTTTTCCCTCTGCCACATTCTGGAGCTATTCGCTAGGAGACTCGCTGCTGTTCGCAAAGCGAACCTTCGCTGGTTCCTTCGCCAGAGTTCGCAAAGCGAACACTCTGTTGTTTTCCTCTTTCTGTGGCAGCTTGTATCATCTCTTTGTGTCTCAATTCTTTGATCAATTAGTGCACTTTTCTGCACAATAATACACACATTACAAGCACCAAAGGTATAAATACAATGTATGAAGAACGACAACAATTCACTCCTGCTATTCACAATTAAGCATAGAAAATTGTTGAAAAATGCCAAGTATCATATACAAATATGAAGCATGTTTGACATCTAACATCAATCCATTGTTGTAAATGGATTAATGTGGTGTGTTTGAGGTCCTCAAATCATGTCTTGAGGTTTGGGCTCATGCCTTGCTCCAAAAGTCAACTTAGGGGTGAATTAGGTCAAGAAACCCTAATTCTTGATTTTTTATGAATGCATCCCCTGAGGCTAATTTGACTGGATGATTGGGTCCATGAGGTCCCTTGGAGTATCTTGGGTTGCGCTTTGAAGCATTGGCTCATGCCCAGAAGAAAATTTTCATCTGGTGGCCTTGGTCGAGCAAAATGCTAATTTGGTGACACTGGCGATCTTGAGGCTTGATCCACTTGGAATGTTACAAATTTGTGCTTGATTCTTGATATGGGAGTCCTTTTGATCCTTTATGGGTGTTTGAGAGGTTAGACAAGTTGAAGATTATGTCATTTCTTGATTGATCCTTTGTCTAAGTGCTCTGAGAGGGCTTAAAACCCTAATTCTTGATTGTGGTGAATGCTCAGTCATCTTTGAGGAGATTGATGAGGCATGAAGGTACATCCATATTGTGGCGATGATTCTCAAAATGATGGGAAATCTTGGTGGTCAAGATTTGGGGTATGACAGATGCCCCTATTTAATCTTCTTGGACCCGAAGGTGTGAATGACGGAGATATTCGGACATTCAGGGTGCAAAAGGATTAAATATCGGAATACCCGAAATTTTGATGGTGGTTATGAATGGCAGTTTGCTCATCTATCTTCTTTTGCTAAGTAACATCACTTAGAAAAGGTAAAAACTTCCCCTCGATCCTGGTCTTCAGCCATAGAACTGGTCTTAGTTTCTTTTTGTAATAAACCTCCCGTCGATCCTTGGTCTTTAGCCACAGAACTGGTCTCAGTTTCTTTTGAAATATACCTCCCTTCGATCCTGGTTTTCAGCCACGAAACTAGTCTTAGTTTCTGAAATAAACTTCCCCTCAATCCTGGTCTTTAGCCACGGAACTGGTCTTAGTTTCTTCTTGTTGAGTTTCTTCCTTGACAAGGAACGCTATGCGTAACGGTTTTCATCAAACTTCTCGCCGAACTATACTGGGGGAGACGCCATTTGATTGAAAAATTTAATGTCAGACTTTTCGGGGGTACCCATTTGTCTGAGCGGTAGAGGTGTGCAAACTTCTCTGTTGGAGACGCCATTTGTCGAATCTACTGGGGAAAAACGAATCTCTTGAGAGATTGCTTTTTGCTTGGGGATACTACATCATACTTTTCTTTGAGATCTTTTTGGAGAAATGCCATGTGATGTAATCCAATTTTGAGGTGCTGATGACTTCATTAACATCGAACTTCTTAGCAGAAAAACCGATGTATTGTTGAGAGTCTTCGGTTGAGTGGCTTTCTCTGGGGATTTTCCTTAATCCGGGAAAGCGAGAAATATCATCTTCAATGGTGAAGAGCGATATTCCAGAGGTGTCTATTGAATGTTTTCTTGTCTTTCAGAGGTTCAAGTGATCAAAGTGGTCGAGGACCGTCTCCAATCCAGAAATAAACTGGGGGAGAGATTGCTCAGGCGATACATTTCCTGACGAGGAAAGGACTTAAACCGGGATTTTGTCTTATCCGACACGGAAAAGACAACTGACAACTTGATTGACAATAAGTTTTTATCACTTGGGGAAATTAGGATGACCAGAGCGATAATAATGCGATACGATTATGAATGTGAATCAAATATGCATGATGTATGTATGTTTATGCTGACAAAACTGACGCGACATATAGAATTGTGAATGAACACAACTAGATACTCGGCCACTGCGGGGGATGAAAAGTATCATCGGTTCAAGATAGCAATCCTTCCTTGCTTAGGACAGGTAGACCCTGTGGGGCAGAAAGAATCATTCAATCGGTCTTAAGAGATACGAACTCTGGCGGGGATATTAGATGGGACATTACATCTGACACAGTTGATCCTTCATTCAGGTGCACTAGTTTAGAATGAGTACTTTGATTCTGCACTCTGAGGTTCAATCACCTTCGGAGAAACTATCGATGTTCTTTTTGATGTTCAAAGTCAAAAGGAATTGCCATCTTTTTTTTAAAAGCAGAAAAATTTTGACAAGTGAATTCATTTTTGTTTTATTTCAAGAATCGTTGATCATGTTAAAATGTCATTCTGTAAAGGTAAAACAAATGAGAATTGCAAACAAAAGCACTAGGGCTCAAATTTTATTGATAGGATGGAAATCAGCTAAGCGCGTGATCCCATAGAGTATTTACAAAGTTTAGAAAATGGTAATTTAAGGGAAAAGGGCTACATTGAAACATAACGACCGTTATCCTTCTACCAACTTTGAATTCTGGACATCCTGAGCTTTGGTCGAAGATGACCTTGACTGGAAGTTTTTTCAACGGATGGTGTTACCGCTGGGGATTTAACCTTGTCGGACGTAGTTACTTGCCATGAATCCCTAACTTTTGCCTGGATTGTCTTTTGAGGTTTCCAATCCACCAGGATGATTTTGGCTTATGTCTCTAATTTTTTCCTGGACCACCCTTTCGAGTTTTCAATCCACTGAGACATTTTTTTATTTAGGCGATGTATTTCTTGAATACGTCAACATATGTGGGGTAGGTAAACTCCTCTCCATCCATGGTTGCGAGTCTTAAGGCGCCGCCTGAGAAGGCTTTCTTGACCACATAAGGGCCATCATAATTCGGAGTCCATTTGCCCCGGGAATCAGTGAGGAATGATTGTATCTTCTTGAGCACGAAGTCTCCTTTCCTGAAGACGTGAGGTCAGACCTTTATGTTGAACGCCTTCTTCATTCTTTATTGATACAACTGACCATAGCATAGAGTCGTTATTCATTTTTCTTCGATTAGATTCTGTTCATCGTGTCGACTTTGACACCATTCAGCCTCTGTTAGATTTGCTTCCATCATACTCGGATTGATGGGATCTTTACTTCTATGGGAAGCACTGCTTCCATGCCATATACTAGAGAGAAAGGGGTTGCCCCTGTTGAAGTGCAGACAGATGTGCAATAACTGTGAAGAGCAAAAGGCAGCATTTCATGCTAGTCTCTGTAGGTTACAACCATCTTTTGAATGATCTTCTTGATATTCTTGTTAGCCGTTTCTACCGCCCCGTTCATCTTAGGCCGGTAGGGAGATGAGTTATGATGTTCGATTTTGAACTCAGCACACAACTCTTTCATCATCTTGTTGTTCAAGTTAGATCCATTATCAGTAATGATCTGGCTTGGAACACCATAAAGGCATATGAGATTATTCTTGATAAATCGGATCACCACTTGTCTAGTCACATTGGCGTATGACGCTGCTTTAACCCATTTGGTGAAGTAGTCAATGGCTACCAGGATGAACCGATGTCCGTTCGAAGCCTTGGGTTCAATCATGTCAATCATGTCGATTTCCCATATAGAAAAAGGTCATGAAGAAGAAAGAACTTTGAGATGCGTTGGCGGTACATGGATTTTTTCAGCGTATATCTGACACTTGTGACACTTCCTCATGTACTTGTAGAAATCAGATTCCATGGTCAACCAATAATATCCTGCTCTCAAAATTTTCCTTGCCATTATGTGTCTGTTGGCATGAGTGCTAAAGGATCCTTCGTGAATTTCTTTCATCAGCATGTTTGCTTCTGGTCTGTCTACGCATCGGAGCAAGACCATGTCGAAGTTTCTCTTATAGAGTGTATCACCGCTCAGGAAGAAGAGGCATGTCAGTCTTCTGATGGTTTTCATGTCTTTTCTTGACGCCCCAGGTGGGTACTCTTGTTTCTGAATAAAGCATTTGATATCGTGATACCAAGGTTTCTCGTCTATGACTACTTCAATTGCGAAGATATAAGCGGACCTTACAAGGCGCATTACGTCGATCTTAGGTACGTCATTCCATTGACCTACACTAATAATGGAGGAGAGAGTGGCTAATGAATCAACCATGTGATTCTCTTCACGAGGGATAAGATGAAACTCGATTCTGTTAAAGAATGGCAACAACCTTCCCGCGTAATCTTTGTAAGGAATCAGTCCTGAGTGGTATGTGTTCCAATCTCCTTTGATCTGACTAATAACTAGGGTTGAGTCTTCATACACATCCAAGTTCTTAATCCTTAAGTCAATCGCTTCTTCGAGACCCATGATACAAGCTTCGTATTCGACCTCGTTGTTTGTGAATTTGAATGTCAGTCGGGCAGTGAAAGGAATATGGGTTCCCTGAGGTGTTACGATGATTGCCCTAATTCCGTTTCCATAATTATTGACAGCTTCGTCAAAGATTAGTCCCCATTGGGAACCTGGTTCTGGCCCTTCACTAGGTAGCGGTTCATCGCAATCTTTCATTTTTAAGTACATGACATCTTCGTCTGGGAAGTCAAACCCGACTGATTCTTGATCGTCACTCGGTTGATGAGCCAAATGATCGGCTAAAATACTTCCTTTGACAGCTTTTTTAGCATGGTACTGTCATCCCCCAAATTTTGACCACCAAGATTCCGCATCATTGTGTAAATCATCACCACAACATGGATGTATCATTATGCCTCAACAGTCTCCCCAAAGATGGGTGAGCATTCACCACAAACAAGAATTAGGGTTTCAAGCCCTCTCTGAGCACTCGGACAAAGGATCAATCAAGTAATGACATGATCTTCAACTTTTCTAAACTCTCAAACACCCATAAAGGATCAAAAGGACTCCCACATCAAGAACCAAGCACAAAGTTGCTACATTCCAAGTGGATTAAGCCTCAAGATCGCCAGTGTCACCAAATTAGGGTTTTGATCGACTTAGGCCTCCAGATAAAATTTTCATCTGGGCATGAGCCAATGCTTCAAAGCATAACCCAAGATACTCTAAGGGACCTCATGGACCCAATCATCAAGTCAATTTAACCCCCGGGGATGCATTTACCAAAAATCAGGAATTAGGGTTTCTTGACCGAATTCACCCCTAAGTTGACTTTTAGGACAAAACCAGAGCCAAGACCTCAAGATATGTTTTGAGGGCCTCAAATACACCACATTTATCCATTTCTAACAATGGATTGATCCAAGAAGCTTGATTCACAAGTTTCAATTTCATCTGGACCACAACTAGGGTTTTGGGGAAAAAAGTCAACTGTACCTTTGACTTTTTGACCAAGACATGCTCCCAAACCTGGGGACATGATTCAATACACCCTACAACACCTATGGAATCCATTTATTAATTTTGATTTAGGTCAAGGACTTGATTTCATAGAGGATCGCGCAGTTTAAATTTCATCTGATAAAAAGTCAATTGTACAAAAAGTCAAAGTTTGACTTTTTGATTTTTTGGTCAACCAAGGTTCCTTAACCCTAAAACAATGTCAATATGTGATTTTAATCATCATTCATCAAGAAAAACCAAAGAAAATGAGTTAACTTGTAAAACGGGTAACCATAAAAAACTTAGAATTTTTCTGAGTTATGGAACAAAGTGGCTAGGGTACCAACTTTCAAGGATCATAACTTGAGATCCAAGCAACCATTTTGGATGATCCAAAGATGGATTTTTAGCTCTCATGGCATACTTTAAAAGTGTCAACTACACCTCATTCCAATTCCTCATGGATTTTTAGTTATGGAGAGATCAAAATGGCTGAAAACATGAAATGCCACTTTTTCCAACACTTAGTGAAATTTTCACCAAGTCAGAATCTGTCTTGCTTTTTTTTTCAAAATTTAGGGGCATTTTTCACATGGATCCAAAAAGTTTCAAGACAAACTATGATCACACATGTGTTGTATCATATGAGAGCTTTCCAAAATGACCAAGAACACCATGAAACTCCACTTGAGCTAGGAGTTATGACAGCTGCAACATGCCTTGCTGAAAACTGTCTAGGCAAGGCAGATTTGTGCACAAGAGCTTAATTTGTCCAAATTGTGCAATAACAAGCATGGTTATCCATCTGCACACCTCAAGGGGGAACAACCAAGGGACAAACACTGATTCATCAGCCTCCAAAGTCCCAAAGTCTACAAGTAGCATGCCAAACCTAAAAAGGCTAAAGATGCTTCAAGACTCCAATTTTGTTTTGGAACATTTAATGGATGCTTAGAGGTGGCATGTATCAGAGCAAGAATGAACACTTCAGTCAAGCCTTATCCTTGAATCAAAGAACCATAGGCATGTGCTCTAATCTCAAGTCAATGGCTAAAGGAGACTTGAGATTCCATTCGATCACAATTGGCCACAGACCTGTACCAGTTGCCATTCCCTATTCCTTGCAAAACAAACTTGCTCTACTATAAATAGAGCTCAATTGTGATCAGTTTGAGTACACCAAAGCAACCAAACTGATGCTTTCCTCAAAATCTCCATTTTCACTCCAATTTTGCCTTCTAAAGCAAGTCACTATCGGGTTTTGAGTTTGAGAGCAATTCCAACCAAACCAATGGTTCACACACCTCACATATAATATATAGAAGTGATCCAAACTCTCACATAACATCTGGAACACCAATTTCACAAAATCACCAGCCATCTGCACAAGCTTTTGACAGATTTGCAGTTGAGGTGCCAAATCAAGTTCCAGCTCAATTCAATTCATTCCAAGCATTCAGACACACTTCATAGCACCTAGGGAAGCTGTCCACATCATTGGAACCAAGTTGTAACACCTCCAACACAAAACACGATCACCAGCTGCAAGAGGTAAGCCTCAACTTGGTCATCTCATGATTCATGCATATTTCCTAACACAATAATTTTTCCATATGTTCATAATCATGTATGGAGTGTTTCCCCTCAATTACTTGCTTTGTTTGGATCGTGTATCAAATTTCTGAGCGTTCATGCAGAAATTAGGGTTCTTGAGGTTTCTCTTTGATTTCTTATTCCATGCTTAAAATAAATGAAATTAAAGACCATAGACATGACCGTGAGGTGAAAACGAGCAGATTGATATGTGGTTTGTGTGATTTCATCAAGTATTCAGTGAGATTGATGAGAAAATGCAAATCAGGGCAAATCAGAACACGCGCGTGTTCTTGGTGTTGTTCTTGGCGCCTTTTTTGAAAATTCAAATATTTGAATTTTGTGATTTTATTTAATTGATTCAAAATTTAATTTCTCTCTGAATTTTAATGTTTTGAGTTGTTTCTTTTTTTAATAATTCGTAAAAATGTTAAAATATTTTATTTTACAAAAATTTCCCAAAAAATATTACTTATTTCATATATTTGATATTTTTGAAAAGAATTAATTTTAATTTGTTTTTTGACATTTAAAATATTTTTTCCTTCTTGATTTTACAAACTTAAATGGTTTTCAATCATTTTGGGGACAAAAACATGATTTTGAAACATTGATCCAAGATCATCACTCATTTTTCACATGTTTTCAATAATTTTTATTAATTTTTAAACAAAATTAATTCCATTTTTAACCAAATTAGGGTTTTGATTAATTCCACCCTCATCAATCTTTTTCAAACACTCATGGGCCTCTAATAGAGTGTAAGACCCATTCCTTGTAAATAAGATACCTTGTTGGGCCTCAGATATTGTATAAGACCCGCCGTGTTTTCAAAAACCTCGGCGCGATCGCTGTTTTCAAATAAACCATCTGGGCCTACCCTCGTGTTGTAAGTCCCATCTTTCTTTTTCAAAATAATCTTTGGGCCTCTAATAGAGTGTAAGACCCAACCCATTTGTAAATAAACCATTGTGGGCCTCACTTATTGTATAAGTCCCTCTGTACATTTTCAAAACAACGGCACGATCGTCGCCTTTTAAAACAAAATCATCTGGGCTTCTCCTTGAGCTATAAGACCCATCTTTATTCATTTTCAAAATCATCTAGGCCTCTCCTTGAGTTGTAAGACCCATACCTTTGTACATAAAACCTTTTGGGCCTCATACGTTGTATAAGTCCCAGTACAATCTTTTCAAAGCAATTTCCCTTTTGATTTAGGTTCAAATATACAGTTGTTATCAAAACTTTCTTTAATTTCTTTGAACAACTAACAATACAGCATGGAAGCTTGCTCGCCTGTAAGTTTTATCCGCTTTCATTTACTTGCTTTAATATATATAACTGTATTGTGGGAAGCTGCGCATGGTTAGTCTTCTTTCATTCTTTTAAATACATGTCAAATATATATATATATATATATATATATATATATATATATATATATATAACTGTATTGTGGGAAGCTGCGCATGGTCAGTCTTCTTTCATAACCTTTTACATACTTGTCATATATCAACTGTATATATACTAGTATAGTTATTTTGAGTTTTCCCCGACAACTAGGTCTAGAACTAGGTAAAGCCCGTTTGTTCACTCTTAAATACAGTCAAAACTAGATCCCCATAGGATTTCCAGATACAGTTTTGCCTTCTCTTGGGCTTAATCAATATGGAACAATGAGAAAGGCAATATTCCTTGTGAACCTTTTCTTAGACTGTCACCCCTAGAAATTGTCAAAGAAATTCTACTCCCCAGAGTTGATCTATTCTCGGTGAATAACATCTCTTGAGTTTCTTCAAACTTCGGAACTTTCACTAAATGATCTATTCTCGGTGAATAGCATTTCTTGAACTTTTCTTGGTTTGGGACCCACAGGCTTCCTAAAAGCATCCCCGCCTCCTCTTGGGCTTTGTACAAGGACCCTTCGGCTTCTTAAAAGTTCTCACGCCTTCTCTTGGGCTTCATACAAGGACCCTCACGACCTCTTAAAGGCATAGGACTGAACTTAGTCATCCGTCGTTACAGTTGTCTTTCTAAAAGGAGTCACAAAAGCCCTCAGACCAATTTTAGGGTTGATACTCATCCCTTAAACGAGTTGGCCTCCTCTTGGGCATTGTACAAAGATAAACCTTTCCAATAGACTTGGACAGTCTAATCCTCTTGAGTCTCAAAGACATTCTCAAGTTCCCTACAAACATAGGAAGAAACCCCGGATTCTGGATTAATCTCCAGCAGAGCTAAAACTTGTGGGTTCTAAAACCCTGTCTCTCTCATAAAACTCCCCAACCAGGGTCAGCTTATCATCAGTATAACACTATCAGAACCTCAAGGTATCTGATCTATCAACTCTTCTGCATCCTCAGCAAGAGTTGATTCCCCATTTGGACCTGCCTCGGGATCTTAATAATTCCCAGCATAAGATAGCCTTCTCTTAGACTTTGTATAATGATCCTTTCCTCAGGAAAGGCAGCCTCCTCTTGGGCTTTGTACAATGATTCTCCCCAGCGGAGCTAACCTTTTCAGACTCTCTTGTTGAGTCAATCACCTTTTCAGACTCTCTTGTTGAGTCAATCACCTTTTCAGACTCTCTTGTTGAGTTAATCACCTTTTCAAACTCTCTTGTTGAGTCAATCAATTACTTCCCAGACTCTCTTGTTGAGTCAATCACCTTTTTGTACTCTCTTGTAGATTCAACCCTTTTTAGCCTCAATCTCGGGCTTCGTACGAGACAGATAAAAAACACTCTCTTGTTGAGTCAACCCTTTTTAGCCTCAATCTCGGGCTTCGTACGAGACAGATAGAAGCACTCTCTTGTTGAGTCAAACCCTTTTTGCCTCAATCTTGGGCTTTATACAAGACAGATAAATACCTCCCCAGCGGAGTCAGCCTCCTCTTAGGCTTTGTATAATGATATCCCCAAAGAGTCAGTCTCTTTTTTGCTTCCGTCTTGGGCCTTGTACAAGACACCAATATATCTACTCTCTTGTTGAGTTGGTCTTATCAAGCCTCCTCTTAGGCTTTGTATAAGGACTTCCCCAGTGGAGTCAATCAACCTCTTAGCTTCAACCTTGGGCTTTGATCAGGCACACAAAAACCAACAATCCCTCTTTAGAGATGACAAATTCTCTTTCAGTCAACCTTTTAGCTTCAATCTCGGGCTTTGAACAAGACACAAATACTCCGTTTAGCCTCTGTCTTGGGCTTTGAACAAGACACCAAAACATCTTTTTCCTCCCATAGAATAGGAGGAACTACAATTGTTCTGATTTCCCTGTTTCGTTTAAACGGGAATACGTAGGCATAAGATTGCAAAATCTTAGTGAGCATACTAATAAAAAAACTCTAGGTCCAATACCTTCATACATCAATCAAAACTTAGGTCCAACACCTTCCCAAAAACATCAACAAAAACTCACTCAATCTCTCATATTTTCCAAGAAACTTTCCAAACCCATTAACAGATAAACACCGTCAAGTACAAAGCGAAACCTAAAGCTAATATCCTGTGGATAACCACATATAGGATGAGTAACTGACAACTGCCCATTGTATAACCTGACCCCGAACCCCCAATCTCTTTAAGCATTTGTTTAGTTAAACATTCGCGTGCAAGGTTAGTTTTAGATACCTTCCCTTTCCCTTCCAGCTTTATGGGATAAATAAGAAATCAGAAAGTAGCACCCCCTTTCTCCTCAAGGAGGAAAACCCAACTCCAGTGATAAGGTGGTCGCGTCACCGACAAAAATCGCTCGCTACAGGTACTCGATGTCGTATTCTGATAACAACATCTGCCAACGGGCAATCCTTCCCGTGAGAGCAGGTTTTTCAAAGACGTACTTGATCGGATCCATTTCGGAGATTAACCAAGTAGTGTGACAAATCATGTACTGGCGAAGACATTTGGCTGCCCAATCCAGAGCGCAACAAGTTTTCTCAAGCATAGTGTACCGAGTTTCACAGTCAGTGAATTTCTTGCTTAAGTAATAAATGGAAGACTCTTTTCTTTTTGTTTCATCTTGTTGGCCAAGCACACAACCCATTGAGTCTTCCAAGAATGTTAGGTAGATGATCAATGGTCTTCCCTCCCCTTTAGGAGACAGAATAGGTGGATTCAACAAATATTCCTTGATACTGTCAAAAGCTTTTTGGCAATCTCTTGTACATACACAGCTTTGATTCTTTCTGAGTAGTTTGAAGATTGGCGCGCATGTCGCGGTCATGAGGGATATAAACCTTGAGATATAATTCAGACGTCCCAAAAATCCCCTGACTTGTTTCTCAGTCTTTGGTGAAGGCATTTCTTAAATAGGCTTCACCTTGTCAGGGTCATTCTCAATTCCCTTTTGGCTGACGATGAACCCTAAAAGTTTTCCTGAGCGGACACCAAACGTGCATTTTTTGGGATTCAAGCAGAGTTTGTACTTCCTTAGATGCTCGAATAATTTTAACAAGTGGGTCACATGCTCCTCTTCTGTTTTATATTTGGCAATTATGTCATCGACATACACCTCAATTTCTTTGTGCATCATGTCATGAAACAGAGTAGTCATGGCCCTTTGATAGGTTGCCCCGGCATTCTTCAATCTGAACGACATTACCTTGTAACAAAAGGTGCCCCATGGGGTAATGAATGAAGTTTTCTCCATATCTTCCGATGCCATTTTGATTTGATTATAGCCCGAGAATCCATCCATGAAGGAGAAGACTTTGAACTTTGTTGTACTGTCTACCAGCATGTCAATGTGTGGTAGGGGGAAGTCGTCCTTTGGACTTGATTTTTTCAGATCCCTGTAGTCTACACACATTCTGACTTTTCCGTCCTTTTTCGAAACTGGCACTATGTTGGCTAACCATTGAGGATATTCTGAGGTGGCGAGGAAACTCGCGTCAATCTGTTTCTGTACTTCCTCTTTAATTTTGATGGCCATATCCGGGTGAGTCCATCTCAGCCTTTGTTTTACTAGAGGACATTCCGCTTTCAGCGGTAGATGATGTTCCACGATGCTGGTATCTAACCCTGGCATGTCCTGATAGGACCAAACAAATACATCTGGAAACTCTTTGAGAAGTTTTATCAAGCTTTCTTTGACAGTCAGACTGAGCAGTGCTCCAATCTTAACTTTTTTCTTTTCTACCTCTGAACCCAAATTGACCGTTTCCAACGGCTCTTTGTAGGGTTCAATAGACCTTTCCTCTTGTTTGAGTAATCGAGAGATCTCTTCTGGAATTTCTTCGTCCTATTCTTCTTCAACTTCAAATACCGGGAATTCGAAGTTGGGAGAAGGCATTGGATCGTATGTTTCAACGGGGCTTAAAACAACCAATCTGCATGACATGATGATTCATTTTTTAGAAGAGATAGAGAGAATGCAAGAGTGTGTGTGCAGTGTATTTTTTGAAAAATGCTTGTTATTATTTTGGGTTGTTTTAGGATTATCATTTTCTGAAAAAAGAAAAGTGAAAACAGCAATAAAAGCGGGAATGACAGAACGGCGTTATTTATTTATGATTTTGTCGATTCTTGAAATACAACCCTATAAAATAAAACTCTGTCGCTTTGGGCGAAGCGAAGAGGGACATTTACAGAAAGGTGAGCCCTATAAAAACATCTGTTTCACCTGGGCAGGGTGAAAGGTCACAACAAAGATGGCAATTACTTAGACTTATGGACGACTTTCGGGACAACGACCGCAACCCATTGGCGATGAACCCCTCGGTGAATCACAAAGTCTGGTACCTTCTTTCTTGGTTTGTCCTCAAAAATGACGCTGATTTCTAGCGGAGTAGGATCGTTGGAGTCTTCCTCCCATGCAGAGTTGTCGTAAACGAACTCTTCTGTTGTATCTTCATTAGTGTTTTCACTCTCAAGAGGATCTCCCCATCCAGTTGGCTGGATGTCCTCGTATCTGATGCGAGAGCTTTCAGGAGCGGTGTACTTAACCAAGAAGTCGTACTTGCCACTCGGCTGTCCTAAGGTGTCCCATACTTTTGGGGGGGTAGATAAGTCATCCTTCTCAATGATGTTGACCTCAGGAAAAGCATAGTTGATGAACTCTTATCCTACAATCTTTGCAGATTCATCATTGTGCTGGATATCTTTGGAATGTCCTGAGTAATGATCCCATGACTCGGTGGGGACGTGGGTATTCCTTTCAATATTACTCAGCTGATAGGCATTGTTTGGCTGACTCTTTTGCCCTAAGTTTTCTGTGTACGGCTTCCAGATAGGCAAGTCATCCAGGGAATCATAATAGTCCTGATCGAAGTTGTCCTTCATTAGATCATCTTCTAATGAGTTAGTTGGAGCACAGCATCCCTCAGGATCAAAATCTCCATTGATCATCCGAACGTCTGATCTTGGTATATATCTCGGGCCCTGCTTGGGAAAACAGAATGGCATGTGCATTTCTTCCTGAGACATATAATCGTTGTCGTTGAGATAAGATTTCCATTCCTCGTCTGTATCGAAGGAGTCACTCTTATTAATGGTGTGTACTTCTCTGTGGAAGAAGTCCTGAATGGGATGAAAATTTTCATCTTTCTTGGCAGTCTGGGTACAGGCTGAGGAGAAACCAAGACTTTTCTTTGTTTTATTATCCGTAGGAATTACAAGCTGTCCCCATCCTTTTGTGTCATTACTCTTGATCACTTCGAGAGCGTCTTTGTATGAGGAAATCGATTGTCCCTCTTTCTGATCGATTCTCATTGCTCACCGATAGTGCTTGAAACTGGGTTTCAATGACCTCCTCGGGTTCTAAATAGGAGAATGATGATAAGTTGCTCACTATTAAGGCCTACTCTTCGCAGACTGCAACTAGCTTTTCATTCTTGACGTACTTCAGCTTCTGGTGAAGGGTCGAAGTGACTGCCCCAACTTCGTGTATCCAAGGTCTTCCTAATAACAACTGTATGCTGCGCGGATGTCTATGACCTGGAAAATGACTTGGAAAATGTGAGGACCGATGGTTATGGGAAGATCAACTACGCCGATAACTGTTTTTCGGGATCCGTCAAAGGCTTTGACGATGACCTCGCTGCCTCTCATCGGGGCTCCCTGAAATGATAGTCGCATCGGAGTTGATTTTTGCATAACATTAAAAGACGATCATGTGTCTACCAGTACGCTCGCTAAAGCATCGTCCTAGCAATTGACTGTAATGTTAAGCGCCATATTGTGATTTTTGCCTTCTTCTGGCAGTTCTTCATCACTGAATCCTAAGTTGTTACAGGAAGTGATGTTGGAAATGATACTGTCAAACTGTCTTATCATCACATCTTGTTCTACGAAAGCTTGCTCCAAGACTTTCTGCAGAGCTTCCCTGTGAGCTTCGGAACTAAGCAGGAGAGATAACACAGATTATAGATGAAGTTTGCAGCAGTTGGTCTACAATGTTGTACTCACTTTTCTGGATGAGCATCAACATCTCATCGCTGTTTTTTACCAGTTCTGGATTACTAGATTGACTGACTGGTTGATTAGGAACTTCTGTTTGAGGTTCCTTTTCTTTCGTGGGTTTTCCAACTCCTCTATTGAAGATCCGGCCGCTCCGTGTTACTCGACTGATGTCGGCGATATTTACGACGGAGGGTAATGGAGTTTCCTTTCCATTTTTGATGGTTGTTGCAACGTACTTGTAAGGGATAGCCTTTTCTGATTTGTACGGTATTGGCCCTGGCAGGTAGATAACCACAGGAGCTTTCTGATTTTTCTGACCATTATAGGCAACCTCAATCAGTTCCTGGTTGGGAACTTTTCTACTATCAAGAGGAACTCTTGATTCATCGAGTAGAGGGATTATGGTGCAAACGACTTTGGTTCTCCCATGATTGGAGATTATGACAACGTCTTTTCTTTGATTAGGGAGATAGTCTGGCATCATGTTGATCGACCCAGAACTTGAACATGGTCGAATCTCTTTTTGGTCCAACTGATTTTAAAGTGTCGCTCGTACGAGGTAGCATCCTTGGTTGTTCTCTAAACAAACTCTACAGCGCTCATAGTTGTGGGACTTTACTAGGTCTGTTTCCATCGAGTGGACATCCTGACTTTGATGCCTATCCGGATCCCCGTCAGTCATACTAATCTATTGTGTAGCTTCATCCAAGTAGATTGGAAGCCACCAGTGGTCCAACAAGTGTTGAAGTGTTCTTTGGACAAGTGCACATCCTTGGTCATCTTCACGGCATTGTTCACAGTCCAGATAATCATGTCAAGCTAGAAAGCCGAGCCTGACTTGCTTAGCGTGTAATTCTACCAGACTGGTATTCATCAAGCGTATGTCAAAGATCT
This sequence comes from Lathyrus tuberosus, assembly GCA_022829125.1. Lineage (NCBI taxonomy): Eukaryota > Viridiplantae > Streptophyta > Magnoliopsida > Fabales > Fabaceae > Lathyrus > Lathyrus tuberosus. Next base: position 115,371 of record JALAZF010000305.1, read on the forward strand.
GAACCATATTGACTTGATGGTTATTTCTCTCACGGTAGTCTTGGATCCATCCAAGATCCATTTGTCGTTGGAGGGCCTCTTGTACAAAAGAGCATCCCCGATTGCTTGTTGAGCAGATAGGACAAGTGTTGTAATCATGTCATGGTAGATTATGATATTGACTTTGCCTAGAGTGCATTTCCACCAAGTTGACGTTCATTGCACGGATGTCGTGGTTCTGAACAATGTCGGGATGCGCATGGGCCATGTTGACTTCACAGATTCGGTGGTCCTGGATCCAACCCAGATCCATCTGTTCTTGAAGAGCTAATTGTACTATGGAACACCCTTGATTATTCTTTGAGCAGATATCATACTGGTGATAATTGTGAGGCGGTACATGACCGTACCCGCTCTATCTGCAATGCATCCTGATCAGATTGGTTCCTAATAGGAGCACATCGTGAATTTGATAACTGTGGCTAAATTCTTCCTCTATTAAATTTATAGCAGTCTTCTCATGTTGTGGCAACGGGTTCATCTAAACATTTGGATTCATATCTTTGAAAGATAGGATCCCGTTCCTGACAAGCTTCTGTACATCAGACTTGAAGCTGAGACAATTCTCAATGTTGTGCCCCGGTCCTCCTTGATGGTAAGGGCAAGTTTGATCCGCTTTAAAGCAAAAAGGCGAATTTTCCGATACTGTAAGAGGAGACCTGGTTTGGATGTGTCCCTTGGCCAATAGAAGTTGAAATAACTCTGCGTACAACATCGGGATAGGGTCAAACCCTGATGGTCGTATCGTACGATTATTATTGTTGTACTGTGGATGAGCCTGCTGAAGAGGCTGTTGTGTCATTTGCTGATATTGTTGTTGACTTGGTTGGCTCTGAGAAAACTGAGGTTGATAGGTCAGAGCCGGGGTTGGGTTGATAGCGGGAGTTATTGTCGCTACTAGTTGATACATTCACCTTTGTTTTCCGAGAGAGATGTTACTGATCTTCTGCTCTTTTTTCTTTTGGAAAGCACTACCGTATCTTTTAGTACTGCTAGATGGCTCTACATCTTTGACCAATCGTCCTTCTCAGACTGCTTCTTCAAGGCGTACTCCCATGTTCACCATTTCAGTGAAGTCACTGGGCGCACTTGCAACCATTCGGTCATAATAGAATGAGCTTAATGTTTTCAAAAAGATCTTGGTCATCACTTTTTCCTCAAGAGGGGGGACAGATCTGGGCGGCAATTTCACGCCATCTTTGAGCATATTCTTTGAAAGTTTCTTTGTCTCTTTGCGACATTGCTTTGAGTTGATCTCTATCTGGTGCCATGTCCAAATTGTATTTATACTGCTGAACGAAGGCTGCACCGAGATCCCTGAAAGTACTGATCTTGGTGCGGTTTAAACCCAAGTACCATTTAAGTTCGGCACCGGTTAAATTATCTTGGAAATAATGGATCAGTAGCTGTTGATTTTCTATCTGAGTTGGCATTTTTTAGCGTACATCACCAAATGACTTTGAGGGAAAGAGTTGCCTTTGTATTTTTCAAAGTCAGGCACCTTGAATTTGTGCGGGATTTTTACATTAGGGACCAGAGAGAGGTCTGCGGCGTCCTTTCCAAATAAGTCTTAACCGCGAATGGTATGCAATTCCTTCTGTATTTCAAAGAATTATTCCTGGAACTCATTCATTCTTTCGTACATGTCTTCGTTTCCATTGGAAATTACTTGTGAAATCTGTCCTTCCGGGACAATGTGTTCCACTGGTTGTGGTATAGACATTACAGCGGTGATTCTTGGCGCTTCAGTGCCCTGAAGTTTGTAAACTTCAGGTTTTGCTGTCGTAAACCTTGCGTCTTCACTTTCCCGGAGTTTGTAACCTTCAGGACAAGTGGTTCTTGCTACAGTTTCTGGGTTTTCAGTGACCGGCGGGATATATCCTTCAGGGATAAAGATGAGAGGCATGCCCCAGGGGCGACCTTTAGGCATGTTGTACCGAGGATGATTCTCACGTCTCCATTATAGGCGTAGATGTAATCTCCGAGATCACAGTCCTTTGTTGTTGCTTCTGAGCTTCTGTCAGGGATTGCATGTCATTGTGAAGTTTTTCCAAACTTTCCTTTAGAGCGTCGATTTCTTCTCTCAGCTCTCTGTTCTCTTCCTCGAGATCGTCTATTTTCTTTTGTCGATTGGCCCGAGTATTGTATGAGTGAAACAGCTTGACTCTAGAATCGTGACACATACGTAAGACTCGAAGATAAGAAGAACACGTTATATGAGAATGATGAATGATATGCAAAGACGTATTTTTTTAATTTTTGTTTTAATAAAAAAGAAACTTCAACAAATAGATTGCAAATATCGTACAGTGAAGGGTGGAGACCCTGTTTATTGAATTCGAAAGATTAAAGTATGTTACAAGGAAAAGTACAGTATTTTACAAAGTGCTGTAAGGAAAATGGCTAAGCTTATGGATCCTGAGTCCTCTCTGAAGAGAGCTCAGATGTTGGTTCCAGTACTTTCCTTTTCTTTGACCGGGGCTCTTCAGCCGTTGTCGGGTTGTCAGTCCTTTGCCAAGTGAAAGGAGCGAGCAGATTTCTCCGGTCTTCTTGACTATCTGCATCATGCTGCTCTAATATCTTAATCAGAGCATCATTTTTCTTTAACAGTTCCTAAATCTTGGTACACTCCACGTTGAGGATTCGGTACTTGTTTTTCCAAGATCTCTTTTCACGTTGAACTTTGTTGAGAGCTACCTGGAGTTTTTCCGTATCATACATGAAATAAAGGACAAATTCTTTTAACGGAAAAACTTCTTGGCGAGGGTAAGGCATCCTCAGCTTGAGGGCTCTAGTTTGCACGCAGTGGAGATAAGGTTCCATGGAGGTACAGTTTGGTCTTCCTAGAGACTCTCTTCCTTTCCTATGAATATGTTTCCAGGTATGCACTATTTCCTTCTTTAGTGCCCTGTCATTTTCTCATTCCTTGAAGAAAAGACCTTCCAGATGAACATTATGCGGGATATTCTTCATCGGGTATCCGAGTTGACGGCGTACTATAATTGGATGATAGTTGATTCCTCCTTTAGTTCCAATGAGGGGTATGTTAGGGAAATTTCCACATCTGTCGATGATCTTTATCCCTTCGTAAATCCTATTATACCAATCTATGTCAGAGTTGGTAAATGACATAATCCTTTGTGACCAACACAAAGTACTCTTGTGATCCCAAAAAGCATCAGACTTGGGTAAATGGGAAATGAACCATTTGTAGAGTAAGGGTACATAGCATGTGATCATTCCTCCGCTGTATAAATTCCTTAAGTGTACAGAATGATAAGCATCTGGGAGCAGGGTTGGTACGGGGTTTCCAATAAAAAATATCTTAACAGCGTTGGTATCAACGAAGTTGTCGATGTTGGGAAAGAGGAATAACCCATATGTGAGGAGGACAAAGATATCTTCGAAAGCAGTTACGTTTCCTATACTGGCAAAGTACAAAGCTTTCTCTATCAGGAATTTAGCTGGTAAACCCTGGATTCCTCCTTTAGTGGTCATGTGAGTCCTAACTTCTGACTCGTCCAAAGAGATTGCTCCTGCAATGACCTGATTCTTTGGAGTTTCTTCCAGTCCAGAAAACAGAGCTTGATTAGTGATAGGTAAATCAATCAGATGAGAGTACTCGTCAAGTGTTGGTTTCAGTTGGTAATCTGGAAATGTAAATCAGTGATAAACCGGATCGTAGAACTAAATCAGCGTAGACAGGATTCCTTCAACCACGTGGACCCTTAACAGAGACAACAATCCTCCATGCTTAGCTCTGAAAGCATCAGTGTTGGTAATCATATTTTCCAACCTCCTTAAATCCTCTAGTTTTGGAGCCTTGAAGGTGTACTTGTGCGTCTTTCTTCTATTAAAATCCATAACACAATTTCTCTGATATTTGCAATTATTGTTTTAGTTTATTTTGAAAAAAAAGGAAGAAATTTTTCTTTGTTTAAGAGTTTTTTAGATGAATGCATGAATGCAGCATACAAAATCATTGAAAAAAGATGGGTTCAAGGGTTCAACGTCACGAGCATGAAGTCATGGCTCTACCCATCCCCAAAGGTTGTACTATTTTGGTCAATCTTTTGTACTTGTAGAAAGGGTTCCAGGTTCCCAAAATCATTGACCCCTCCTAGGGATATCAACAGCAAGATGGTTCACCCGAGAGAGCTGTAGCATCCTAGGATGAATCTCATTTGAGTGTAGTATCGCGTATCAACTAATCCCGATAGTCACCGCACTAGCAAATGGTCATAGGGTCAACGTCTACTAAATTCTCAGGGTCACGGGTGCCGCACTGGGATAACTTTGCTTTCACGACAATCGATCGTTCAACATTTAGTATCTACACGGGCCCTCGCCTGATTTGGTGGTCTCCAGGATCGCTTGTTCGGGATTCACTCCCAACAAGTTCCCCTGTCTATGCCACCCCTTATCTTAGGGTTCTCTCAAACTTTCCACATGCGTATCAATCGCATTCCCATTGACAGAAAAATAAACACGGATATCAAGTAGGAAAAGCAGTATATATATATATATATATATATATATATATATATATATATATATATATATATATATATATATATATATAGTATGTAGAAAAATTTCTAACAACCTAGACTTCTTAGGAATTCTAATCCTAGTTTGACTCCCCAGCAGAGTCGCCATTTTTCTGTAGCGTGCAATTTTTGTCGGTGTCGCGACCACCTTATCTCCATCGGTTGGAATTGGGTGCTACTTTCTGATTTCTTATTTATCCTATGAAGCTGGAAAGGAAAGGGAAGCTATCTAAAACTAACCTTGCACGCAAATGTTTTCTTTAACAAATGCTAAGAGAATGGGGGGTCCGGGGTCAGGTTATACAATGGGGAGTTGTCAATTACACATCCTATATATGGTTATCCATAGATCGTTAGCAATTTCTATTGTTTTCTACTTACTGGTGTTTATCTGTTTATTGGGAAAGTTTCTCCTTTGGGAATGTTTGAGAGAGAGTATTTTTGTTAATGTCGGGTTTTTGCAATGTTTTTGGTAAGGTACTGGACCTAAGGTTTTTGTTATGTGTGCTCGCTAAGATTTCACAATCTTATGCCTACGTATTCCCTTTAAAGAAAACAGAGAAATTAGAGAAATCGTAGTTCCTCCTATTCTATGAGAGGAAAAAGATGTTTGGTGTCTTATTAAAAGCCCAAGATTGAAGCTAAAGGTTATTTGTGTCTTGTTCAAAGCCCAAGATTGAAGCTAAATGTTTGACTGAGAGAGAATTTGTCATCTCTAAGGGAGATATCTCATCTGTTTATCACAGTTATTGAGTAACTGATTATAAAGGAGAATTACTTTAACTGGGATATGTGAATCCAGCAATGCCATAATTTCCTTTATAAGGGGTTTGTCCTGAAGGAGAAAAATTTAACTCAGCGTTGAGCAATGTCATTTTTCCTTAGGAATCTTTCATGCTAAGAGAGGGACATTGGCTTGGATGTAAATAATCCAGAGGCTTGCCACTTACAGCAATTATATGAAAGAAGGGGATTTACCAGGATAAGAGATGGACTACAACTTGGATTTTTGAATCAACAAGTGTGCCACTTATAGCAATTATATGGGTTTAAGGTTTGTTTGAATTATCTGTTTTGATGTGTGATTATACAGAGAAATGTCTTCCTACAGAGAGTTTTTTATTTCCTCTAAGGGGATGTTGATTTTTGTGTGCCTTGATCAAAGCCCAAGGTTGAAGCTAAAAGTTTGACTCTACTAGGGAGTTTTATATCTGTCTTGTACAAAGCCCGAGATTGAGGCTGATAAGAGACTGACTCTCTTGGGGAGATCATTATACAAAGCCTAAGAGGAGGCTGGAAGGAATTGACTCTTCCGGGGAATATTTTGTCTGTCTTGTACAAAGCCCAAGATTGAGGCTAAAAGGGATTGACTCTACTGGTGAGAGGTTTTATCTGTCTTGTACAAAGCTTAAGATTGAGGCTAAAAAACGAAATGACTCTATTGGAGAGGTTTTATATGTGTCTTGTACAAAGCCCAAGATTGAGGCTAAAAAGGGGTTAACTGACTCAGCTGGAGAATGTTTATAGGTGTCTTGTACAAAGCCCAAGATTGAGGCTGAAAGGTGCTGAGGGATGATCATTATACAAAGCCTAAGAGGAGGCTGGTTGGGGAATTTCTTATATGAAGCCTAGGAGGAGGCTAACTCCTGCTGAGGATTATTGAGATCCAGAGACAGGTCCAAAGTGGGGAATCAACTCTTGCTGAGGATTACAAAAGAGTTGAAATATCAAATGCCCCGAGGTTCTGATTTAGGGTTTATTGATAGTGATCTGACCCTAGCTGGGGAAATTTAAAGTGAAGGTTTAAAGGTTGAATTTTAAAACCTGTGGAGGTTTTAACTCTGTTGGAAATTAATCAGGGTTTTTTCCTGTGCTTTTAGGAAACTTGAGGGTTTTTGGAGATCCAAAAAGGAGGTGAGACTGTCCAAGTCTACTGGTATGAAGATGTTTACTCTTAACTGGAGGATGATCTTTGTATGATGCCCAAGAGGAGGCTGAGACTGTCCAAGTCGGCTTGTATGAAGCCCAAGAGGAGGCTGATGTTTTAAGGGAGGAGAATCAACCCTAGATTGGTATGATGTTTTGACTCTTTGGAAGACTGCTCTAACAAAGGATGACTAGGTTCTGTCCTATACCTGTAGGAGGTCTTTGGGTCCTTGTACTAAGCCCAAGAGGAGGCATGAGAACTTCTAAGAACCTTGAGGGTCCTTGTACAAAGCCCAAGAGGAGGCTGGGGATGCTTTTAGGAAGCTTGTGGGTCCAAACCTAAGAAAAGTTCAAGAAAGGTTTCACCAGGAATAATCCTTTCTTTAGTGAACAGTTCTAGGGTTTGAAGAAATTCAAGAGAGGTTTCACCAGGAATTAATCCTCTCTGGGGGAAATGATTTTCTTAGACAAATTTCTAGATAGTGTCAGTCTTGAGAAAAGTTTCACCAGAAATAATGCCTTTCTCTATTCCATATTGTATAAGCCCAAGAGGAGGCAAGACTGTATTTGGAATTTCCTATGGGGAAGTAGTTTTGACTATATTGAAAGAGTAACCACTGGCTTGATCTAATCCTAGACCTAATTGTCAGAGAAAACTCTAAGCAGATAATATACAGGCATATATATATATAGATGAAATATATACAAGTATGTAAAAGAAAGCTGGTAGAACTTACAGGTGAGCAAGCTTCCAGTACTACAGCTGTATGGTTAGTTATTCAAGAAATTAAAGAAAGTTTTGATAACAACTATGAATTTGAATTTAAATCAAAAGGGAAAGTTGTTTTGCAAAGAATATTGGGGCTTATACTCAAGGAGAGGCCCAGAAATAACAGTGATCGCACCGTTGTTCTGAAAATTGTATCGAGACTTATACAATGACTGATGGCCAAATTATTGTTTATGTACAAAAGGGATGGCTCTTACACTCTATTAGAGGCCCAAGAGTTTTAAAAAAAGAAAAATGAAAATGGGACTTACAACATAAGGGGAGCCCCAGGTAAATTTTGTTTGAAAAAGGCGATCACGCCGTGATTTTTAAAATCGTATCGGGACTTATATAATGACTGAGGCCCAAATTATTTTATGTACAAGGGGGTTGGGTCTTACACTTTATTAGAGGCCCAAAGTTTATTTTTATACAAAAGATGGGGCGTACAACTCAGGGAGAGGCCCAGATGAAAAACAGTAATTGTTCCGTTATTCTGAAAATTGTATCGGGACTTATACAATGTCTGAGCCCAAAAATGTTTTTATTTACAAGGGATGGGTCTTACACTCTATTAGAGGCCCAAAAGTTTTTTTAAAAAGATTTGTAAGGGTGAAAATAATCAAAACCCTAATTTGATAAAAAAATGTATTTTAATTTGAATAAGAAACCATTTTAAACGATCAAAATTATCAAACATGTATGAAAAACAAGTTGTGATCTTGGATAAATGTTTGAAAAATCATGTTTTGTCCATAGAATGATTTGAAAATCATTTGAATTTGGAAAAATCGGAAAAGAGAAATATTTTTAAATGTTTAAAAACAAATAAAATATATTCTTTATGAAAATATTAAATATATAAAAATAAATAATATTTTTTTGAAATTTTTGTAGAATAAAATATTTTAACATTTTTATGAATTTTGAAAAAAAGAATTAATTCAAAAACATTAAAAATCAGAGAGAAATTAATTTTGGAAGTTATTAAAAAAATGGTGAAGAAAAGTGAAAGAAAACAAGTGATAAAAAAATAGGATGGCCCTCCCAAGGTTTGAACCCACACCCTTGAGGTGGAGGGTTTAAAACTTTACCATCTGAGCCACTTGCGTGTGGCTGAAAGAGAATGGTAAGTGTAGATAATATATGAAAAATCCTTTTGAAATGGTTTAAAAAATAAAACCAAAAGGTATGGGGTGAGGGGGATTCGAACCCCATACCCTTTTCTCACTACACACACAAAACCAGCTGATCAACCACAGGGGCGCAATGCCAATTCAAATATATAGTGGCAAGTGTATAATATATACTAAACTTGGTTCTGAAAGTTTGAAAATGGCGCCATGGTCATCTTCTTCCTTAGGCAATCATCAGACTTGCGTGAAGCAAGCTATCTCCCTCGTCTCTCAACCATTTTACAAGATGTAAACATGAAACTCGTGTATTTTTTTAATAAGGAACATGATGGCAATATTCAATTTCATTTATTTTTAGTGTATCAAAAGAAATTGTCTGAAAGCACATATGAACCCTAACTTATCGTTTTAAAATTAAATTCCATATGATCATGATATGAAGCAATTAATTGAGGGGAAATTATCTATAAACATCCAGAAACACAATGGTAACTTGAAAACATGTTTATGATGCATGATTTATTGAGTTCAGTTTTAAGGAAGCTTACCTTGCAAGTGAGAATCGAATTCTGGCTTGGAGGTGTTACAGATACGTTCCAATGATCTGGACAGCTTCCTTGACCTCTATGGATGGTGTTCCAATGCTTAAATTAATTTAAATGCAGCATGATTCAACATCTTGCTGCTATAATAGTTTTAGCAAAATAAATGCCAACCTCAAAAGCACAGAAATAACACTTTTGACTTAGGGGGGCCATATTTTGTGAAAATTTTCAAAAGTCAAACTTGATTTTGGGCACAGTTGACTTTTTGTCAGATGATTTCCAAACTGTGTGAAGTATTGACTCACGCCCAGATGAAAATATCTCTCCGGAGGCCTTGGTCGACCAAAACCCTAATTTGGTGATGTCGCAGTGAGAATTGGATATCAAACTATTAATTAACTTGAATCGCAAATCATTATTCACCACCGTTCTTTGATTTATCCAAGGGAAAGGAGAAAGATCGAACAAACCATGAGTATGCAATGCAAGAGAGAATCTAAGGTTCGGGGGTTGGTTATACCTAGGAAAGATGCTAGCATCCTAGATATATGTAGTACTCTACAGGAACCTTTTGTTAATACTTATGTTATCTACTAATTGTTATCTGTTTTCTAAAGGTTTAAAGGGATAGGAGACCTAAAGTTTTATTTCTAGGTATGCTCGACAAGATATCGCATCTTGTGCTTACATATCCTGTCGGGAGTGAAATCATAGCACTTGTAGTTCCTCTTTGAGGGGTCTACTAAGGTTTGTTTGAAAATGGTTTAGGAGAAAAGATGAGTCGTCATCTTAAGAACCACCACAGTTTTAAGGAGAATGGGCTTTTGCTTCATCTTAGGAGAAGGGCTCTAACTCGGATATAAAATCGACGAGTATGCCACATACCTCTCCTAAGTGGAAAAGGAATCAACATCATGTTTGTATTGTGGGGTATGAGATTGTGTGTCTCTTCTTTGAGATGATTCACATCTAATTCTGTTGTGGGGATAATCAGGTGATCTAAGGTTATTGATTGTAAAAAAATCAAGATTACGGGGGACTAACTTAAGAAAATCTACCCTAAAGTTGTCTAAGAAATTAATTCTTAATGGATACCTACAACCACTAATGGGTGGATGAAATGCAGATGAAATGCGCCATGTACGACAAATGATTATCATACATGGGATTTTCCCTTGGATAGATGCAAGTAATCATATTATTATAAGGATATAGATAGAAGCATCAAGTGTTAAAGTTATAAACCTGAATGGATGTCAACATGTGGAGAGAATGATATAGGAACTAATCAACTTAAAAAGAAAAGCATCATGAAGATAAACTCAAAAAAGATACATCAAGAATTAACCAAAAGGAAAACGAGAATTACCAATAGTAATTTAAGAATAGAATCTAATTAAAACTAATTAAATTAAAATTTAATTAAAACCAATTAAATAAAAAACTTATCAAAACTGATTAACTAATTAACTTAAAATCTAGATTCTAATTAAAACTAAATCAATTAAATTCTAATTAAGTTAGAAACCAAAAGCTAATTAAAAATAAAAAAGGGGGATAATGAAGTGTTAGTGCGAGGAAGAGTAATCTAGGATGGGCTTCTCTTTAAAATGAAATTGAAGCCCATAGAAGAAGGGGCTGCCCGGTCGGGTAAGTCGACCCGTTTGGGTCTTGACACAAATAGATTTGCACGTGAGAGGGTGGAAGGAAAGAGGCCACGATTGATCAAAGTAAAATGCAGAAACGACGACCCCCACGAACTCGTTCCTCGTCCCACGATCTTCGCTGACATCCCTTCAATCTCTAATTCTATCGATCGCGTTGCTTCATTCTTCTTCAATCAGGTTATTTCTTCTCCCTTAGCAACACCGCGACCTTCGTTTCCGCTTTGGAGCAACATCAAGTCTGCCTTGCCCTGCTTTCCTTCGCCATGTTTGCACAAATTCACTCAAGTTAATAATCAAGTAGGAAAAAGAAAATATCGACTACAAATTATGAATCGCCGCGATGTCGACAACGAACTAATAGCGGCCTCACGAAGATTTTCGGGTTAGTGATCTTGAAACTTGAGATTTTCTACTCTCTGCATTAGATGTTTTGTTCTGTCAACTCGGAATTGGTTCGAGTTTTGGCTCTAAATTCAATTGGTTTCGACTCCGATTTACTCTGTGTTGAATATAATCCAATACTGTTTTGGATTTTCGAGATTTGATTTAACTCAACTCGGTTGGCTTCAGTTTGTGACTAGGTTTTGATGCTGATTCAAGACTGTTTTGAACTTGTTGCAGGTTTGATGTTTGTTCCTCGTCTGTAACAATTTCCAGAGGTGCTTTGAATTCCAATCAGGCATGGTTCTAAGTCGGCTCCGACTCGAATGCGATCCTTAACTCAAATTAGTTTAGCTTACTCTCACGTGTTCAATTTTCTGGCTCAACAATGGTTTTGAATAACATTCAGTTCATTACCGAATACATAGCCCAACCAGTAAAATAAAATGAGCAGAAAACTAACATAGATCAATTTGTTTGTGATTATTTGCAGGGAATATAAGATGACACATGTAAAACAGCGCATGACTAAGCAATTACCTTGAAGAAGCGTTCGGAAACTTACCAATTGGAGTTCGAGATTCCGGATAGCTCGAAGGATTAGGTAAGCTCGGTTCTTTGAAGTTACTTTCTATTCTTCTGTGCGAAAACGATTCTTCTACTGTTAACCATTTTTCTTGCTACTATGCGTGTGGGTGTGTATGGTGATAGTTGTTATGCTGTTCTTGTGTATGGTGTGTTCTGATAACTGATATGCCATGAATTTTCTTTTACTGCAATACTGCTGTTTGTAGATGTGTGTGATGTTTTCTGCTTCGTTCAATTAGAATGTTCGCTCTGTTTAGATTGCTTTAACTGCTGCCTGTGTGTTGCTTTGATTTGAGAAGATTGTGTGTATGTGATTCATGGCTTGCCTCAAGTTGTGAATCCTTGTTTACGGCTCGTGAATATGCTGCATTTTTCAGGCGTGAATTATGTTTTTCACAATGCGTGTTTTTGATGGGTTTGTGGATGAGTTTCTGATTGTTTTTTGTATGAATCCTGTGAGTCCTTTATATAGCTTCAACTGATTTCCAATCCAATTAAAACTGTGTCAAATACCGTTTTGGAAACAAATGTTAACAGTTGATGATGGTTTCCATTTTCAAAAGAACATGTTTGGATTGTTTTAGGAAGTTCTTGAAGTGTGTGGGAACATGTTTTGTATTATTGAAAAGAAATAAATCACTTTTGATGATGTTTGGAGCATTGTTTTGGAAGTAGTTTTAATAGTGTCTGAGCATGTCTTGAAGATTATTGATTGCTTTTGATCCTTTCCTTGTATCAATAATTTAAATAATTTAATTGCTCAGAGATGTCACGTTGCTACCATGTGAATTTTGTTTGGTGTAACTTGTATCTTCTCTTCACTGATGTTTCTGTTTTTTCTCGGTGCTAGCTTTCAAACCTTGCCATGGAAGGCATAACCAAGTGATTCTAGATCATCTCTTATGCTCTTGTTCAATTCCAAGATGAGTATTAACACTTGTATATTGAGCAGCTGGAGAAGGAGAAGATATTACTGCAACAAGACTACAAGGCAATCTAGTTGGGATAAACCTTTGGAGTTGATGTCACGTGGTGAAGATAAAGCTGCTTCATTTCCATAGCTTGTTTTAGGCCTAGTCTTTAGAGTTTCCGTTAGCTACCTTTAGCCTTTGTAGTTTTGCATTTTGATAAGCCTTTTGTCCTTTGGCACTTTAACCTCTCGTATGGTGCTTAATTTTGGAATTTCCATGTTTTTGACCATGCTGCCTTATATCCTTGAATTCGGATTTAAATTTATAGATCTTCAAAGTTTTGAATGATAGCTTGTAATGATGCTGTGGATTTTGGAAATCTTTCAATCCTTACATTTGTAAAGATTTTTAAAACTAATTCTCTTCTTGGGCCTTATGTAGAAGTTGACCTTGAATTGAGATGAACCTTGTGACTTGAATAATGGTGGATCTTGATTTGTCTTATGAATCTTGAAATCAATATAAAGGACATGAATCTTGGAATGATGCCTTGTGTTTGAGTTTTGACATCTTGGAAAGAGCTAGAATGAGCTCTCGTAGCCTTGAAGAGAATTGGTCTCGATATGACTACCTGGAAATTTGAATATATGTATATTTTGAATTTTTGAATTAACTTGAAATTGGAACCTTTTCAAGACTTGGATTTTCACGACACCTTAGAATAAGAAAAAAGGATCATGGGATTGGATAGATAATTCATGGGTCTGGGTTGGATATTGGTTATGGAAAACGGGTTTTAGAATCAGTTTATGGTCGTGGTTAAGAAAAAAAATGGATAATGAAGGATTAAAAAAGGATTGTACATTTGAAATGGAAATTTGATATGGATTTTAACACGGGGAAATGATTTTAGTAGGAGAAGGGTTATGGAGATAAAAAAAGATAAGGACTCTGAAGTATGGGTAAAGATTATGAAGAAAATCCACTTATTTGGAACCCAAGACGTTCACACGAATTTTAGACTAAATTCTTGACAAAAACCCAGGACGCTTGACGCCATTTGGATAAATTTGAATCGATGAACACATCAACCTTGATATTTGATCATTAATTAATCACGTCCCCAACAGCACTTTGACTTAAACAAACCTTTAGTTGATGGTGACCTTTTCACATGAACCAAACCTTGAGGAATCCTTGGAGATAAGGATACAATTTCAACTTGCTACAAAACCCTAGCCAGTCTCTACACGACCACGCTTATCATCAGTGGCAAGAAAAAAATCTTGATCCTGCACTGAAACCTCTGATAAATTCTGAGAAAAAAAAAAGTCTAGTAGAAAACCCTAGGACCCTCTGAATCAGATCTATTGGTCACGCCCTGAAATAATTGACTATGAGAATTTACACTTGAAATTATTGTACCTACACAAGCTGGTTAGTCATGATAAACACACACACAAGGACTGTGTGACCTAGAAATGTTATGCAAGGCGATGTACAAAGAGGTGGTATCTAAGGGTTAGGGTATGACAGGTGACACTGGTGATCTTGAGGCTTGATCCACTTAAAGTGTTGTACTCTTGTGCTTGATTCTTGATATGGGAGACCTCTTGATCCTTCATGGATGTTTGGGAGGGTTGACAAGTTGAGGATCATGTCCATTCTTGATTGATCCTTTGTCTGAGTACTCTGCGAGGGCTTGAAACCCTAAATCTTGATTGTAGTGAATGCTCAACAATCTTTGAGATGATTGATGAGGCATGAAAGTACATCCATATTGTGGCAATGATCCTCACAACGATGGGAAATCTTGGTGGTCAAAATTTGGGGTATGACAGATGCCCCTTGTAGCGGCAAAATCGTGAGTGTAAGCTATTGATTAACTTAACTCGAAAAGCAAGAGTCTCCACCGCACTTTTATTTTATCCAAAAAGGAAAGGAAAAAGAGCGAACAAAACCTACACAAGCTCTACAACAATAACAAGTGAAGAGAGACTGGATAAGGGGGGTTGGTTACGCAATGAGAAGGTGTTAGCACCCAAAATGTATATAGTACTCTATAGGAGCCCTTTGAAATATCTACCGCTTTTGGTCTGAAAAAGTTTGCTTGAAAAGAGATTGAGGAGATGAGAAGAGAAATTGTTTTTTTAGATTTTTGTGTTTGGAGAGACTTGTCGCCTCATGCCTACGTACCCACGATGTGCAATGTAGGATCAAGACCCCGTAGTTCGTGGTACAAAGAATGAAAATTGTTTGTTTTGGTTGTTTTTAAATGTAAAGACAAGTCGTCATTTCCAAGCGAATAATTCCGCTTAAAGAGATGAATCATGTCTAAACTTATGAAAAAGTTAAAGGAAAAAAGTGCACGAGGGCACAAAAAGAGAGTTATGAGTTTGATGTTTTTTAAGTCTTTTGAAAAAGATGTCAATATGCTTATGTAGTTTAGCATTTGTTAAGAAATGAAAAGAAAAGAGTAAAACCACTTGACAAAGTCAAGGTTTGATTATGAAAGAGGTGAAAGTTTGAAATCAAGAAGATTTTTGAAAAAAAGGAGAGAGTTTTGAAAATTGAAGAATGGGGAGGAGAAGAAGTGACTATCCTAAAGCACAAAGTAAAAGCTAAGGATAATAATGATCTAACCACAAATGTAGTTATCCATAAACCATGAAAAAGCACAAGTCTTCAAAGTCTTCGAACCATAATTCTAAAGCAAAGGGAAAACGTCCTAGTTCTAAGTCCAAGGTTCCAAGAATTGCATTGGATGTCCAGGGTCTAAGTTCAAGGATTCAAGAACAGCATTGAAGTCCAAGGTCTAGGTACAAAACTCCATGTCCATTGCAAAGGATAGTAACCATAGTCCAAGGTTAAGCACAAGTTTTTTTAGAGGTTTTAGCCTTTATTAATGTTTTTGGTCCAAGTGGACAAAGAGAAAAAAGGCATAAGCATAAACATATGTCCAACGGACAAAGGAAAAATTGCGGAAACATAAACATGTGTCCAACAGACAAAGGGAAAATATGAGGAAGCATAAACATGTGTCCAACGGACAAAGGAAAATATTGCATAAAAGTAAAAGAGAGATAGGGAGTGAGAAGGAATTATAAAGAAGTTAGAAGTTAGTAATTAGTTGTTAGTTGTTAGAGTAAGTGATCAATAATAATTGAATAATTGCACTTAGGTCAAGTTTAATGAAGACTTGTTAGAAGATTGATAAAATCAAAGCCTCTACAACAACAAGCTTCATAAGTTTTAAACTGAAAGACAAATAATCAACAATTTTGATCATTTTCCTATAAGGGACATAATGTTGCGCTATGTTAAGCAATCGCCGAGTAATTTACGGAGTAATTACCCTACAATGAGGCCGGTCAATAGCTCTTTGTGCTAATGCTTGCTAGATGAACGATATGTAGATCGTCATCCGAAAGCAATACCGCACGAAAAGAAAAGAAGGTAACGATCTCATCTCGATCAAGAATTCGACAAAGAAATTCTAATGATCCATAAGACTTTCATCGATCAAAAGAAAAGAGAAATAGATGAAGAGAAAGCCAAATTAAACCACACAATTATGTGATCTAAGGCTAAGAACAAAAGAAAAGGGAAGAAAATGGCAAAACAACCAAAACAGCCCCAAAACAAGTGAAAAACACATTCTCGAGGCTGGTTAATCGGTTAACCAAATGGTTAATCGGCTAACTAGTGCAAATTTCCAATTCTTTGCGCAGAACTCAACTGTTAACCGATTAACCAACTTGTGCATGTTTTGGTTAATCAGTTAACACTCTAAAAACAGCAGAAAATTAGTTTAAAAAAAACCAAATCCTTGATCACTCATTTCTTCAAACACCTTAGGATCAAGGATTCAATTGTGCACGAAATTTTGATTAAAACAACAGCAAAAACCAGTAATCAACACAAATTGCAAGATCCAAAGATCAAGCAAACAAGATCAACAAAGGATCTACATTGTGAAAGATGAAATTGAACAACAATGGTGGAAAATGAGATTACCACTCCAAATCTGAAAATTCCTTCAAATTGCTTCAAGATCCTAACTCCAAAGCCTTGATTTATGAGAATTGATGAATGAAAACAAGAAATGATGAAGGTTTAGCTCAAAGTTAAGCAAGAATCAACGTGAATTCTTACTAACTTTCAAAAGAAGAAAGATGAGCTTTGGTGAATTTTGTGGTTGGGGATAGAATTTGCAAGAGGTTTTTTGGCTCTCAAAAGCTTGAAGAATGAATGAAAAGAGGGCTCTATTTTTAGAGTTTAGGCTTGGAAATTTTGGTGGATTGGAGTTTGGTTTGGAAATGAAAATTAGGCTTGGAATTTGAATTTGGAGGGAAATTCATAAAAGAGTGGTGATTAGTGAAGGTGTATGGTAGGATGATCAAAGTGATGTAGGGAATTAAAATGAGATGGTCTAGAATATTCCATATGTGATCCAAATGGTGAAAATTGGTGCCAATTGCTACAAAATTTGAATTTGGCACATTTTTTCAAAAATTGCACGTGTTAATCGATTAACCATTTCACAGTGCAATTAGGTTAAAAGATTAACACAGTGAAAAAATGAGAAAAATGGCTTTTTGATGTGCTGTCTTGACTCTGGCTCGATTTTTCTTGCTTGTCAAAGAAGGCATGGAAATAAACACATGAACCTTGGAGTCTCTTGAATAAAAATCAATTAAATCTTGGAAACTCTTAATCAGATGATTTTTGAATTGTTTGCAGATCAACTTTGACATATCTGATGAAATTCATTTGAGCAGAGGGACTGTTATTTTGGCATTTTTAACCCGTTCTTCCCCTGAAAATGTTAGTGAAAGAAACCAAAAATATTTTTGGATTTTGATTAAGGTTAGTAAACATAAGCAAATAAAGGCAAGTAAGAAAGACACAGATGCTCAGCGATCCCTGCAAGGCATAAACCCAAAGAAGAGAGGGACAAGGGAACCAAAGCATGATCTTGTTTGTGGTATAAGATGCAAAATGAGATGTGAATGATATGTGGAATCTTAGGGGTAAAAAATTTGGGTCTTACAGCTGTCCCTATTTAAGTCTCTTCTATCGGGAGATATGAAGATACTTAAATACAAAAAGTGACATTTTTAAGCCCTAAGATGCCACAAGATGATATGAATGCAAAGGATGAAACACACGGCGGGGAAACTTGAAATAAGGGATCTACGGTACATTGAGAGAGATGACGCGAAAAGACACGCCGGGGAACACAAGCTATTTCTGGAGATCTGCCAAGGTGACAAGAATTATCCATCAATAGTCGGAAAGAGAGGGACATGACCCTGGAAGATGAGTAGTGACATCCAAGAATAGCATTGGATGGAAACTACAAACGAGACAAAAGGTATGTCAAAAGATGTCCAAGAATGGCATTGGACAAAAACATGAAAGTTTCTGGCTAAAACAACAGCGTCATCCAAGAATAGCATTGGATAGAGGTGAAAAACATTCTATTGGGGATAAGATATCCAAGAATAGCATTGGATGAAAGGAACTACAACATTCAAGAATGGCATTGAATGGGGCAACAACAAACATCAGAGTCATCCAAGAATAGCATTGGATGGAAACAAGACTTCCATTTGAAAAACTTCACTGGGGACATCCAAGAATGGCATTGGATGGCAAGGTTAAATATCAGAAATATCCAAGAATATCATTGGACTTGGCTGGGGAAAGGGTGTCCAAGAATGGCATTGGACAAAAGAAATCACAACATCCAAGAATGGCATTGAATGAAGTGAGAAAAGTTCTGGAAAATATATCAGAAGTATCCAAGAATGGAATTGGATAAAAAGAGTTGGGACTTTTCCGGAATGACACTGAAAGGTAAAGGTAAATCATTACATTCAGGAATGGCACTGAATGGTAATGAGAAAGACATCCAGGAATGGCACTGAATGCAAAGGTGAAACTCATTCAGGAATGACACTGAATGAACAGATAAAACTTTCAGGAATGGCACTGAAAGTAAAGATAAATCACTACATTCAAGAATGTCATTGAATGATAGTGAGAAATAGATTTCAGGAATGACACTGAAAGATATCCAAGCAAAGTATGATGGGGATTACAGAAGAGAGGCAAAACTTCCAGGAATAACACTGGGAGAAACAAGAGGCACAAGATATCCAGGAATGGCACTGGAGATCAAAAGAGACAGACGTCCAGGAATGGCACTGGAGTGAAAGAAAGCAAAGATACAGGAATAACATTGGAATGGAAGAAGACACACATCTAAAAACAGCACTAGATGCACAGAGAAACAACAACATCCAGGAATAACATTGGAAGGAAAGAAAACAAACAAGACATCCAGGAATAGCACTGGGTGAAAAGACAGGTAAACGACAACATTCAGGAATGTCACTGAATGAGAAGACAGGTAAAAGTTTTGGTAGGCGCCAAGTAAGTTGGACTTTGATCACAAGGTAAGACGTTGACAGCAACAGGACCTCGGAAAAATGCATATGAGCGTGAAGCACACTTCGAGCTATGAAAATCTTTCTATGTATGGTATATGAATGATTTATGTATGCAATGCAAATGATAAAGACAAACTGAGATAGACTCTTTTGCGAGGGAAGAAAGGAACTCTGATTCCTCAACACATGGAACACTGCCCACTCTGCTTGGAGAGAACATGTTGAACACATCTCTGTCACTTATGAATTGTATCATGCTGATGGTCGTTTGAGGAAAGACATCTTGAGGATTCTCGAAGAAGACTGCCCCAGATTGATTGACTGATGAAGAAAAAACTGATCATAACTTCAGTTTGACTGCTGCAGGGGAAGAATGAACTGATCATGGCTTCAATTCTTGAAATGATTTTTGAGAATAAAATGATCATGGCTTCAGCTTGATTATTGTTGGGGATGAACTGATCATGGCTTCAGTTCTTGAAATGATTGTTGAGAAGGCTAAACTCAGTATGAGTCTTGAAAGAGATCTGCTGTTTAACTAATTCTGAAAATGTCTTGCACTGAACAACAAGTCTTGAACTGATTCACAACAGGATCTGGAAGTAATGTGCCCCTGATAGGATCACTGACCAAGTTTCTCAACTGTTTGAAAATTCTTGATGAGGAAAGTTTGTCTGCAAATAAGATCATTCAAACAAACATGGTAATTTTAATGCAAAGCTCAATGCAATTTTGAAATCAAAAATCATTTTTTGAATGATGCAAAGCAAAATGAATCACTTGTCAAAACACGGTGGTTTAGATATGCAAAGTGAAAGAGAAAGCAAAGGTATGACATCAAAGCAAATGATTGTCAACAAACATAGGAGTCAGTTTACGCAACCTTGTTGTAGTATGCTTTCAAAAGAAACCTAACTTCAATTAGGTCTTTTGAAGGTTGTAACGTGGTTTGGTTCACGGTTTTTGAAACAAAGGATATAGGCTCAAAGTTTATTTGTACCCAACCCATTCTTCATGATGACCTTCAGTCCTATGCTCAGTTAATTCAAACTATGCATTCAAGTTCCAAGAGATTTTGGAATTGCAACACTGTTATGATGATGGCTCAAGGGATTTTGAGACGTCCGTCACTCTTTACAACATTTTGTAGTTTTTGATGAGGACCTTAGTCAACTTGTTTTGTCTTTGAGGATTTTGGTAACCTCTTGATTTTTCTTTTGTTATCCATAACTTTTGCCTGAACTGTGTCATTTGAGCTAACAGTCAGCGGGATGCCCCAATTTTTGCCTAAGTCTCCTTCATAGGTTTTGACTTAGCGGGATTTTCTTTTGATCTTTTTTTCATTTTTTTTGAAAGGTAGTGACTGCCTGGCTTAATGATTACGGTGAACCATCATTGGCATTTAATTTGAAAGACATCTTCGACACTTCTTTGATGTGTGCGAAGGAAAGTTTGTGATTGCAACCTTTATTGGAAGGCGTCTTGCATGCACAGTCAAATTAACTGAGAACGACCCATCCCCAGGTTAAGATTGCGGGTTTTTTCATACAGAAAGAAACTCCAACTTCTAGGCTCGAAGGGGTTGACAAGGGATTAACTTCCTTATTTCTCCAGTGTTTGGGAGTTGAAACAATTCCTGTACATCATCATCCAAGTTTTAAATTGAAAGCATACAGTTTATCAATTTTAGGTATTTCGTTTTCATCATCCTCCCTCCAATCTTTGCATAAACAAAAGTTTGATAAAGAGAGTGAATAAGAGATATATTTTTGTTTTGTGAAAAAGAAAGCATAAAGATGCACACAGTGGATATAAATGAATTGAATCAAAACATTGCAATGCTCATTTCATTGAAATTACCATGAAAGTACAAATAAAGTTTGAAAGAAAACAATCAATACAATCAAAGAAAGATGTAAACAGAAAGAAACAAGGCCTAGTGACTAATCAACAAGGATGAGTTGTCCTGTCTGAAGCACTGACTTTAGGAGATGATCCGTCTGAACTGACTCAAATTTCACTTGGCATGCTCTGGCAAAGGATTGTTGACAACATTGGGATTATCGTCAAGAAAAGTCAGAATCTTTGAGTTCACCAATTCTTGTACTCTAGCTTTCAATGCATAGCAGCCTTCCAAGTTATGGCCTGCCCCACCTCGATGGAACTCACAGTGAAGATCAGCCCTATAGCCGGCTTAGAGAGGATTTGGAGGAGGAGGTAGATCCCTCGTTGTAATCAAACCTTTCTGAACAAGACATGGATATAGCTCAGTGTAGGACATCTGGATAGGATCAAAGTTAACCCTATTGCGATTCTGATTTTGTCTAACAGCCTGGCGAGGAGCTTGAACTGGTTGAGCATTGACAGCAGGAGCAACTGCAGCTACATATTGTTGTTGTCTACAACGAGGTTTCCCTTAAACTGAAACAGCATGGGTGTCACCATCCTTTTTCTTTTGAAAATTTCCAGCATACTTTTTAGCACCACTAAAGGCTTCAGCATTGGTAATCTTTCCTTTCTTGATACATTCTTCTAGTCTTTCTCCAATAGTGACTAGGTAAGCAAAACCAGATGATACACTGCCTATCATCTTTTCCCAAAAGAGTGGTTGAAGAGTGTCCATGAACAATCCAGTCAATTCTTTTTTCTGCCAATGGTGGCTCCACTTGAGCAGCTAGCTCTCTCTAGCGCTGAGCGTACTCCTTAAAGGATTCTTTTTCTTTCTGAGACATGTTTTGCAATTGACGGCGATCAGGTGCCATGTCCAGATTGTACTTGTATTGCTTTAAGAAAGCATCACCCAAGTCCTTCCAACTTTGGATACGGTTCTTATTAAGTCCCATATACCATTTCATTGAAGCCCCACTCAAGCTGTCTTAGAAACAGTGAATGAGCAGTTTGTCATTTTTGGCATGAGCAGCCATCTTGCGGCAGTACATCACCAAGTGGGTTCTGGGACAAGTGTGCCCCTTGTATTTCTCAAAATCAGGAGTCTTGAATTTTGGAGGAATAACCAAGTTGGAAACCAAGCACATGTCCATTGCGGCAGCATTAAAGACATCACTTCCTTCCACGACTCTTATCTTTTTGTCTAGAGTTTGCCATTGCTCTCTGACTTCTTCAATATATCCAGGTTCTCCTTGACTTTCAGATTATGGACCGGCAACATGTACACGAAAGGATTCTCAGGATAGCTTGAGCAACAAAATGCACAACAGGCTAAGGTTCAGTGAATAATGGAGCTGAAGATACTGGCGAGACAAACATAGGAGTAGTTGCAAAGGGTGGCGAGTAATTCGGAGGTAACCCAAATTCTGGCCAAGTAGAAGCTGGTTGCTGAGTCAGTGGAGGGTCAACAGCAGCAGTTGAAGTTTCAACAATCACAATCCTCTGAGGTGGTTCACCTCTAGCAATCAGAACTTGCAGCATTTCTGTGAGCTTGGTCATGCTGGCCTTCAACTCATCAATTTCCATTCTGACTTCGACGTTGTGTTGTTCTTGGTTTTCCATTCTCAATCTGACAGCAGATCTAGTTCCGTAATTGTGTTGAGGAAACAGCTTGACGGTGAATAGATAACTGGAGAAGGAGACAGTTGAAATTGATTTTCTGAGGCAACTAGGAAGAATGCAGATGTATGCTTATGGATGCAAGAGTGCATGGATCCAACAACCACAAACAAGATCACCCAAAGCACACAGGTTCAAAGGTTCGAGTCACGAGCATGAAGCCAAGGTTAAGAACCAGTCCCACAAAGGTATGTACTAAGGTTTTTCTTCATTGTACCTGCAGAAAACAATGGTTCTAACAGAGTGCCCAGGGTCCACAATCCACTATCAGACACACCAGCGCACCGATTTTCTCGGAGGTTGGTAGATATCCTCAAGAGAATCTAACCTGAGTGTGGCATCGCGTAACAGCTAAGTCAGATTTGTATCTTCATAGCTTCCGCGCCACGATCCTAAAATGGCTAGGATGGGTTAAGGGTTACTACGGTCCTCAGTGTTATAGGCTTTTATGGAAAAAGTAATGCCTTCACGATCGCTCGATCGACATCAGTAATTCGAAAGAGGCAACCACCAAGCGGATGGATTCTCAAGTTCTACTTTTTTGGGATTCGACTCCCTCAAAGCTCCCTTGACTATACCATCCTCCTATCTCAAAGTACACTCTGGTCCGGGTATAGGACCTATCTAACACACAGAGGAACTCCAAAATAGAACAATCAAGTAACAAGCAAATCAAACGAAGAGCAGTAAATAAATCAAAGTAGGCTAAACCCCTCAAGGGAGGATTTCCCCAGCAGAGTCGCCACTTTTCTGTAGCGGCAAAATCGGGAGTGTAAGCTATTGATTAACTTAACTCGAAAAGCAAGAGTCGCCACCGTACTTTTATTTTATCCAAAAAGGAAAGGAAAAAGAGCAAACAAAAGCTACACAAGCTCTACAACAAGAACAAGTGAAGAGAGACTGGATAAGGGGGGTTGGTTACGCAATGGGAAGGTGTTAGCACCCAAAACGTCTATAGTACTCTATAGGAGCCCTTTGAAATATCTACCGTTTTTGGTCTGAAAAAGTTTGCTTGAAAAGAGATTGAGGAGATGAGAAGAGAAATTGTTTTTTTAGCTTTTTGTGTTTGGAGAGACTTGTCGCCTCATGCCTACGTACCCACGATGTGCAATGTAGGATCAAAACCCCGTAGTTCGTGGTACAAAGAATGAAAATTGTTTGTTTTGGTTGTTTTTAAATGTAAAGACAAGTCGTCATTTCCAAGCGAATAATTCCGCTTAACGAGATGAATCATGTCTAAACTTATGAAAAAGTTAAAGGAGAAAAGTGCACGAGGGCACAAAAAGAGAGTGATGAGTTTGATGTTTTTTAAATCTTTTGAAAAAGGTGTCAATATGCTTATATAGTTTAGCATTTGTTAAGAAATGAAAAGAAAAGAGTAAAATCACTTGACAAAGTCAAGGTTTGATTATGAAAGAGGTGAAAGTTTGAAATCAAGAAGATTTTTGAAAAAAAGGAGAGAGTTTTGAAAATTGAAGAATGGGGAGGAGAAGAAGTGACTATCCTAAAGCACAAAGTAAAAGCTAAGGATAAGAATGATCTAACCACAAATGTAGTTATCCATAAACCATGCAAAAGCACAAGTCTTCAAATTCTTCGAACCATAATTCCAAAGCAAAGGGAAAAGGTTCTAGTTCTAAGTCCAAGGTTCCAAGAATTGCATTGGATGTCCAAGGTCTAAGTTCAAGGATTCAAGAATAGCATTGAAGTCCAAGGTCTAGGTGCAAAACTCCATGTCCATTGCAAAGGATAGATACCATAGTCCAAGGTTAGAAGCACAAGTTTTTTAGAGGTTTTAGTCTTTATTAATGTTTTTGGTGCAAGTGGACAAAGAGAAAAAAGGCATATGCATAAACATATGTCCAACGAACAAAGGAAAAATTGCGGAAACATAAACATGTGTCCAACGGAAAAAGGAAAAATATGCGGAAGCATAAACATGTGTCCAACGGACAAATGAAAAAATTGCATAAAAGTAAAAGAGAGATAGGGAGCGAGAAGGAATTATAAAGAAGTTAGAAGTTAGTAATTAGTTGTTAGTTGTTAGAGTAAGTGATTAATAATAATTGAATAATTGCACTTAGGTCAAGTTTAATGAATACTTGTTAGAAGATTGATAAAATCAAAGCCTCTACAACAACAAGCTTCATAAGATTTGATCCGAAAGACAAATAATCAACAATTTTGATCGTTTTCCTATAAGGGACATAATGTTGCGCTATGTTAAGCAATCGCCGAGTAATTTACGGAGTAATTACCCTATAATGAGGCTGGTCAATAGCTCTTTGTGCTAATGCATGCTAGATGAACGATATGTAGATCGTCATCCGAAAGCAATACCGCACGAAAAGAAAAGAAGGTAACGATCTCATCTCGATCAAGAATTCGACAAAGAAATTCTAATGATCCATAAGACTTTCATCGATCAAAAGAAAAGATAAATAGATGAAGAAAAAGCCAAATTAAACCACACAATTATGTGATCTAAGGCTAAGAACAAAAGAAAAGGGAAGAAAATGGAAAAACAACCAAAACAGCTTAAAAAACAAGTGAAAAACACATTCTGGAGGCTGGTTAATCGGTTAACCAGTGCAAATTTCCAATTCTTTGCGCAGAACTCAACTGTTAACCGATTAACCAACTTGTGCATGTTTTGGTTAATCAGTTAACACTGTAAAAACAGCAGAAAATTAGTTTGAAAAAAAAACCAAATCCTTGATCACTCATTTCTTCAAACACCTTAGGATCAAGGATTCAATTGTGCACGAAATTTTGATTAAAACAACATTAAAAACCAGTAATCAACACAAATTGTAAGATCCAAAGATCAAGCAAACAAGTTCAACAAAGGATCTACATTGTGAAAGATGAAATTGAACAACAATGGTGGAAAATGAGATTACCACTCCATATCTGAAAATTCCTTCAAATTGCTTCAAGATCCAAAGTCCAAAGCCTTGATCTATGAGAATTGATGAATGAAAACAAGAAATGATGAAGGTTTAGCTCAAAGTTAAGTAAGAATCAATGTGAATTCTTACTAACTTTCAAAAGAAGAAAGAAGAGCTTTGGTGAATTTTGTGGTTGGGGATAGAATTTGCAAGAGGTTTTTTGGCTCTCAAAAGCTTGAAGAATTAATGAAAAGAGGGCTCTATTTATAGAGTTTAGGCTTGGAAATTTTGGTGGATTGGAGTTTGGTTTGGAAATGAAAATTAGGCTTGGAATTTGAATTTGGAGGGAAATTCATAAAAGAGTGGTGATTAGTGAAGGTGTATGGTAAGAAATGATCAAAGTGATGTAGGGAATTAAAATGAGATGGTCTAGAATATTCCACATGTGATCCAAATGGTGAAAATTGGTGCCAATTGCTGCAGAATTTGAATTTGGCACATTTTTTTCAAAAATTGCACGTGTTAATCGATTAACCATTTCACATTGCAATTAGGTTAATCGATTAACATAGTGAAAAAATGAGAAAAATGGCTTTTTGATGTGCTGTCTTGACTCTGGCTCGATTTTTCTTGCTTGTCAAAGAAGGCATGGAAATAAACACATGAACCTTGGAGTCTCTTGAATAAAAATCAATTAAATCTTGGAAACTCTTGATCATATGATTTTTGAATTGTTTGCAGATCAACTTTGACATATCAGATGAAATTCATTCGAGATGAGAGACTGTTATTTTGGCATTTTTAACCTGTTCTTCCCCTGAAAATGTTAGTGAAAGAAACCAAAAATATTTTTGGATTTTGATTAAGGTTAGCAAACATAAGCAAATAAAGGCAAGTAAGAAAGACACAGATGCTCAGTGATCCCTGCAAGGCATAAACCCAAAGAAGAGAGGGACAAGGGAGCCAAAGCATGATCTTGTTTGTGGTATAAGATGCAAAATGAGATGTGAATGATATGTGGAATCTTAGGGGTCAAAAATTAGGGTCTTACACCCCTATTTAATCTTCTTGGACCCAAAGGTGTGAATGGCGGAGATATTCGGACATTCAGGGTGCAAGAGGATTAAATATCGGAATACCCGAAATTTTTATTGTGGTTATGAATAGCAGTTTGCTCATCCATCTTCTTTTGCTAAGCAATGTTACTTAGGAAAGGGTAAAACTTCCCCTCGATCCTGGTCTTCAGCCTTGGAACTGGTCTTAGTTTCTTTTGAAATAAACTTCCCCTCGATCCTGGTCTTCATCCATGGAACTGGTCTTAGTTTCTTTTGAATTAAACTTCCCCTCGATCCTGGTCTTTAGCCACAGAACTGGTCTCAGTTTTCGTTTTGAAATAAACTTCCCCTCGATCCCGATCTTTAGCCATGGAATTGGTCTCAGTTTCTTCTTGTCGAGTTTCTTCTCTTGACAAGGGGTGTTATCTTGTAGAGGTCTTCATCAAACTTCTCGCCGAGTTTTACTGGGGAGACGCCATTTGATAGAAAAATGAATTGATGTTAGACTTGCTGGGGAAACCCGTTTGTCTGAATTGTAGAGGTGCGTAAACTTTTCTGTTATAGATGCCATTTGTCGATCCTACTGGGGAAAACGAGTCTCTTGAGAGACCGCTTTTTTTTTGTTAGGTGAGGTTACATCATACTTTTCTTCGAGACCTTTTTGGAGAAATGACATGTGATGTGATCTAATTTTGAGGTGCTGATGACTTCATTGAAAGCGATTTTTCGGGGAGAGACCGCCATATTGTCAAGAGTCTTTGGTTGAGAGGCTTCCTCTGGGATTTTCTCTAATCCGGGAAAGCAAAAATATCAGCTTCAATGGTGAAGAGTGATGTTCCAAAGGTGTCTATCGAGTGTCTTCTTGCCTTTCAGAGGTTCAA
The DNA here is from genome assembly GCA_022829125.1 of Lathyrus tuberosus. Classification (NCBI taxonomy): domain Eukaryota; kingdom Viridiplantae; phylum Streptophyta; class Magnoliopsida; order Fabales; family Fabaceae; genus Lathyrus; species Lathyrus tuberosus. The sequence goes on from JALAZF010000305.1 coordinate 142,735, forward strand.
GTTATCAAAGTGGTCGAGGACAGTCTCCAATCCAAAAATAAACTGGGGAGAGATTGTTCAGGCGATACATTTTCGGATGAGGAAAGAACTGACAACCTTATTGACGGGAAGACGTTATCACTTGGAGATGAATATGACCAGAGTGATATTAATGCAATATGAATATGAATATGAATCAATCATGCATGATGTATGTTTGTTTATGCTGATAAAACAGACGCGACATACAGACTGGTGAATGAACACCATTGGATACTCGGCCGCTGCGGGGGATAAAAAGTATCATTGGTTCAAGATAGTAATCCTTTCTTGTTTAGGAGGGGTAAACCCTACTGGGGAAAACAGACCAATTATCGGTTCCCGGAGGTAACACATCTACCGGGGATGTCAGATGGGACATTACATCTAAAACAGTTGATCCTTCATTCAGGTGTACTGGTTTAGAAGGAGTACTTTGATTTTGCATTTTGAGGTTTGATCACTCCCGGAGAAGCCATCGATGTTCCTTTTTGTGTTTAATAGTAAAAAAGAATTGCCATCTTCATTTAAAAGAAGAATAAAAATTAAATTCATTTTTTTCCAAGAATCGTTGATCATGTTAAAAATGTCATTCTGTAAAGCAAAATAAATGAGAATTGCAAACAAAAGCACTAGGGCTCAAATTTTATTGATAGAATGGTAATCAGCCAAACGCGTGATCCCATAGAGCATTACAAAGTTTAGAAAATAGTAATTTAAAGGAAAATGGGCTACATTGAAACATAACGACTGCTATCCTTCTACCAACTTTGACCTTGACTGAAGTCTTTCGACGGATGGTGTTACCACTTGGGGATTTAACCTTGTCGGACGTAGTTACTTGCCATGAATCCCTAACTTATGCATGGATTTTTTTTTCAGGTTTTCAATCCATCGGGATAGTCATCGTTTATGTTTCTAATTTTTGCCTGGACTGCCCTTTCGGGTTTTCAATCCACCCAGACGTATTTTTTATTTTTATTTCATTTAGGAGAAGTATTTCTTGACTACATGAACATTCGTGGGGTAGGTAAACTTCTCTCCATCATGGTTGGGACTCTCAAGGCACCGCATGAGAAGGCTTTCTTAACCACATAAGGGACGTCATAATCCGGAGTCCATTTGCCCCGGGAATCAGTGAGAAATGATTGTATCTTCTTGAGCACGAGGTCTCCTTTTCTGAAGACACGGGGTCGGACTTTTTTTGTCGAACGCTTTCTTCATTCTTTGCTGATACAACTAACCATGGTATAGAGCCGTTATTCGCTTTTCTTCGATTAGGTTCAGTTCATCATGTCGACTTTGACACCATTCAGTCTCTGTTAGCTTAGCTTCCATCAATACCCGGATTGATGGGATCTCTACTTCTATGGGGAGCACTGCTTCTGTGCCATATACTAGAGAGAAAGGGGTTGCCCCTGTTGAGGTGCGAACATATGTACGATAAACGTGAAGAGCATATGGTAGCATCTCGTGCCAGTCCTTGTAGGTTACAACCATCTTTTGAACGATTTTGTTAATATTCTCGTTAGCCGCTTCTACCGCTCCGTTCATCTTAGGCCGGTAGGGAGATGAGTTATGGTGTTCGATCTTGAACTTAACACACAATTCTTTCATCATCTTATTGTTCAAGTTAGATCCATTATCAGTAATGATCTGGCTTGGAACACCATAACGATGATGAGATTGTTCTTGATAAATTGGACCACCACTTGTCGGGTTACATTGGTGTATGAAACTACTTTGACCCATTTGGTAAAGTAGTCAATAGCTACCAGGATGAACCGAAGTCCGTTTGAAGCTTTGGGTTCAATCATGCCATTCATGTCGATTCCCCATATAGAAAAAGGCCATGGAGAAGAAAGAACTTTGAGATGCGTCGGTGGTACATGGATTTTGTCTGTGTATATCTGACACTTGCGACACCTCCTCATGTACTTATAGCAATCGGATTCCATTGTCAGCCAATAATATCCTGCTCTCAAAATTTTTCTCGTCATTGTGTGTCCGTTGGCATGAGTGCCAAAGGATCCTTCATGAATCTCTTTCATTAACATGTTTGCTTCTTGTCTGTCTACGCATCTGAGCAAAACCATGTTGAAGTTTCTCTTATAGAGTGTATCACCGTTTAGGAAGAAGTTGCCAGCCAATCTTCTGAGAGTCTTCCTGTCTTTTCTGGATGCCCCAGGCGCGTACTCTTGTCTTTGAAGGAAGCACTTGATATTGTGATGCCATGGTTTGTCATCTATGGCTGCTTCAATTGTGAAGATGTAAGCGGACCTTTCAAGGCGCATTATGTCGATCTTAGGTACCTCATTCCAATGATTTACAATAATCATGGAAGAGAGAGAAGCTAGTGCATCAGCCATGTGATTTTCTTCACGAGGGATATGATGAAACTCGATTCTGTTGAAGAATGGTAACAACCTTCTTGCGTAAACCTAGTAAGGAATTAATCCTGATTAGTATGTATTCCACTCTCCTTTGATCTGATTGATAACTAGGGCTGAGTCTCTATACATATCTAAGTTCTTTATCCTTAAGTCAATTGCTTATTCGAGACTGTCATTCCCCAAATTTTGACCTCCAAGATTTCCCATCATTGTTCAAATCATCATCACAATATGGATGTACTTTCATGCCTCATTAATCTCCTCAAAGATGATTGAGCATTCACCACAATCAAGAATTAGGGTTTTGAGCCCTCTCAGAGCACTTGGACAAATGATCAATCAAGGAATGACATGATCTTCAACTTGTCTATCCTCTCAAATACCTATAAAGGATCAAGAGGACTCCCACGTCAAGAATTAAGCACAAGGTTGCAACATTCCAAGTGGATAAAGCCTCAAGATCGCCAGTGTCACCAAATTAGGGTTTTGGTCGACCAAGGCCTCCAGATGGAATTTTTCCTCTATGCATAAGCCAATGATTCAAAGCACAACCCAAGATACTCCAAGGGACCTCATGGACCCAATCATCAAGTCAATTTAACCTTAGGGGATGCATTTACCAAAAATCAGGAATTAGGGTTTCTTGACCTAATTCACCCCTAAGTTGACTTTTGGGACAAAGCCTGAGCCAAGACCTCAATACATGATTTGAGGGACTCCAATACACTACATTGATTCATTTGCAACAATGGATTGACCCAAGAAGCTTGGTTCATAAGTTTCAATTTCACTAGGACCACAATTAGGGTTTTAAAGAAAAAGTCAACAGTACCTTTGACTTTTGACCAAGACATGCTCCCAAACCTTGGGACATGATTCAATACACCCTATAACACCTATGGAATCCATAAATTAGGTCTGATTTAGGTCAAGAACTTGATTTCATAAAGGATCGCACAATTTGGATTTCATCTGATAAAAAGTCAACTATGCACAAAATCAAGTTTGGCTTTTTGGAAATTTTCACAAATATGGTTCCCCTAAGTAAAAAATAATGTTAATGTATGGTATTGATCATCATTCATTAAGAAAAATCAAGAAAAGTGAGGTTTCTTGCAAAAGGGGCAACCTTGAGAAACCAAAATTTTTCTAAGTTAGGGAACAAAAGTGGTTTTTGTACCAACTTTGCAAGGTCATAACTCCTAAACCACAAAGCCTTTTTCTCCCATTCAAAGCTTAAATGAAAGTCCATCTGACATATTTTAAAAGTGTCAACTACAAGAGATTCCAAATCCTCATGGATTTTGAGTTATGGACTGATCAAAATGACAAAAATGAAGAAAATGGCACTTTTCCAACACTTCGTGAAAATTTGCCTAAGTTATCAGCTTTGAACACCAATGTTCATGAGGATTTTTCAATGGGATCCCATTAGTTTCAAAACAAACTATGATCACACATGTATTGTATCATATGGGGGCTTTCTAAAACACACAAGGGCCTCCCATAACTCAACCTGAGCAAGGAGATATGATTCCCTCAAAATCACCATTTCCAATTGTCTTGTACAAGGCAGATTTTAACATTTTGCTTGATTTGGCAAAATTGGACAACTCCAAGCCTTGTTATCCATTTGGACACATCAGAGGATAAAATCCAAGGGGAATGATCTGATCCCCAAGTCTCCCAAGTCCAAGAATCTACACATAGCCATAATAAATCTAAAAAGGCTAAAAAGTGTAAAAGACTCCAATTTTGTTTCCAAGCATTTAATGGATGCATCAAGGTGGCATGGACTGACACATTCCTAACTGAATGAGTTAAGATTCAGCTCTAAATACAAGGACCATAGGCTTGTGCCCTAACCTCAAGTCAATGACTAGAGGAGACTTAAGATTCCCTTGGATCAACATTGGCCAAAGGTCTGTACCAGCTGCCATTCACTATTGCTTGCAAAACAAACTTGTTGCACTATAAATAAAGCTCATTTGTGCTCAGTTTGATTACACCAAAACACTACAACTGATGCTTTTCTCAAATCTCTCTCTTTAGGCCAAAATGCCTTCTTTTGCAAGTCATCTCTGAGTTTTTTAGTTAGAGAGCAATTCCACCACAGCTCATGATCCAAACACATCCAATATGTCATATCTAAGCTGTCCAAACACTCACTTGTGATCTGAAACACCAAAATCAGAAAGTCAACCTCCAAAACCTCAAAAATTGACCTTTTTGCATTTTTCAAGCCATGTCTTGATTCAGTCACTTCCAAAACCAAAACAAGCCTCAAACACACTCCAAATATCATCCTCAAACTTTCCCAATTGGTTTTCCTCATCTGGATCACCGTTTGAGAGAGTTACTATCTTGGTCACTTTTGCCTCTTTTGCAAGAAAATGCCTATACTTGTTCCTGAGGATTCCAGCTGGTTCTGGTCATACTAAAAGCTTCTAAGGGATCAATTGAGAGTGTTCAAAGCATTAAATTACCTCTGGCACAAGGAACTCGGCAGATAGCACAAGAAGCAACAAGAGGTAAGTGCATCATAACTTGAACTCTCTAAATCATGCATTACTTTGAGGTCCATTGATCATGGGCCTCTCATACATATCGTATGTGTTTTGCTTGAACCAATTTATCATGCTATTATTGCCTGTACCATGAGATAGCATAGAACATGCAAATTTAGGCCTATTTTGAAACCACTATCGGGTTTTAAAATAGGGACATTTTCTGAAAATTCCAAGGGCACCATTGGATTCCTCATGAAATTCCAGGTCAGATGCACCTAAATTTTATCCCAATCCATGGAGAAATGAGAAAGTTAGAGCCATCACAGAAATTGCCAAAACTAGGCCTTGCCTTGGGCAAGGGCCAGACCATGGCGCCTTGGCCAGGCCTAGAACTTGACACCCCTTATGTATTAATGGGGTGGTTTTGATACACGGATGTATCACCACCCTAGTGGTAGCGCGCATGTGTGTTTGGCTTGATGGTCGTGGGTTCAACACCCACCCAGACCATTTTTTTTCACTTTGCCATATTTTGCTATTTTTGCTATTTTTTATGGTTTTTGTTAATTAATTCTAAAATTAATTTCTCTCTCAATTTTAATTATTTTTTATTGGTTCTTATTTTGAAAATTCCAAAAAATGTTAAAATATTTTTTTCCATAAAAATTTCACAAAAAATATTATTTATTTCATATATTTAGTATTTTTGTAAAGAATTATATTTTATTTGTTGTTTTAACACTTAAAATATTTCTTTCTCTTGATTTTCCATATTCAAATAATTTTCAAATCATTCTATGAATGAAACATGATTTTTCAAACATTAATCCAAGATCACAACTTGTTTTTCACACATGTTTGATAATTTTGATCATTTTAATTGAATTTTTATTCAATTAAAATACATTTTAAAATCAAATTAGGGTTTTGATTATTTTCACCCTCACAAATCTTTTTCAAAATACTCATGGGCCTCTAATAGAATGTAAGACCCATCCCTTGTCACACTAAAACCTTTTTGAGCCTCAGTCATTGTATAAGTCCCAGTACGATTTTAAAAATCTCGGCGCGATCGCCGTTTTCAAACAATTTTAAACTGGGCCTCCCCTTGTGTTGTAAGTCCCATGTTTCTTCTTTTTCAAACACTTTGGGCCTCTTGATAGAGTGTAAGACCCAACCCTCTTTTGTACATAAAATAATTTTGGCCTCAGTCATTGTATAAGTCCCAGTACAATTTTCAAAACAACGGTGCGATCACTGTTATATCTGGGCCTCTCCTTGAGTTGTAAGCCCCATCTCTTGTACAAAAAATAAAATTTTGGGCCTCTAACAGAGTGTAAGACCCAAACTCTTTGTAAATACAATAATTTGGGCCTCAGTCATTGTATAAGTCCCGATACAATTTTTAGATAAACGGTACGATTACTGTTTTTCATCTGGGCCTCTCCTTGAGTATAAACCCCAATAATCTTTTCAAAACAACTTTCCCTTTTGATTTAGGTTCAAATTCATAGTTGTTATCAAAACTTTCTTTAATTTCTTGAACAACTAACCATACAGCTGTTAACATGGAAGCTTGCTCACCTATAAGTTTTATCAGCTTTCTTTTACATACTTGCACACACACACACACACACACACACACACACACACACACACATATATATATATATATATATATATATATATGTTTGTGCTGGAAGCTTGCTCACCTGTAAGTCCTCTTACCCTCGTTTTACATACAGTATATATTTCATCTGTACATATATACCTGTATATTATCTGCTTAGACTTTTCCCCGACAATTAGGTCTAGGATTAGATAAAGCCAGTGGTCACTCTTTCAACAGTTAAAACTATTTCCCCATAGGAATTCCAGATACAGTCTTGCCCTCTTGGGCTTATACAATATGGAACAAAGAGAAAGGCATTATTCCTGATGAAACTTTTCTCAGACTGTCACTATTAGAAAATTGTCAAAGAAATTCATTTCCCCAGAGAGGATTAATTCCCGGTGAAACCTCTATTGAATTTCTTCAAACCCTAGAACTGTTCACTAAAGAAAAGATTATTCCCGCTGAAATGTTTCTTGAACTCTTCTTAATTTTGGACCCACTGGCTTCCTAAAAGCATCCCCGCCTCCTCTTGGGCTTTGTACAAGGACCCTCCGGCTTCTTAGAAGTTCTCATGCCTTCTCTTGGGCTTAATATAAGGACCCTGAAGACGTCTTAAAGGTATAAGGCAGAACTTAGTCATCCTTTGTTAGAGAAGTCTTTCTAAAGAGTCAAAACCTTGGACATTTTAGGGTTGATTCTCATCTCTTAAAACACCAGCCTCCTCTTGGGCATCATACAAAGATAAACTTTTCCATACCAGTAGACTTGGACAGTCTAATCTCCTCTTGGATCTCAAATACATTCTTAAGTTCCCTACAAACACAGGAAAAAACCCTGGTCATTTAACCAATCTCCAGTAGAGTTGAAACCTCTATAGGTTTTCAAAACTCAATCTTTAAACTCTCACTTTAAATTTCCCCCAGCCAGGGTCAGCTTATCTTCAGTATAACCCTATCCCAAATTAGAACCTCAAGGCATATGATACCTCAAGTCTTCTATAACCCTCAGCAAGAGTTGATCCCCGACTTGGACCTGCCTCTGGATCTCAATAATCCTCAGCAGAAGCCAGCCTCCTCTTAGGCTTTGTATAATGATTTTCCTCAGCAGAATTAGCCCCAACAACGCCCTTTTGTTGAGTCCATCTTCTTTCTTAAAACACTCTCTTGTTGAGTTAACCCTTTTCAACTTCAATCTTGGGCTTTGTACAAGACAAACAAAGAACTCTCTTGTTGAGTCAATCACCTTTCCACACTCTCTTGTTGAGTCAATGGTACAAAACATAAACACTCTCTTGTTGAGTCATTCTTTTTAGCCTCAATCTTGGGCTTTGTACAAGACATATATAAACTTTCTCCAACAAAGTCAAAATCTTCATAACCTTCTCTTAAGCTCTGGAGAAATATCTTCCCCAGCAGAGTCAATTCCTCCCAGCCTTCTTTTAGGCTTTGAGAATTAATATCCCTAAGCAGAGTCGATCCTCTTTTCGGCCTCAATCTTGGGCTTTGTACAAGACACCCATAAATATCCCCTCACTAGTAGAGTTAACATTGTTCAGCCTCAATCTTGGGCTTTGTATAAGACACCAAATAAAACACTCTCTTGTAGAGTCAATCTTTTTTCAGCCTCAATCTTGGGCTTTGTACAAGACACCGTATAAATCTCTCCAGCAGAGTCAATCTTCTTTTAGCGTCAAGCTTGTCCTTTGTACAAGACAGATAAAATCTCTCACCTATAGAGTCAGTTTCCTCTTTTAGCCTCAATCTTGGGCTTTGTACAAGACAGACAAAATATTTCCCCAGAAAAGTCAACTTCTAGCCTCCTCTTAGGCTTTGTATAATGATATCCCCAAAAGAGTCAGTCTCTTTTTAGCCTCAATATTGGGCTTTTTAAAAGACAGATAAACACTCTCTTATTGAGTCAGCCTTTTCCAGGCTCCTCTTAGGCTTTGCATAAGGACTTCCCCAATGGAGTCAATCAATCTCTTAGCTTCAACCTTGGGCTTTGATCAAGGCACAGAAAAATCAGCATCCCCTCAGAGGAAATCAAAGTCTCTCTGTAGGAAGACATTTCTCTGTACAATCACACATTAAAACAGACATTCAAAATAAACCCTAATCCCAGATAACTGTTGTAAGTGGCACACTTGTTGATTCAAAAATCCAAGCTGTCGTCCATCTCTTATCCTGGTAAAAAAATCCTCTCTTTCATTAATTGTTGTAACCGGCAAGGCTCTGGATTATTTACATCCACGCCACTATCCCTCTCTTAGCATGAAAGACTCCTAAGGAAAAATGGCATTGCTCAACACCGAGTTAAAGTTTCCTCCTTTAGGACAAATCCCTCATAAAGGAAATTATGGCATTGCTGGATTCTCATATCCCAATTAAAGTAATTTTCCTTTATAAACAGTCACCCAACAGTTGTGATAAACAGACGAGATGTCTCCCTTTAGAGATGACAAATTCTCTCTCAGTCAAACCTTTTAGCTTCAATCTTGGGCTTTGAACAAGACACAAATACTCCTTTTAGCTTCAATCTTGGGCTTTGAACAAGGCACCAAAACATCTTTTCCTCCCATAGAATAAGAGGAACTATAATTGCTCTGATTTCCCTGTTTATCTTTAACGGGAATACGTAGGCATAAGATTGCGAAACCTTAGCGAGCACACCAAACAAAAAATTTAGGTCCAGTATCTTCACACACTAATCAAAACTTAGGTCTAGTACCTCACCAAAATCATCAAAGACTCACTCTCTCAAACATCTCTCAAAAAAGAAACTTCCCCATTTACAAACAAACACCAGTAAGTAGAAAGCAGTAAGGAAAATTGCTAACAACCTTTGGATAACCACATATAGGATGGGTAACTGACAACTCCCCATTGTATAACCTGACCCCGAACTCCCCGAATCTCTTAAGCGTTTATTCAGTTAAACATCCGCGTGCAAGGTTAGTTTTAGATAGCTTCCCTTTCCCTTCCAACTTCACGGGATAAATAAGAAATCAGAAAGTAGCACCCTACTCCTACCATTGAGGTGAGGAGAAACCCATGGCGATAAGGTGGTTGCGTTACCGACAAAAATTGCACGCTACAGTAAAATGGCGACTCTGATAGGGATTGTCGTTGGGATCTGTCTTACCTTTAGTCATCATTCGTACCCATTTTCCAACAGGAAAATGGCGACTCTGCTGGGGAGTGCCATTAGGATCTGTCTTACCTTAGTCATAATTCATCCCCATTTTCCAATAGTAAAATGGCGACTCTGCTGGGGAGCCAGACTAGGACTAGGATTAGAATTCCTCAGAGGTCCAGGTTGTTAGAAATTTTCTACGTATTATATATATATATATACTGTTTTTCCTACTTGATATCCGTGTTTATTTTTCTGTCAATGGGAATGCGAGTGATGTCGCATGTGGAAAGTTTGAGAGAACAATAAGATAGGTGATGGCATAGACGGGTGGTCTTACAGGGAGTGATTCACGAATAAGCGATCCTGGTAGACCATCAAATCAGTGGAGATACCCTTTGCAGATTCAATGTAGAACGACTTCGTCGTGAAAGAAGATTGTCCCAATGTGGTGTCTGTGAAACTGAGGATTTTGTAGACATTAACCATGTGGCCATTTGGTAGTGCGGTGACTATCGGAAATAGTTGACACGCGATACTACACTCAATTGAGATTACCCTAGGATGCTACAGCTCGCTCGGGTGAACCAGCTTGCTGTTAGTATCCCTAGGGGGTCAATGAATTTGGGAACTTTTAACTCGTTCTACAGGTACAAAAATTCACCAGAATACAACCTTTGGGGATGGGTAGAGCCATGACTCCATGCTCGTGACGTTGAACCCTTCAACCCATGTTTTTTCAATGTTTTTGTGTGCTGCATTCATGCATTCATCTAAAAAACTCTTAAACAAAGAAAGATTGCGTTATGGATTTCGGTAGAAGGACGACGCACAAGTACACCTTCAAGGCTCCAAAACTAGAGGATTTAAGGGGGTTGGAACGGATGATTACCAACCCTGATGCTTTCAGAGCTAAATACAGAGGGTTGCTGTCTCTGTTAAGGGTCCATGTAGTTGAAGGAATCCTGTCTAAGCTGATTCAGTTCTACGATCCGGTTTATCACTGTTTCACATTCCCGGATTATCAACTAGCACCGACGCTAGAAGAATACTCACACCTGACTGATTTACCCATCACTGACCAAGCTCCATTTTCTGGACTGGAAGAATTCCAAAAGATCAAACCCTTGCAAGAGCAATCTATTTGGACGAGTCAGAAGTCAGGACTCACATGACCACTAAGGAAGGAATCCAAGTTTTTGGTAGAGAAAGCTCTATACTTGGCCAGTGTAGGAAACATTACTGCTTTCGAGGATATCTTTGTTCTACTCATATACGCGTTGTTCCTTTTTCCCAACATCGATAACTTCGTCGATACCAATGCCATTGAGATATTTCTGATTAGAAACCCCGTACCGACCTTGCTCCCAGATTCTAATCATTCTGTACACTTAAGGAATTTGGACAACGGAGGAATGATCACATGCTATGTACCCTTTCTTTATAAATGGTTCACTTCCCATTTACCCAAGTCTGCTGCATTTTGGGACCGTAAGAGTACTCTACGTTGGTCACAAAGATTCATGTCTCTTACCAACTCTGACATAGATTGGTAAAATAGGATTTATGACGGGATAAGGATCATCAACAGTTGTGGAAATTTCCCTAATGTACCCCTCATAGGAACTAAAGGAGGAATCAACTATCATCCAATTTTAGTTCGTCGTCAACTCGGATACCCGATGAAGCATATCCTGCGTAATGTTCATCTGAAAGGTCTTTTCTTCAAGGAAGGAGAAAATGACAGGGCACTAATGAAGGAAATAGTGCATGCCTGGCAACATGTTCACAGGAAAGGAAGAGAGTCTCTAGGAAAACCGGACTGTATCTCTGTGGAACCTTATCTCCACTAGGTACAAACTAGAGTTCTCAAGCTGAGGATGCCTTACCCTCATCAAGAAGTTCTTCCGTTAAAGGAATCTGTCCTTTATTTTATGTCTGATACGGAAAAACTCCAGGTCGCTCTCAACAAAGTTCAACGGGAAAAGAAATCTTGGAAGAACAAATACCGCATTCTCAACGTGGAGTGTACCAAAATCCAGCAACTGTTAAAAGAAAAGGACGCTCTGATTAGGATATTAGAGCAACATGTTGTAGAAAGTCAGGAAGACCGAAGAAATTTGCTCGCTCCTTTCACTTGGAAAAGGAATGACAACCCGACAACAGCTAACGAGCCCCGATCAAAGAAAAGGAAAATACCAGAACCAGCACCTGAGCTCTCTTCAGAGAGGACTCAGGATCCATAAGCTTAGACATGTCCTTTTACAGCACTTTGTAAAATACTGTATTTCCCTTTCTGTAATCTTTCAAATTCAATAAAACGGGGTCTTCCCACTGTATGATAGTTGCAATCTATTTGTTGAAGTTTCTTTTTGATTACAGCAAAAACAAAAAATTAATATATATCATTTCATATCATTCATCATTCTCACATAACACATGCTTCTTACCTTCGAATCTCACGTATGTGTCACGATTCTAGAGTCAAACTGTCTCATTCGTACAATACTCAGGTCAATCGACAAAAGAAAATGGACGATCTCGAGGAAGAGAACAGAGAGCTGAGAGAAGAAATCAACGCTCTGAAAGAAGATCTGCAAAAACTTCACAGTGACATGCAATCCCTGGAAACAGCTCAGAGACAACAACAAAGGACTTTGATCTCGGAGATCACATCTATGCCCATAGTGGAGACATATGATCCTCGGTACAACATGCCTAAAGATCGTCCCTGGGGCATGCCTATCAACTTTATCCCTGAAGGATATATCCCACCGGTCAGGGAAGACCCAGAAACTGCAGCAGGAACCGCTGGGCCTGAAGGTTACAAACTTCGGGAAAGCAAAGATGAAAGAGTCATGACAGCAACTCCTGAAGGTTACAAACTTCGGGACACGGAAGCACCAAGAGTCACTGCTGTAATGACTATACCATAACCAGTGGTACACACTGTCCCGGAAGGACAGATTCCACAAATAATTTCTGGTGGAAACGAAAACATGTACGGCTGAATAAATGAGTTCCAAGAGCAATTCCTGGAGATGCAGAAGGAACTGCATGCCATTCGTGGTCAGGATTTATTTGGAAAGGACGCCGCAGACCTTTGTCTGGTCCCCAACGTGAAAATACCGCACAAATTCAAGGCGCTTGACTTTGAAAAATACAGAGGCAACTCTTTCCCTCAAAGTCATTTGGTGATGTACGCTCAAAAGATGTCAACTCAGACAGAAAATCAACAGCTACTGATCCATTATTTCCAAGATAGTTTAACCGGTGTCGCACTTAAATGGTACATGGGTTTAAACCACACTAAGATCAACACTTTCAGAGATCTTGGCACAACTTTCGTTCAGCAGTATAAGTATAACCTGGACATGGCACCAGGCAGAGATCAACTTAGAGCAATGTCGCAGAAGGACAAGGAGACTTTTAAGGAATATGCTCAGAGATGGCGTGAAATCATCGCCCAAGTCTGTCCACCTCTTGAGGAAAAAGAGATGACAAATATATTTTTGAAAACCTTAAGCTCATTCTATTACGACCGAATGGTTGCCAGTACGCCCAGTGACTTCACTGAGATAGTGAACATAGGAGTACACCTGGAAGAAGCAGTCCGAGAGGACGTCTGGTCAAAGATACAGGACCATCAAGCAGTACCAAAAGATACGGTAGTGCTATCCCTAAGAAAAAAGAGCAGGATATTGGTAATATCTCTCTCGGAAAGCAAAGGCGAAGGTATCAACCAGTAGCAGCGGTAACTGCCGCAATCAACCCTGTACCGGCTCCAACATATCGACCTCAGGTTGATCAGAGCCAACCAAATCAACAACAGTATCAGCAAAAGACACAACAGCCTCTTCAGCAGGCTCGTCCACAGTACAACAATAACAACTGTACAACACGACCATCAGTGTTCGACCCCATACCAATGTCGTACGCAGAACTGTTTCCACTACTACTAGTCAAGGGGCATGTCCAAACCAGGTCTCCTCTTACAGTACTGAAAAATACGCCTTTTTGGTTCAAAGTAGATCAAACTTGCCCTTACCATCAAGGAGGACCAGGGCACAACATTGAAAACTGTCTCAGCTTCAAGTCTGATGTACAAAAGCTTGTCAGGAACGGGGTATTATCCTTCAAGGATACAAATCCAAATGTTCAGACAAACCCGTTGCCTCAACATGCGAAAACTGCTGTAAATTTGATAGAGGAAGAAGTTAACCGCAGTTATAAAATTCACGATGTACTCATATTAGGAACCAATCTGGTCAGGATGCATTGTAGACAGAGCGGGTACGGTCATGTACCACCTCACAATTATCACCAGTGTGATATCTGCTCAAAGAATAATCAAGGATGTTCCGTAGTGAAATCAGCTCTACAAGAATAGATGAATCTCGGATGGATCCAAGATCATCGAATCCGTGAGGTCAATATGGCTCATGCAAATCCCAACATTGTCCAGAACCACAACATTCTGGAAATGAATGTCAACATGGTGGCAATGCGCTCAAGGCAAAGCCAACATCATGATCTACCATGGCACGATTACAATTCCTGTCCAATATGCTCAAAAAATAATCAGGGATGCTTTTTTGTACAAGAGGCCCTCCAGCGTCAGATGGATCTCTGATGGATCCAGGATTACCGTGATAGAAGTAGCCATCAAGTTAATATGATTCAAATCTTTGATATTCGCTTGATGAATACCAGTCAGGTAGAATTACACGCTAAGCAAGTCAGGCTCGGTTTTCTGGCTTCACATGATTATCAGGACTGTAAAGTGTGTCGTGAAGACGACCAAGGATGTGCACTTGTCCAAAGAACACTTCAACACTTGTTGGACCATTGGTGGCTTCCAATCTACTTGGATGAAGCTACACAATAGATCAGTATGACTGACGGGATTCCTACTAGGCATCAAAGTCAGGATGTTCGCTTGATGGAAATAGATCTAGTAAGGTTCCACTGCATATATAGTGGACCTGGACGAATGCCACCACATAACTATGAGTGTTGTAGAGTTTGCTCAGAGAACAACCAAGGATGCTACCTTGTACGGTCAGCTCTTCAAAATCAGTTGGACCGAAAAGAGATTCGACCATGTTCAAGTTCTGGTTCGATCAACGTAATGCAAGACTATCTTTCTGTCAAAGCAAAGACGTTGTCTTAATCTCTAAACATAAAATGGCCAAAGACGTATGCTCCATAATCCCTCTACTACATGAATCAAGAGCTCCCCTTGATAGTAGAAAGATTCTCAACCTCGAACCAATTGAGGCTGCCTACGATGCTCAGAAAAATCAAAAGGTTCCTGTGGTTATCTATTTATTAGGACCAATACCGTACAAATACGATAAGGCTATCCCTTACAAGTACGGTGCAACAACAATCGAGAATGGAAAGGAAACTCCATTACCCCCCGTCGTGAACATTGCAGACATCAGTCGAGTAACATGGAGCGGCCGAATCTTCAACAGAGGATTTGGAGAACCCACCAAGGAAAAGGAACCTCAAACAGAAGTTCCCAATCAACCAGTCGGTCAATCCAGTAATCCCGACCTTTCAAAGAACAACGATGAGATGCTGAAGCTCATCCAAAAGAGCGAGTACAACATTGTAGACCAATTGTTGCAAACTCCGTCTAGAATCTCTGTGCTATCTCCTTTGCTTAGTTCTGAAGCTCACAGGGAAGCTCTACAGAAAGTCTTAGAGTAAGCCTTTGTGGAACAAGATGTGACGATAAGACAATTTGGCAGCATCATTTCCAACATCACTTCCTATAACAATTTAGGATTCAGTGATGAAGAACTGCCGGAAGAAGGAAAAAATCACAACATGGCGCTTAACATTACAATCAACTGCCAGGACGATGCTTTAGCCAGCGTACTGGTAGATACCGGATCAACTCTAAATGTTATGCCAAAATCTACTCTGATGCAACTATCATTTCAAGGATCCCCGATGAGAGGCAGTGAGGTCATCGTCAAAGCCTTTGACGGGTCCAGAAAAATAGTTATCGGTGAAGTCAACCTTCCCATAACTATCGGTCCTCACACTTTCCAAGTCACTTTCCAGGTCATGGACATCCGAGCAGCATATAGCTGTTTATTAGGAAAACCTTGGATATACGAGGCTGGGGCAGTCACTTCGACACTTCACCAGAAGCTGAAGTTCGTCAAAAATGACAAACTAGTCACAATCTGCGGAGAACAGGCCTTGATCGTGAGCAACTTATCATCGTTTTCCTGTGTAGAACCAAAGGAGGTTGTTGGAACCCAGTTCCAAGCACTTTCGGTGAGCAATAAGAATCAATCAGAAAAAGGAACATCGATTTCCTCATACAAAGATGCTCTCAAAGTGATCGAGAGTAACAACGCAAAAGGATGGGGATAACTTGTCATTCCTACAGATAACAAGACAAAGGAAGGTCTTAGTTTTTCCTCAACCTGTATGCAGACTGCTACTAACGATGAAAGTTTTCATCCCATTCAGGACTTCTTCCACAGTGGAGGCTTCCTCCACCTAGTGTCTCAAGAAGTACATACCATAAATGAGGGTGATTCCTCTGACACAGATGAATGGTGGAAGTCCTATCTCAACGAGGACAGTTATATGTCTGAGGAAGAAATGCATACGCCATTTTACTATCTCACGCAAAGTCCGAGATATATACCAAGATTAAATGTCAAGATGATATATGGAGATTGTGATCCGGAAGGATGCCGTGCTCCACCCAACTCATTAGAGGAGGACACTCTGATGAAAGACAACTTCGACTATGACTATTATGACCCAATGGATGACTTGCCTATCTAGCAGCCGTACCTAGAAGACATGGGGAAAAAGAGTCAGCCAAACGATGTATATCAACTGAGCATCATTGAAAAGAATATCTGCATCCCCACGAAATCATGGGATCATTTCTCAGGACATTCTAAATATATCCAGCACAATGATGAATCTGCAAAGATTACTGGACAAGAGTTCATTAACTATGCTTTTACCGAGGTCAACGTCATCGAGAAAGATGACTCCTCCAGTCCCACAGAAGTATGGGACACCTTAGGACAACCGAGTGATAAGTACGACTTCTTAGTCAAGTACACTGCTCTTGAAAGCTCTCGTATCAGGCTCGAAGACATCTAGCCAACTGGATGGGAAGATCCACCTGAAAATGAAAACACTGTGCAAGATACAATAGAAGAGTTCGTCTATGATGACTCTGCATGGGAGGAAGACTTCAACGATCCTGCTCCGCCAAAAATTAGCGTCATTTCTGAGGACAAACCAAGAAAGAAGGTACCAGACTTTGTGATTCACCGAGGAGTTCGCCGACAATGGGTTACTGTCGATGTCCCGAAAGTCGTCCATAAGTCTAAGTAATTGCCATCTTTGTTTTAACCTTTCACCTTGCCCAGGTGAAATAAATGTTTTTATAGGGCTCACTTTCTGTAAACGCCTCTCTTCGCTTCGCCCAAAGCGACAGAGTTTTGTTTTATAGGGCTGTAGTTTTAAGAATCGACAAAATCATAAATAAATAAATAACGTCATTCTGTAATTTCCGCATTTTATTGTTGTTTTCACTTTTCGTTTTTTCAGAAAATGGTAATCCTAAAACAACCCAAAAATAAAAACAAGCATTTTTCATAAAATACCCTGCACACACTCTTGCATTCTCTCTATCTCTTCTAAAAATAAATCATCACGTCATGCAGATTGCTTGTTTTAAATCCCATTGAAACATATTATCCAATGCCTTCTCCCAACTTTGAATTCCCGGTATTTGAGGCTGAAGAAGAAGAAGATGAAGAAATTCCAGAAGAGATCTCCCGATTACTCAGACTAGAGGAAAGTTCCATTGAACCTCACAGAGAGCCGTTGGAAACGGTAAACTTGGGTTCACGAGAAGAAAGGAAAGAAGTCAAGATTGGGGCACTGCTCAGTCCGACTGTCAAATAAGATTTGATAAAACTTCTCAAAGAGTTTCCAGATGTGTTTGCTTGGTCCTATCAGGACATGCCAGGGTTAGAGAACAACATCGTGGAACATCATCTACCGTTAAGATCAGAATGTCCGCCGGTAAAACAAAGACTAAGACGAAATCATCTAGACATGGCCATCAAAATGAAAGAGGAAGTGCAGAAACAGATTGACGCGGGTTTCCTCGCCACCTCAGAATATCCTCAATGGTTAGCCAACATAGTACCAGTTCCGAAAGAGGATGGAAAAGTCAGAATGTGTGTAGATTACAGGGATCAGAACAAAGCCAGTCCAAAGGATGACTTTCCCTTACCGCACATAGACATGCTGGTAGACAGTACAACAAAGTTTAAAGTCTTCTCCTTCATGGATGGATTCTCGGGCTATAATCAAATCAAAATGGTGCTAGAAGACATGGAGAAAACTTCATTCATCACCCCATGAGGCACCTTTTGTTACAAGGTAATACCGTTCGGTTTGAAGAACGTCGGGGCAACCTATCAAAGGGCCATGACAACTCTGTTTCATGACATGATGCACAAAGAAATTGAAGTGTATGTCGATGATATGATTTCCAAATCTAAAAGAGAAGAGCAACATGTGACCCACCTGTCAAAGTTATTCGAGCGTCTGAGAAAGTACAAACTTCGCTTGAATCCCAACAAATGCACGTTTGGTGTCCACTCGGGGAAACTTTTAGGATTCATCGTCAGCCAAAAGGGAATTGAGGTTGATCCTGACAAGGTCAAGGCCATTCAAGAAATACCTTCGCCAAAGACTGAGAAACAAGTTAGAGGATTCCTGGGGTGTTTGAATTACATTTCCAGATTTATATTCCTCAAGACCGCAACATGCGCGCCAATCTTCAAATTACTCAAAAAGAATCAAAGCTGCATATAGACAGAAGACTGCCAAAAAGCTTTCGACAGTATTAAGAAATATTTATTGAATCCACCTATCCTGTCTCCTCTAGTGGAGGGAAGACCACTGATCATCTATTAAACAGTCTTGGAAGACTCCATGGGTTGTGTACTTTGCCAACAAGACGAAACCAAAAGAAAAGAGTCTGCCATTTATTATCTGAACAAGAAGTTTACCGACTGTGAAACTTGATACACTATGCTCGATAAAACTTGTTGTGCTTTGGCTTGGGCAGCCAAATGTCTTTGCCAGTATATGTTTTGTCACACTACTTGGTTAATATCCGAAATGGATCCGATCAAGTATGTCTTTGAAAAACCTGCTCTCACAGGGAGGATCGCCCGTTGGCAAATGTTGTTATCAGAATACCACATTGAGTACCATGCTCAGAAAGCCGTCAAAGGAAGTATTTTAGCTGATCACTTGGCTTATCAACCGATTGACGATCAGGAGTCAGTCGGATTTGACTTCCCAGAAAAAGATGTCATGTACTTAAAAATGAAAGATTGCGATGAACCACTACCCAGTGAAGGGCCAGAACCAGATTCCCAATGGGGACTAATCTTTGACGGAGCTGTCAACAATTATGGAAATAGAATTGGGGCAATCACCGTAACACATTAGGGTACCCACATTCCTTTCACTTCCAGACTGACATTCAAGTGTACAAACAACGAAGTCGAATACGAAGCTTGTATCATGGGTCTCGAAGAAGCAATTGATTTAAGTATTAAGAACTTGGATGTGTATGGAGACTCAGCCCTGGTTATCAATCAGATCAAAGGAGATTATAACACATACTAATCAAGACTGATTCCTTACAAAGATTACGCGAGAAGGTTGTTACCATTCTTCAACAGAATCGAGTTTCATCACATCCCTCGTGAAGAGAATCACATGGATGATGCACTGGCCACTCTCTCTTCCATGATAAGTGTAGGTAAATGGAATGACGTACCTAAGATCGACATAATGTGCCTTGAAAGGCCCGCCTACATCTTCACGATCGAAGCAGTCATAGACGATAAACCTTGGTATCATGATATCAAATGCTTACTTCAGAAACAAGGGTACCCACCTGGGGCATCAAGAAAAGACAGGAAAACCCTCAGAAGGTTGGCAGGCAACTTCTTCTTAAGCGGTGATACACTCTATAAGAGAAACTTTGACATGGTCTTGCTCTGATGCGTAGACAGACCAGAAGCAAACATGCTGATGAAAGAAATTCACGAAGGATCCTTTGGTACTCATGCCAATGAACATACAATGGCAAGGAAAATTCTGAGAGCAGGATACTATTGGTTGACCATGGAATTCGATTGCTACAAGTACCTAAAGAGATGTCACAAGTGTCAAATATACGCTGACAAAATCCATGTACCGCCAACACATCTCAAAGTTCTTTATTCCTCATGGCCTTTTTCTATATGGGGAATCGACATGATTGGCATGATTGAACCCAAAGCTTCAAATGGACATCGGTTCATCCTGGTAGCCATTGCCTACTTCACCAAGTGGGTCGAAGCAGCGTCATACACCAATGTAACCTGACAACTCATGGTCCGCGTTATCAAAAACAATCTCATCTGCCGTTATGGTGTTCCAAGCCAGATCATTACTGATAATGGATCTAGCTTAAACAAAAATATGATGAAGGAGTAGTGCACTGAGTTCAAAATCGAACACCATAACTCATCTCCCTACCGACCTAAGATGAGTGGAGCGGTAGAAGCGGCTAACAAGAACATCAAGAAGATTGTTCAAAAGATGGTTGTAACCTACAAAGATTGACACGAGATGCTACCCTTTGCTCTTCACGATTATCGCACATCCGTCCGTACTTCAACAGGGGAAAACCCTTTCTCTCTAGTATATGGCATGGAGGCAGTGCGTCCCATAGAAGTACGGATACCATCAATTAGGGTATTGATGAAAGCCAAGCTAACAGAGGCTGAATGGTGTCAAAGTCGACACGATGAACTAAACCTAATTGAAGAAAAGAGAGTGATGGCACTATGCCATGGTCAGTTGTATCAGTAGAGAATAAAGAAGGCGTTTGACAAAAAGGTCCGACCCCGCATCTTCAGGAAAGGAGATCTCGTGCTCAAGAAGATACAATCATTTCACACTGATTCCAGGGGAAAATGGACTCCGAATTATGATGGGCCCTATCTGGTCAAGAAAGCCTTCTCAGGCGGCGCCTTGAGACTCGCAACCATGGATGGAGAGGAATTTTCCTACCTCACGAATGTTGACGTAGTCAAGAAATACTTCGCCTAAACAAAAAAAAACGTCTCGGTGGATTAAAAACCCGAAAAGGCGGTCCAGGCAAAAATTAGAGACATAAGCAAAAATCATCCCAGTGGATTAGAAATCTCAAAGTACAATCCAGGCAAAAGTTAGGGATTCATGGCAAGTAACTACGTCCGACGAGGTTAAATCCCCAACAGTAATGCCATCCATCAAGAAAACTCCAGTCAAGGTCATCTTCGGCAGAAGCTCAAGATGTCCAGAATTCAAAGTTGGTAGAAGGATAACGGTCGTTATGTTTCAATATGGCCCTTTTCCCTTAAATTACCATTTTCTAACTTTGAAAATACTCCATGGGATCACGCGCTTGGCTGATTTCCATCCTATCAATAAAATTTGAGCCCTAGTTATTTTGTTTGCAATTCTCATTTGTTTTACCTTTACAGAATGACATTTTTAACATGATCAATGATTCTTGAAATAAAACAGAAATGAATTTACTTGTCAAAATTTTTCTGCTTTTAAAATAAAGATGGCAATTCCTTTTGACTTTGAACATCGAAAGAACATCGATCGCTTCTCCGAAGGTGGTTGAACCTCAAAGTGCAGAATCAAAGTACTCATTCTAAACCAGTACGCTTGAATGAAGGATCAATTGTGACAGATGTAAATGTCCCATCTGACACCCCCGACAGAGTACATATCTCTTAAGACTGATTAAACAACTCTTTCTCCCCACCGGGATCGTCTCTCCTAAGCAAGGCATGATTGCTATCTTGGAACATTGATAATTTTCATCCCCCCACCGTGGCCGAGTATCCAGTCGTGTTCATCTATTAGTCTGTATGTCGCGTCAGTTTTGTCAGCATAAACATACATACATCATGCATTATTGATTCATACTCATAATCACATTGCATAACTATCACTCTAGTCAGTCCTACCCCCAAGTAGTAAAGTCCTCTTAATCAATCGAGTTGTCAATTCTTTCCTCGTCAGGAAATGTTTTGTCTGAACAATCTCTCTCCCCCAGTTTATTTCTGGAATGTAGACAGTCCTCGACCACTTTGATAACTTGAACCTCTGAAAGGCAAGAAGATAGTCGACCGACACCTTAAGAACATCACTCTTCACCATTGAAGATGATATTTTCGGTTTCCCAGATTAAGGAAAATTCCCAGAGAAAGCCACACAACTAAAGACTCTCAGCAACACATTGGTTTTTCTCTTCAGAAAGTCAATGTTAATGAAGTCATCAGCACCTCAAAATTGGATTACATCACATGGCATTTCTCCGAAAAGATCTTGAAGAAAAATTATGATGTAATATCCCCGAGCGAAAAGCAGTCTCTCAGAAGACTCGTTTTCCCTTAGTAGAGTTAACAAATGGCATCTCCAATAGAGAAGTTTGCACACCTCTACAACTCAGACAAATGGGTCCCCCTAGTAAACTCGGAGAGAAGTTTGATGAAAACCGCTACACATAGCGTCGCTTGCCAAGGAAGGAACTGGAAAATAAAACTTAGACCAGTTTCGTGGCTGGAGACCAGGATCGAGGGGAAGTTTATTTCAAAAACTAAGACCAGTTCCGTGGCTGAAGACCAGGATCGAGGGGAAGCTTATTTCAAAAACTAAGACCAGTTCCTTGGCTGAAGACCAGGATCGAGGGGAAGTTTATTTCAGAAACTGAGACCAGTTCCTAGCTGAAGACTGGGATCGAGGGGAAGTTTTACCCTTTTCTAAGTATCATTGCTTAGCAAAAGAATATGAATGAGCAAACTGCCATTCATAATCACAATCAAAATTTCAGGTATTCCGATATTTAATAATCTTGCACCCTGAATGTCCGAATATCTTCGCCATTCACACCTTCAGGTCCAAGAAGATTAAATAGGGGCATCTGTCATACCCCAAATTTTAACCACCAAGATTTCCCATCATTGTGCAAATCATCATCACAGTATGGATGTACTTTCAGGCCTCAAATATGATTGAGCATTCACCACAATCAAGAATTAGGGTTTTGAGCCCTCTCACAAAGGATCAATCAAGGAATAACATGATATTTAACTTGTATAACCTCTCAAACACCTATAATGGATCAAGAGGACTCCCACACCAAGAATCAAGCACAAGGTTGCAACATTCCAAGTGGATCAAGCCTCAAGATCGCCAGTGTCACCAAATTAGGGTTTTGGTCGACCAAGGCCTCCAGATGGAATTTTTCCTCTGGGCATGAGCCAATGCTTCAAAGAACAACCCAAGATACTCCAAGTGACCTCATGGACCCAATCATCAAGTCAATTTAACCTCAGGGGATGCATTTACCAAAACTCAGGAATTAGGGTTTCTTGACCTAATTCACCCCTAAGTTGACTTTTGGGACAAAGCCTGAGCCAAGACCTCAAGACATGATTTGAGGGAATCCAATACACTACATTGATTCATTTGCAACAATGGATTGACCCAAGAAGCTTGGTTCACAAGTTTCAATTTCACCAGGACCACAATTAGGGTTTTGAAGAAAAAGTCAACTGTACCTTTGACTTTTGACCAAGCCATGCTCCCAAAACTTGGGACATGATTCAATACACGCTATAACACCTATGGAATCCATACATTAGGTTTGATTTAGGTCAAGAACTTGATTTCACAAAGGATCACACAATTTGGATTTCATCCGATAAAAAGTCAACTGTGCACAAAATCAAGTTTGACTTTTTGGAATTTTTCACAAATATGGTTCCCCTAAGACAAAAATAATGTTAATGTGTGGTATTGATCATCATTAATTAAGAAAAATCAAGAAAAGTGAGGTTTCTTGCAAAATGGGCCACCTTGAGAAACCAAAATTTTTCTAAGTTATGGAACAAAAGTGGTTTTGGTACCACCTTTGCAAGGTCATAACTCCTAAACCACAAGGCCTTTTTCTCCCATTCAAAGCTCAAATGAAAGTCCATCTGACATACTTTAAAAGTGTCAACTACAAGAGATTCCAAATCCTCATGGATTTAGAGTTATGGACTGATCAAAATGACAAAAATGAAGAAAATGGCACTTTTCCAACACTTCGTGAAAATTTGCCTAAGTTATCAGCTTTGAACACCAATGTTCATGAGGATTTTTCAATGGGATCCAAATAGTTTCAAAACAAACTATGATCACACATGTATTTTATCATATGAGGGCTTTCTAAAAAGCACAAGAGCCTCCCATAACTCAACATGAGCAAGGAGATATGATTCCCTCAAAATCACCATTTCCAATTGTCATGTACAATGCAGATTTTGGCATTTTGCTCGATTTGGAAAAATTGGACAACTCCAAGCCTTGTCATCCATTTGGACACATCAGAGGATAAAATCCAAGGGGAATGATCTGATCCCCAAGCCTCCCAAGTCCAAGAATCTACACATAGCCATAACAAACCTAAAAAGGCTAAAAAGTGCAAAAGACTCCAATTTTGTTTCCAAGCATTTAATGGATGCATCAAGGTGGCATGGACTGACACATTCCTAACTGAATAAGTCAAGATTCAGCTTTGAATCAAAGGACCATAGGCCTGTGCCCTAACCTCAAGTAAATGGCTAGAGGAGACTTAAGATTTCCTTGGATCAACATTGGCCAAAGGCATGTACCAGCTGCCATTCACTATTGCTTGCAAAACAAACTTGTTGCACTATAAATTAAGCTCATTTGTGCTCAGTTTGAGTACACCAAAGCACTACAACTGATGCTTTCATCAAAATCTCTCTCTTTTTAGGCCAAAATGCCTTCTTTTGCAAGTCATCTTTGAGTTTTTGAGTTAGAGAGCAATTCCACCACATCTCATGATCCAAACACATCCAAGATGTCATATCTAAGCTGTCCAAACACTCACTTGTGATATGAAACACCAAAATCAGAAAGTCAACCTCCAAAACCTCAAAAATTGTCTTTTCTGCATTTTTCAAGCCATGTCTTGATTCAGTTACTTCCAAAACCAAACCAAGCCTCAAACACACTCCAAATATCATCCTCAAATTGTCTCAATTGGTTTCCCTCATTTGGAACACCATTTGAGAGAGTTGCTATCTTGGTCACTTTTTCCCCTTTTGCAAGAAAAGGCCTATACTTGTTCCTGAGGATTCCAACTGGTTCTGATCATCCTAAAAGCTTCTAAGGGATCAATTAAGAGTGTTAAAAGCATTAAATTACTTCTGGCACAATGAACTTGGTAGATAGCACAAGAAGCTACAAGAGGTAACTGCATCACAACTTGAACTCTCTAAATCATGCATTGGTTTGAGATCCATTGATCATGGACCTCTCATACATATCATATGTGTTGTGTTTGAACCAATTTATCATGCTATTATTGCCTGTACCATGAGATAGCATAGAACATGCAAATTTAGGCCTATTTTGAAACCACTATCGGGTTTTAAAATAGGGACATTTTCTGAAAATTCCAAGGGCACCATTGGATTCCTCATGAAATTCCAGGTCAGATGTGTCGCTCCCGGGATTTTCATCCTGGTACAAACGCGAAAGTGGCGCGGAAACAAAGTCGCAAGCAATGTGTATTTATCCCAAGAGAGGGAAAGGAAACACTGCGTAAACCTGAGGGAAGGAAAAGAACATGGTCTCGCGACCAAGAGAAATGGGTAAGGGAGTCGGTTACACGAAGGGAAGGTATTAGCACCCCACACGTCCATCGTACTCGATGGGATCCACACTTGTTGTCTCGATCAAAGGGTGTCGTCGTCTAGAGCTCCACTGCTACTGGACAGGAAAAAGAACGGGAACGGAAAAGAACGAAGAAGCGAAGAAGAAAAGAAGAAGAAGTGACTCGATAGGACATCGTCGTCCTATGCCTACGTATTCCCTCGTGCAATGGGAAAGTCAGAGTCAACGTAGTTCGAACACGAACTAAGGGGGAGGTTTCTCGCCAAGACATCGCCGTCTTGTGCCTACGTATCCTCGATCTAACCAGATGGAGGAAATCAGAGCAGTCGTAGTTCGACCTAACGAGGTCATAGTGTTTTTTATGAGCGACGTTAGATTCGCGATCGGCAGTTAGGGTCGATGCCTGTTTGCGACGAGACGGAAATAACGTGCCCTTTTCTGAAAATTGGTTTGAAACTGAACGGTCCCGAAGGATGAAAAGGTTTGATTTTATTTTGTATTTTTTAGACAGAAGTGTTTTTGAAGTTGTTTGTAACTTGCATTGCACCCAAGTCTATGACATAGGATCAAATGCGTCGCTCATCGACCCAAGACGGGACGCGCGCTAAACACTCTAGAAAAACGACAGGAAACGCCTCATTCTTCACTTCCCACATGCAAGGCTCATGCGCAATACACGTTATACTTTATTAAGTGTTTTGAAAAAGTTATGAGATGAGAAGAGAAGACTCAAGTTGAAAAAAAATACTAAAGTGAATTCTCTCCTAAAGTTGTCATGCAAGAGATGACCCTAAAGTTGAGTTTAGAAGAGGGATGCTACCTATGTTAGCATGAATGGAATTTTATCCTAATGTCTCTCCTACCTCCGACTTAATCAAAAATTAAGCGGAGCTAGGAATCCTACGGGATCATGTCATCAGACAAGTAAACACAGGATGAATCAATCACAAAATGAAATAAAAGCAACTAAGGAGTAAACAATGTCAGTTAACAATAATATCACATAATCAAAATAAGAAAGACGTAGCTTTAGCCAAGGGGTCATATCAACCGAGGAAAACAAGCTAGGTGTGGGAAGTAGGGGTGCTCACCCAATGGTATCAAGAACCATGGAGAGCTGAGTAATAAAGGGGAAGATGTGAATCAGATCACATAGGCATCAGCATTGGTCAATGCGAGCTATAGACGAGGCGTGGAGGTTTGATTACTAAACCCTCCTTCCACTGACTAACTCGATAACACGAGCAAGATATGTTCAAAGCTTCAATCATGTAATGAGAGCTAAGAACGACTCAACTAGAATAACGGGGGTCGATTGCGAACCCTACCTTCCGTCAATTGCCTCCTTGGAGGTCTTACAAGGGGAAATGGGGAATGGGATGCCTCTTCGGAGGTCTCTAGGCATAGTATTAAACAAGCACAATCATGGCCTCACTTAAGGGATTTCCATACAATCGTACTTATCATGGCATCGACTATTCCTACTTCTCATGGCGTTTGAAAGAATTAAAGAGAAGTGAAGAGATAAGAAGTCCTACCGAACGGATATGAATCCGTAGCAAAGCAACGAAAGCAAGTCACGAAAGCACCTATAAACAAATAGCAAACCAGGTTAGAAACAAATTTTTATTTACAAACTAAAATGGTCAAACCACCTTTGGAATGTCTCCTTTATGCACCTTGCACATGTGAACCAAAGACATTAGTAATAACAAGAGAGTGTATGTACAACATGAAGACCTAAGTCTAATGACTATGTACATTTGAGTCACACTAGTCAAAGTGAAAAACCTAAAAGGATTATGAAATTACAAGTCAAGTTACAACTATGCTACAAGACTAATCTACTTTGAAGTTAAAGGTAAACCAACAAAAGAAAGCCATTACAAGTTAGATGAATTGAATTAAAACGTGAAAATGGACCGAAGTCAGAAGTGAAATAACTTATACACATGTTTAAAACCAATCTCAAAATGTCACAAAGGTTTGCATTAAACTCTCTCTCTCCAAAGTCAATTCATTCCATGAGCAAAATCACATTTAAACTTCTCATACAAGTATGTAAAATTGTCACTCAAGTAAGGCAAATGAAATGACATGGTAAGGCAATGCTAAAGCTCACACACAAGAGTCAAATGACCTATAAAATGTCCTAATTAAACCCCAAAAACAATCATGCCATTATACATTTAATTGGTGTCAAAGACGTAGGCAAAGTGGAAGCATCGTTCGAGTTTCGTACACACAAAGTAAGCATCATTTAAGGCATGTGAAACGATCAAATGCAATATTCAAGCATGACTCAATTGTGCATCAAAATACACTTAATAATGTGCTAAAACTCATATTCAAAGTTGGCTCAAAGTGCCCTCATACAAGTCCTAAACATAACCTATCTCTATGCATGCTTACACATAATATGTTCACATTGGAAAATTTATGAAGAATAGCAAAATGCCTTTGAAAATTTTGGGTAATCAACCAAGTCATTCCAAGTACAGTAGGTACTCACATGCAAAAGAAGGGTACACATCATGCACCAAAATCCCTCAAATAATTGCAAACGTAGCACAAACGTCAATGATGATCATACGAATTAAGGCTCAAAAGATTAACTCAAAAAGTATCCCAAAACTCAAGTACAATGCACCATTCAATCACCATGATGTTAGGTTCGAATCCTGCTAAGTGTGTTGCCCAGTGGTGAAACGCTTGGGTCTTGAGAGTGTGCTCCTCTCAAGGTCTCAGGTTCGAATCCTGCTAAGTACAAATTTCTTATTAAAAAAAAAATCACCATGATGTTAAACAATCAAATGCCTAAATGTACATAAAAAATTAAGTCCAAATCGTCAAGGGAAGATCACATTCTATGACCTACATCACAAGACATAACAAAATGAACACATTTCTTTCCAAAATCCAAGAAAAATATCAAACAGCTCCCAAAATGGGATTAAAAATGTCCAAAAATTAATTAACACTTCTAAAAACATACATGAGTTTTATTGGAATTTTATGAGGCACGAAACTATTTTTAGAATTAGATTTTGAAACAAGTACAGAAAAAGAAACTAGGAATAATGGAATAACCAGGGGGTGCGCTATAGCAGAGATTCCAGTTCACTTCTTTTTTGGGCTCAAGATTTGGGGTGTAATTAGAAAAAGGCAATAGGCCCAAGAGGCTCATTGGCCTGAGGAAACACGGTGGACCCCCGTGGTTCGACAGTAAACCTGAGCCACTTGATCAATCCTTGAAACCGTCCAAAGGACACGATGAAAGGGTGAGTGGTAGACTATCGTAGGGGTGGTGCATTGGATTAAACAGGTGGCCCTACTGGCCGGTGACAAGTGTCACCGCCGGAGTGGACCGCCACCACAACAAGCTTATCCCTTATCTCATTATCTTTACATAAGAACCACAATATCTCTTCAAACATCCTCTCTCTTTCTCGTCGCTCTTTCTCTCCCTCACAAATCCAACAACGACCAAACCCTAACATCACTACCGGAGAAGATGCTTTACATGGTGGCGGCCGCCACCATCACCAGTGAAATAGCCTCAAACTTCAAACCTTATAACACGAACTCCCTCTCAAATCTCATCCTCGTTACGAATCCGGTGACGATTCCTCACTAAAACTCCATCAAATGATGAGGTCGCAAGCATAGAGAATGGAATCAACAAAATTTAGCAAGATAAACCACGATGGACTCTAAGTCCAAAGCCACAGCTACGAGACGGAGGCAGAAGTTTCGTACCTTGATAATGACGACGTTAACGGTAAGCTCGGTAAACTTGATTTCTCTCTTCTTATTTCCGTTCGCAAATTCTCCCTCTATCTCTGAATTTTTCTTATTCATTCTTGATTCATTTGATGTGCGAATTCTTCTGATTCTTCTTCGCGCAAATTTTCCTCAATTCAAATTGAACTCTGTAGTGATTTGATTGTAGGAATCAAATGGTGGTTATCCGGAGAATTCGTGTTGAACCGTGTTTCGGGATTGAAACGAATTGAAGGCAGTTCCAAGCTATTTCCATCGGGCAGAAGAGGATTGAAGATGAAGTTTTTTGTGATCTTTGAAGATGAGGTAGAGTACTCGTTGATTAAGAGCGTTGAAGAATATTGGAAGAGGAGCTTCGAAAAGAGAAGAATAATAAAAAATCCTCCGCCGTCTTCTTGGAGTTTATGTTTTTGTGAGTTTGCTATGTGAGCCTTCGCCTGAAGAATTCTGTTAGGAGAAGAAGTTATGGAGAGTTTTGTGAAATTTGGTTTGGAAAAAATCGTTATTATTTTTTTTGTTAGGCTTTGGGTTAGTTCTGTTGTGATGATAGTTAGAAGTTAGATTGAGTTCTGTTATAGGTTGGTTATCAGTTTGTAATTGTTAGGGATATGACAGTTAGTCTTTGTAACTGGAATATTGAATTCTCTTAAGTTCCTGCTGCTATTAATGACAAATTGGTTTTGCTAAATTTTTCTGTTATGGAATGATTTCATATTTTTGCTTTGGTTTGTTCTCCGAAGATGGGAATTTTCTGTCGAATACACAAGGAGGCTTCCATCTTTTGTGCCTGCTAAGAAGCATTCTTCTGGAGTTACAGTCAATCATGATAAAACCTTTCCAACCCGGTGATATTTTTTAATAACCTCTAGCGTGTTTATAGAGCGAACACCAATCTGCCCCTGGTCACCTGCACCTACCAAAAACTCACCACATTTACTCAACTAAATAGTGTTGAGACGTCCATTAGATTCGGAGGCAGCAAGGTGTTTTCCATTTATAGAGTACATGTGCAAACTAAGATCCTCACCATCAGCTTAAATCACAATCTGACCATGCTGAGAGACAACTAGTTGTGATATAGGACTGCCTGATGGATGCCGTAAGGATCTGACATATCTACCTTCTCGCGAGGTATGGAATACACATGTTCCATCTTTTGGAAAGCTTCCACAACAAGAGCTTCAGAAAGGACAAATACCGAATTCTTCGTCATAACCTTGGAAACATATATATCTTCAGGATTAATCTCTTGGGCAACAACTTTTGTTGATATGTCCTGTGCTGTGAGGATTCCACAAAGCAAGCCATTATCCTTTGACTTTCTATTTTCCCTATTACTCCACTCCACTCCAATCGATTACACCAACCAAAACCCGATGCAGATGATCAAAGAGATTATAACAACAGATAATTAAAATCTAAGAAACTGGAATATAGGATGGAGCTAGTAGATACGAATTCAAAATTGAAAGAGGTGGTGGAGTTTGGATGTAGAAATGGATTTGTATTTGGAAACATGGATATGCATTGGATTATGGATAATGGATTTTGACAAATGGTTTAGAATATAGATCTTGGTTAAATTTGGATTTTGGATATAGACAATGATTATTTGTGAAGTGAATGGAAATGAATTTGAATCCTAAAATGGACATCAAAAATAGTTTTAAAGTAGATATGGTTTTTAACAAATAGACATGATTATTAAAACGGACAATTGGACTAAAAATGGACATTAGGAATTGGATTATGGTTTACGGTTGAAATGGATATCTAAAGTGGGTTATGGTTTACGATATGGGGTGGATACGGATTTACGAACTTGTATCTTGAATTCCAAATATCTTAAAGCGCTGGCCCAATCCAAATTGAAACTCAAATACTCCATGAACTCCACCTTAAATCAACTTCAGTCTCCTCCCTCATTAACTTGTATTATAAGCAATGAACAATAAGCAACTGAGAGAATAATTCTGTCCTGACCACAATATAAACCCACAACTAGATCTCATGTCTAGATGCCTTTGCCATGAACCCTAACCACCATCTTCAATTGATGAACATCAACCAAGTCGCACAGAAGATAAGAAACCACGATCCCACGCCTCAGGAGCACAATGCAAATGAATGAATGAGTATGACCTAATGGATATACAGATGAGAGCGAAGCAAAAGCCACAAAAAGTTAAAAAAGTGTAGGGAAAATTTTGGGGTGCTAGAGCTGCTCCTATTCAATCAACTTGGACCTGAAGGGTCGATAGCAACGGCTTTCAGACATTCAAGGTACACGGAGATTGAATACCAAAAGAACCCTGAAATTTGCAAACTGTGGGGATAATAAAATGGAGTGTTTGCCAGCCAAAGGCGCTCTATTCAACAAAATAATACGAGAATGGCCGAAGACGAACTCGAGAAGGAAGACCAGCCGAAGGCGCTCTGTCCAACAAAATAATACGAGGACGGCCAAAGACGAACTCGAAAAGGAAGACCGACCGAATACGCTCTACCCAACAAAATAATACGACGACGACCGAAGGCGAACTCGAAACGAAAGACCATGCCGAATGTGGACTTCGCTGGGGATAAAGTGAAACGAAATCTTCTGATTTATGCCATCTCTGCTTAGGAAGAGAACTGGGTTTACAAAAGAGATTGGCCAATCAAAGGCAAACTCCTAACAAAGATACGGTCGTGAACCGAAAGGGTGAGAGGTAAAATCAATGGACCTACAACCCACAGATAAGATGACTCCACTGGGGAAAGGAGAAGTCTAAATAAAAGACTATGCCGGGGAGCACAGGTAGGATGAACACATCCCTCGGCGATTTCACCGAGGACAAACCAAAATCTCCCGAGTTATGCCATCTCTGCTAAGAAAGAGAACTAGCAAAGAAAATCTCCTGAATTATGCCATCTCTACTGAGGAAGAGAATTGGCAAACAACATACCCGGAATTATGCCATCTCTGTTGAGAAAGAGAACTGGCAAACAAAATACCTGGAATTATGCCATCTCTGCTGAGAAAGAGAACTGGCAAACAAAATACCTGGAATTATGCCATCTCTGCTGAGAAAGAGAACTGGCAAACAAAATATCCAGAATTATGCCATCTCTTCTGAGAAAGAGAACTAGAAAACAAAATACCTGGAATTATGCCATCTCTGCTGAGAAAGAGAACTGGCAAACAAAATATCCAGAATTATGCCATCTCTGCTGAGAAAAAGAACTGGCAAACAAAATATCCGAAATTATGCCATCTCGCATTAGAAAGAGAACTGGCAAACAACATACCCGAACTATGCCATCTCTGCTGAGAAAGAGAACTGGAAAACAAAATACCTAGAATTATGCCATCTCTGCTGAGAAAGAGAACTGGCAAACAAAATACCTGGAATTATGCCATCTCTGCTGAGAAAGAGAACTGGCAAACAAAATACTTGGAATTATGCCATCTCTGCTGAGAAAGAGAACTAGCAAACAAAATACCTGGAATTATGCCATCTCTGCTGAGAAAGGGAACTGGCAAACAACATACCTGGAATTATGCCATCTCTGCTGAGAAAGAGAACTGGCAAACAAAATACCTGGAATTATGCCATCTCTGCTGAGAAAGAGAAATGGCAAACAAAATATCCGGAATTATGCCATCTCTGCTGAGAAAAAGAACTGGAAAACAAAATATTCGGAATTATGCCATCTCTGCTGAGAAAGAGAACTGACAAACAACATACCCGAATTATGCCATCTCTGCTGAGAAAGAGAACTGGCAAACAAAAACTCCTGGAGTTATGCCATCTCTGCTGAGAAAGAGAACTGGCAAAGAAAGTATCAAACATGGCTTATGCTTCGAATGCATATGTTTGAATTTTTCTATGGCGTAATGCTCCATACGAAATGGAAATGCTACACGTTTGGGAGGATGCCATGCAAACGATGCTTATGCAAAGCAAAAGGAAACGCTCCAGCAAAATAAATGTTGAAAACGAAGGCAGCTCCACCGGGGATGACAACAATAGATTGTCCCCTGAGTCCAAGAACTCCGCTGAGAAGGATCATATTGAACAACTCCTTTGATCCACAACTTCTGCTAGAGATGAAATCCAAAAGAAAATCCACTCTACTGGAGGATCATATATAACTCTTTGAAAAAGGAAACCAAGGCCTGAACCGGAAGAGTGCCAAATATCACTTGGACTTAAAACCTGCTGGGGATGTCAACCATCGTTGATCAAACCTGCTGCAAAGACTACCACCAAACTCTGCTTGGGGAGACATATCACAAGTACTAGACCTGCTGGGGACACCATTGAGCTGAACCCGCTGCTGGGGAAATGACTTCGCCCTTATCCTGCTGTTGCTGGTGAAAACATGCTTCCTGACTGGACGAGGGGAGTAGACACCAATACTCTACGGGGAAGACACCATCTTTGTCTCGGGAATACGTTCCACAAATCTCCTGTGATAACAAAACAACATTCGCCCTAAAACAATCCAACTTTAACTGCTGATTGGGGAACAATCTTTTGTACTCTTACCGGGGAGAGTGACAGTCTGATGAGGATGATGAAACCTCAATGCCAGAGAGAACAACTCTGCTGGGGAGAAAAGTCAACAAAAACTGCCGAGGGATATCATTGAGCTTAACCTGCTGTTGCAGGAAAGAATTCACCATGCTGGAGATCAGAGCGTGCTGTTGCTGACGGAATTACACTTCCTGACCTGCTGAGGAAAGTGAGTACCAGACTCTGTGGGGAAAATAAATTCTTTTCAAAGACATCCAACACATCTCTTGCTGGAGATACAACCACATTCACCTCGGAGCAATCCACTTTAAACTGCTTGCTGGGGAATAATAAACCAACCATGACTTCGGCTGGGGAACACAATCCTCTGTACTCTTGCTGGGGAGTATAAGTTCTGCCGAGGATGATGAACTTTCAGTGCTGGGGAGAGTAACGCTACTGGGGAAAAACAAACTTGTTACCCAGTCTGACCTATCCCTATGGTCATAAACGGCCCTTTGAACTCTCCACTTGTCCCAGACCACCAGGTCTTAAAGGAAGAAATCATCTCAAGAGGATTTTATAGAAGACCGGACATTCGCACTGCCCCAGGGTCTTCAAACTCTTGGAGAGATTTATTAGATCTCGACGCAACTGCCCCATACTTCATAATCCATGAAGTAAATTACCTTGAAAGGATTTGTAATGACTTGAAAATACTCTGCCCCAGTATTATGAACTTTGAAGAGGTGTTTCAATTAACTGTCTTCAGGAGTGGACAACTTCTCATGCTCTAGGGATGGCCTGCCCCGAGTCTTGGAGAAGCTTTGCCCCTGACTGATCTTACAGAGATTTGTCAAATCGACCTGATTGCCCCATATTAAACGCTTGTGGAGAGATTTATTGAATCTCGACATAATTGCCCCAGTTTGGCTGAACTTAGGGAGAGTTTTCAATGTGACTGCTCCAGATTGGCTGCATCTTACCACCATTTATCGGGAACCCCAGGCTGCGCACAGTCTCTTGGCCACATACCCCTTGACATGACTATCCTTCGGAGTTTTCACCATCTCAACTTGGCGTGATCGAGCTTCTCGACTGATGTTCATCATGTAAGCTCCTTTGATATCAAACGCGTGCAAGCAGAAAATGTTTATTATGAGAATGATAATTCTAATGCAACACTTGTGTTAACCTTGAAGTTTTATTAAAAATGCGTCGCCAAGCCTTGTGAACGAATCACTACCTGGGATGCGACATTGATTTTTGAATGGAAAACAACACGCACATGCAATACCAACAAAAAAAATCTTATTAGCATAACTCATGGGAGTCAGTAACGCTATCTCGCTGAAGTGCACTTTCGGAATAAACCCTGCTTCAATTAGGACTTTTTAAGGGTTGTAACGTGGCCTGGTTCACGGTTTTGAGAAAAAAGGATTTATGGCTCAAAGTTTATTGGTGCCCACCCACTCTTCATGATGTTCTCCATACCTACGTTCAGCTAATCTGACACAAGCGCTCATCTCTCAAAAGGATTCTGTGACGAGTGACAGTTAATGGACCCACGGGGATTTTGGAGCAACAGTCACCCCTTTTATCTTTTGTGTTTGTAGCCACATGACTTTGTTCTTATTTGAGGATTTTTCTTTTGTAATCCTTTTCGCTTTTCGCTTTTCATTCTTTTGTTTTCCCTGATTTTGCCTGGACTGACTCTTTTGAATTTTTTGATTTTGAAGTCCAGCGGGATGCCCTATCTTTTGCCTAAGTCGCTTGTTTTCAAGTTTCGACTTACCATGCTTTCTTTCTTTTCCCCTCTTTTTTTTTGAACAAATTGTGTGACACTGGATTGTCTGACTTGTTTGAAAGGGTTATGACTGCCTCACTCCTTGATTGTTGATGGATAACCATTGTGGTTTCACATCTCTTGGCCTCCTGATATGTGAGGAAGGAAAGGTAATGGATCCTCAGATGCACACTCCTTTTGAAATTTGAACGCTCGGTCAAATTAACTGACGTCTACCCTGCCCCTGGGTTAAGTGTGAGGGTTTTTTCGTACGAAAGAAACTCCTACTTCAAGGCACAAAAGGGGTTAACGAGGGTCTATCTCCCTTATATCTCCAGTGTTTAGGGATTTGAAACAATGCCTGTACATCCTCAACAGGGTTCTATCCAAAAGCACACAACCGAAGATTTTGCATTTTTACCTCATCATCCTCCCTCAAGAGTTTAAGGCAAGAAAGTTGGTATTGCAGTGCATATAAACATGATATGAGTGCATAAAAGTAAATTACTTCAAGAACAACACATTCATTGCATTAAAATCAACATTCCAAATACAAACAAGTTTTTTTCATGCAAACACTGTTTAAACAAACAAATGAAAGCTACATATGAAACTGCAGTAAAGAATCCGAAGATTGCCATTGTTGAAGAGACTTGACTCCGTCTGGACTTAATGTTTCCGACGATGCTCTTACAATTTGGATGCTCATTCCAGAAAGGAGTCTTCAATTCAAGTACGGACCTTTAGGCGTGATCGTGATGACTTTTAAGTCGATTAAGTCTTGTACCTTGTGTTGCAGAGCTTTGTAATTTTCAATCAAATGGCCAGGTGCCCCTGAATGGAATTCACATCTTGCCCTCGCGTCCCAACCTGGTGGTATCTTTGTTGGACATGGTGTGCGAGTCCTTAATTGAACCAACTGATATTTGAGTAGATCAGGCAATAACTGAGTGTATAGCATGGGAAGAACATCAAACTGTCTTTCAGGCATCTTCTGCCTTTGTTGTCCCTTTCTAGAGAAGTTCTCTTATTGACACTGATTGGAGCGCACAATCTTTTCAGGCGCTTTTCTCTTCAGACTTGGTCGAGGCGTAGGCAGCATTTGTGGATGTGGGGATTCTAAGACCAAGGACTGCAAGAAATGCCCTTGACTTGATGTAGCTTTGGGAGAAGCAACAGGGATATCCACTTTCATTTTCAGTAGCTAGAGTAGGAATGAAACCACCATGAAAGCTTACGCCGCCCGGCGTGAATTCAATTTCCCTCGAATTGACCAGATCCTGTACGACATGCTGAAAGGCCTTACAATTTTCCACATTATGCCCCGACGCACCAGAGTGGAAGTCACAATGGACTCTTGCGTCATAACCCGGTGGGGGAGTACCAGAGAGAGGAGCCAAAGTCCTTTTCTGTACCAGTTGCAACTGAAGGAGATGCTGGAATAGCTGAGAATATGGCATTGGTGGAGTCTCAAAATGCCTATTCTGGTTAGGCATAAATTACTGCTGGCGTGGAGCACGATTCTGTTGCTGTTGAGATACAACCGAGACGGTCACAATGGCAATCTGCTCACTTTTCGGGAGGGATCCCTTAAACAATGGAGGAGAGACAATTCCAGCCGCAACTTCAGGCATGAGAGTATTATTTTTGGTTAGCACACCTCTCACGACCTCCATAACTAGACTCATCTGAGTCTTCAGTTGGTTGACCTCTTCCTTCAGCACTTTCTGGTCTTAAAACAAAGCTCGCATCTTCCCCATAAACTGCCTCATCTGAATCTTCATTTCGGTCATTTCTGCACGGAGTTGTTCCATGGCTATCCTCTAATTATCACAGGTCGAGTAGTGGTGGCAGGTCAAGCTGGCTGTCCTGAAGATAATACCAAGTCAGAATGAGAGATCCGCTCTGGAACACCTGTTATGCACGTAAGTATGAGAATGCAATGCAGAATGCCATGTTCGAATATTTCCAAGGAATCATTATGCTTTGATTCAAAAATTTTTCCTTACACTAACCACAAGAAATAGATGGAAATGCTCAGTAGCAAGTCTCAAAGTTAATATCCCCTAGAAATACAAGAACATGTATGCGAAAATGATGATGCAGATGCAACAGACATGGGATCAGGGTGACGCAATGCTCAATATTGCTGTGCTGCTGAATGGATAAGTTCAAGGGTCTGCTCTGGAGAGAATACCCGAATACCAGAATATCCGAATAACCAGAATACCAGAATAACCAGAATACCAGGCTGATAACTATACACTGACGAGAAATCCAGAAAACCATGTAGGTTGAAGGTTTCGGTCACCTGCAAACCTGTAAACCCGCCCCTCTCACATGTGGGTACTAGAAAACCGAGGATCCTTAATATCACGGGCTCTCAGGTCGAGAAATGATGATACGTTCACCATTTCTGGTTTGGCATCATCATCAATCGAGGAGGCCTCAACTGATTACCCTAAAAAAGGATATCCTGTAGCAAGTTCCCAGCATTGGGTCCTCGGATAAAAAATGTGTAATGGGTTTGTCATTTCTGTTCTGCCATTATCACATCTCAGGAGGAGTGCCGCAACTGAGTCCTCGGGAATGGTCACCAGAGTCGACAATTCCTCCAGAGAATATCTACTGGCCTGTATCAAACATACAGTAGCAGATAGCTTCGGATAGAACCTCGTCTGGCTGTAGGTCTCGTGA
Source organism: Lathyrus tuberosus (assembly GCA_022829125.1). Taxonomy (NCBI): domain Eukaryota; kingdom Viridiplantae; phylum Streptophyta; class Magnoliopsida; order Fabales; family Fabaceae; genus Lathyrus; species Lathyrus tuberosus. The sequence continues at coordinate 180,993 of JALAZF010000305.1, forward strand.
ACACCCACACGTGGCCAAACACCACGGGAGCGACACGCCTGCCCACGCTAATACCTATGTGTATGCTCAAGCCTGGGTAATGGGCTTATCTCTCGAATCACCCATCCCGCCAAACAGAAAAAATCAGCACAGTCCAGCATAATCCAGTACAATAATGAAATGAAAATGCAATAAATGCGGTAAAGACAATAATACAGTAAAAAAATTGAGTAATACAGTAAAACAGCAAAATAAAGTACCACAACAAACACCCAATGAAATAAAAACAGACAAGCGCTAGGATTGACTCGCAAAAGGGGATGGACCAGCAAGAGGTCAACTAATCCCCAGCAGAGTCGCCAGCTGTCGCTCCCGGGATTTTCGTCCAGGTACAAACGCGAAAGTGGCACGGAAACAGACTCCCTTACCCGTTTATCTTGGTCGCGAGACCGTGTTCTTTTCCTTCCCTCAGGATTACGCAGTGTTTCCTTTCCCTCTCTTGGGAAAGGAAACACTACGTAAACCTAAGGGAAGGAAAAGAACATGGTCTCGCGACCAAGAGAAACAGGTAAGGGAGTCGGTTACGCGAAGGGAAGGTATTAACACCCCACACGTCCATCGTACTCGATGGGATCCACGCTTATTGTCTCGATCAAAGGGTGTCGTCGTCTAGAGCTCCGATGCTACTGGACAGGAAAAAGAACGGGAACGGAAAAGAACGAAGAAGCGAAGAAGAAAAGCAGAAGAAGTGATTCGATAGGACATCGTCGTCCTATGCCTACGTATTCCCTCGTGCAATGGGAAAGTCAGAGTCAACGTAGTTCGGACACGAACTAAGGGGGAGGTTTCTCGCCAAGACATCGCCGTCTTGTGCCTACGTATCCTCGATCTAACCAGAAGGAGGAAATCAAAGCAGTCGTAGTTCGACCTAACGAGGTCCTAGTGTTTTTTATGAGCGACATTAGATTCGCGTCCGGCAGTTAGGGTCGATGCCTGTTTGCGACGAGACGGAAGTAACGTGCCCTTTTCTGAAAATAGGTTTGAAACTGAACGGTCCCGAAGGATGAAAAGGTTTGATTTTATTGTATTTTTTAGACAAAAGTGTTTTTGAAGTTGTTTGTAACTTGCATTGCACCCAAGTCTATGACATAGGATCGAATGCGTCGCTCATCGACCCAAGACGGGACGCGTGCTAAACACTCTAGAAAAACGAGAGGAAGCCCCTCATTCTTCACTTCCCACATGCAAGGCTCATGCGTGATACACGTTATACTTTTTTAAGTGTTTTGAAAAAGTTATGAGATGAGAAGAGAAGACTCAAGTTGAAAACAAAACACTAAAGGGAATTCTCTCCTAAAGTTGTCATGCAAGAGATGGCCCTAAAGTTGAGTTTAGAAGGGGGATGCTACCTATGTTAGCATGCATGGATTTCTATCCTAATGTCTCTCCTACCTCCGACTTAATCGAAAATTAAGTGGAGCTAGGAATCCTACGGGATCATGTGATCAGACAAGTAAACACAGGATGAATCAATCACAAAATGAAATAAAAGCAACTAAGGAGTAAACAATGTAAGTTAACAATAATATCACATAATCACAATAATAAAGAGGGAGCTTTAGCCAAGGGGTCATATCAACCGAGGCAAACAAGCTAGGTGTGGGAGGTAGGGGTGCTCACTCAATGGTATCAAGAACCATGGAGAGCAGAGTAAGAAAGGGGAAGATGTGAATCAGATCACATAAGCATCAACATAGGTCAATGCGAGCTATAGACGAGGCGTGGGGGTTTGATTACTAAACCCTCCTTCCACTGACGGACTCGATAACATGAGCAAGATATGTTCAAAGCTTCAATCATGTAATGAGAGCTAAGAACGACTCAACTAGAATAACGGGGGTCGATTGCGAACCCTACCTTCCGTCAATTGCCTCCTTGCACTACAAAAAAAAGCGTAAATTGTGGCGGTTAATTCAAGAAGATTGTGGCGGTTTCAACCGCCGAAATTAACAAAAATGGCGTTTTAAAAAACACCATAAATTTGGATGCCGCAATGAAAATTGTGGCGGTTTAATATCAAACGCCGTGCAAACTGCCGTTTTATACCTAGTTAAAAGCGTTGGTTTTTGTCTGAAAATAGTGGCGGTTACAAACGCCATAATTTTCACAAAAATTAAATATTTCAGTTATTACTTCATGTTGAACCGCCTTTTATATATATATATATATATATTGGAACTATGTTGAAAGCTATATATATATTGTTATTATGTTGAAAGCAATATAATAAAAGGCAAGAACTATTAGCGACGATAGACATTATAACAATACTCGTCTCATCGTTTTCCCTAACATTTAGACTTAACTCATGTGATACAAATAAACTTAAACAATAATATTTAAATTGAAATTAAACTATTTAAGCTATCTAATCTACCTAAGCCATCTTAAAACAAGCTCCATAAGCCACCATTATGGATCCAATCTAATTAGTTAACACCTTATATCAGGGCTTGGCCAATATTGTACAATGGAAAGATTGTTCTTCGTATAATAGAGTTCTAATTCAAATGATAGCAGAATACTTGTTGTTCCAGCTTATTAGGGTAAGGCAAATGTAGCAGCAAGTCACTAGTCTCCATTAAACCCTAACCTACATCCCACTGAACATGACTTTCACCCCTGCAATTGAAAAAAACTAATAACTTTAAACAAACAAAAAGACTTTATAAAAAAATCATCATTATATAACTAGTTTGTTGTCATTTATGAAGATACTTCTCTTCATATAAGTTATTAGAAAAATACACCAACCTTAATCAAAACTCAATGCCCAATACAAATCCTTTTTAAGGAAACATATATAGCCATGATGACTCACTCATAAAACAATGAACCCAACATCAATAAAATAAAGAATAAAACAAAGTAAACCTGTAGAAACAAAACAGTTATTGTCTTGCAGTCAACAGGGCAACCCCCTCCACATCAGAGCAAAATCTAGAGCACCCTGCCATGGATGATGCTCTGAGTAAATTAATAAATAAAAAGTAAACCTCATAAGTATCAAGCATGCAGTTATATTATATTATGATGTTTGGATGTTATCCATTCTATTTGGATATTTGGACTTTGGATGCAGGCAACTACGTATGCATGAGGTGCTATGATTTTATAAAGGTACAACAATGATCAGAACGTAAATAAGTGTATCAATAAAGTAGTTTACATAAGGCTAGGCTTGATCATTTCAAATCTTAGTAAACTAACCTGGGCATCTATTCACAATATTGTTTTCATAAGGATTAAGTAATCAATAGTGTATTCAACCTACAACAAATAAAAGTAGAAATACATCAACAATTACTACAATAATAATAATAATAATAATAATAATAATAATAATAAATTTCACAGTCGACTATTAACGCTATTTTAATGATTCTGTAAAGCCTCATAACAGTGTTTTATTACCTGCTTTGGTTATGTCAAAATCTTATCAAACTTCTTTCTCTTGGCAAAAGCAGCAATAACTTCGGGTATGACACTTGATTTAGCATATATTTTCAATGCCAGACCTTTATTCACTCTCTCCATTATATGTGAGTCTTATAAAATTGTAAAAGCAGAGGAAAGAAATATATAATAATTTGAACATGGTTCTCGAATTGAGACTCAAATACTAAATTAGATCTTACTCTATATTGTAACATACAAGACTAATAAAAATATACTATTTTCGTGAGAAAAAACTAGTGCCATGCACAAAAAAGATAAATTGATATATCATATAGAAACTTCACGATAATGCAAAATTCAACAATAATCAAACTTTATCCTACTAAATGGGGTCGGTTACATAGCTCAAACTACACCATTATATTTTATCAAAAATAATGTTTCTCTAACTTAATACAATTTTCATCACTCCCACTCCATTATACATTCATGACCATGCTTAACACCCAATAGTTTATAACTATATAGTATCGACATTTCAAATTGAAGGTATGTATGACTAGTATTTGACTAGTGCTTGATATCAAACACGTCATCGTAAGTACAAATTCCATCTAAAAAATAATAACATTAAAACAAAACAGAAGAGACAAAACAACAACATTAACTCACTTTGTTGGTACACTAACTGACACTAATTGACTAACACTCTCTTACTCTATGCAATTTACTACACAAAACATGGTGGTTTTGCTTATGTACTCCAGTTTGCTTATTTGTGCACAAGTGCGCAATATTTTCCATCTCTATAGACCAGCTTTTGCTTCTCTAACAAAAGGCATTATACTTATAATCATGTCCAAAGGACCAATAAACTGGTTGCCCAATACAGACAACAAGTCCCATATTTTCAATTAAAATAGAACTAAATCTAAACAAATATTTTACAAATCCATAAGACAGAAAGTGAGAGAATTCTTCTAGGAATCTCCCTTTCACAAGTGAGTCACTAGTATACCTCTCTAGTCAACCAAACTTTACAGCGTAATAGATGTGATGACATTCATATCACAAAACTATCTCATTTTTAAGTAGAACTTTGATTTAGGTCAATGACCAACTTTTCTAAACCTTAAGTTGTTAAATAGAAGCAGAGAATCTATTATAAAAAAAGGTCTAGGCACATATACTTATAACACATCAAAGCTTGAATTACACTGCACAATCAGGAAAAACAAAAGACTAGAATTTGAAAAAGTTAAACACAACCAACATTATTAACAAGTTAAACACAAAATTAAGAGGGAGAAGGGAAACAAATAGAGTGAAAAAGTTAGAGACATAGAGGGAACCTTTGGTGGCAGTGGATCATCATGGGCAATTGGACTTTCCAGCAGGTTTATCATCAAATGATGCATGTATTATGTCTTTTATGATGATGTTAATCATGGTGCAACCTATCCTTTAGTTCTTGAAAGGAACTCACATGAAATGCAAGTAGAAAAAAAGCATATTCCAAATAACATATCTTTCAGCACAGTTGGGCAACATACTGAAAAAGTATCAAAACAGTGTAGTTACATGTTCTTAGGAACATAGCAAAAATTGACTAAAATTAACAAAATGTTCATCTCATTTTATTGTAGAAGAAAATCTATCATGAAGAGATGTATTTCAATATACATTAATGATCAAAATATGCATCACGACAATTAATTTTTAATTTGATTCAGTTTTTAGTTTTAATTTGACTTAGTATACTTTGACAATGAAACGTCTTGGATATTACCAAGAATATGTCCAACAAAGACGCTAACGAAAACTTACTATATGTAATATCAAGAAAATAGCAATGTCAAAATTAAACATGTAAAATACTAATACCAATATGTCTGGAGATTAACCCATGAGGAAATTCCTATCAACATCCAATATGATAGTCTAAATTATTTTTACACAGAACTTATCACAAACACTTGGTGTGCATGATTCACGGATTTCAATGTGTAAATAAAAACACCTTTTATTCATATATTGAATAAAAACCCATATACTAAGATCTATGAAATATCGGTTAGTTAACCATGGAGGAAAGAAACTAAACATGATACCTGTGAACTACGGAGTAATACGAGGGTGACGCAAGGTGAGAAAGAAACTAAGCGGTGCGAAGGGAGAAGGAGTGAAACTGAAGAAAATACACGATCTGTTGGCGTTTAGTATTTAATAATTATATACTTAACATTAGGTTTTCTTTTATTTTATAATTAATTTGATTAAAAAAACATTTTTTGGATAAAAAAATAATTAATATTAAATAAGTTAATCGTTGTGTAAAAAATGATTAATATTAAATATTTAAATAAAACTGGGAAGCGTGAAATAAAGTGCATGCTACCCGTGTTGTAAACAATTAAGTAAATAATGGCAGTTGAAACCGCCGCTTTATTACTTATATTATGTCGGGTAACTAAAACGACATAATTAACCGTAAATAGTGACGGTTTTACCTAACCGCCATAATTAAACCGCCATTATTTACGCGATTTTTTGTAGTGTTGGAGGTCTTACAAGGGGAAATGGGGAATGGGATGCCTCTTTGGAGGTCTCTAGGCACAATATTAAACAAGCACAATCATGGCCTCACTTGAGGTCTTTCCATACAATCCTACTTATCATGGCATCGACTATTCCTACTTCTCATGGCGTTTGAAAGCATTAAAGAGAAGTGAAGAGATAAGAAGTCCTACCGAACGGATATGAATCTGTAGCAAAGCAACGAAAGCAAGTCACGAAAGCACCTATAAACAAATAGCAAACCAAGTTAGAAACAAATTTTTATTTACAAACTGAAATGGTCAAACCACCTTTGGAATGTCTCCTTTATGCACCTTGCACATGTGAACCAAAGACGTTAGTAATAACAAGAGAGTGTATGTACAACATGAAGACCTAAGTCTAATGACTATGTGCATTTGAGTCACACTAGTCAAAGTGAAAGACCTAAAAGGATTATGAAATTACAAGTCAAGTTACAACTATGCTACAAGACTAATCTACTTTGAAGTTAAAGGTAAACCAACAAAAGAAAGCCATTACAAGTTAGATGAATTGAATTAAAACGTGAAAATGGACCGAGGTCAGAAGTGAAACAACTTATACGCATGCTTAAAACCAATCTCAAAATGTCACAAAGGTTTGTATTAAACTCTCTCTCCAAAGTCAATTCATTCCATGAGCAAAATCACATTTAAACTTCTCATACAAGTATGTAAAATTGTCACTCAAGTAAGGCAAATGAAATGACATGGTAAGGCAATGCTAAAGCTCACACACGAGAGGCAAATGACCTATAAAATGTCCTAATTGAACCCCAAAAACAATCATGCCATTATACATTTAATTGGTGTCAAAGACGTAGGCAAAGTGGAAGCATCGTTCGAGTTTCGTACACACAAAGTAAGCATCATTTAAGGCATGTGAAACGATCAAATGCAATATTCAAGCATGTCTCAATTGTGCATCAAAATACACCTAATAATGTGCTAAAACTCATATTCAAATTTGGCTCAAAGTGCCCTCATACAAGTCCTAAACATAACCTATCTCTATGCATGCTTACACATAATATGTTCACATTGGAAAATTTATGAAGAATAGCAAAATGCCTTTGAAAATTTTGGGTAATCAACCAAGTCATTCCAAGTCCAGTAGGTACTCACATGCAAAAGATAGGGTACACATCATGCACCAAAATCCCTCAAATAATTGCAAACGTAGCACAAACGTCAATGATGATCATACGAATTAAGGCTCAAAAGATTAACTCCAAAAGTATCCCAAAACTTAAGTACAATGCACCAATCAATCACCATGATGTTAAACAATCAAATGCCTAAATGTACATAAAAAATTAAGTCCAAATCGTCAAGGGAAGATCACATTCTATGAAATACATCACAAGACATACCAAAATGAACACATTCCTTTCCAAAATCCAAGAAAAATATCAAACAGCCCCCAAAATGGGATTAAAAATGTCCAAAAATTAATTAACACTTCTAAAAACATACAGGAGTTTTATTAGAATTTTATGAGGCACGGAACTATTTTTAGAATTTTGAAACAAGTACAGAAAAAGAAAGTAGGAATAATGGAATAACCAGGGGGGTGCGCTATAGCAGAGATTCCAGTTCACTTCTTTATTGGGCTCAAGATTTGGGGTGTAATTAGCAAAAGGCAATAGGCCCAAGAGGCTCATTGGCCTGAGGAAACACGGTGGACCTCGGGGTTCGGCAGTAAACCTAAGCCACTTGATCAATCCTTGAAACCGTCCAAAGGACATGATGAAAGGGTGCATGGTAGACTATCGTAGGGGTGGCGCATTGGATTAAACAGGTGGCCCTACCGGACGGTGACAAGTGTCACCGCCGGAGTGGACCGCCACCACAACAAGCTTATCCCTTATCTCATTATCTTTACATAAGAACCACAATATCTCTTCAAACGTCCCTCTCTCTTTCTTGTCGCTCTTTCTCTCCCTCACAAAACTAACAACGGCCAAACCCTAACATCACCGCCGGAGAAGATACTCTACACGGTGGCGGCCGCCACCATCACCTGTGAAATAGCCTCAAACTTCCCACCTTCTAACACGAACTCCCTCTCAAATCTCATCCTCGTTACGAATCCGGTGACGATTCCTCACTAAAACTCCATCAAACGATGAGGTCGCAAGCATAGAGAATGGAATCAACAAAATTTAGCAAGATAAACCACGATGGACTCTAAGTCCAAAGCCACAACTACGAGACGGAGGCAGAAGTTTCGTACCTTGATGATGACGACGCTAACGGTAAGCTCGGTAAACTCGATTTCTCTCTTCTTATTTCCGTTCTCAAATTCTCCCTCTATCTCTGAATTTTTCTTGTTCGTTCTTGATTTATTTGATGTGCGAATTCTTCTGATTCTTCTTCGCGCAAATTTTCCTCAATTCAAATTGAACTCTGTAGTGATTTGATTGTAGGAATCGAATGGTGGTTATCCGGCGAATTCGTGTTGAACCGTGTTTTGGGATTGAAACAAATTGAAGGCAGTTCCAAGCTATTTCCACCGGGCAGAAGAGGATTGGAGATGAAGTTTTTTGTGATCTTTGAAGATGAGGTAGAGTACTCGTTGATTAAGAGCGTTGAAGAATATTGGAGGAGGAGCTTTGAAACGAGAAGAATAATAAAAAATCCTCCACAGTCTTCTTAGAGTTTCTTTTTTTGTGAGTTTGCTATGTGAGCCTTCGCCTGAAAAATTCTGTTAGGAGAAGAAGTTATGGAGAGTTTTGTGAAATTTGGTTTGGAAAAAACCGTTATTATTTTTTTTGTTAGGCTTTGGGTTAGTTCTGTTGTGATGACAGTTAGAAGTTAGATTGAGTTCTGTTATAGGTTAGTTATCAGTTTATAGCTGTTAGGGATATGACAGTTAGTCTTTGTAACTGGAATATTGAATTCTCTTAAGTTCCTGCTGCTATTAATGAAAAATTGGTTTTGCTAAATTGTTCTGTTATGGACTGATTTCATATTTTTGCTTTGGTTTGTTCTCCAAAGCTGGGAATTTTCTGTCGAATACACAAGGAAGCTTCCATCTTTTGTGCTTGCTAAGAAGCATTCTTCTAGAGTTACAGTCAATGATGATAAAACCTTTCCAACCCCGTGATATTTTTTAATAACCTCTAGCGTGTTTATAGAGCGAACACCAATCTGCCCCTGGTCACCTGCACCTACCAAAAATTCACCACATTTACTCAACTGAATAGTGTTGAGACATCCATTAGATTCGGAGGCAGCAAGGTGTTTTCCGTTTATAGAGTACATGTGCAAACTAAGATCCTCATCATCAGCTTAAATCACAATCTGATCATGCTGAGAGACAACTAGTTGTGATATAGGACTGCCTGATGGATGCCGTAAGGATCTGACATATCTACCTTCTCGCGAGGTATGGCATACACATGTGTAATACCCCAAAATTTGCTCTCCCTCTTTGTCATCATAGCATGGCATTATCATTTATCATATCATATCCACCTCATTAACATTACATTGCATTTAACATAGAAAAATGAAGCATGGCATCCTTCTTACCATCAGGGCATGTGATCAGGTGGAAGGTGGACAATCAAGGAATCATTCAAAGCACAAAAAGGTCAATCAAGTTGCCTCAAGGCAAGCCAAGAGTCTCTCATGTCTCATACCATCTCAATTGATCATCCACAACCTCAAGGATAAGAGATACAATGGGAGATTGAAGCATTACAGCTTTCACTATGCAAGAGGTTCAAAAAATGAAGGAAAACCCTCAAAAGAGATAGCTCATTGATCCAAAATCATCCTCAAATGGCATATATCATCATCCTTTAAGAGGATACATAACATACTCTGAGGAATTGGAAATTGAAGACTGCACATTTTTTTCCTAGGAGGTGGGCACCAAAACTAGGGTTTCTAATAAAATCAGGGAATTTTTGATTTTTTGGACCAAATTTGATGTCATGGTATTTCATATGTCCCTAAGTGTATGTGTATGGAAAATTGCCTCTCAATTGGTTTTGGAAGTGTTTCAATTGGGAGAAAAATCAGAAATCAGGAAAATTGGGGCCAAGTCAAATAATCAGAGGAAAAAGTCAACTCTTGACTTTTTGAGCCCAAAATCATGAAATTCATGTTACATATGTCCAATGTACAAAATTTGGTCAAGAAACTCCAAAGGAATCATGAAAAAATCAAGAGGTGGAAAGTTGCCATTTTTGGAAGAGGAAGGGTTACTAAAAATAGCAAGTTTTGGCCATTTTGCATCAGAGTTTGAACCAAGGCCATTTAAAATTGAAGCACCAAATGAAAATTCCACTCGGCCACAACAAAAGATCTTGTTTTAAGCTTCACATCCATATGTGGAACATCTCCATTGGATAAAAATTGAGTGAGATATGATTGATCAAAGTTTGAGCAAAGTAGGTCCAAAACTAGGTCATGACCAAGATTTTCAAGGCACGCGCGCAGTCATTTTCTCAAACACTTGGTGGGCCAAATGTATTTATCAATTACTCATGATTAGAGGCTTCAAATGGAAAACTTTTCAACATCAAAGTTGTTCCTTGTAGTGTCATCTTCAATACTCATGTTGGACAAAATTCCATTTGATCAAGTTATAGTGGAGATATATTGGTTCAAGGTCATGTTAATTGTGCTGAAATTTTGTGTGCCAAGTTGCCATGCCATGACTTGCTTGCCACGCCCACAAATCAGTTCCAAACCCTGATGTTCCAAGCTATTTTTCACCAACTTCCAAGCCTTAATTCAATCCAAAATCAACATCAATCATGTTCTATGATGTTCTATCTTTCATTTGGCACCTAAACCTCATTGAATCATTCACTAACAAGAGAGAAAATCATCTTCAAACAACCACTGCTGTATTTGTTCTTAACTGTCATGAAAAACCAAAAAAAAACAAATGTTGTTGTTGATTGTCATAGCACTCACCCGTGCATTGCTCATACTGTCCAACCATTTCCTCTTTCAACCAAACACATTTCACCTACACTATGCACACTAGCACGTGCCTTGCATGAAATTGGAAAAAGCAAAATTGCTAAGCAAGTTTCTGATATCACAGCCATGCCCTCACCTTTTCAATTCCACCATAACTGTCATGAACCACCACCACCTTATCATTGCCAATCTAACTCGCCCCCTAACTAACTTGACTCAGTTAGTTAGGGTGGACTCACTTTAACCACCTTAACTCAATTAACCAACTCACTAAACCATGGTTAACTCATAGTATAAAACAAAACTTCTCTTCACAAATTCATTTTCAACTGGATTCTCACTCTTTCTCTCACAAACACTCTCTCTTCTCTGAACTTTTTCTCTGCTCTCTCTCTCTTTGAGTTCACACGGATTCATCAAATTTTCCTTCTACATCTCATCTCCACAATCATCATTGTTCAGTTTTGATCAAGAACAAGAGTGGATAAGTTCAATTAATCCAGTTTCACTTCAATTCAGTTGAAGCTTCAATTTGGTTTTCTGCACGATTTCAAGAGCATACGCCTTTATTTGGCCAAATCAAGCTCCAGACCAAAAGTTTCTCTGATTTTCTCAAGAATCTCAAGGAACTGCAAGTTCAGGTTCCAAAACACTCAAACATTTCATACGCATTTTCTTGATTATTTTGTTATTTTCATGATGATATGAGCTCACTAGGAGCATTTGAACACTGTCTAGTTGATAGAGCTTCTTAGAAGCCTAGATCCAAAAACTTAGGGCAATATGTTCGTGCTTGTTTCTTGCTGTATGTGAATGGTTTGATGATTTCATTGATGGATTTGGAATGTACGTGATTTCCTCTTTATTTTGATGTATGCCACGTGATTTTTTGGATGGTTTGGAAGTTGCAGTCGCCGGAGAGTGGCCGGAGAAGGTGACCGGAGGTCCCTCTCCGGCCGGTGAGGGTTTGAATTAGGGTTTAGTGCATTTTAAGTCGTGACCGTTGGATGTGTGTGATCGTGTGGCTACCATGTTGACAGCACATTAAAATTCACGTGCAAGTCATGTGCCTAATTTCTGATTTTTACTTAAACATTGTGTGATGCAGTACATGGTAATTTGTGTGTGACCTCATGCGCGTGTGTTGGATCTGTGTACTTTGACTTTTGTTTGACTATGACTTAATCTGATGGCTTGGATTGCTTTGACTATGTTGACTGAAGAACATGCTAGTTATGGTGTTTTGCGCGCTTATTGGACCTAAGCCAGATTGATATCCACACCCCATGTTTTCAAGGCCCAATGATTTTGAACTGAATAATTACTAGGCATGCACCCCCTTCCCTCATTTCATTGCATTTTATTTTTCCATTTTTCTACACGTTTGCTTTTAATTTTTAAAAATACTAAATAGCATCATAAAATTCCACAAAAATTCATGAGCCTTTTTAAAACATTTAGAAAATTTTTCATGATTTTTTTTCTTGATTTTATGACTTTTTGCCCCTGTTCTATATTTTTCTTTGAATTTCTTTGGTGTGCATTCTTAATGTGGTACATGATCTTGTTTAATTTTGTTCTTGATCATTAAAAATTGTTTTGATGCTTTTCTTTTTGCATTGAGTCATTAGCATCTTGAGGTATGTTAAGTGATTTTTATTTGATTTTTTAGGTCATTTTATGGCATGTTTGGTGTTCACTTTTGTGCTACTTTGTATGATATGCCTATTTGACCATAGTGCATTGTTTGACATCATTTTGCCTTGGTTCCTTGCATGCTACTTTGATATGTGATTCATCTCTGATTAGTGAACTTCAATACCATGTTTTCATAATTTTCATGAGGCCATTTGATTTTTGTTTGATGCATTTCATTTAAAGCATTATAACATGTCATATCATTGTAATCTTTTGTGCATGTTTACATGTTTTCTTTTGTACATAATGGCATGATCATTTGCATATTTGGTGAACCATTCACTTGACATTATAGGTCATTGGTACATATTATATGTCATCCTTGCATGTTGACTTTCATTTAAACCTTGTGCACCTTTAACATGTGGTGTTTGTACTTGTGTTTTCTTTTGAACTTCCATTTCAATCCTACTTCTTCTATCACTTCTTAAATGCCTTGATGTGCTTCATGAATACTTGTGAGAGTTTTGTGAATCATTTTTCATTTCATTTCAATTCTGATCCATGGATTACATGTTCCATTTATGCACATTTCTTCTTTTCTCTTTCATCTTTCATTCTTCCTTTTCTTATGATATCATGTTCTAATGTCATGGAGGATGTTTGTTGCCTATCCACTTGAGTTTGATTGATAATAACCATTGGTTTCCATATGATGTACATTCTGGTTGTGGCTCTAGGATTTGGTTTCTCATTTAATTCTTTTGATTTTTATGGTGCATTACATGTTCTTTTACTTCTTATACTTCTTATACATGTTTACTAACCATGTAGGGGCTTTGGTAAGTTTCAATTGAGTGTGGATAAGGAATCCACATTCAACTTCTATCCTTTCTCTTTTACAATTCCATTTTATGTTTTGTTAAGCACTTATGTGCTTTCTTTTAATAACTCATCACCTTCCCTTTGTGAATTACAATTCATCTTCTACTTTAGAAGTGAATTGTTTAATTCATTCTTTCTTTAGACTTTAGGTTGAAACCTCACAAACCTTTAGGATCACTCCCTTTAATCTTCAATTAGGATTGAGTCTTAGTCCATATAGGTTTTACCTTTTCTCCTCTCTTGAGTCTCTCTTCTCATCTCTTAAAGAAAATTCAAAATATCTAATGAAGATAGGCATTTATTGCATTTAGGCCTTTCATATAAAGAAAAGATTATAAGGGGTCTTCTCTTATGATCTTAGAATGTGTAGCATATAGCCCTTCTTGGGTCAAGGTGTTAAACATTTGATCTTGTATGAGGGACCTAAATGCAATACTTGTTGAAGGTACAAATAATAAAAAGCACTTCTTCATTTCTTAATCAACAAAAAACACTTAATAAACACAAGTATGCTAGTGTGTTTGAACCTTGACAATTGGAACTAAGTGTGGGGGTCTTCTTCACCCTTAGTGTGCTTTCTTACTCATTCCATCTTGGAATGTGAGAATGTACACATTCCAATGACTAAGATCCAGATACACTGTCATATGCAAACAAATCCAAAACACTTTCTTCTAAAAGACAAAAAACAAACAATAACGTCTTTCCCTCGGGAATTCTTTTCTCACCTCATTCACTCTTAGCGTACGAACGCGCTTCTACTCGTTCTCTTGCAAGATGCTAACGCACTCGGACCAGCGAGCCTGCAACACCTGAGCTAGAACGTAAGCCGTTCTCTAAAAAAACGCAATCCATCCCTATTGAGGGGAACTACGTCGCTCTGATTCTCATGCTCCCGATGAGATACGTAGGCAGTGGGGTAGGGCCCATGCGAGCACTTCTTTTATTTTCCCTACATTTGTTTCTCGTTCCTTTTCCAGTTCTCTTTTCGTTCCTTTTCCAGTATTCTTTTCTATCACCCTTTGATCGAGACAAGCAAGCGTGGATCCCATCGGGTACGATGGACGCGTGGGGGTGCTAATACCTTCCTCTCGCGTAACCGACTCCCGAACCCAGTTCTCTTGGTCGTAAGACCATGCTTTTCCTTTCTCTTAGGTTTACGCGGTGTTTCCTTTCCCTCTCTTGGGATAAATACACATTGCTGGCGACTCTGTTCGGTGCCACTTTCGCGTTTGTACTTGGATGAAAATCCCGGGAGCGTCAGCTGGCGACTCTGCTGGGGACAGATTGACCTATTGCTGGTCCATCCTAAGCGAGTCAATCCTAGCGCTTGTTTGCTTTTCTTTCATTGGGTGTTTACTGTTGTGCTATATTTACAATTTTATTGTATGGTTACTTACTGCTTTACTGTACATTACTGTATTTATCGCATTTACTGCATTACATATCATTATTGTGCTGGACTGTGCTGTTGTTTTCTGTTTGGCGGGCGGGGTGTTCTGAGAGATAAGCCGACTACCAAGGCTTGAGTACACACATAGGTATTAGAGTGGATAGTCGTGACGCTTGCGTGGTGGTGACCACGTATTGTTGTTCATGAGACCCACAACCAGACGAGGTTCTATCAGGAGCTTTCTGCTACTGCATGTTATGCAGGCCAGTAGTTATTCTCTTGAGGAACTGTCGACTCTGGTGACCATTCCCGAGGACTCAGTTGCGGCACTCCTCCCGAGTTGTGACAGTGGCAGACCACATTCCGTGGCAAACCCATTGCACATTCTCGATCCGAGGACCCAATGCTGAGAACTTGCTATAGGACATCCCTTTTTGAAAGAGAATCAGCGGAGGCACTCCTCGATTGGCGATAGTACTGTACCCTGAGAGATGAATGTACTATTGCTTCTCGACCTCAGTGCCAGAAGCTGAGGACCTTTTTGTTTTGGAGAATCAGTTGAGGCCTCCTCGATTGATGATGATGCCAAACCAGAAATGGTGAACGTATCATCATTTCTCGACCTGAGAGCCCGGGATACTGAACATCCTAGTACCCACATGTGAGAAGGGCGGGTTGTTTACAGGTTTGCAGGTAACCATGACCTCCTACATACCCGGTTTTCTATCATCATTGCACAAAAAGGAAGTTTCATCCTATTGTATTCAGATGGTTCTTATCTATGGTTCTATATTAGTCTCAGAGCTACACTGACACCGTTCACAGTTCAGCACAGACACCTGATTACCTGATCACATTGCCCTTTGCATTGCATTATCATATCCTAACATACATGTTTATTCATTTCCAGGTGCATATATTACCCTTGATTCCAGTCATCAGGTCCCTGCAAAGATGAACACTAAAGAGAGGAAGAATATCATCAGCTATAAGTTCTTTACGCCTACTTTGGGCCCTATTGTTATGCTGAAGGGAATGGCGAGTCCTGCAGTACGAGAAGCTTTTGAAGAGAAATATGGGTGGATTTTATCTATGGTCCGTAATGTCAGTGATTATGAAGCCAGAGGTCTCCATACGTTGATGCAGTTCTATGATCCGCCTCTGAGGTGTTTTGTATTGCCAGACTATGTGTTGGTTCCTACCCTGGAGGAGTATTCCAACATGTTGGGGATTGCTATCAAGGAGGAGCCCCCTTTCTTTGGATCAGTGGGGGATCTTGACTTTGGAAAGGTGGCTGGTGCTCTTTATTTGAGCAAATCAGAGTTAGGCGACAATGTCTCCAACAAAGGAAAGATTCGTGGTTACAAGCTGGAATATCTGATTAAGAAGGCCCAGGAAGCAGCTAAAGGCGAGAATTGGCTTGTTTTTAATGCTTTCCTAGCCCTTTGTATATACGGCATAGTGTTGTTTCCCAACGAGCCGGATTTCATTGATACGGACGCTATACGAATATTCCTGATGAAGAACCCGGTGCCAACGCTACTGGGAGATCTTCACTACTCGTTGTACAACCGAAACGAAAAGAAAAGAGGAGGGATAATTCGTTGTTGTGTACCCTTATTCTATAAGTGGTTTGCAGGCCGTTTACCACAATCAGGGGCTTTTGTGGATTCCAAAGATTCTCTAGAGTGGAAACAGCGTTTAATGGGATTGGTGGCCAAGGACATCGTATGGGTAGATCATGGGCTGATTGGCAAGAATATTATCCACAGCTGTGGTAAGTTCCCTAACGTTCCACTAATAGGAAGAATGGGTGGGATTAACTACAATCCTTCTTTGGCAATTCGACAATTTGGGTATGCCCTGACAGGTCCGCCTATTAAGAGAGATGTGGAGGAGTCCCTCTATTTTCATACATCAGATGGGTGGGAAGCAGCACAGAAAGCTTCTGAAAGCTGGGGTAGCATACTGAAAAAGGGGAAAGTTACTCTAGGAAAGCCTAACAACCAGGTTTATCCAGCATATGAAGAGTGGGTGAAGAAAAGAGTTGAAGATTTTCTCTTGCCTTTTGGTAAGGCACCTCTTTTGTATCCGGAGAATGAGAAAGCAAGAAGCACTGTTACTGTGGAAGAAGTTGACAAGTTGCAAGCCTTGGTGAAAAAGCTCCAAGGAGAGAATTCCGAGTTGAGTAGCCGTCTTCAGAATGCTCTACATGCCAACAAAGAGTTGGAGCAGAAAGCCCAAGATGCTGAACAAATCCTAACTGCAAAAGAAAAAGACTTTGCTGGAAGAGCCCAACATTTCCGGAAGATTAGTAAAGGTGCTGATGATGCTACTCAAGCCCACAAGCAAACCAAACAGGCGTTAGCACAGACCAAAGAAAAGTTAACAAAGTTTCAGCACGCTTGGGACGAAGTTAGGATAGAGAATGCTGAATTACAGGAACAGTTGCAGATTAAGGATGAAGAGCTTGAAAAGGCGCATGAGCAGAGGAGAAAGTATCGGGAAAGCCTCGGTAAGAGTCAAGAGCAGCTAGAAGAAGCTAGAGGTGAGCTGAGGAATACCAAGAAAGAGCTTGAAGAAGTCATGATAGAAAGAGAGATACTCAAGATGCAAGCCGGCATAAAGAGACACAAAGGAGTGTGTGATGACGAGGCTCTGATGCTGCATATGGGTTCTTTAACTGAAGCTCTTGAGAAAAGGGAGGTCTTGATCAAAGAAATGATTGAAAAGCCGAATCACCAGCGTACCCGTATACTTTTTGAGGAGATCAAATACTCAAGTGATAAGCTGAAGGATGTGGAATTGTCAGACTGATGTTCTTTTCCTTATATTTTGTTATTAATGGTTACCATCAGGCTTGTTGATGGATCCATTTTTCCTTGTATTGCATTTGCGGTTGAACCTTTCTTAAATGTACTTGAATACTTTGTTGAATGAGTATGAGCAGTTTTATTCAGAATTATTCCTTATCAGATAGCTGCACACAAGCACATGACCACGATACGTCTCTTTATATCACGATTTCTGGTCTTCAGATTTCTGTGGTTTGGATTGGAATCAGGGTATAAAGCACCTCGGAAATGACAAACATAGCATTGCATGGCATTGCATATCATTTTGCTTTTTTGTTACTTGCTCTTCAGGTACTCGTTGCGGGGTCTCTAACCTTTATTTGATTTCAGGAAGTATAGATGAGAATCATATTCACCGATATTCGACGCGAAGAAATCAAGTAAGAATCATGGATCAAATGCAGAAGGATTTGGCTGGGGTGAGGGCCCAATTGGGGCATTTTATGGGGGACATTCAGGCGCTGTCCCGAGGTCAGGAACTACTGAGGGAGGAAGTCAACCAGATGAAGATTCAAATGGGCCTGGTCATGGAAATCTTGAATAAGGTGTTAAAAAAGGAAAATGATCATGTGCCCGCTTCCACAACAGAGGTCTCTACTCCTCCCATCTCTTTGGGATATGCTTTGGATCATGGATTGCTTCGTGAATCTCCTCTGAAAGCTAAAGGTTCAGAGCTCTCGCATCAGCAGTCACTTCCTGATTTCCAAGAGGATCCTAAGTCAGAGGGGCCTAAGAGGAAGTTCGATCCCATTCCGATTTCGTACGCGCAATTGCTTTCTTACTTGCTTGAGCTCAAGCTGGTTGAGTGTGTAAGTTTGGGACCGTTGCCCATGAAGATTCCTCTGGGACCTAATGCTAAGGCTAGATGTGAGTTCCATTCTGGGGCACCTGGTCACAACGTTGAGAATTGTACCAGGTTCAAGCATAAAGTCCAGGAGCTAATTGATTCAGGGGCAATCAAGTTTGCATCAGTTGGTGCTGGTAAACCAAGTGATGTCACTCCCATTGTTGCAAGGGAACTGAGGACTCTCTCCTTTTCCAAAGGGTCTACCTCGCGTCAGGGATCTCTTCCACAACCCTGTGTTGCAGAAGACCTATGTCAGCAACCCTTATTTGTGCCTCAGCCGAATGCAGAAAGGAAAGTGCAGGGCCAGGTTGGGCGCCCGAACCAGCAGCAGCAAGATTATCAGCAGCGGAGGCTACTCAGACCAAGGAAGCCCAAGAGGACATTTGATCATATTCCTATTCCGTACAGTCAGTTGTTGGCTCGTTTGCTCAAAAGTTCGCAAATCCAGCTGAGAAGGGCCATGCCCGTGCCATACCCCATTCCTCCGGACTATGACATGAGTGTTAGCTGTGAGTTCCATTCAGGAACGTTTGGGCACACACTTGATAACTGTAATGTGTTCCAGCACAAGGTGCAGGATTTGATTGACTCAAAGGTTATCACCCCAGACGGTACCCCACAAGGTGAAGCTTCTGTACCATGGTGAGTGCTCAAAGTTACAAGAACATCACCAGAAGTGGTCAGTCTAGACGGAGCCAAGCCTCCTCAACAACGACAATCTTTATTTTCCTTGCTGCATTTTCATATGTAGTCTTTATTTGTTCGTTCAGACATTGTTCGCATGTTAAAATTTGTTTGTATTTGGTATGAGGATTTTAATGCAATGAATATGTTTTCTTGAAGAATTTCATTTGTGTTTACTCATTTAATGCTAATGTGTACTGCAATACCATTTTTCTTGCTCAAACTCTATGAGGGAGAATGATGATCTGAAAACGCAAAAATCTCTAATTGTGTGCTTTTGAATAGAACCCTGTTGAGGATATACAGGCATTGTTTCAACTCCCCAAACACTGAAGATATAAGGGAGATAGACCCTCGTTAACCCCTTTGAGCCTTGAAGTAGGAGTTTCTTTCGTACGGAAAAAACCCTCACATTTAACCCAGGGGCAGGGTAGGCGTCAGTTAATTTGACCGAGCGTTCAAACCTCAAAAGGAGTGTGCATCTGAGGATCCATTACCTTCTATTCTGCCATCAAGAGGTCAAGAGATGTGAAACCACAATGGTTATCCATCAACAATCAAAGAGTAAGGCAGTCACGACCTTTCCAATCAAGTCAAGACAAGCCAGTGTCACACGATTTGTTCAAGAAAAAAGGAAAAAGAATAAAAAAAAATGAAAAAATGAAAAAAGCCCGCTAAGTTGAAACTTGAAAACAAGCAACTTAGGCAAAAGTTAGGGCATCCCACTGGACTCTGAAATTAAAGATTCAAAAGAATCAGTCCAGGCAAAAATTAGGGATCAAAAAGCAAAAGAATGTGAAAGCGAAAAACAAAAGGATTACAAAAGAAAATCCTCGAGCAAGAACAAAGTTGTGTGACTATGGACACAAGACAAAGGGGTGACTGTCAATCCAAAGCCTCATTAGGTGTCAAACCATCAGATGCATGGGTTCCTTAAAGATCACGAAATCTTTTGAGAGGCGAACGCTTGTGCAAATTAGCTGAACGTAGGACTGGAGAACATCACGAAGAGTGGGTGGGCACCAATAAACTTTGAGCCATAAATCCTTTTTTCTCAAAACCTTGAACCAGGCCCCGTTACAACCCTCAAAAGTCCTAATTGAAACAGGGTTATTTCAAAGGCATACTACCAAGAGATAGCGTTCCTGACTCCTATCAGTTGTGCTAAAAGATCTTTGTTGGTGTTGCATGTGCATTGCATTATTTCTTTCAAAAATTAATGTCGTATCCTAACCCGTGATTCGCTCACAAAAGGGTTTGCTACATCTTTTTAGTAAAACTTCGAGATTAACATGTTGTGTTGCATTAGAATTTTCATTTTCAGAATAAAACATTTTCTGCTTGCATACATTTGTTTGACATCAAAAGAAGTTTACATATGGAAATTCAGTCCAGAAGCTTAATCTTGCCGAGTTGAGGATCCTGAAACTCCCGAAGGGCAGCCATATCCAATGGTACTTCCTCAGGAAACTTTGTTGGGCAGGGGCTTTCCCAACAAGTTGTGCTAAGACGTAGTCGATCTGGGGCAATCACGTCGAACCATCTCTTTAAGGTGTAGCTCATCTGAGCCAATCACGTCGAACCATCTCTTTAAGGTGTAGCTCATCTGAGCCGATCACATCGAGAAATCTCTTCAAAGTTCAGCCAAACTGGGGCAATTACTGCGAGATTCAAATCCCTACAAATGCAAGCATTTTTTGTTTTCCTTCGAAGATCAGTAGTCAGGGGCAAAACCACTTCAAGGTTCATACTGGGGCAAGCTATACCAAGAGCACGAGAAGTTAGTCCATCCAAACGACTAATCAGCCTATCCAGAGTTCAGAATACTGGGACAGAATATCCCACGGTGGTATGAGATTGTTCATGAATCTTTTCAAGGCGAATTCCTCTGTAGTCCATACGGTCTGGGGAAGTTACGGCGAGATCACGGGATCATGTCTTCTAGACGAGTAATCACTTATTTCCATGCAGAAGACTGGGGCAATCATGTTCGAGAAAGGTGGTCACCCTTTTGTCACAACGTTCACTGATTAAGTCCATCATTCGGTCGACGGTCGGTCACGACGGTTCGATATCATTGAATTAAGTTCAACTGGGTACCGTTGCATCTTATTAAGTCGATTCTCTTATTCAGTCCTTCCAACAGCTACAAGCTTTTCTGTGTCGATAACGGTCACAGGTTCCCCAAAAGAGTGGTCTCGTCGACACCGAAACTGATGGTCATTATCCCCAGCGAAGTCACAAGAGTTTGAAGAGGCTAGATCTTCTGTAAAATCCTCTTATGACATCCTCTTCGGGGACGAATTGTTGTGTTGTCCAAGCATAGGGCATGTTTGTTTCCCCAGCATGAAGTGTTGGTCATCCCCAGTAGAGTTTGAGGACAGTTGGTCTTCTGTAAAATCCTCTCAAAAGGCTTTCCCCAGCACGAGACGTTTTAAAGCAGTTTCCGCCAGCAGAGTTTGTTATAAACTCGTCATCCCTAACGGAATTGTCTAAAGGGAAGCTCGCCTAACATGGGGCATTGTGGTACTTATCCTAAGCTTGACAGTCATATTCTTCAGCAGAATACTGTGGATTTGCTTTGGGTTTCCCCAACAGATCTCTAAGGACTCTTTCCTAGCAAGTTGCAGTGGAATGTTCTAACCAGGATTTGCATATCCCTGGCAGAGTAGCCCTGATACCCAGCAAGATCGTATCTCTGGTCATGGTATCCCCACAGAGGTCAGCATCGAATCTCGTCAGCAACTCCCAGCTGAGTTGTTGTTCTTCCCGCAGAGGTGTATAGGATCGGCAGAGTCTATTCCTCAACAAGGATGGTACAGTCTTTCCCCAGCCAGGTCAGAAGGTTGATAACCCCTATAAAGGGTCTTGGATTGGATAGATCCTCAAGCAGAGTTTTTTATGACTCTTCCTCCCTAGCAAGACGCCATGCAAAGGAATTCTCATTCCCAGCGGAATCGCTGTGACCAGAATTCATTCCCCTAACAGATGAAGTGATTCCTGGCAGATTTATTATTCTTCAAGTCCAATTTATTTTTGGCAAGCTTGACAATTCGAAGCAGACGGATTGTTCATTCATTCTCCAGTAGAGAGGTTATCCTTTCAGGAGTCTCCAAAGTCAAATCATTGGTCTTTGCTCCTCAGCAGAGTCAGCAGAGATGTCTGACACAGATGCAGAGAGTAATACAATTTTGCAAATTCTAAAAGCCCAACAGTGGATTGGCAAAAGTCCGTCTTCGGGTGGCAAAAGTCCAACAGTGGATTGGCAAAGGTCCATCTAAGGGTGGCATATTCTAAAAGTCCAACAGTGGATTGGCAAAAGTCCATCTTCGGGTGGCAAAGCAGCTAAAAGTCCAACAGTGGATTGGCAAAGGTCCATCTAAGGGTGGCATATTCTAAAAGTCCAACAGTGGATTGGCAAAAGTCCGTCTTCGGGTGGCAAAAGTCCAACAGTGGATTGGCGAAAGGTCCATCTAAGGGTGGCATATTCTAAAAGTCCAACAGTGGATTGGCAAAAGTCCGTCTTCGGGTGGCAAAAGTCCAACAGTGGATTGGCGAAAGGTCCATCTAAGGGTGGCATATTCCAAAAGTCCAACAGTGGATTGGCAAAAGTCCATCTTCGGGTGGCACGAAGCTGCAAAGTCCACCAGTAGTGTGGCAGGCCAGTAGTCGTCTGGAGTTGCGTAAAAGACATTATTAAAGTCCACCAGCAGTGTGGCAAGCCAGTAGTCATCTGGCGTCGTTCAAAAAGACATTTCTAAAGTCCACCAGTAGTGTGGCAGGCCAGTAGTCGTCTGGAGTTGCATAAAAGACATTATTAAAGTCCACCAGCAGCGTGGCAAGCCAGTAGTCGTCTGGCGTCGTTCAAAAGACGTTATCAAAGTCCACCAGTAGCGTGGCAGGCCAGTAGTCGTCTGGAATTGCATAAAAGACATTGTGAAAGTTTACCAGTAATGCGGCGAGCCAGTAGTCGTCTGGTGTCGTTCAAAAGACAGATTCCTACGACAATGTTTCATTGAAGATTCAATCCAGCAATGTCGGGGGAGTTTCCTCCTCATCATCCAGAGCAAATTTTTGGTTATATTTGGTATTCAATCACTATATACCTTGAAAGTCCGAAAGCAATTGCTTTCAGGCATTCAGGTCTACAGCGCTTGAATAAGGGCAGCTGTAATACCCCAAAATTTGCTCTCCCTCTTTGTCATCATAGCATGGCATTATCATTTATCATATCATATCCACCTCATTAACATTACATTGCATTTAACATAGAAAAATGAAGCATGGCATCCTTCTTACCATCAGGGCATGTGATCAGGTGGAAGGTGGACAATCAAGGAATCATTCAAAGCACAAAAAGGTCAATCAAGTTGCCTCAAGGCAAGCCAAGAGTCTCTCATGTCTCATACCATCTCAATTGATCATCCACAACCTCAAGGATAAGAGATACAATGGGAGATTGAAGCATTACAGCTTTCACTATGCAAGAGGTTCAAAAAATGAAGGAAAACCCTCAAAAGAGATAGCTCATTGATCCAAAATCATCCTCAAATGGCATATATCATCATCCTTTAAGAGGATACATAACATACTCTGAGGAATTGGAAATTGAAGACTGCACATTTTTTTCCTAGGAGGTGGGCACCAAAACTAGGGTTTCTAATAAAATCAGGGAATTTTTGATTTTTTGGACCAAATTTGATGTCATGGTATTTCATATGTCCCTAAGTGTATGTGTATGGAAAATTGCCTCTCAATTGGTTTTGGAAGTGTTTCAATTGGGAGAAAAATCAGAAATCAGGAAAATTGGGGCCAAGTCAAATAATCAGAGGAAAAAGTCAACTCTTGACTTTTTGAGCCCAAAATCATGAAATTCATGTTACATATGTCCAATGTACAAAATTTGGTCAAGAAACTCCAAAGGAATCATGAAAAAATCAAGAGGTGGAAAGTTGCCATTTTTGGAAGAGGAAGGGTTACTAAAAATAGCAAGTTTTGGCCATTTTGCATCAGAGTTTGAACCAAGGCCATTTAAAATTGAAGCACCAAATGAAAATTCCACTCGGCCACAACAAAAGATCTTGTTTTAAGCTTCACATCCATATGTGGAACATCTCCATTGGATAAAAATTGAGTGAGATATGATTGATCAAAGTTTGAGCAAAGTAGGTCCAAAACTAGGTCATGACCAAGATTTTCAAGGCACGCGCGCAGTCATTTTCTCAAACACTTGGTGGGCCAAATGTATTTATCAATTACTCATGATTAGAGGCTTCAAATGGAAAACTTTTCAACATCAAAGTTGTTCCTTGTAGTGTCATCTTCAATACTCATGTTGGACAAAATTCCATTTGATCAAGTTATAGTGGAGATATATTGGTTCAAGGTCATGTTAATTGTGCTGAAATTTTGTGTGCCAAGTTGCCATGCCATGACTTGCTTGCCACGCCCACAAATCAGTTCCAAACCCTGATGTTCCAAGCTATTTTTCACCAACTTCCAAGCCTTAATTCAATCCAAAATCAACATCAATCATGTTCTATGATGTTCTATCTTTCATTTGGCACCTAAACCTCATTGAATCATTCACTAACAAGAGAGAAAATCATCTTCAAACAACCACTGCTGTATTTGTTCTTAACTGTCATGAAAAACCAAAAAAAAACAAATGTTGTTGTTGATTGTCATAGCACTCACCCGTGCATTGCTCATACTGTCCAACCATTTCCTCTTTCAACCAAACACATTTCACCTACACTATGCACACTAGCACGTGCCTTGCATGAAATTGGAAAAAGCAAAATTGCTAAGCAAGTTTCTGATATCACAGCCATGCCCTCACCTTTTCAATTCCACCATAACTGTCATGAACCACCACCACCTTATCATTGCCAATCTAACTCGCCCCCTAACTAACTTGACTCAGTTAGTTAGGGTGGACTCACTTTAACCACCTTAACTCAATTAACCAACTCACTAAACCATGGTTAACTCATAGTATAAAACAAAACTTCTCTTCACAAATTCATTTTCAACTGGATTCTCACTCTTTCTCTCACAAACACTCTCTCTTCTCTGAACTTTTTCTCTTCTCTCTCTCTCTTTGAGTTCACACGGATTCATCAAATTTTCCTTCTACATCTCATCTCCACAATCATCATTGTTCAGTTTTGATCAAGAACAAGAGTGGATAAGTTCAATTAATCCAGTTTCACTTCAATTCAGTTGAAGCTTCAATTTGGTTTTCTGCACGATTTCAAGAGCATACGCCTTTATTTGGCCAAATCAAGCTCCAGACCAAGTGTTTCTCTGATTTTCTCAAGAATCTCAAGGAACTGCAAGTTCAGGTTCCAAAACACTCAAACATTTCATACGCATTTTCTTGATTATTTTGTTATTTTCATGATGATATGAGCTCACTAGGAGCATTTGAACACTGTCTAGTTGATAGAGCTTCTTAGAAGCCTAGATCCAAAAACTTAGGGCAATATGTTCGTGCTTGTTTCTTGCTGTATGTGAATGGTTTGATGATTTCATTGATGGATTTGGAATGTACGTGATTTCCTCTTTATTTTGATGTATGCCACGTGATTTTTTGGATGGTTTGGAAGTTGCAGTCGCCGGAGAGTGGCCGGAGAAGGTGACCGGAGGTCCCTCTCCGGCCGGTGAGGGTTTGAATTAGGGTTTAGTGCATTTTAAGTCGTGACCGTTGGATGTGTGTGATCGTGTGGCTACCATGTTGACAGCACATTAAAATTCACGTGCAAGTCATGTGCCTAATTTCTGATTTTTACTTAAACATTGTGTGATGCAGTACATGGTAATTTGTGTGTGACCTCATGCGCGTGTGTTGGATCTGTGTACTTTGACTTTTGTTTGACTATGACTTAATCTGATGGCTTGGATTGCTTTGACTATGTTGACTGAAGAACATGCTAGTTATGGTGTTTTGCGCGCTTATTGGACCTAAGCCAGATTGATATCCACACCCCATGTTTTCAAGGCCCAATGATTTTGAACTGAATAATTACTAGGCATGCACCCCCTTCCCTCATTTCATTGCATTTTATTTTTCCATTTTTCTACACGTTTGCTTTTAATTTTTAAAAATACTAAATAGCATCATAAAATTCCACAAAAATTCATGAGCATTTTTAAAACATTTAGAAAATTTTTCATGATTTTTTTTCTTGATTTTATGACCTTTTTGCCCCTGTTCTATATTTTTCTTTGAATTTCTTTGGTGTGCATTCTTAATGTGGTACATGATCTTGTTTAATTTTGTTCTTGATCATTAAAAATTGTTTTGATGCTTTTCTTTTTGCATTGAGTCATTAGCATCTTGAGGTATGTTAAGTGATTTTTATTTGATTTTTTAGGTCATTTTATGGCATGTTTGGTGTTCACTTTTGTGCTACTTTGTATGATATGCCTATTTGACCATAGTGCATTGTTTGACATCATTTTGCCTTGGTTCCTTGCATGCTACTTTGATATGTGATTCATCTCTGATTAGTGAACTTCAATACCATGTTTTCATAATTTTCATGAGGCCATTTGATTTTTGTTTGATGCATTTCATTTAAAGCATTATAACATGTCATATCATTGTAATCTTTTGTGCATGTTTACATGTTTTCTTTTGTACATAATGGCATGATCATTTGCATATTTGGTGAACCATTCACTTGACATTATAGGTCATTGGTACATATTATATGTCATCCTTGCATGTTGACTTTCATTTAAACCTTGTGCACCTTTAACATGTGGTGTTTGTACTTGTGTTTTCTTTTGAACTTCCATTTCAATCCTACTTCTTCTATCACTTCTTAAATGCCTTGATGTGCTTCATGAATACTTGTGAGAGTTTTGTGAATCATTTTTCATTTCATTTCAATTCTGATCCATGGATTACATGTTCCATTTATGCACATTTCTTCTTTTCTCTTTCATCTTTCATTCTTCCTTTTCTTATGATATCATGTTCTAATGTCATGGAGGATGTTTGTTGCCTATCCACTTGAGTTTGATTGATAATAACCATTGGTTTCCATATGATGTACATTCTGGTTGTGGCTCTAGGATTTGGTTTCTCATTTAATTCTTTTGATTTTTATGGTGCATTACATGTTCTTTTACTTCTTATACTTCTTATACATGTTTACTAACCATGTAGGGGCTTTGGTAAGTTTCAATTGAGTGTGGATAAGGAATCCACATTCAACTTCTATCCTTTCTCTTTTACAATTCCATTTTATGTTTTGTTAAGCACTTATGTGCTTTCTTTTAATAACTCATCACCTTCCCTTTGTGAATTACAATTCATCTTCTACTTTAGAAGTGAATTGTTTAATTCATTCTTTCTTTAGACTTTAGGTTGAAACCTCACAAACCTTTAGGATCACTCCCTTTAATCTTCAATTAGGATTGAGTCTTAGTCCATATAGGTTTTACCTTTTCTCCTCTCTTGAGTCTCTCTTCTCATCTCTTAAAGAAAATTCAAAATATCTAATGAAGATAGGCATTTATTGCATTTAGGCCTTTCATATAAAGAAAAGATTATAAGGGGTCTTCTCTTATGATCTTAGAATGTGTAGCATATAGCCCTTCTTGGGTCAAGGTGTTAAACATTTGATCTTGTATGAGGGACCTAAATGCAATACTTGTTGAAGGTACAAATAATAAAAAGCACTTCTTCATTTCTTAATCAACAAAAAACACTTAATAAACACAAGTATGCTAGTGTGTTTGAACCTTGACAATTGGAACTAAGTGTGGGGGTCTTCTTCACCCTTAGTGTGCTTTCTTACTCATTCCATCTTGGAATGTGAGAATGTACACATTCCAATGACTAAGATCCAGATACACTGTCATATGCAAACAAATCCAAAACACTTTCTTCTAAAAGACAAAAAACAAACAATAACGTCTTTCCCTCGGGAATTCTTTTCTCACCTCATTCACTCTTAGCGTACGAACGCGCTTCTACTCGTTCTCTTGCAAGATGCTAACGCACTCGGACCAGCGAGCCTGCAACACCTGAGCTAGAACGTAAGCCGTTCTCTAAAAAAACGTAATCCATCCCTATTGAGGGGAACTACGTCGCTCTGATTCTCATGCTCCCGATGAGATACGTAGGCAGTGGGGTAGGGCCCATGCGAGCACTTCTTTTATTTTCCCTACATTTGTTTCTCGTTCCTTTTCCAGTTCTCTTTTCGTTCCTTTTCCAGTATTCTTTTCTATCACCCTTTGATCGAGACAAGCAAGCGTGGATCCCATCGGGTACGATGGACGCGTGGGGGTGCTAATACCTTCCTCTCGCGTAACCGACTCCCGAACCCAGTTCTCTTGGTCGTAAGACCATGCTTTTCCTTTCTCTTAGGTTTACGCGGTGTTTCCTTTCCCTCTCTTGGGATAAATACACATTGCTGGCGACTCTGTTTCGGTGCCACTTTCGCGTTTGTACTAGGATGAAAATCCCGGGAGCGACAACATGTTCCATCTTTTGGAAAGCTTCCACAACAAGAGCTTCAGAAAGGACAAATATCGAATTCCTCGTCATAACCTTGGAAACATATATATCTTCAAGATTAATCTCTTAGGCAACAACTTTTGTTGATATGTCCTTTGCTGTGTGGATTCCACAAAGCAAGCCATTATCCTTCGACTTGCTATTTTCCCTATTACTCCACTCTACTCCAATCGATTACACCAACCAAAACCCGATACAGATGATCAAAGAGATTATAACAATAGATAATTAAAATCTAAGAAACTGGAATAGAGGATGGAGCTAGTAGATACGAATTCGAAATTGAAAGAGGTGGTGGAGTTTGGATGTAGAGATGGATTTGTATTTGGAAACATGGATATGCATTGGATTATGGATAATTGATTTTGAATGAGCAAATGGATTTTGACAAATGGTTTAGAATATAGATCTTGGTTAAATTTGGATTTTGGATATAGACAATGATTATTTGTGAAGTGAATGGAAATGAATTTGAATCCTAAAATGGAAATCAAAAATAGTTTTAAAGTGGATATAGTTTTTAACAAATGGACATGATTATTAAAACGGACAATTGGACTAAAAATAGACATTAGGAATTGGATTATGGTTTACGGTTGAAATGCATATCAAAAGTGGGTTATGGTTTACGATATGGGGTGGATACGGATTTACGAACTTGTATCTTGAATTCCAAATATCTTAAAGCGTTGGCCCAATCCAAATTCAAACTCAAATACTCCATGAACTCCACCTCGAATCAACTTCAATCTCCTCCCTCATTAACTTGTGTTATAAGCAATGAATAATATGCAACTGAGAGAATAATTCTGTCCTGACCACAATATAAACCCACAACTAGATCTCATGTCCAGATGCCTTTGCCATGAACCCTAACCACCATCTTCAATTGATGAACATCAACCAAGTCGCACAGAAGATAAGAAACCAAGATCCCACGCCTCAGGAGCACAATGCAAATGAATGAATGAGTATGACCTAATGGATATGCAGATGAGAGCGAAGCGAAAGCCAGAAAAAGTTAAAAAAGTGTAGGGCAAATTTTGGGGTGCTTCAAGTTGCACCTAAATTTTGTCCAAATCCATGGAGAAATGAGAAAGTTAGAGCCTTCACGCAAATTGCCAAACCTAGGCCTTGCCTTGGGCAAGGGCTAGGCCATGGCGCCTTGGCCAGGCCTAGAACTTGGCACCCCTTATGTATTAATGGGGTGGTTTTGATACACAGATGTATCACCACCCCAGTGGTAGCACGCATATGTGTTTGGCTTGATGGTCGTGGGTTCAACACCCACCCATACCATTTTTTTTTCACTTTGCCATATTTTGCTATTTTTGCTATTTTTTATGGTATTTGTTAATTAATTCTAAAATTAATTTCTCTCTCAATTTTAATTATTTTTTATTGGTTCTTTTTTTGAAAATTCTCAAAAATATTAAAATATTTTATTCCATAAAAGTTTCTCAAAAAATATTATTTATTTCATATATTTAGTATTTTTGTAAAGAATTATATTTTATTTGTTGTTTTAACACTTAAAATATTTCTTTCTCTTGATTTTGCAAATTCAAATAACTTTCAAATCATTCTATGAATGAAACATGATTTTTCAAACATTAATCCAATATCACAACTTGTTTTTCACACATGTTTAATAATTTTGATCATTTTAATTAAATTTTTATTCAATTAAAATACATTTTAAAATCAAATTAGGGTTTTGATTATTTTCACCCTCACAAATCTTTTTCAAAACACTCATGGGCCTCTAATAGTGTGTAAGATCCATCCCTTGTCACACTAAAACCATTTTGGGCCTCACTCATTATATAAGTCCCAGTACGATTTTAAAAATCTCGGCGCAATCGCCGTTTTCAAACAATTTTAAATTGGGCCTCCCCTTGTGTTGTAAGTCCCATTTTTCTTCTTTTTCAAACACTTTGGGCCTCTTAATAGAGTGTAAGGGCCAACCCTCTTTTGTACATAAAATAATTTGGGCCTCAGTCATTGTATGAGTCCCAGTAAAATTTTCAAAACAACGGTGCGATCACTGTTATTTCTGGGCCTCTCCTTGAGTTGTAAGCCCCATCTCTTGTACAAAAAAATAAACTTTTAGGCCTCTAACAGAGTGTAAGACCCAACCTCTTTGTAAATACAATATTTTGGGCCTCAGTCATTGTATAAGTCCCGATATAATTTTCAGATCAATGGTACGATTACTGTTTTTCATCTGGGCCGCTCTTTGAGTATAAGCCCCAATAATCTTTTCAAAACAACTTTCCCTTTTGATTTAGGTTCAAATTCATAGTTGTTATCAAAACTTTCTTTAATTTCTTGAACAACTAATTTCTTTAATTTAGGTTCAAATTCATAGGTGTTAACATGGAAGCTTGCTCACCTGTAAGTTTTATCAGCTTTCTTTTACATACTTGCACATATATATATATATTTGTTTGTGCTGGAAGCTTGCTCAGTTGTAAGTCCTCCTACCCTCTTTTTACATACAGTATATATTTCATCTGTACATATATACCTATATATTATCTGCTTAGAGTTTTCCCCGGAAATTAGGTCTAGGATTAGATAAACCCACTGGTCACTCTTTCAATAGTCAAAACTAGTTCCCCATTGGAATTCCAGATACAGTCTTCCCTTCTCTTGGTCTTATACAATATGCAACAAAGAGAAAGGCATTATTCCTGGTGAAACTTTTCTCAGACTGTCACTATTAGAAAATTGTCAAAGAAATTCATTTCCCCAGAGAGGATTAATTCCCGGTGAAACCTCTCTTGAATTTCTTCAAACCCTAGAACTGTTCACTAAAGAAAAGATTATTCCTGGTGAAACTTTTCTTGAACTCTTCTTAAGTTTGGACCCACAGGCTTCCTAAAAGCATCCCCGCCTCCTCTTGGGCTTTGTACAAGGACCCTCCGGCTTCTTAAAAGTTCTCATGCCTTCTCTTGGGCTTAATACAAGGACTCTGAAGACCTCTTAAAGGTATAAGACAGAACTTAGTCATCCTTTGTTAGAGCAGTCTTTCTAAAGAGTCAAAACCTTGGACAATTTAGGGTTGATTCTCACCCCTTAAAACATCAGCCTCCTCTTGAGCACATACAAAGATAAACTCTTCCATACCAATAGACTTGGACAATCTAATCTCCTCTTGGATCTCAAAGACATTCTCAAGTTCCCTAAAAACACAGGAAAAAACCCTTGTCATTTAACCATTCTCCAGGAGAGTTAAAACCTCTATAGGTTTCCAAAACTCAATCTTTAAACTCTCACTTTAAATTTCCCCCAGCCAGGGTTAGCTTATCATCAATATAACCCTATCCCAAATCAGAACCTCAGCAAGAGTTGATCCCCCGACTTGGACCTGCCTTTGGATCTCAATAATCCTCAGCAGAAGCCAGCCTCCTCTTAGGCTTTGTATAATGATTTTCCACAGCAGAATTAGCCCCAACAATACCCTTTTGTTGAGTCCATATTCTTTCTTAAAACACTCTCTTGTTGAGTTAACCCTTTTTAGCTTCAATCTTGGGCTTTGTACAAGACAAACAAAGCACTCTCTTGTTGAGTCAATCACCTTTCCACACTCTCTTGTTGAGTCAATGGTACAAAACATAAACACTCTCTTGTTGAGTCATTCTTTTTAGCCTCAATCTTGGGCCTTGTACAAGACATATATAAACTTTCTCAAACAAAGTCAAAATCTTCATAACCTTCTCTTAAGCTCTGGAGAAATATCTTCCCCAGCAGAGTCAATTCCTCCCAGCCTTCTTTTAGGCTTTGAGAATTAATATCCCTAAGCAGAGTCGATCCTCTTTTCAGCCTCAATCTTGGGCTTTGTACAAGACACCCATAAATATCCCCTCACTAGTAGAGTCAACATTGTTCAGCCTCAATCTTGGGCTTTGTACAAGACACCAAATAAAATACTCTCTTGTTGAGTCAATATTTTTTCAGCCTCAATCTTGGGCTTTCTACAAGACATCGTATAAATCTCTCCAGCAGAGTCAATCTTCTTTTAGCCTCAATCTTGGGCTTTGTACAAGACAAATAAAATCTCTCACCTATAGAGTCAGTTTCCTCTTTTAGCCTCAATCTTGGGCTTTGTACAAGACAGACAAAATATTTCCCCGGAAAAGTCAACTTATAGCCTCCTCTTAGGCTTTGTATAATGATATCCCCAAAAGATTCAGTCTCTTTTTAGCCTCAATCTTGGCCTTTGTACAAGACAGATAAACACTCTCTTGTTGAGTCAGCCTTTTCTAGCCTTCTCTTAGGCTTTGCATAAGGACTTCCCCAGTGGAGTCAATCAATCTCTTAGCTTCAACCTTGGGCTTTGATCAAGGCACACAAAAATCAACATCCCCTCGGAGGAAATCAAAATCTCTCTGTAGGAAAACATTTCTCTGTACAATCACACATTAAAACAGACATTGAAAACAAACCCTAATCCCAGATAACTATTGTAAGTGGCACACTTGTTAATTCAAAAATCCAAGCTATCGTCCATCTCTTATCCTGGTAAAAAATCCTCTCTTTCATCTAATTGCTGTAAGCGGCAAGGCTCTGGATTATTTACATCCACGCCACTGTCCCTCTCTTAGCATGAAAGACTCCTAAGAAAAAATGGCATTGCTCAACACTGAGTTAAAGTTTCCTCCTTTAGGACAAATCCCTCATAAAGGAAATTATGGCATTGCTGGATTCTCATTTCCCAGTTAAAGTAATTTTCCTTTATAAACAGTCACCCAACAGTTGTGATAAACAGACGAGATGTCTCCCTTTAGAGATGACAAATTCTCTCTCAGTCAATCCTTTTAGCTTCAATCTTGGGCTTTGAACAAGAAACAAATACTCCTTTTAGCTTCAATCTTGGGCTTTGAACAAGACACCAAAACATCTTTTCCTCCCATAGAATAGGAGGAACTACGATTTCTCTGATTTCCCTGTTTATCTTTAACGGGAATACGTAGGCATAAGATTACGAAAACTTAGCGAGCACACCAAACAAAAACTTTAGGTCCAGTACCTTCACACACCAATCAAAACTAAGGTCCAGTACCTCACCAAAATCATCAAAGAATCACTCTCTCAAACATATCTCAAAAAAGAAACTTCCTCATTTACAGACAAACACCAGTAAGTAGAAAGCAGTAAGGAAAATTACTAACAACCTGTGGATAACCACATATAGGATGGGTAACTGACAACTCCCCATTGTATAACCTGACCCCGAACTCCCCAAATCTCTTAAGCGTTTATTCAGTTAAACATCCGCGTGCAAGGTAAGTTTTAGATAGCTTCCCTTTCCCTTCCAGCTTCATGGGATAAATAAGAAATCAGAAAGTAGCACCCCACTCCTACCATTGCGGTGAGGAGAAATCCATGGCGATAAGGTGACCGTGTCACCGACAAAAATCGCACGCTACAGAGACCCATGATACAAGCTTCGTATTCAGCCTCGTTGTTTGTGCATTTGAATTTTATTCTGGCAGTGAAAGGAATATGGGTACCCTGAGGTGTTACGATGATTTCCCCAATTCTGTTCCCATAAGTGTTGACAGCTCCGTCGAAAATTAGTCCCCATTGGGATCCTGGTTCTGGCCCTTCGCTTGGAAGCGATTCATCGAAATCTTTCATTTTCAAGTACATGACATCTTCGTCTGGGAAGTCAAATCCGACTGATTCCTGGTCTTCAAACGTTTGATGAGCCAAATGATCTGCTAAAATACTTCCTTTGACGGCTTTCTGAGCATGGTACTCGATGTCGTATTCTGACAACAACATCCGCCAACGGAAAATCCTTCCCGTGAGAGCAGGCTTTTCAAAGACGTACTTGATCGAATCCATTTCGGAGATTAACCAAGTAGTGTGATAAATCACGTACTAGCGAAGACGTTTAGCTGCCCAAGCCAGAGGAAAACAAGTTTTCTCGAGCATGGTGTATCGAGTTTCACAGTCTGTGAACTTCTTGCTTAAGTAATAAATGGCAGACCCTTTTCTTTTTGTTTCGTCTTGTTGGCCAAGCACACAACCCATGGAGTCTTCCAAGACTGTTAGGTATATAATCAGGGGTCTTCCTTCCACTGGAGGAGGCAAAATCGGTGGATTTAACAGATATTCTTTGATGTTGTCGAAAGCTTTTTGGCAATCTTATGTGCATACGCAACTTTGATTCTTTCTGAATAGTTTGAAGATTGGCGCGCATGTCACGGTCATGAGGGATATGAATCTGGAGATGTAATTTAGACGTCCCAAAAATCTCTGACCTGTTTTTCAGTCTTTGGTGAAGGCATTTCTTGAATGACCTTAACCTTGTCAGGATCGACCTCGATTCCTTTCTGGCTGACGATGAAACCTAAGAGTTTTCCTGAGCGAACACCGAACATGCACTTATTGGGATTCAAGCGAAGTTTGTATTTTCTCAGACGCTGGAATAACTTTGACGGGTGTGTTACATGTTCTTCTTCTGTTTTAGATTTGGAAATCATGTCATCGACATACACTTCAATTTCTTTGTGCATCATGTCGTGAAACAGAGTTGTCATCGCCCTTTGATAGGTTGCCCCCGCGTTCTTCAGACCGAACAGAATTACCTTGTAACAAAAGGTGCCCCATGGGGTGATAAATGAAGTTTTCTCCATATCTTCTGGCGCCATTTTGATTTGATTATAGTTCGAGAATCCATCCATGAAGGAGAAGACTTTGAACTTTGTTGTACTGTCTACCAGCATGTCAATATGTGATAGGGGAAGTCGTCCTTTGCACTTGCCCTATTCAGATCCCTGTAGTCTACACACATTCTGACCTTTCCGTCCTTTTTTGGAACTGACACTATGTTGGCTAACCATTGAGGATATTCTGAGGTGGCGAGGAAACCTGCGTCGATTTGTTTATGCACTTCCTCCTTAATTTTGATGGCCATATCCGGATGAGTCCTTCTTCGTCTTTGTTTTACTAGAGGACATTCTGATTTCAGTGGTGAGTGATGTTCCACAATGCAGGTATCCAACCCTGGCATGTCCTGATAGGACCAAGCAAATACATCTGGAAATTATTTTAGAAGTTTTATCAAGTCTTCTCTGAGAGTTGGACTGAGCAGTGCTCCAATCTTAATTTCTTTCTTTTCTTCCTCCGAACCCAAATTGACCGTTTCCAACGGCTCTTTGTGAGGCTCAATAGACCTTTCCTCTTATCTGAGTAATCAGGAGATCTCTTCAGGAATTTCTTCGTCATCTTCTTCTTCAGCTTCAAATACCGGGAATTTAAAATTGGGAGAAGGCATTAGATCGTATGTTTTAATGGGGTTTAAAATAAGCAATCTGCATGACGTGATGATTCTTTTTTCAGCAAAGACAGAGAGAATGCAAGAGTGTGTGCAGTGTATTTTCTGAAAAATGCTTGTTTTTATTTTGGGTTGTTTTTAGGATTACCATTTTCTGAAAAACGAAAAGTGAAAACAGCAATAAATGAGGGAATTCAGAATGATATTATTTATTCATGACTTGTTGATTCTTGAAATATAGCCCTATAAAACAAAACTCTGTCGCTTTGGCCGAAGCGAAGAGGGATATTTACAGAAAGGTGAGCCTTATAAAAACACCTGTTTCACCTGGGCAAGGTGAAAGGTTAAAACAAAGATGGCAATTACTTAGACTTATGGACGACTTTTAGGACATCGACAGCAACCCAGTGTCGACAAACTCCTCTGTGAATCACAAAGTCTGGTATCTTCCTTCTTTGTTTGTCTTTAGAAATAACACTGATTTCTGGCGGAGTAGGATCATTGGAGTCTTCTTCCCATGTAGAGTTGTCGTAAGAGAATTCTTCTGTCGTATCTTCCATAGGATTTTCACTTTCAAGAGGATCTCCCCATCCAGTTGGCTGGATGTCCTCGTATCGGATACGAGAGCTTTCGGTAGCAGCGTATTTGACTAGGAAGTCGTACTTGCCACTCAGCTGTCCCAAGGTGTCCCATGTTTCTATGGGAATGGATGAGTCATCTTCCTCAATGATGTTGATTTCAAGAAATGCATAGTTAATGAATTCTTGTCCTGCAAACTTTTCAAATTCATCACCGTGGTGCCGGATATTTTCGGAATGTCCTGAGTAATGATTCCATGACTCTGTGGGGACATGGGTATTCTTTTCAATATTACTCAGCTGATAGGCATTGTCCGGCTGACTCTTTTTCCCCAAGTCTTCTGTGTACGGCTTCCATATAGGCAAGTCATCTAGGGGATCATAGCCACAATTATCTTTCATTAGATTGTCTTCCTCTAATGAATTGGGTGGAGCACGACATCCTTTAGGATCACAATCTCCATAGATCATCCTGACGTCTGACCTCGGTATATATCTTGGGTTCTGCTTGGGAAAACAAAATGGCGTGTGCGCTCGTCCTTGAGATATATAACCATCATCGTTGAGATAAGACTTCCACTCTTCATTCGTATTGGAGGAGTCACTCTCATTGATGGTGTGTACTTTTTGAGACACTGGGTGGAGGAAACCTCCGCTGTGGAAGAAATCCTGAATGGGACGAAAATTTCCGTCCTTCTTTGTAGTCTGAGTACAGGTTGAAGAAAAACCAAGACCTTTTCTTGTCTTGTTATCTGTGGGAGTTACAACTTGTCCCCATCCTTTTATGTCATTAGTTTTGATCACTTCTAGAGCGTCTTTGTATGAGGAAATCAACGTCCCTCTTTCTGGTTGATTCTCATTGCTCACCGAGAGTGCTTGGAACTGGGTTCCAACAAGCTCTTCTGGTTCTACACAGGAGAATGATGATAAGTTGCTCACGATTAAGGCTTGCTCTCCATATACTGTGACTAATTTGCAATTCTTGACAAACTTCAGCTTCTGGTGAAGTGTCGAAGTGACTGGCCCAACTTCGTGTATCCAAGGTCTTCCTAATAAACAGCTGTATGCTGCCCGAATGTCCATGACCTGGAAAGTGACTTGGAATGTGTGAGGACCGATGGTTATGGGAAGATCGACTTCGCCGATAACTGTTTTTCTAGATCCGGCAAAGACTTTGACGATGATCTCACTGCCTCTCATCGGGGATCCTTGAAATGATAGTCGTATCAGAGGTGATTTCGGCATAACATTCAAAGATGATCTTGTGTCCACCAGTACGCTGGCTAAAGCATCGTCTTAGTAGTTGACTATAATGTTAAGCGCCATATTATGATTCTTGCCTTCTTCCGGCAGTTCTTCATCACTGAATCCCAAGTTGTTGCAGGAAGTGATGTTGGAGATGATGTTGTCAAATTTTCCTACCGTCACATCTTGTTCCACAAAGGCATGTTCTAAGACCTTCTGTAGAGCTTCCCTGTGAGCTTCTGAACTAATCAGGAGAGATAGTATAGAGATTTGAGACAGAGATTGCAACAATTGGTCCACAATGTTGTACTCGCTTTTCTGGATGAGCTTCAGCATCTCATCGTTATTCTTTACAAGTTTTGGATTACTGGATTGACCAACTTGTTAGTTAGGAAATTCCGTTTGAGGTTCCTTTTCTTTGGAAGGTTCTCCAACTCCTCTATTGAAGATCCGACCGCTCCGGGTAACTCGACTGATGTCAGCAATGTTCACGACAGAGGGTAATGGAGTTTCTTTTCCGTTCTCGATGGTCGTTGCACCATACTTGTAAGGGACAACCTTATCTGACTTGTACGATATTGGACCTGGCAGGTAGATAACCACAGGGGATTTTTGGTTTTTCTGACCATCGTAGGCAACCTCGATTAGTTCTAGGTTGAGAATTCTTCTACTGTCAAGAGAGACTTTTGACTTGTTGAGTAGAGGAACTATGGCACAAACATTTTTGGTTATTCCATGATTGGAGATTACGACAACGTTTTTGCTTCGACCAGGGAGGTAATCTTGTATCATGTTTATCGACCCAGAACTCGAACATGGTCAAATCTTCTTCCTGTCCAACTGATTCTGGAGGGCTGCTCGTACGAGATAATATCCTTGATTATTTTCCAAGCACACTCTACAATGCTCATAATTATGCTGTGGTACCCGATCGTACCCGCTTTGTATGCAGTGCATCTTTACTAGATCTGTTTCTATTGAGAAGATATCACGACTTTGATGTCTACCGGGATTCCCATCAGTCATGCTAATCTATTGTGTGTCTTCATCCAAGTAGATTGGAAGCCACCAGTGGTCCAACAGATGTTGGAGGGCATCTTGTATAAAAGAGCATCCCTGATTGTCTGTTAAGCAGATCGGACAAGCGTTGTAATTATGTCGTGGCAGATTATAATACTGACTTTGTCTCGAATGCATCGCCACTAAGTTAACATTCATTGCACGGATGTCGTGGTTCTAAACAATGTTGGGATGTGCATGAGCCATGTTTACTTCATGAATCCGGTGATCCTGAATCCAGTCCAGATCCATTTGTTCTTGTAGAGCTGCTTGTACTATGGCACACCCTTGATTGTCCTTGGAGCAGATACCACACTGATGATAGTTGTGAGATGGCACATGACCGTACCCTCTCTATTTGCAATGCATCTTTACCAGGTTGGTTCCCAGTAAGCGTACATTGTGAATTTGATAACTGTTGATAGACTCTCCTTCTATCAAATTCACTGTGATCTTTTCATGTTGCGGTAATGGGTTTATCTGAACATTTAGGTTAGTATATTTGAAAGATAAGATCCCACTCCTGACAAGCTTCTGTACATCAGACTTGAAGCTGAGACAATTCTCAATGTTGTGTCATGATCCTCCTTGATGGTAAGGGTAAGTTTGATCTGCTTTGAACCAAAAAGGTGGATTTTCTGGTACTGCGAGAGGAGTCCTAGTTTGAACATGCCTCTTGGTCAGTAGAAGTGGAAATAACTTTGCATACAACATCGGTATAGGGTCGAACCCTGATGGTCGTGTAGTACGATTGTTGTTGTTGTATGGTGGACGAGCCTGCTGAAAAGGCTGTTGTGGCCTTTGCGGATACTGTTGTTGACTTGGTTGGCTTTAACAAACATGAGGTTGATAAGTCGGAGCTGGCGCTGGGTTGATAGCGGGAGTTACCGCCGCTACTGGTTGATACCTTCGCCTTTACTTTCCTAGAGAGATATTACTGATATCTTACTCTTTCTACTTCTGGAAAGCACTACCGTATTTTTTGGTACTACTAGATGGCTCTGTATCTTTGACCAATCGTCCTTCTCAGACTACTTCTTCAAGGCGTACTCCCAAGTTCACCATTTCAGTGAAGTCGCTGGGCGTATTGGTGACCATTCAGTCGTAATAGAACGAGTGCAACGTTTTCAAGAAAATCTTGTTCATATCCTTTTCTTCAAGAGGGGGACAGATCTGAGCGGAAATTTCACGCTATCTCTGAGCATACTCTTTAAACGTTTCTTTGTCCTTTTATGACATTGCCCTGAGCTGATCCCTATCCGGTGCCATGTCCAAATTCTATTTATACTAATGAACAAAGGCTGCCCCGAGATCTCTGAAAGTTCTGATCTTGGTGCGGTTTAAACCCATGTACCATTTGAGTGCGGCACCGGTTAAACTGTCTTGGAAGTAATGGACCAGTAGCTGTTGATTTTCTGTCTGGGTAGACATTTTTAGAGCGTACATCACCAAATGACTTTGAGGGCAAGAGTTGCCTTTGTATTTTTCAAAGTCTGGCACCTTGAATTTGGGGGGTATTTTTACATTAGGTACCAGACAGAGGTCGGCGGCGTCTTTTTCAAATAAGTTTTGACCTCGAATGACATGCAGTTCCTTCTGCATTTCCAAGAATTGCTCTTGGAACTCATTCATCCTTTCGTACATGTCTTTGTTTCCACTAGAAATCGCTTGCAGAATCTGTCCTTCCGGGACAGTGTGTACCACTGGTTCTAGTATAAACATTATAGCGGTGAACCTTGGCGCTTCAGTTCCCTGAAGTTTGTAACCTTCAGGAGTTGCTGTTGTAACCCTTGCATCTTCACTTTCCCGAAGTTTGTAACCTTTAGGTCCAGCGGTTCCTACTATGGCTTCTTGGTCTTCAGTGACTGGTGGGACATATCCTTTAGATATAAAGTTGAAAGGGATTCCCCAGGGACGAGCCTTAGGCATGTTGTACAGAAGACGATTCTCATGTGTCTCTATTATGGGTGTAGATGTAATCTCTGAGATCACAGTCTTTTGATGCTGTTGCTCCTGAGCTGCTGCCAGGGTTTGCAGGTTGCTGTGAAGTTTTTCCAAACTTTCCTTTAGAATGTCGATTTCTTCTCTCAGCTCTCTGTTCTCTTCCTCGAGATCGTCCATTTTATTTTTTCGATTGACCCGAGTATTGTATGAGTGAGACAGTTTGACTTTAGAATTATGATACATACGTGAGACTCAAAGATAAGAAAAATGCGTTATGTGAGAATGATGAATGATATGCAAAGACATATTTTTTTAGTTTTTGTTTTATTAAAAAAGAAACTTAAACAAATAGATTGTAAATGTCACACAGTGGGGGTGGAGACCCCTTTTATTGAATTTGAAAGATTGCAGTATTTTACAAGGAAAAGTACAATATTTTACAAAGTGCTGTAAGGAAATGTCTAAGCTCATGGATCCTGAGTCCTCTCTGAAGAGATCTCAGATGCCGGTTCCAGTATTTTCCTTTTCTTCGATCGGGCCTCTTCAGCGGCTGTCGGGTCGACAATCCCTTGCCAAGTGAAATGAGCGAGCAAATTTCTTTAGTCCTCCTGACTTTCCATAGCATGTTTCTCTAATATCTCAATAAGATCATCCTTCTCCTTTAACAGTTATTGAATCTTGGTACATTCCAAATTAAGGATTTGGTATTTGTTCTTCCAAGAGCTCTTTTCACGTTGAACTTTGTTGAGAGCGACCTGGAGTTTTTCCTCATCAGACATGAAATAAAGGACAAATTCCTTTAAGGGAAAAACTTCTTGACGAGGGTAAGGCATCCTTAGCTTGAGGGCTCTAGTTTGCACCCAGTGGAGATAAGGTTCCATGGAGGTACAATTTGGTTTTCCCAGAGACTCTCTGCCTTTCCTGTGAATATGTTGCCAGGCATGCACTATTTTCTTCTTTAGTGCCCTGTCATTTCCCCTTCCTTTAAGAAAAGACCTTCCAGATGAACGTTATGTGGGATATTCTTCATCGGGTATCCAAGTTGACAGCGAGCTAAAATTGGATGATAGTTGATTCCTCCTTTAGTTCCAATGAGGGGTACATTGGGGAAATTTCCACATCTGTCGATGATCTCTATCCCTTTGTAAATCCTATTGTACCAATCTATGTTAGAATTGGTAAGAGACATAATCCTTTGTGACCAACGTAGAATACTCTTGTGATCCCAAAAAGCAGCAGACTTGGGCAAATGGGAAATGAACCATTTGTAGAGTAAAGGTACACAACATGTGATCATTCCTCCGTTGTACAAATTCCTTAAGTGTACAGAATGATAAGGATCTACGAGTAAGGTTGGTACGGGGTTTCCTATTAAGAATATCTTAACGACATTGGTATCGACGAAGTTGTCAATGTTGGGAAGGAGGAATAACCTATATATGAGCAGAACAAAGATGTCTTCGAAGGCAGTTATGTTTCCTATACTAGCAAAGTATAAACCTTTCTACATCAGGAATTTAGCCGGTAAACCCTGGATTCCTCCTTTAGTGGTCATATGAGTCCTAACTTCTGACTCATCTAAAGAGATTGCTCTTGCAATGGTCTGATCCTTTGGAATTTCTTCCAGTCCAAAAAATGGAGCTTGATTAGTGATAGGTAAATCAATCAGGTGAGAGTACTCTTCCAGCGTTGGTGCAAGTTGGTAATCCGGGAAAGTGAAGCAGTGGTAAACCAGATCGTAGACCTGTACTAGTGTAGACAGGATTCCTTCAACCACGTTGAACCTTAAGAGAGGCAACAGTCCTTCGTGCTTAACTTTGAAATCCTCGGGATTGGTAATCATCCTTCCCAATTTCCTTAAGTCTTTTAGTTTCGGAGCCTTGAAGGTGTACTTGTGCATTTTTCTTCTACCGAAATCCATAATGCAACCTCTGATATTTACAAATATTGCTTAAGTTCTTT
This sequence comes from Lathyrus tuberosus, assembly GCA_022829125.1. Lineage (NCBI taxonomy): Eukaryota > Viridiplantae > Streptophyta > Magnoliopsida > Fabales > Fabaceae > Lathyrus > Lathyrus tuberosus. The sequence continues at coordinate 223,888 of JALAZF010000305.1, forward strand.
TGAAAAAAGATTTTTTTTTTCTGTTTGAAAAGAGTTTTTTAATGAATGCATGAATGCAGCACACAAAAACATTTGAAAACATGGGTTCAAGGGTTCAACGTCACGAGCATGGAGTCATGGCTATACCCATCCCCAAAGGTTGTACTATTTTGGTCAATTTTTGTACCTGTAGAACGGGTTCTAAAAGGTTCCCAAAGTCATTGACCCCTCCTAGGGATATCAACAGCAAGATGATTCACTCGAGCGAGCTGTAGTATCCTAGGATGAATCTCTTTTTAGTGTAGTATCGCATATCAACTATTCCCGATAGTCACCGCATTACCAAATGGCCATTTGGTTAAATTTATACTAAATCATCAGGGTCAAGGGTACCGCACTGGGATAAACGATGCTTTAACGACAATCGGTCGGTCAACACCAATATTTCCACACGCGTACCTCGCTTGATTCGGTGGACTGCCAAGTTAGCTTGTTCGGGATTCACTCCTTATAAGCGTTTCCTGAATATGCCACCAGTTATTTTAATGTTCTCTCAAACTTTCTACATGCGTATTAATCGTATTCCCAGTTGACAGAAAATTAAACACGGGTATCAAGTAGTATAACAGTTGACATAAATTTTGATTAATTTTTTTACTTAGAAGTTAATCTTAGTTTTAATTTTTGATTAATTTTTAATCTTACTTTTAATTAAAATGTTGACAAAGTTCTTTCTTAATTTTGTTTTTAGCTTCGACTAATTCTTGATGCAAATTTTGATTAAATTCTAATCCTAGTTTTAATTTTAATTTTGATTAAATGTTATTCTAAACTTTAATTTGATTAATTAGGATTAATTCTTGATGTTCTGAGTGATATTGGATATTGATATTTCTTGATAAAATCTTGTGAATCTCCTTATTGTTTTTGTCATGATTTTGATGCCTATCCTAATTAATTCTTGATTAGATATTGATTAATTCTTGAGCATATTGGTTTAATCGGAATGCATGCCTCGAGCTTGATATTTTGACATGAGAGTTGGATGTACATGAGCCTTATTCGGTGTCCGATATCTCTTTGTGATTTAGTTGCCTAATGTTTACATGTGCTTTGTTCACATGCTCCCTATGGCTCCTAGTCCGACTTAATTTCTGATTAAGTTTGGAATAGGATAGACATTAGGCTCACAATCCTTTGCATGAAAACATTAGGGTAGTTCCCTCTTGACCTCAACTTTAGGTCCATCATTTGTATGATAACATTAGGTATACTTCCCCCCTCATCCTAACCTTAGGGCCATATTGCATGATAACATATAGGAAGAGGTCATGATTCTCGGTCACAAGTAAGTGTTACATCAAGAGAGAGAGCATTGAGGTGTTGAATAGGTTTCGTTGTTGGATGAGCGGCGAGAATGAGAATATTAAGAGAGGAAGATGAGCGAGACGGAGATGACATGGCGGAGTAAACATTGTTGAGAGAGAAATAAGAGGCGTGCGACACAGTTGATAGTGAGAGTTGAAGGTTTTGTGGTCTGAGGCATAATTCTCCTTTCCTTGTTTAAGGCAATTAATGTGTTAGGTTAGAGTTCCCTAACGTGGATCGGGTCTATGCTCCATGGAATTGCTTCTCATACATTCATTTTGCCTACTGCACCTCCCACCTTCTTTCTTAGTTTAAGCTGATTTTGTTTAGGTTAATTTTTGATTAGGAATTAATTTTGATTTGAATTCTTAATTAACTTTTAATCTTAGCTTGATCCTAAAACTTTGATTAATTTTTTTACTTAGAAGTTAATCTTAGATTTAATTTTTGATTAATTTTTAATCTTAGGTATATCTAAAATGTTGATAAAGTTCGTTCTTAATTTTTTTTTAGCTTCGACTAATTCTTGATGCAAAATTTGATTAAATTCTAATCCTAGTTTTGATTTTGATTTTAATTTTGATTAAATGTTGTTCTAAACTTTAATTTGATTAATTAGGATTAATTCTTGATGTTCTGAGTGATATTGGATATTGATATTTCTTGATAAAATCTAGTGAATCTCCTTATTGTTTTTGTCATGATTTTGATGTCTATCCTGATTAATTCTTGATTAGATATTGATTAATTCTTGAGAATACTGGTTTAATCTGAATGCATGCCTCGAGCTTGATATTTTGACATGAGAGTTGCGTGTACTTGAGCCTTGTTTGGTGACCGATTTCTCTTTGTGATTGAGTTGTCTTATGTTTACTTGTGCTTTGTTCACATGCTCCGTACGACTCCTAGTCCGAAATAATTTCTGATTAAGTTTGGAGTAGGACAGACATTAAGCTCACAATCCTTTGCATGACAACATTAGGGTAGTCTCTTATTGACCTCAACCTTAGGTCCATCATTTGTATAATAACATTGGGTATACTCCCCCCTCATCCTAACCTTATGGCCATATTGCATGATAACATATAGGAAGAGGTCATGATTCCCGGTGACAAGTAAGTGTTACATCAAGAGAGAGAGCGTTGAGGGGTTGAATAGGTTTCGATGTTGGATGAGCGGCGAGAATGATAATGTTAAGAGAGGAAGATGAGCGAGACGGAGATGGCATGGCGGAGAAAACATTGTTGAAAGACAAAGAAGAGGCGTGCGACACAGTTGATAGTGAGAGCTGAAGGTTTTCTGGTGCGAGACATAATTCTCCTTTCCTTGTTTAAGGAAGTGAGTGTGTTAGTTTAGAGATCCCAAACGTGGACCAGGTCTATGCCCCATGGAATTGCTTCTCATTCATTCCTTTTGCCTACTACACCTCCCACCTTCATTCTTAGTTTAAGCTGATTTTGTTTAGGTTAATTTTTGATTATGAATTAATTTTGATTTGAATTCTTAATTAACTTTTAATCTTTGCTTGATCTAAAAATTTTGATTAATTTTTTTTACTTAGAAGTGAATCATAGATTTAATTTTTGATTAATTTTTAATCTTAGTTTTAATTAAAATGTTTAAAGTTCGTTCTTAATTTTGTTTTTAGCTTCGACTAATTCTTGATGCAAAATTTTGATTAAATTCTAATCCTAGTTTTGATTTTAATTTTGATTAAATGTTGTTCTAAACTTTAAATTGAGTAATTAGGATTAATTCCTGATGTTCTGAGTGATATTGGATATTGGTATTTCTTGATAAAATATTGTGAATCTATTTATTGTTTTTGTCATGATTTTGATGCCTATCCTGATTAATTCTTGATTAGATATTAATTAATTCTTGAGGATACTGGTTTAATCTGAATGCATGCCTCGAGCTTGCAATATTGACATGAGAGTTGCATGTACTTGAGCCTTGTTTGGTGTCCGATTTCTCTTTGTGATTGAGTTGTCTAACGTTTACTTGTGCTTTGTTGACATGCTCCCTAAGACTCCTAGTCCGACTTAATTTTTGATTAAGTTTGGAGTAGGATAGAAATCAGACACGCAATCCTTTGCTTGACAACATTAGGGTAGTCCATTATTGACCTCAACCTTAGGTCCATCATTTGTATGATAACATTAGGTAGAATTCCCCCCTCATCCTAACCTTAGGGACATATTGCATGATAACATATAGGAATAGGTCATGATTCCAAGTGACAAGTAAGTGTTACATCAAGAGAGAGATAGAGCATTAAGGTGCTGAATAGGTTTCATTGTTGGATGAGCGGCAAGAATGAGAATGTTGAGAGAGGAAGATGAGCGAGACGGAGATGGCATGGTAGGGAAAACGTTGTTGAAAGAGAAAAAAGAGGCGTGCGACACGGTTAATAGTGAGAGCTGAAGGTTTTGTGGTGTGAGGCATAATTCTCCTTTCTTTGTTTAAGGCAATGAGTGTATTAGGTTAGAGTTCCCAAACGTGGACAGGGTCTATGCTCCATGGAATTGCTTCTCATACATTCCTTTTGCCTACTGCACCTCCCACCTTCTTTCCTAGTTTAAGCTGATTTTGTTTAGGTTAGTTTTTTATTAGGAATTAATTTTGATTTGAATTCATAATTAACTTTTAATCTTAGCTTGATTTTAAAATTTTGATTAATTTTTTACTTGGAAGTTACTCTAAGATTTAATTTTTGATTAATTTTTAATCTTAGTTTTAATTAAAATGTTGATAAAGTTCATTCTTAATTTTGTTTTTAGCTTCGACTAATTCTTGATGCAAATTTTGATTAAATTCTAATCCTTGTTTTGATTTTAATTTTGATTAAATGTTTTCTAAACTTTAATTTGATTAATCAGGATTAATTCTTGATGTTCTAAGTGATCTTGGATATTGATATTTCTTGATAAAATCTTGTGAATCTCCTTATTGTTGTTGTAATGATTTTGATTCCTATCCTAATTAATTCTAGATTAGATATTGATTAATTCTTGAGGAAACTGGTTTAATCTGAATGCATGCTTGGAGCTTGATATTTTGACATGAGAGTTGCGTGTACTTGAGCCTTGTTTGGTGTCCAATTTCTCTTTGTGATTGAGTTGCCTAATGCTAACTTGTGCTTTGTTAACATGCTCCCTAATACTCCTAGTCTGACTTAATTATTTCTGATTAAGTTTGGAGTAGGATAATCATTAGGTTCATAACCCTTTGCATGACAACATTCGGGTAATCCCATCTTGTACTCAACCTTAGGTCCATCATTTGTATGATAACATTAGGTAGACTTCCCCCCTCATCCTAACCTTAGGGCCATATTGCATGATAACATATATGAAGAGGCCATGATTCCATGTGACAAGTAAGTGTTACATCAAGAGAGAGAGCGTTGAGTTGTTGAATAGGTTTCGTTGTTGGATGAGCGGCGAGACTGAGAATGTTAAGAGAGGAAGATGAGCGAGAGGAAGATGAAATGGCGGAGAAAAAGTTGTTAAAAGACAAAGAAGAGGCGTGCGACACAGTTGATAGTGAGAGCTGAAGGTTTTGTGGTATGAGGCATAATTCTCCTTTAATTATTAAACGCAATGAGTGTGTTAGTTTAGAGTTCCCAAACGTGGACTGGGTCTATGCTCCATGGTATTGCTTCTCATACATTCCTTTTGCCTACTGCACCTCCCACCTTCTTTCTTAGTTTAAGCTGAGTTTGTTTAGGTTAATTTTTAATAGGAATTAATTTTGATTTGAATTATTAATTAACTTTTAATCTTAGCTTGATCTTATAATTTTGATTAGTTTTTTTACTTAGAAGTTAATCTTAGATTTAATTTTGGATTAATTTTTAATCTTAGTTTTAATTAAAATGTTGATAAAATTCGTTATTATTTTGTTTTTAGCTTCGACTAATTCTTGATGCAAATTTTGATTAAATTCTAATCCTAGTTTGGATTTTAATTTTGATTAAATGTTTTCTAATATTTAATTTGATTAATTAGGATTAATTCTTGATGTTTTGAGTGATTTTGGATATTGATATTTCTTGAAAAAATCTTGTGAAAATCCTTATTGTTTTTGTCAAGATTTTGATGTGTATCCTGATTAATTCTTGATTAGATATTGATCAATTCTTGAGGATACTGATTTAATCTGAATGCATGCCTCGAGCTTGATATTTTGAAATGAGATTTGTGTGTACTTGAGCCTTGTTAGGTGTCAGATTTCACTTTATGATTGAGTTGTCTAATGTTTACTTGTGGTTTGTTCACATGCTCCCTAAGGCTCCTAGTTCGACTGAATTTCTGATTAAGGTTGGAGTAGGATAAACATTAGGCTCATAACTCTTTGCATGACAACATTAGGGTAATCCCATCTTGAACTCAACCTTAGGTCCATCATTTGTATGATAACATTAGGTAGACTTCCCCCCTTATCCTAACCTTAGGGCTATATTGCATGATAACATATGGAAAGAGGTCATGATTCCCTGTGACAAGTAAGTGTTACATCAAGAGAGAGAAAGAGCGTTGAGTTGTTGAATAGGTTTCGTTTTTGGATGAGCGACGAGACTGAGAATGTTAAGAGAGGAAGATGAGCGAGACGGAGATGAAATGGCGGAGAAAACGTTTTTGAGAGACGATTAAGAGACGTGCGACACAGTTTATAGTGAGAGCTGAAGGTTTTGTGGTATGAGGCATAATTCTCCTTTATTTGTTAACGGCAATGAGTGTGTTAGTTTAGAGCTCCCAAACATGGACCGGGTCTATGCTCCATGGAATTGCTTCTCAGACATTCCTTTTGCCTACTGCACCTGCCACTTTCTTTCTTAGTTTAAGCTTTTTTAGTTTAGGTTAATATTTTATTAGGAATTAAATTTTATTTGAATTTTTAATTACCTTTTAATCTTAGCTTGATCTTAAAATTTTGATTAATTTTTTTTACTTAGAAGTTAATCTTAGATTTAATTTTGGAATAATTTTTAATATTAGTTTTAATTAAAATGTTGATAAAGTTCGTTCTTAATTTTGTTTTTAGCTTCGACTAATTCTTGATGCAAATATTGATTAAATTCTAATCCTAGTTTTGATTTTAATTTTTAATAAATGTTGTTCTAATCTTTAATTTGATTAATTAGGATTAATTCCTGATGTTTTGAGTGATTTTGGATATTGATATTTCTTGAAAAAATCATGTGAATCTCCTTATTATTTTTGTCATGATTTTGATTCCTATCCTGATTAATTCTTGATTAGATATTGATTAATTCTTGAGGATACTGGTTTAATCTGAATGCATGCCTCGAGCTTGATATTTTGACATGAGAGTTTCGTGTACTTGAGCCTTGTTTGGTGTCAGATTTCTCTTTACGATTGAGTTGTCTAATATTTACTTGTGGTTTGTTCACATGCTCCTTAAGGCTCCTAGTCCGACTTAATTTCTGATTAAGGTTGGAGTAGGATAGACATTAGGCTCATAATCCTTTGTATGATAACATTAGGGTAATCCAATCTTGACCTCAACCTTAGGTCCATCATTTGTATGATAACATTAGGTATACTTCCCCCCTCATCCTAACCTTAGGGCCATATTGCATGATAACATATAGGAAGTGGTCATGATTCCCTGTGACAAGTAAGTGTTACATCAAGAGAGAGAGCGTTGAGTTGTTGAATAGGTTTCATTTTTGGCTGAGCGGCGAGACTGAGAATGTTAAGAGAGGAAGATAAGCGAGATGGAGATGAAATGTCGGAGAAAACGTTTTTGAGAGACAAAGAAGAGGCGTGCGTCACAGTTGATAGTGGGAGCTGAAGGGTTTGTGGTATGAGGCATAATTCTCCTTTATTTGTTAAAGGCAATGAGTGTGTTAGTTTAGAGTTCCCAAACGTGGACCAGGTCTATGCTCCATGGTATTGCTTCTCATACATTCCCTTTGCCTACTACACCTCCCACGTTCTTTCTTATTTTAAGCTGATTTTGTTTAGGTTAATATTTTATTAGGAATTAATTTTGATTTGAATTTTTAATTAACTTTTAATCTTAGCATGATCTTAAAATTTAGATTAATTTTTTTACGTAGAAGTTAATCTTAGATTTAATTTTGGATTAATTTATACTCTTAGTTTTAATTAAAATGTTGACAAAGTTCTTTCTTAATTTTGTTTTTAGCTTCGACTAATTCTTGATGCAAATTTTGATTAAATTCTATTCCTAGTTTTGATTTTAATTTTGATTAAATGTTATTCTAAACTTTAATTTGATTAATTAGGATTAATTCTTGATGTTCTGAGTGATATTGGATATCGATATTTCCTGATAAAATCTTGTGAATCTCCTTATTGTTTTTGTCATGATTTTGATGCCTATCCTAATTAATTCTTGATTAGATATTGATTAATTCTTGAGCATACTGGTTTAATCGGAATGCATGCCTCGAGCTTGATATTTTGACATGAGAGTTGGATGTACATGAGCCTAATTCGGTGTCCGATATCTCTTTGTGATTTAGTTGCCTAATGTTTACATGTGCTTTGTTCACATGCTCCCTATGGCTCCTAGTCCGACTTAATTTCTGATTAAGTTTGGAATAGGATAGACATTAGGCTCACAATCCTTTGCATGAAAACATTAGGGTAGTTCCCTCTTGACCTCAACTTTAGGTCCATCATTTGTATGATAAAATTAGGTATACTTCCCCCCTCATCCTAACCTTAGGGCCATATTGCATGATAACATATAGGAAGAGGTCATGATTTCCGGTGACAAGTAAGTGTTACATCAAGAGAGAGAGAGAGAGCGTTGAGGTGTTGAATAGGTTTCGTTGTTGGATGAGCGGCGAGAATGAGAATATTAAGAGAGGAAGATGAGCGAGACGGAGATGACATGGCGGAGTAAACATTGTTGAGAGAGAAAGAAGAGGCGTGCGACACAGTTGATAGTGAGAGTTGAAGGTTTTGTGGTGTGAGGCATAATTCTCCTTTCCTTGTTTAAGGCAATTAATGTGTTAGGTTAGACTTCCCTAACGTGGATCGGGTCTATGCTCCATGGAATTGCTTGTCATACATTCATTTTGCCTACTGCACCTCCCACCTTCTTTCTTAGTTTAAGCTGATTTTGTTTAGGTTAATTTTTGATTAGGAATTAATTTTGATTTGAATTCTTAATTAACTTTTAATCTTAGCTTGATCCTAAAACTTTGATTAATTTTTTTACTTAGAAGTTAATCTTAGATTTAATTTTTGATTAATTTTTAATCTTAGGTATATTTAAAATGTTGATAAAGTTCGTTCTTAATTTTTTTTTAGCTTCGACTAATTCTTGATGCAAAATTTGATTAAATTCTAATCCTAGTTTTGATTTTGATTTTAATTTTGATTAAATGTTGTTCTAAACTTTAATTTGATTAATTAGGATTAATTCTTGATGTTCTGAGTGATATTGGATATTGATATTTCTTGATAAAATCTAGTGAATCTCCTTATTGTTTTTGTCATGATTTTGATGCCTATCCTGATTAATTCTTGATTAGATATTGATTAATTCTTGAGGATACTGGTTTAATCTGAATGCATGTCTCGAGCTTGATATTTTGACATGAGAGTTGCGTGTACTTGAGCCTTGTTTGGTGACCGATTTCTCTTTGTGATTGAGTTGTCTTATGTTTGCTTGTGCTTTGTTCACATGCTCCGTACGACTCCTAGTCCGAAATAATTTCTGATTAAGTTTGGAGTAGGACAGACATTAAGCACACAATCCTTTGCATGACAACATTAGGGTAGTCTCTTATTGACCTCAACCTTAGGTCCATCATTTGTATAATAACATTGGGTAGACTCCCCCCTCATCCTAACCTTAGGGCCATATTGCATGATAACATATAGGAAGAGGTCATGATTCCCGGTGACAAGTAAGTGTTACATCAAGAGAGAGAGCGTTGAGGGGTTGAATAGGTTTCGATGTTGGATGAACGGCGAGAGTGATAATGTTAAGAGAGGAAGATGAGCGAGACGGAGATGGCATGGCGGAGAAAACATTGTTGAAAGACAAAGAAGAGGCGTGCGACACAGTTGATAGTGAGAGCTGAAGGTTTTCTGGTGTGAGACATAATTCTCCTTTCCTTGTTTAAGGCAGTGAGTGTGTTAGTTTAGAGATACCAAACATGGGCCGGGTCTATGATCCATGGAATTGCTTCTCATTCATTCCTTTTGCCTACTACACCTCCCACCTTCATTCTTAGTTTAAGCTGATTTTGTTTAGGTTAATTTTTGATTATGAATTAATTTTGATTTGAATTCTTGATTAACTTTTAATCTTTGCTTGATCTAAAAATCTGATTTATTTTTTTACTTAGAAGTGAATCATAGATTTAATTTTAGATTTATTTTTAATCTTAGTTTTAATTAAAATGTTTAAAGTTCGTTCTTAATTTTGTTTTTAGCTTCGACTAATTCTTGATGCAAAATTTTGATTAAATTCTAATCCTAGTTTTGATTTTAATTTTGATTAAATGTTGTTCTAAACTTTAAATTGAGTAATTAGGATTAATTCTTGATGTTCTGAGTGATATTGGATATTGGTATTTCTTGATAAAATCTTGTGAATCTATTTATTGTTTTTGTCATGATTTTGATGCCTATCCTGATTAATTCTTGATTAGATATTGATTAATTCTTGAGGATACTGGTTTAATCTGAATGCATGCCTCGAGCTTGATATTTTGACATGAGAGTTTCGTGTACTTGAGCCTTGTTTGGTGTCAGATTTCTCTTTACGATTGAGTTGTCTAATATTTACTTGTGGTTTGTTCACATGCTCCTTAAGGCTCCTAGTCCGACTTAATTTATGATTAAGGTTGGAGTAGGATAGACATTAGGCTCATAATCCTTTGTATGATAACATTAGGGTAATCCAATCTTGACCTCAACCTTAGGTCCATCATTTGTATGATAACATTAGGTATACTTCCCCCCTCATCCTAACCTTAGGGCCATATTGCCTGATAACATATAGGAAGTGGTCATGATTCCCTGTGACAAGTAAGTGTTACATCAAGAGAGAGAGCGTTGAGTTGTTGAATAGGTTTCATTTTTGGCTGAGCGGCGAGACTGAGAATGTGAAGAGAGGAAGATGAGCGAGATGGAGATGAAATGTCGGAGAAAACGTTTTTGAGAGACAAAGAAGAGGCGTGCGTCACAGTTGATAGTGGGAGCTGAAGGGTTTGTGGTATGAGGCATAATTCTCCTTTATTTGTTAAAGGCAATGAGTGTGTTAGTTTAGAGTTCCCAAACGTGGACCAGGTCTATGCTCCATGGTATTGCTTCTCATACATTCCCTTTGCCTACTACACCTCCCACGTTCTTTCTTATTTTAAGCTGATTTTGTTTAGGTTAATATTTTATTAGGAATTAATTTTGATTTGAATTTTTAATTAACTTTTAATCTTAGCATGATCTTAAAATTTAGATTAATTTTTTTACGTAGAAGTTAATCTTAGATTTAATTTTGGATTAATTTATATTCTTAGTTTTAATTAAAATGTTGACAAAGTTCTTTCTTAATTTTGTTTTTAGCTTCGACTAATTCTTGATGCAAATTTTGATTAAATTCTATTCCTAGTTTTGATTTTAATTTTGATTAAATGTTATTCTAAACTTTAATTTGATTAATTAGGATTAATTCTTGATGTTCTGAGTGATATTGGATATCGATATTTCCTGATAAAATCTTGTGAATCTCCTTATTGTTTTTGTCATGATTTTGATGCCTATCCTAATTAATTCTTGATTTGATATTGATTAATTCTTGAGCATACTGGTTTTATCGGAATGCATGCCTCGAGCTTGATATTTTGACATGAGAGTTGGATGTACATGAGCCTAATTCGGTGTCCGATATCTCTTTGTGATTTAGTTGCCAAATGTTTACATGTGCTTTGTTCACATGCTCCCTATGGCTCCTAGTCCGACTTAATTTCTGATTAAGTTTGGAATAGGATAGACATTAGGCTCACAATCCTTTGCATGAAAACATTAGGGTAGTTCCCTCTTGACCTCAACTTTAGGTCCATCATTTGTATGATAAAATTAGGTATACTTCCCCCCTCATCCTAACCTTAGGGCCATATTGCATGATAACATATAGGAAGAGGTCATGATTTCCGGTGACAAGTAAGTGTTACATCAAGAGAGAGAGAGAGAGAGCGTTGAGGTGTTGAATAGGTTTCGTTGTTGGATGAGCGGCGAGAATGAGAATATTAAGAGAGGAAGAAGAGCGAGACGGAGATGACATGGCGGAGTAAACATTGTTGAGAGAGAAAGAAGAGGCATGCGACACAGTTGATAGTGAGAGTTGAAGGTTTTGTGGTGTGAGGCATAATTCTCCTTTCCTTGTTTAAGGAAATTAATGTGTTAGGTTAGACTTCCCTAACGTGGATCGGGTCTATGCTCCATGGAATTGCTTGTCATACATTCATTTTGCCTACTGCACCTCCCACCTTCTTTCTTAGTTTAAGCTGATTTTGTTTAGGTTAATTTTTGATTAGGAATTAATTTTGATTTGAATTCTTAATTAACTTTTAATCTTAGCTTGATCCGAAAACTTTGATTAATTTTTTTACTTAGATGTTAATCTTAGATTTAATTTTTGATTAATTTTTAATCTTAGGTATATTTAAAATGTTGATAAAGTTCGTTCTTAATTTCTTTTTAGCTTCGACTAATTCTTGATGCAAAATTTGATTAAATTCTAATCCTAGTTTTGATTTTGATTTTAATTTTGATTAAATGTTGTTCTAAACTTTAATTTGATTAATTAGGATTAATTCTTGATGTTCTGAGTGATATTGGATATTGATATTTCTTGATAAAATCTAGTGAATCTCCTTATTGTTTTTGTCATGATTTTGATGCCTATCCTGATTAATTCTTGATTAGATATTGATTAATTCTTGAGGATACTGGTTTAATCTGAATGCATGTCTCGAGCTTGATATTTTGACATGAGAGTTGCGTGTACTTGAGCCTTGTTTGGTGACCGATTTCTCTTTGTGATTGAGTTGTCTTATGTTTGCTTGTGCTTTGTTCACATTCTCCGTACGACTCCTAGTCCGAAATAATTTCTGATTAAGTTTGGAGTAGGACAGACATTAAGCACACAATCCTTTGCATGACAACATTAGGGTAGTCTCTTATTGACCTCAACCTTAGGTCCATCATTTGTATAATAACATTGGGTAGACTCCCCCCTCATCCTAACCTTAGGGCCATATTGCATGATAACATATAGGAAGAGGTCATGATTCCCGGTGACAAGTAAGTGTTACATCAAGAGAGAGAGCGTTGAGGGGTTGAATAGGTTTCGATGTTGGATGAACGGCGAGAATGATAATGTTAAGAGAGGAAGATGAGCGAGACGGAGATGGCATGGCGGAGAAAACATTGTTGAAAGACAAAGAAGAGGCGTGCGACACAGTTGATAGTGAGAGCTGAAGGTTTTCTGGTGTGAGACATAATTCTCCTTTCCTTGTTTAAGGCAGTGAGTGTGTTAGTTTAGAGATCCCAAACATGGACCGGGTCTATGATCCATGGAATTGCTTCTCATTCATTCCTTTTGCCTACTACACCTCCCACCTTCATTCTTAGTTTAAGCTGATTTTGTTTAGGTTAATTTTTGATTATGAATTAATTTTGATTTGAATTCTTGATTAACTTTTAATCTTTGCTTGATCTAAAAATCTGATTTATTTTTTTACTTAGAAGTGAATCATAGATTTAATTTTATATTTATTTTTAATCTTAGTTTTAATTAAAATGTTTAAAGTTCGTTCTTAATTTTGTTTTTAGCTTCGACTAATTCTTGATGCAAAATTTTGATTAAATTCTAATCCTAGTTTTGATTTTAATTTTGATTAAATGTTGTTCTAAACTTTAAATTGAGTAATTAGGATTAATTCTTGATGTTCTGAGTGATATTGCATATTGGTATTTCTTGATAAAATCTTGTGAATCTATTTATTGTTTTTGTCATGATTTTGATGCCTATCCTGATTAATTCTTGATTAGATATTGATTAATTCTTGAGGATACTGGTTTAATCTGAATGCATGCCTCGAGCTTGATATATTGACATGAGAGTTGCATGTACTTGAGCCTTGTTTGGTGTCCGATTTCTCTTTGTGATTGAGTTGTCTAATGTTTACTTGTGCTTTGTTGACATGCTCCCCAAGGCTCCTAGTCCGACTTAATTTTTGATTAAGTTTGGAGTAGGATAGAAATCAGACACGCAATCCTTTGCTTGACAACATTAGGGTAGTCCATTATTGACCTCAACCTTAGGTCCATCATTTGTATGATAACATTAGGTAGAATTCCCCCCTCATCCTAACCTTAGGGACATATTGCATGATAACATATAGGAATAGGTCATGATTCCCAGTGACAAGTAAGTGTTACATCAAGAGAGAGATAGAGTGTTAAGGTGTTGAATAGGTTTCATTGTTGGATGAGCGGCGAGAATGAGAATGTTGAGAGAGGAAGATGAGCGAGACGGAGATGGCATGGTAGGGAAAACGTTGTTGAAATAGAATAAAGAGGCGTGCGACACGGTTAATAGTGAGAGCTGAAGGTTTTGTGGTGTGAGGCATAATTCTCCTTTCTTTGTTTAAGGCAATGAGTGTATTAGGTTAGAGTTCCCAAACGTGGATAGGGTCTATGCTCCATGGAATTGCATCTCATACATTCCTTTTGCCTACTGCACCTCCCACCTTCTTTCTTAGTTTAAGCTGATTTTGTTTAGGTTATTTTTTATTAGGAATTAATTTTGATTTGAATTCATAATTAAATTTTAATCTTAGCTTGATTTTAAAATTTTGATTAATTTTTTACTTAGAAGTTACTCTTAGATTTAATTTTTGATTAATTTTTAATCTTAGTTTTAATTAAAATGTTGATAAAGTTCATTCTTAATTTTGTTTTTAGCTTCGACTAATTCTTGATGCAAATTTTGATTAAATTCTAATCCTTGTTTTGATTTTAATTTTGATTAAATGTTTTCTAAACTTTAATTTGATTAATCAGGATTAATTCTTGATGTTCTAAGTGATCTTGGATATTGATATTTCTTGATAAAATCTTGTGAATCTCCTTATTGTTGTTGTAATGATTTTGATTCCTATCCTAATTAATTCTAGATTAGATATTGATTAATTCTTGAGGAAACTGGTTTAATCTGAATGCATGCTTGGATCTTGATATTTTGACATGAGAGTTGCGTGTACTTGAGCCTGGTTAGGTGTCCAATTTCTCTTTGTGATTGAGTTGCCTAATGCTAACTTGTGCTTTGTTCACATGCTCCCTAAGGCTCCTAGTCTGACTTAATTATTTCTGGTTAAGTTTGGAGTAGGATAATCATTAGGTTCATAACCCTTTGCATGACAACATTAGGGTAATCCCATCTTGTACTCAACCTTAGGTCCATCATTTGTATGATAACATTAGGTAGACTTCCCTCCTCATCCTAACCTTAGGGCCATATTGCATGATAACATATATGAAGAGGCCATGATTCCATGTGACAAGTAAGTGTTACATCAAGAGAGAGAGCGTTGAGTTGTTGAATAGGTTTCGTTGTTGGATGAGCGGCGAGACTGGGAATGTTAAGAGAGGAAGATGAGCGAGACGAAGATGAAATGGCGGAGAAAAAGTTGTTAAAAGACAAAGAAGAGGCGTGCGACACAGTTGATAGTGAGAGCTGAAGGTTTTGTGGTATGAGGCATAATTCTTCTTTAATTGTTAAAGGCAATGAGTATGTTAGTTTAGAGTTCCCAAACGTGGACCGGGTCTATGCTCCATGGAAGTGCTTCTCATACATTCCTTTTGCCTACTGCACCTCCCACCTTCTTTCTTAGTTTAAGCTGAGTTTGTTTAGGTTAATTTTTTATTAGGAATTAATTTTGATTTGAATTATTAATTAACTTTTAATATTAGCTTGATCTTATAATTTTGATTAATTTTTTTACTTAGAAGTTAATCTTAGATTTAATTTTGGATTAATTTTTAATCTTAGTTTTAATTAAAATGTTGATAAAATTCGTTCTTAATTTTGTTTTTAGCTTCGACTAATTCTTGATGCAAATTTTGATTAAATTCTAATCCTAGTTTTGATTTTAATTTTGATTAAATGTTTTCTAATCATTAATTTGATTAATTAGGATTAATTCTTGATGTTTTGAGTGATTTTGGATATTGATATTTCTTGAAAAAATCTTGTGAAAATCCTTATTGTTTTTGTCATGATTTTGATGTGTATCCTGATTAATTCTTGATTAGATATTGATTAATTCTTGAGGATACTGGTTTAGTCTGAATGCATGCCTCGAGCTTGATATTTTGAAATGAGATTTGCGTGTACTTGAGCCTTGTTAGGTGTCAGATTTCACTTTATGATTGAGTTGTCTAATGTTTACTTGTGGTTTGTTCACATGCTCCCTAAGGCTCCTAGTTCGACTTAATTTCTGATTAAGGTTGGAGTAGGATAAACATTAGGCTCATAACCCTTTGCATGACAACATTAGGGTAATCCCATCTTGAACTCAACGTTAGGTCCATCATTTGTATGATAACATTAGGTAGACTTCCCCCCTTATCCTAACCTTAGGGCTATATTGCATGATAACATATGGAAAGAGGTCATGATTCCCTGTGACAAGTAAGTGTTACATCAAGAGAGAGAGAGAGAGAGAGAGAGAGAGAGAGAGAGAGCATTGAGTTGTTGAATAGGTTTCGTTTTTGGATTAGCGACGAGACTGAGAATGTTAAGAGAGGAAGATGAGCGCGGCGGAGATGAAATGGCACAGAAAACGTTTTTGAGAGACGAAGAAGAGGCGTGCGACACAGTTTATAGTGAGAGCTGAAGGTTTTGTGGTATGAGGCATAATTCTCCTTAATTTGTTAAAGGCAATGAGTGTGTTAGTTTAGAGCTCCCAAACGTGGACCGGGTCTATGCTCCATGGAATTTCTTCTCATACATTCCTTTTGCCTACTGCACCTGCCACTTTCTTTCTTAGTTTAAGCTTTTTTAGTTTAGGTTAATATTTTATTAGGAATTAGTTTTGATTTGAATTTTTAATTAACTTTTAATCTTAGCATGATCTTAAAATTTTGATTAATTTTTTTACTTAGAAATTAATCTTAGATTTAATTTTGGATTAATTTTTAATCTTAGTTTTAATTAAAATGTTGACAAAGTTCGTTCTTAATTTTGTTTTTAGCTTCGACTAATTCTTGATGCAAATTTTGATTAAATTCTAATCCTAGTTTTAATTTTAATTTTGATTAAATGTTATTCTAAACTTTAATTTGATTAATTAGGATTAATTCTTGATGTTCTGAGTGATATTGGATATTGATATTTCTTGATAAAATCTTGTGAATCTCCTTATTGTTTTTGTCATGATTTTGATGCCTATCCTAATTAATTCTTGATTAGATATTGATTAATTCTTGAGCATACTGGTTTAATCGGAATGCATGCCTCGAGCTTGATATTTTGACTTGAGAGTTGGATGTACATGAGCCTAATTCGGTGTCCGATATCTCTTTGTGATTTAGTTGCCTAATGTTTACATGTGCTTTGTTCACATGCTCCCTATGGCTCCTAGTCCGACTTATTTTCTGATTAAGTTTGGAATAGGATAGACATTAGGCTCACAATCCTTTGCATGAAAAAATTAGGGTAGTTCCCTCTTGACCTCAACTTTAGGTCCATCATTTGTATGATAACATTAGGTATACTTCCCCCCTCATCCTAACCTTAGGGCCATATTGCATGATAATATATAGGAAGAGGTCATGATTCCTGGTGACACGTAAGTGTTACATCAAGAGAGAGAGCGTTGAGGTGTTGAATAGGTTTTGTTGTTGGATGAGCGACGAGAATGAGAATATTAAGAGAGGAAGATGAGCGAGACGGAGATGACATGGCGGAGTAAACATTGTTGAGAGAGAAAGAAGAGGCGTGCGACACAGTTGATAGTGAGAGTTGAAGGTTTTGTGGTGTGAGGCATAATTCTCCTTTCCTTGTTTAAGGCAATTAATGTGTTAGGTTAGAGTTCCCTAACGTGGATCGGGTCTATGCTCCATGGAATTGCTTGTCATACATTCATTTTGCCTACTGCACCTCCCACCTTCTTTCTTAGCTTAAGCTGATTTTGTTTAGGTTAATTTTTGATAAGGAATTAATTTTGATTTGAATTCTTAATTAACTTTTAATCTTAGCTTGATCCTAAAACTTTGATTAATTTTTTTACTTAGAAGTTAATCTTAGATTTAATTTTTGATTAATTTTTAATCTTAGGTATATTTAAAATGTTGATAAAGTTCGTTCTTAATTTTTTTTTAGCTTCGACTAATTCTTGATGCAAAATTTGATTAAATTCTAATCCTAGTTTTGATTTTGATTTTAATTTTGATTAAATGTTGTTCTAAACTTTAATTTGATTAATTAGGATTAATTCTTGATGTTCTGAGTGATATTGGATATTGATATTTCTTGATAAAATCTGGTGAATCTCCTTATTGTTTTTGTCATGATTTTGATGCCTATCCTGATTAATTCTTGATTAGATATTGATTAATTCATGAGGATACTCGTTTAATCTGAATGCATGCCTCGAGCTTGATATTTTGACATGAGAGTTTCGTGTACTTGAGCGTTGTTTGGTGTCAAATTTCTCTTTACGATCGAGTTGTCTAATATTTACTTGGGGTTTGTTCACGTGCTCCTTAAGGCTCCTAGTCCGACTTAATTTCTTATTAAGGTTGGAGTAGGATAGACATTAGGCTCATAATCCTTTGTATGATAACATTAGGGTAATCCAATCTTGACCTCAACCTTAGGTCCATCATTTGTATGATAACATTAGGTAGACTTCCCCCCTCATCCTAACCTTAGGGCCATATTGCATGATAACATATAGGAAGAGGTCATGATTCCCTGTGACAAGTAAGTGTTACATCAAGAGAGAGAGCGTTGAGTTGTTGAATAGGTTTCGTTTTTGGATGAGCGGCGAGACTGAGAATGTTAAGAGAGGAAGATGAGCGAGACGGAGATGAAATGGCGGAGAAAACGTTTTTGAGAGACAAAGAAGAGGCGTGCGACACAGTTGATAGTGAGAGCTGAAGGGTTTGTGGTATGAGGTATAATTCTCCTTTATTTGTTAAAGGGAATGAGTGTGTTAGTTTAGAGTTCCCAAACGTGGACCAGGTCTATACTCCATGGTATTGCTTCTCATACATTCCCTTTGCCTACTACACCTCCCACCTTCTTTCTTATTTTAAGCTGATTTTGTTTAGGTTAATATTTTATTAGGAATTAATTTTGATTTGAATTTTTAATTAACTTTTAATCTTAGCATGATCTTAAAATTTTGATTAATTTTTTTACTTAGAAATTAATCTTAGATTTAATTTTGGATTAATTTTTAATCTTAGTTTTAATTAAAATGTTGACAAAGTTCTTTCTTAATTTTGTTTTTAGCTTCGACTAATTCTTGATGCAAATTTTGATTAAATTCTAATCCTAGTTTTGATTTTAATTTTGATTAAATGTTATTCTAAACTTTAATTTGATTAATTAGGATTAATTCTTGATGTTCTGGGTGATATTGGATATTGATATTTCTTGATAAAATCTTGTGAATCTCCTTATTGTTTTTGTCATGATTTTGATGCCTATCCTAATTAATTCTTGATTAGATATTGATTAATTCTTGAGCATACTGGTTTAATCGGAATGCATGCCTCGAGCTTGATATTTTGACATGAGAGTTGGATGTACATGAGCCTAATTCGGTGTCCGATATCTCTTTGTGATTTAGTTGCCTAATGTTTACATCTGCTTTGTTCACATGCTCCCTATGGCTCCTAGTCCGACTTATTTTCTGATTAAGTTTGGAATAGGATAGACATTAGGCTCACAATCCTTTGCATGAAAACATTAGGGTAGTTCCCTTTTGACCTCAACTTTAGGTCCATCATTTGTATGATAACATTAGGTATACTTCCCCCCTCATCCTAACCTTAGGGCCATATTGCATGATAATATATAGGAAGAGGTCATGATTCCCGGTGACAAGTAAGTGTTACATCAAGAGAGAGAGCGTTGAGGTGTTGAATAGGTTTTGTTGTTGGATGAGCGACGAGAATGAGAATATTAAGAGAGGAAGATGAGCGAGACGGAGATGACATGGCGGAGTAAACATTGTTGAGAGAGAAAGAAGAGGCGTACGACACAGTTGATAGTGAGAGTTGAAGGTTTTGTGGTGTGAGGCATAATTCTCCTTTCCTTGTTTAAGGCAATTAATGTGTTAGGTTAGAGTTCCCTAACGTGGATCGGGTCTATGCTCCATGGAATTGCTTGTCATACATTCATTTTGCCTACTGCACCTCCCACCTTCTTTCTTAGGTTAAGCTGATTTTGTTTAGGTTAATTTTTTATTAGGAATTAATTTTGATTTGAATTCTTAATTAACTTTTAATCTTAGCTTGATCCTAAAACTTTGATTAATTTTTTTACTTAGAAGTTAATCTTAGATTTAATTTTTGATTAATTTTTAATCTTAGGTATATTTAAAATGTTGATAAAGTTCGTTCTTAATTTTTTTTTAGCTTCGACTAATTCTTGATGCAAAATTTGATTAAATTCTAATCCTAGTTTTGATTTTGATTAAATGTTGTTCTAAACTTTAATTTGATTAATTAGGATTAATTCCTGATGTTCTGAGTGAAATTGGATATTGATATTTCTTGATAAAATCTAGTGAATCTCCTTATTGTTTTTGTCATGATTTTGATGCCTATCCTGATTAATTCTTGATTAGATATTGATAAATTCTTGAGGATACTGGTTTAATCTGAATGCATGCCTCGAGCTTGATATATTGACATGAGAGTTGCGTGTACTTGAGCCTTGTTTGGTGACCGATTTCTCTTTGTAATTGAGTTGTCTTATGTTTACTTGTGCTTTGTTCACATGCTCTGTACGATTCCTAGTCTGAAATAATTTCTGATTAAGTTTGGAGTAGGACAGACATTAAGCTCACAATCCTTAGCATGACAACATTAAGGTAGTCTCGTATTGACCTCAACCTTAGGTCCATCATTTGTATAATAACATCGGGTAGACTCCCCCCTCATCCTAACCTTAGGGCCATATTGTATGATAACATATAGGAAGAGGTCATGATTCCCGGTGACAAGTAAGTGTTACATCAAGAGAGAGAGCGTTGAGGGGTTGAATAGGTTTCGATGTTGGATGAGCGGCGAGAATGATAATATTAAGAGAAGAAGATGAGCGAGACGGAGATGGCATGGCGGAGAAAACATTGTTGAAAGACAAAGAAGAGGCGTGCGACACAGTTGATAGTGAGAGCTGAAGGTTTTCTGGTGTGAGACATAATTCTCCTTTCCTTGTTTAAGGCAGTGAGTGTGTTAGTTTAGAGATCCCAAACGTGGACCGGGTCTATGCTCCATGGAATTGCTTCTCATTCATTCCTTTTGCCTACTACACCTCCCACCTTCATTCTTAGTTTAAGCTGATTTTGTTTAGGTTAATTTTTTATTATGAATTAATTTTGATTTGAATTCTTAATTAACTTTTAATCTTTGCTTGATCTAAAAATTTTGATTAATTTTTTTACTTTGAAGTGAATCATAGATTTAATTTTTGATTAATTTTTAATCTTAGTTTTAATTAAAATGTTTAAAGTTCGTTCTTAATTTTGTTTTTAGCTTCGACTAATTCTTGATGCAAAATTTTGATTAAATTCTTATCCTAGTTTTGATTTTAATTTTGATTAAATGTTGTTCTAAACTTTAAATTGAGTAATTAGGATTAATTCTTGATGTTCTGAGTGATATTGGATATTGGTATTTCTTGATAAAATCTTGTGAATCTATTTATTGTTTTTGTTATGATTTTGATGCCTATCCTGATTAATTCTTAATTAGATATTGATTAATTCTTGAGGATACTGGTTTAATCTGAATGCATGCCTCGAGCTTGATATATTGACATGAGAGTTGCATGTACTTGAGCCTTGTTTGGTGTCCGATTTCTCTTTGTGATTGAGTTGTCTAATGTTTACTTGTGCTTTGTTGACATGCTCCCTAAGGCTCCTAGTCCGACTTAATTTTTGATTAAGTTCGGAGTAGGATAGAAATCAGACACGCAATCCTTTGCTTGACAACATTAGGGTAGTCCATTATTGACCTCAACCTTAGGTCCATCATTTGTATGATAACATTAGGTAGAATTCCCCCCTCATCCTAACCTTAGGGACATATTGCATGATAACATATAGGAATAGGTCATGATTCCCGGTGACAAGTAAGTGTTACATCAAGAGAGAGATAGAGCGTTAAGGTGTTGAATAGGTTTCATTGTTGGATGAGCGGCGAGAATGAGAATGTTGAGAGAGGAAGATGAGCGAGACGGAGATGGCATGGTAGGGAAACCGTTGTTGAAAGAGAAAAAAGAGGCGTGCGACACGGTTAATAGTGAGAGCTGAAGGTTTTGTGGTGTGAGGCATAATTCTCCTTTCTTTGTTTAAGGCAATGAGTGTATTAGGTTAGAGTTCCCAAACGTGGACAGGGTCTTTGCTCCCTGGAATTGCTTCTCATACATTCCTTTTGCCTACTGCACCTCCCACCTTCTTTCTTAGTTTAAGCTGATTTTATTTAGGTTAGTTTTTTATTAGGAATTAATTTTGATTTGAATTCATAATTAACTTTTAATCTTAGCTTGATTTTAAAATTTTGATTAATTTTTTACTTAGAAGTTACTCTTAGATTTAATTTTTGATTAATTTTTAATCTTAGTTTTAATTAAAATGTTGATAAAGTTCATTCTTAATTTTGTTTTTAGCTTCCACTAATTCTTGATGCAAATTTTGATTAAATTCTAATCCTTGTTTTGATTTTAATTTTGATTAAATGTTTTCTAAACTTTAATTTGATTAATCAGGATTAATTCTTGATGTTCTAAGTGATCTTGGATATTGATATTTCTTGATAAAATCTTATGAATCTCCTTATTGTTGTTGTAATGATTTTGATTCCTATCCTAATTAATTCTAGATTAGATATTGATTAATTCTTGAGGAAACTGGTTTAATCTAAATGCATGCTTGGAGCTTGATATTTTGACATGAGAGTTGCGTGTACTTAAGCCTTGTTTGGTGTCCAATTTCTCTTTGTGATTGAGTTGCCTAATGCTAACTTGTGCTTTGTTCACATGCTCCCTAAGGCTCCTAGTCTGACTTAATTATTTCTGATTAAGTTTGGAGTAGGTTAATCATTAGGTTCATAACCCTTTGCATGACAACATTAGGGTAATCCCATCTTGTACTCAACCTTAGGTCCATCATTTGTATGATAACATTAGGTAGACTTCCCCCCTCATCCTAACCTTAGGGCCATATTGCATGATAACATATATGAAGAAGCCATGATTCCATGTGACAAGTAAGTGTTACATCAAGAGAGAGAGAGAGAGCGTTGAGTTGTTGAATAGGTTTCGTTGTTGGATGAGCGGCGAGACTGAGAATGTTAAGAGAGGAATATGAGCGAGACGAAGATGAAATGGCGGAGAAAACGTTGTTAAAAGACAAAGAAGAGGCGTGCGACACAGTTGATAGTGAGAGCTGAAGGTTTTGTGGCTTGAGGCATAATTCTCCTTTAATTGTTATAGGCAATGAGTGTGTTAGTTTAGAGTTCCCAAACGTGGACCGGGTCTATGCTCCATGGAATTGCTTCTCATACATTCCTTTTGCCTACTGCACCTCCCACCTTCTTTCTTAGTTTAAGCTGAGTTTGTTTAGGTTAATTTTTTATTAGGAATTAATTTTGATTTGAATTATTAATTAACTTTTAATCTTAGATTGATCTTATAATTTTGATTAATTTTTTAACTTAGAAGTTAATCTTAGATTTAATTTTGGATTAATTTTTAATCTTAGTTTTAATTAAAATGTTGATAAAATTCGTTCTTAATTTTGTTTTTAGCTTCGACTAATTCTTGATGCAAATTTTGTTTAAATTCTAATCCTAGTTTTGATTTTAATTTTGATTAAATGTTTTCTAATCTTTAATTTGATTAAT
Source organism: Lathyrus tuberosus (assembly GCA_022829125.1). Classification (NCBI taxonomy): domain Eukaryota; kingdom Viridiplantae; phylum Streptophyta; class Magnoliopsida; order Fabales; family Fabaceae; genus Lathyrus; species Lathyrus tuberosus. The sequence continues at coordinate 247,401 of JALAZF010000305.1, forward strand.
TAGGATTAATTCTTGATGTTTTGAGTGATTTTGGATATTGATATTTCTTGAAAAAATCTTGTGAAAATCCTTATTGTTTTTGTCATGATTTTGATGTGTATCCTGATTAATTCTTGATTAGATATTGATTAATTCTTGAGGATACTGGTTTAATCTGAATGCATGCCTCGAGCTTGATATTTTGAAATGAGATTTGCATGTACTTGAGCCTTGTTTGGTGTCAGATTTCTCTTTACGATTGAGTTGTCTAATGTTTACTTGTGGTTTGTTCACATGCTCCTTAAGGCTCCTAGTCCGACTTAATTTCTGATTAAGGTTGGAGTAGGATAAACATTAGGCTCATAACCCTTTGCATGACAACATTAGGGTAATCCCATCTTGAACTCAACCTTAGGTCCATCATTTGTATGATAACATTAGGTAGACTTCCCCCCTTATCTTAACCTTAGGGCCATATTGCATGATAACATATGGAAAGAGGTCATGATTCCCTGTGACAAGTAAGTGTTACATCAAGAGAGAGAGAGAGAGCATTGAGTTGTCGAATAGGTTTTGTTTTTGGATGAGCGACGAGACTGAGAATGTTAAGAGAGGAAGATGAGCGAGACGGAGATGAAATGGCGGAAAAAACGTTTTTGAGAGATGATGAAGAGGCGTGCGACACAGTTTATAGTGAGAGCTGAAGATTTTGTGGTATGAGGCATAATTCTCCTTTATTTGTTAAAGGCAATGAGTGTGTTAGTTTAGAGCTCCCAAACGTGGACCGGGTCTATGCTCTATGGAATTGCTTCTCATACATTCCTGTTGCCTACTGCACCTGCCACTTTCTTTCTTAGTTTAAGCTTTTTTAGTTTAGGTTAATATTTTATTAGGAATTAATTTTTATTTGAATTTTTAATTAACTTTTAATCTTAGCTTGATCTTTAAATTTTGATTAATTTTTTTACTTAGAAGTTAATCTTAGATTTAATTTTGGAATAATTTTTAATCTTAGTTTTAATTAAAATGTTGATAAGGTTCGTTCTTAATTTTGTTTTTAGCTTCGACTAATTCTTGATGCAAATTTTGATTAAATTCTAATCCTAGTTTTGATTTTAATTTTTAATAAATGTTGTTCTAATCTTTAATTTGATTAATTAGGATTAATTCCTGATGTTTTGAGTGATTTTGGATATTGATATTTCTTGAAAAAATCATGTGAATCTCCTTATTATTTTTGTCATGATTTTGATTCCTATCCTGATTAATTCTTGATTAGATATTGATTAATTCTTAAGGATACTGGTTTAATCTGAATGCATGCCTCGAGCTTGATATTTTGACACGAGAGTTTTGTGTACTTGAGCCTTGTTTGGTGTCAGATTTCTCTTTACGATTGAGTTTCTAATGTTTACTTGTGGTTTGTTCACATGCTCCTTAAGGCTCCTAGTCCGACTTAATTTCTGATTAAGGTTGGAGTAGGATAGACATTAGGCTCATAATGCTTTGTATGATAACATTAGGGTAATCCAATCTTGACCTCAACCTTAGGTCCATCATTTGTATGATAACATTAGGTAGACTTCCCCCCTCATCCTAACCTTAGGGCCATATTGCATGATAACATATAGGAAGAGGTCACGATTCCCTGTGACAAGTAAGTGTTACATCAAGAGAGAGAGCGTTGAGTTGTTGAATAGGTTTCGTTTTTGGATGAGCGGCGAGACTGAGAATGTTAAGAGAGGGAGATGAGCGAGACGGAGATGAAATGGCGGAGAAAACGTTTTTGAGAGACAAAGAAGAGGCGTGTGACACAGTTGATAGTGAGAGCTAAAGGGTTTGTGGTATGAGGCGTAATTCTCCTTTATTTGTTAAAGGCAATGAATGTGTTAGTTTAGAGTTCCCAAACGTGGAACAGGTCTATGCTCCATGGCATTGTTTCTCATACATTCCCTTTGCCTACTACACCTCCCACCTTCTTTCTTATTTTAAGCTGATTTTGTTTAGGTTAATATTTTATTAGGAATTAATTTTGATTTGAATTTTTAATTAACTTTTAATCTTATCATGATCTTAAAATTTTGATTAATTTTTTTACTTAGAAGTTAATCTTAGATTTAATTTTGGATTAATTTTTAATCTTAATTTTAATTAAAATGTTGATAAAGTTCGTTCTTAAATTTATTTTTAGCTTCGACTAATTCTTGATGCAAATTTTGATTAAATTCTAATCCTAGTTTTGATTTTAATTTTGATTAAATATTGTTATAATCTTTAATTTGATTAATTAGGATTAATTCTTGATGTTTTGAGTGATTTAGGATATTGATATTTCTTGAAAAAATCTTGTGAAAATCCTTATTGTTTTTGTCATGATTTTGATGTGTATCCTGATTAATTCTTGATTAGATATTGATTAATTCTTGAGGATACTGGTTTAATCTGAATGCATGCCTCGAGCTTGATATTTTGAAATGAGATTTGCGTGTACTTGAGCCTTGTTTGGTGTCAGATTTCTCTTTACGATTGAGTTGTCTAATGTTTACTTGTGGTTTGTTCACATGCTCCTTAAGGCTCCTAGTCCGACTTAATTTCTGATTAAGGTTGGAGTAGGATAAACATTAGGCTCATAACCCTTTGCATGACAACATTAGGGTAATCCCATCTTGAACTCAACCTTAGGTCCATCATTTGTATGATAACATTAGGTAGACTTCCCCCCTTATCTTAACCTTAGGGCCATATTGCATGATAACATATGGAAAGAGGTCATGATTCCCTGTGACAAGTAAGTGTTACATCAAGAGAGAGAGAGAGAGCATTGAGTTGTCGAATAGGTTTTGTTTTTGGATGAGCGACGAGACTGAGAATGTTAAGAGAGGAAGATGAGCGAGACGGAGATGAAATGGCGGAAAAAACATTTTTGAGAGACGAAGAAGAGGCGTGCGGCACAGTTTATAGTGAGAGCTGAAGGTTTTGTGGTATGAGGCATAATTCTCCTTTATTTGTTAAAGGCAATGAGTGTGTTAGTTTAGAGCTCCCAAACGTGGACCGGGTCTATGCTCTATGGAATTGCTTCTCATACATTCCTGTTGCCTACTGCACCTGCCACTTTCTTTCTTAGTTTAAGCTTTTTTAGTTTAGGTTAATATTTTATTAGGAATTAATTTTTATTTGAATTTTTAATTAACTTTTAATCTTAGCTTGATCTTAAAATTTTGATTAATTTTTTTACTTAGAAGTTAATCTTAGATTTAATTTTGGAATAATTTTTAATCTTAGTTTTAATTAAAATGTTGATAAGGTTCGTTCTTAATTTTGTTTTTAGCTTCGACTAATTCTTGATGCAAATTTTGATTAAATTCTAATCCTAGTTTTGATTTTAATTTTTATTAAATGTTGTTCTAATCTTTAATTTGATTAATTAGGATTAATTCTTGATGTTTTGAGTGATTTTGGATATTGATATTTCTTGAAAAAATCTTGTGAATCTCCTTATTGTTTTTGTCATGATTTTGATGCCTATCCTGATTAATTCTTGATTAGATATTGTTTAATTCTTAAGGATACTGGTTTAATCTGAATGCATGCCTCGAGCTTCATATTTTGTCATGAGAGTTGCGTGTACTTGAGCCTTGTTTAGTGTCAGATTTCTCTTTATGATTGAGTTGTCTAATGTTTACTTGTGGTTTGTTCACATGCTCCCTAAGGCTCCTAGTCTGACTTAATTTCTGATTAAGGTTGGAGTAGGATAGACATTAGGCTCATAATCCTTTGCATGACAACATTAGGGTAATCCCATCTTGGCCTCAATCTTAGGTCCATCATTTGTATGATAACATTAGGTAGACTTCCCCCCTCATCCTAACCTTAGGGCCACATTGCATGATAACGTATAGTAAGAGGTATTGATTCCATGTGACATGTAAGTGTTACATCAAGAGAGAAAGCGTTGGGTTGTTGAATATGTTTCGTTTTTGGATGCGCGGCGAGACTGAGAATGTTAAGAGAGGAAGATGAGCGAGACGAAGATGAAATGGCGGAGTAAACGTGTTTGAGAGACAAAGAAGAGGTGTGCGACACAGTTGATAGTGAGAGCTGAAGGTTTTGTGGTATGAGGCATAATTCTCTTTTATTTGTTAAAGGCAATGAGTGTGTTAGTTTTGAGTTCCCAAACATGGACCAGGTCTACGCTCCATGGTATTGCTTCTCATACATTCCCTTTTCCTACTGCACCTCCCACCTTCTTTCTTATTTTAAACTGATTTTGTTTAGGTTAATATTTTATTAGGAATTAATTTTGATTTGAATTTTTAATTAACTTTTAATCTTAGCATGATCTTAAAATTTTGATTAATTTTTTTACTTAGAAGTTAATCTTAGATTTAATTTTGGATTAATTTTTAATCTTAATTTTTATTAAAATGTTGATAAAGTTCGTTCTTAATTGTGTTTTTAGCTTCGACTAATTCTTGATGCAAATTTAGATTAAATTCTAATCCTAGTTTTCATTTTAATTTTGATTAAATGTTGTAATAATCTTTAATTTGATAAATTAGGATTAATTCCTGATGTTTTGAGTGATTTTGGATATTGATATTTCTTGAAAAAATCTTGTGAATCTCCTTATTGTTTTTGTCAGGATTTTGATGCATATCCTGATTAATTCTTGATTAGATATTGATTAATTCTTGAGGATACTGGTTTAATCTGAATGCATGCCTCGAGCTTCATATTTTGACATGAGAGTTGCGTGTACTTGAGCCTTGTTTAGTGTCAGATTTCTCTTTATGATTGAGTTGTCTAATGTTTACTTGTGGTTTGTTCACATGCTCCCTAAGACTCCGAGTCCGACTTAATTTCTGATTAAGGTTGGAGTAGGATAGACATTTGGCTCATAATCCTTTGCATGAATAAATTAGGGTAATCCCATCTTGACCTCAGCCTTAGGTCCATCATTTTTATGATAACATTAGGTAGACTTCCCCCCTCATCCTAACCTTAGGGACATATTGCATGATAACATATAGGAAGAGGTCATGATTCCCTGTGACAAGTAAGTGTTACATCAAGAGAGAGAGCGTTGAGTTGTTGAATAGGTTTCGTTTTAGGATGAGCGGCGAGACTGAGAATGTTAAGAGAGGAAGATGAGCGAGACGGAGATGAAATGGCGGAGAAAACGTTTTTAAGAGACAAAGAAGAGGCGTGCGACACAGTTGATAGTGAGAGCTGAAGGGTTTGTGGTATGAGGCATAATTCTCCTTTATTTGTTAAAGGCAATGAGTGTGTTAGTTTAGAGTTCCCAAACGTGGACCAGGTCTATGCTCCATGGTATTGCTTCTCATACATTCCCTTTGCCTACTGCACCTCCCACCTTCTTTCTTATTTTAAGCTGATTTTCTTTAGGTTAATTTTTTATTAGGAATTAATTTTGATTTGAATTCTTAATTAACTTTTAATCTTAGCTTGATCTTAAAATTTTGATTAAATTTTTTACTTAGAAGTTAATCTTAGATTTAATTTTGGATTAATTTTTAATCTTAGTTTTAATTAAAATGTTGATAAAGTTCGTTCTTAATTTTGTTTTTAGGTTCAACTAATTCTTGATGCAAATTTTGATTAAATTCTAATCCTAGTTTTGATTTTAATTTTGATTAAATGTTGTTGAAATCTTTAATTTGATTAATTAGGATTAATTCTTGATGTTTTGAGTGATATTGGATATTGATATTTCTTGAAAAAATCTTGTGAATCTCCTTACTGTTTTTGTCTTGATTTTGATGCCTATCCCGATTAATTCTTGATTAGATAATGATTAATTCTTAAGGATACTGGTTTAATCTGAATGCATGCCTCGAGCTTGATATTTTGACATGAGGGTTGCGTGTACTTGAGGCTTGTTTGGTGTCAGATTTACTTTATGATTGAGTTGTCTAATGTTTACTTGTGGTTTGTTCACATGCTCCCTAAGGCTCCTAGTCCGACTTAATTTCTGATTAAGGTTAGAGTAGGATAGACATTAGGCTCACAATCCTTTGCATGACAACATTAGGGTAATCCCATCTTGACCTCAACCTTAGGTCCATCATTTGTATGATAACATTAAGTAGACTTCCCCCATCATCCTAACCTTAGGGCCATATTGCATGATAACATATAGGAAGAGGTCATGATTCCCTGTGACAAGTAATTGTTACATCAAGAGAGAGAGAGCGTTGATTTGTTGAATAGGTTTCATTTTTGGATGAGCGGCGAGACTGAGAATGTTAAGAGAGGAAGATGAGCGAGACGGAGATGAAATTGCGGAGAAAACGTTTTGGAGAGACAAAGAAGAGGCGTGCGGCACAGTTGATAGTGAGAGGTGAAGGTTTTATGGTAAGAGGCATAATTCTCCTTTATTTGTTAAAGGCAATGAGTGTGTTGGTTTAGAGTTCCCAAATGTGGACCGGGTCTATGCTCCATGGAATTGCTTCTCATACATTCCTTTTGCCTACTGCACCTCCCACCTTCTTTCTTAGTTTTAGCTGATTATATTTAGGTTAATTTTTTATTAGGAATTCATTTTGATTTGAATTCTTAATTAACTTTTAATCTTAGCTTGATCTTAAAATTTTCATTAATTTTTTTACTTAGAAGTTAATCTTAGATTTAAATTTGGATTAATTTTTAATCTAAGTTTTACTTAAAATGTTTATAAAGTTCGTTTATATTTTGTTTTTAGCTTTAACTAATTCCTGATGCAAATTTTGATTAAATTCTAATCCTAGTTTTGATTTTAATTTTTATTAAATGTTGGTCTAATCTTTAATTTGATTAATTAGGATTCATTCTTGATGTTTTGAGTGATTTTGGATATTGATATTTCTTGAAAAAATCTTGTGAATCTCCTTGTTATTTTTGTCATGATTTTGATGCCTATCCTGATTAGTTCTTGATTAGATATTGATTAATTCTTGAGGATACTGGTTTAATCTGAATGCATGCCTCGAGCTTGATATTTTGACATGAGAGTTGCGTGTATTTGAGCCTTGTTTGGTGTCAGATTTCTCTTTATGATTGAGTTGTCTATTGTTTACTTGTGGTTTGTTCACATACTCCCTAAGGCTCCTAGTCCGACTTAATTTCTGATTAAGGTTGGAGTAACATAGACATTAGGCTCACAATCCTTTGCATGACAACATTAGGGTAATCCCATCCTGACCTAAACCTTAGGTCCATCATTTGTATGATAACATTAGGTAGACTTCCCCCATCATCCTAACCTTAGGGCCATATTGCATGATAACATATAGGAAAAGGTCATGATTCCCTGTGACAAGTAAGTGTTACATCAAGAGAGAGAGAGCGTTGATTTGTTGAATAGGTTTCGTTTTTGGATGAGCGGCGAGACTGAGAATGTTAAGAGAGGAAGATGAGCGAGACGGAGATGAAATTGCGGAGAAAACGTTTTTGAGAGACAAAGAAGAGGCGTGCGACACAGTTGATAGTGAGAGATGAAGGTTTTGTGGTATGAGGCATAATTCTCCTTTATTTGTTAAAGGCAATGAGTGTGTTGGTTTACCGTTCCCAAATGTGGACCGGGTCTATGCTCCATGGAATTGCTTCTCATACATTCCTTTTGCCTACTGCACCTCCCACCATCTTTCTTAGTTTAAGCCGATTTTGTTTAGGTTAATTTTTTATTAGGAATTAATTTTGATTTGAATTCTTAATTAACTTTTAATCTTAACTTGATCTTAAAATTTACATTAATTTATTTACTTAGAAGTTAATCTTAGATTTAAATTTGGATTAATTTTTAATCTAAGTTTTACTTAAAAAGTTTATAAAGTTCGTTCTTAATTTTCTTTTTAGCTTCGACTAATTCTTGATGCAAATTTTGATTAAATTCTAATCCTAGATTTGATTTTAATTTTTATTAAATGTTGTTCTAATCTTTAATTTGATTAATTAGGATTAATTCTTGATGTTTTGAGTGATTTTGGATATTGATATTTCTTGAAAAAATCTTGTGAATCTCCTTATTGTTTTTGTCATGATTTTGATGCCTATCTTGATTAGTTCTTGATTAGATATTGATTAATTCTTGAGGATACTGGTTTAATCTGAATGCATTCCTCGAGCTTGATATTTTGACATGAGAGTTGCGTGTACTTGAGCCTTGTTTGGTGTCAGATTTCTCTTTATGATTGAGTTGTCTAATCTTTACTTGTGGATTGTTCACATGCTCCCTAAGGCTCCTAGTCCGACTTAGTTTCTGATTAAGGTTGGAGTAGGATAGACATTAGGCTCACAATCCTTTGCATGACAACATTAGGGTAATCCTATCTTGACCTCAACCTTAGGTCCATCATTTGTGTGATAACATTAGGTAGAATTCCCCCTCATCCTAACCTTAGGGCCATATTGCAAGATAACATATAGGAAAAGGTCATGATTCCCTGTGACAAGTAAGTGTTACATCAAGAGAGAGAAAGCGTTGATATGTTGAATGGGTTTCGTTTTTGGATGAGCGGCGAGACTGAGAATGTTAAGAGAGGAAGATGAGCGAGACGGAGATGAAATTGCGGAGAAAACTTTTTTGAGAGACAAAGAAGAGGCGTGCGGCATAGTTGATAGTGAGAGGTGAAGGTTTTGTGGTATGAGGCATAATTCTCCTTTATTTGTTAAAGGCAATGAGTGTGTTGGTTTAGAGTTCCCAAATGTGGACCGGGTCTATGCTCCATGGAATTGCTTCTCATACATTCCTTTTGCCTACTGCACCTCCCACCTTCTTTCTTAGTTTAAGCTGATTTTATTTAGGTTAATTTTTTATTAGGAATTAATTTTGATTTGAATTCTTAATTAACTTTTAATCTTAGCTTGATCTTAAAATTTTCATTAATTTTTTTACTTAGAAGTTAATCTTAGATTTAAATTTGGATTAATTTTTAATCTAAGTTTTACTTAAAAAGTTTATAAAGTTCGTTCTTAATTTTCTTTTTAGCTTCGACTAATTCTTGATGCAAATTTTGATTAAATTCTAATCCTAGATTTGATTTTAATTTTTATTAAATGTTGTTCTAATCTTTAATTTGATTAATTAGGATTAATTCTTGATGTTTTGAGTGATTTTGGATATTGATATTTCTTGAAAAAATCTTGTGAATCTCCTTATTGTTTTTGTCATGATTTTGATGCCTATCTTGATTAGTTCTTGATTAGATATTGATTAATTCTTGAGGATACTGGTTTAATCTGAATGCATTCCTCGAGCTTGATATTTTGACATGAGAGTTGCGTGTACTTGAGCCTTGTTTGGTGTCAGATTTCTCTTTATGATTGAGTTGTCTAATCTTTACTTGTGGATTGTTCACATGCTCCCTAAGGCTCCTAGTCCGACTTAGTTTCTGATTAAGGTTGGAGTAGGATAGACATTAGGCTCACAATCCTTTGCATGACAACATTAGGGTAATCCTATCTTGACCTCAACCTTAGGTCCATCATTTGTGTGATAACATTAGGTAGAATTCCCCCTCATCCTAACCTTAGGGCCATATTGCAAGATAACATATAGGAAAAGGTCATGATTCCCTGTGACAAGTAAGTGTTACATCAAGAGAGAGAAAGCGTTGATATGTTGAATAGGTTTCGTTTTTGGATGAGCGGCGAGACTGAGAATGTTAAGAGAGGAAGATGAGCGAGACGGAGATGAAATTGCGGAGAAAACTTTTTTGAGAGACAAAGAAGTGGCGTGCGGCATAGTTGATAGTGAGAGGTGAAGGTTTTGTGGTATGAGGCATAATTCTCCTTTATTTGTTAAAGGCAATGAGTGTGTTGGTTTAGAGTTCCCAAATGTGGACCGGGTCTATGCTCCATGGAATTGCTTCTCATACATTCCTTTTGCCTACTGCACCTCCCACCTTCTTTCTTAGTTTAAGCTGATTTTATTTAGGTTAATTTTTTATTAGGAATTAATTTTGATTTGAATTCTTAATTAACTTTTAATCTTAGCTTGATCTTAAAATTTTCATTAATTTTTTTACTTAGAAGTTAATCTTAGATTTAAATTTGGATTAATTTTTAATCTAAGTTTTACTTAAAATGTTTATAAAGTTCGTTCTTAATTTTGTTTTTAGCTTTAACTAATTCCTGATGCAAATTTTGATTAAATTCTAATCCTAGTTTTGATTTTAATTTTTATTAAATGTTGTTCTAATCTTTAATTTGATTAATTAGGATTAATTCTTGATGTTTTGAGTGATTTTGGATATTGATATTTCTTGAAAAAATCTTGTGAATCTCCTTATTATTTTTGTCATGATTTTGATGCCTATCCTGATTAGTTCTTGATTAGATATTGATTAATTCTTGAGGATACTGGTTTAATCTGAATGCATGCCTCGAGCTTGATATTTTGACATGAGAGTTGCGTGTACTTGAGCCTTGTTTGGTGTCAGATTTCTCTTTATGATTGAGTTGTCTAATGTTTACTTGTGGCTTGTTCACATGCCCCCTAAGGCTCCTTTCCCGACTTAATTTCTGATTAAGGTTGTAGTAGCATAGATATTAGGCTCATAATCATTTACATGACAACATTAGGGTAATCCCATCTTGACCTCAACCTTAGGTCCATCATTTGTATGATAACATTAAGTAGAATTCCCCCTCATCCTAACCTTAGGGCCATATTGCATGATAACATATAGGAAGAGGTCATGATTCCCTGTGACAAGTAAGTGTTACATCAAGAGAGAGAGAGCGTTGATTTGTTGAATAGGTTTCGTTTTTGGATGAGCGGCGAGACTGAGAATGTTAAGAGAGGAAGATGAGCGAGACGGAGATGAAATTGCGGAGAAAACATTTTGGAGAGACAAAGAAGAGGCGTGCGGAACAGTTGATAGTGAGAGGTGAAGGTTTTATGGTATGAGGCATAATTCTCCTTTATTTGTTAAAGGCAATGAGTGTGTTGGTTTAGAGTTCCCAAATGTGGACCGGGTCTATGCTCCATGGAATTGCTTCTCATACATTCCTTTTGCCTACTGCACCTCCCACCTTCTTTCTTAGTTTAAGCTGATTTTATTTAGGTTAATTTTTTATTAGGAATTAATTTTGATTTGAATTCTTAATTAACTTTTAATCTTAGCTTGATCTTAAAATTTTTCTTAATTTTTTTTACTTAGAAGTTAATCTTAGATTTAAATTTGGATTAATTTTTCATCTAAGTTTTACTTAAAATGTTTATAAAGTTCGTTCTTAATTTTGTTTTTAGCTTTAACTAATTCCTGATGCAAATTTTGATTAAATTCTAATCCTAGTTTTGATTTTAATTTTTATTAAATGTTGTTCTAATCTTTAATTTGATTAATTAGGATTAATTCTTGATGTTTTGAGTGATTTTGGATATTGATATTTCTTGAAAAAATCTTGTGAATCTCCTTATTATTTTTGTCATATTTTGATGGCTATCCAGATTAGTTCTTGATTAGATATTGATTAATTCTTGAGGATACTGGTTTAATCTGAATGCATGCCTCGAGCTTGATATTTTGACATGAGAGTTGCGTGTACTTGAGCCTTGTTTGGTGTCAGATTTCTCTTTATGATTGAGTTGTCTAATGTTTACTTGTGGCTTGTTCACATGCTCCCTAAGGCTCCTAGTCCGACTTAGTTTCTGATTAAGGTTGGAGTAGGATAGACATTAGGCTCACAATCCTTTGCATGACAACATTAGGGTAATCCCATCCTGACCTAAACCTTAGGTCCATCATTTGTATGATAACATTAGGTAGACTTCCCCCATCATCCTAACCTTAGGGCCATATTGCATGATAACATATAGGAAAAGGTCATGATTCCCTGTGACAAGTAAGTGTTACATCAAGAGAGAGAGAGCGTTGATTTGTTGAATAGGTTTCGTTTTTGGATGAGCGGCGAGACTGAGAATGTTAAGAGAGGAAGATGAGCGAGACGGAGATGAAATTGCGGAGAAAACGTTTTTGAGAGACAAAGAAGAGGCGTGCGGCACAGTTGATAGTGAGAGATGAAGGTTTTGTGGTATGAGGCATAATTCTCCTTTATTTGTTAAAGGCAATGAGTGTGTTGGTTTACCATTCCCAAATGTGGACCGGGTCTATGCTCCATGGAATTGCTTCTCATACATTCCTTTTGCCTACTGCACCTCCCACCATCTTTCTTAGTTTAAGCCGATTTTGTTTAGGTTAATTTTTTATTAGGAATTAATTTTGATTTGAATTCTTAATTAACTTTTAATCTTAACTTGATCTTAAAATTTACATTAATTTTTTTACTTAGAAGTTAATCTTAGATTTAAATTTGGATTAATTTTTAATCTAAGTTTTACTTAAAAAGTTTATAAAGTTCGTTCTTAATTTTCTTTTTAGCTTCGACTAATTCTTGATGCAAATTTTGATTAAATTCTAATCCTAGATTTGATTTTAATTTTTATTAAATGTTGTTCTAATCTTTAATTTGATTAATTAGGATTAATTCTTGATGTTTTGAGTGATTTTGGATATTGATATTTCTTGAAAAAATCTTGTGAATCTCCTTATTGTTTTTGTCATGATTTTGATGCCTATCTTGATTAGTTCTTGATTAGATATTGATTAATTCTTGAGGATACTGGTTTAATCTGAATGCATTCCTCGAGCTTGATATTTTGACATGAGAGTTGCGTGTACTTGAGCCTTGTTTGGTGTCAGATTTCTCTTTATGATTGAGTTGTCTAATCTTTACTTGTGGATTGTTCACATGCTCCCTAAGGCTCCTAGTCCGACTTAGTTTCTGATTAAGGTTGGAGTAGGATAGACATTAGGCTCACAATCCTTTGCATGACAACATTAGGGTAATCCTATCTTGACCTCAACCTTAGGTCCATCATTTGTGTGATACCATTAGGTAGAATTCCCCCTCATCCTAACCTTAGGGCCATATTGCAAGATAACATATAGGAAAAGGTCATGATTCCCTGTGACAAGTAAGTGTTACATCAAGAGAGAGAAAGCGTTGATATGTTGAATAGGTTTCGTTTTTGGATGAGCGGCGAGACTGAGAATGTTAAGAGAGGAAGATGAGCGAGACGGAGATGAAATTGTGGAGAAAACTTTTTTGAGAGACAAAGAAGAGGCGTGCGGCATAGTTGATAGTGAGAGGTGAAGGTTTTGTGGTATGAGGCATAATTCTCCTTTATTTGTTAAAGGCAATGAGTGTGTTGGTTTAGAGTTCCCAAATGTGGACCGGGTCTATGCTCCATGGAATTGCTTCTCATACATTCCTTTTGCCTACTGCACCTCCCACCTTCTTTCTTAGTTTAAGCTGATTTTATTTAGGTTAATTTTTTATTAGGAATTAATTTTGATTTGAATTCTTAATTAACTTTTAATCTTAGCTTGATCTTAAAATTTTCATTAATTTTTTTACTTAGAAGTTAATCTTAGATTTAAATTTGGATTAATTTTTAATCTAAGTTTTATTTAAAAAGTTTATAAAGTTCGTTCTTAATTTTCTTTTTAGCTTCGACTAATTCTTGATGCAAATTTTGATTAAATTCTAATCCTAGATTTGATTTTAATTTTTATTAAATGTTGTTCTAATCTTTAATTTGATTAATTAGGATTAATTCTTGATGTTTTGAGTGATTTTGGATATTGATATTTCTTGAAAAAATCTTGTGAATCTCCTTATTGTTTTTGTCATGATTTTGATGCCTATCTTGATTAGTTCTTGATTAGATATTGATTAATTCTTGAGGATACTGGTTTAATCTGAATGCATTCCTCGAGCTTGATATTTTGACATGAGAGTTGCGTGTACTTGAGCCTTGTTTGGTGTCAGATTTCTCTTTATGATTGAGTTGTCTAATCTTTACTTGTGGATTGTTCACATGCTCCCTAAGGCTCCTAGTCCGACTTAGTTTCTGATTAAGGTTGGAGTAGGATAGACATTAGGCTCACAATCCTTTGCATGACAACATTAGGGTAATCCTATCTTGACCTCAACCTTAGGTCCATCATTTGTGTGATAACATTAGGTAGAATTCCCCCTCATCCTAACCTTAGGGCCATATTGCAAGATAACATATAGGAAAAGGTCATGATTCCCTGTGACAAGTAAGTGTTACATCAAGAGAGAGAAAGCGTTGATATGTTGAATAGGTTTCGTTTTTGGATGAGCGGCGAGACTGAGAATGTTAAGAGAGGAAGATGAGCGAGACGGAGATGAAATTGCGGAGAAAACTTTTTTGAGAGACAAAGAAGAGGCGTGCGGCATAGTTGATAGTGAGAGGTGAAGGTTTTGTGGTATGAGGCATAATTCTCCTTTATTTGTTAAAGGCAATGAGTGTGTTGGTTTAGAGTTCCCAAATGTGGACCGGGTCTATGCTCCATGGAATTGCTTCTCATACATTCCTTTTGCCTACTGCACCTCCCACCTTCTTTCTTAGTTTAAGCTGATTTTATTTAGGTTAATTTTTTATTAGGAATTAATTTTGATTTGAATTCTTAATTAACTTTTAATCTTAGCTTGATCTTAAAATTTTCATTAATTTTTTTACTTAGAAGTTAATCTTAGATTTAAATTTGGATTAATTTTTAATCTAAGTTTTACTTAAAAAGTTTATAAAGTTCGTTCTTAATTTTCTTTTTAGCTTCGACTAATTCTTGATGCAAATTTTGATTAAATTCTAATCCTAGATTTGATTTTAATTTTTATTAAATGTTGTTCTAATCTTTAATTTGATTAATTAGGATTAATTCTTGATGTTTTGAGTGATTTTGGATATTGATATTTCTTGAAAAAATCTTGTGAATCTCCTTATTGTTTTTGTCATGATTTTGATGCCTATCCTGATTAGTTCTTGATTAGATATTGATTAATTCTTGAGGATACTGGTTTAATCTGAATGCATGCCTCGAGCTTGATATTTTGACATGAGAGTTGCGTGTACTTGAGCCTTGTTTGGTGTCATATTTCTCTTTATGATTGAGTTGTCTAATGTTTACTTGTGGCTTGTTCACATGCCCCCTAAGGCTCCTTGTCCGACTTAATTTCTGATTAAGGTTGTAGTAGCATAGATATTAGGCTCATAATCATTTACATGACAACATTAGGGTAATCCCATCTTGACCTCAACCTTAGGTCCATCATTTGTATGATAACATTAAGTAGAATTCCCCCTCATCCTAACCTTAGGGCCATATTGCATGATAACATATAGGAAGAGGTCATGATTCCCTGTGACAAGTAAGTGTTACATCAAGAGAGAGAGAGCGTTGATTTGTTGAATAGGTTTCGTTTTTGGATGAGCGGCGAGACTGAGAATGTTAAGAGAGGAAGATGAGCGAGACGGAGATGAAATTGCGGAGAAAACGTTTTGGAGAGACAAAGAAGAGGCGTGCGGAACAGTTGATAGTGAGAGGTGAAGGTTTTATGGTATGAGGCATAATTCTCCGTTATTTGTTAAAGGCAATGAGTGTGTTGGTTTAGAGTTCCCAAATGTGGACCGGGTCTATGCTCCATGGAATTGCTTCTCATACATTCCTTTTGCCTACTGCACCTCCCACCTTCTTTCTTAGTTTAAGCTGATTTTATTTAGGTTAATTTTTTATTAGGAATTAATTTTGATTTGAATTCTTAATTAACTTTTAATCTTAGCTTGATCTTAAAATTTTTCTTAATTTTTTTTACTTAGAAGTTAATCTTAGATTTAAATTTGGATTAATTTTTAATCTAAGTTTTACTTAAAATGTTTATAAAGTTCGTTCTTAATTTTGTTTTTAGCTTTAACTAATTCCTGATGCAAATTTTGATTAAATTCTAATCCTAGTTTTGATTTTAATTTTTATTAAATGTTGTTCTAATCTTTAATTTGATTAATTAGGATTAATTCTTGATGTTTTGAGTGATTTTGGATATTGATATTTCTTGAAAAAATCTTGTGAATCTCCTTATTATTTTTGTCATATTTTGATGGCTATCCTGATTAGTTCTTGATTAGATATTGATTAATTCTTGAGGATACTGGTTTAATCTGAATGCATGCCTCGAGCTTGATATTTTGACATGAGAGTTGCGTGTACTTGAGCCTTGTTTGGTGTCAGATTTCTCTTTATGATTGAGTTGTCTAATCTTTACTTGTGGATTGTTCACATGCTCCCTAAGGCTCCTAGTCCGACTTAGTTTCTGATTAAGGTTGGAGTAGGATAGACATTAGGCTCACAATCCTTTGCATGACAACATTAGGGTAATCCTATCTTGACCTCAACCTTAGGTCCATCATTTGTGTGATAACATTAGGTAGAATTCCCCCTCATCCTAACCTTAGGGCCATATTGCAAGATAACATATAGGAAAAGGTCATGATTCCCTGTGACAAGTAAGTGTTACATCAAGAGAGAGAAAGCGTTGATATGTTGAATAGGTTTCGTTTTTGGATGAGCGGCGAGACTGAGAATGTTAAGAGAGGAAGATGAGCGAGACGGAGATGAAATTGCGGAGAAAACTTTTTTGAGAGACAAAGAAGAGGCGTGCGGCATAGTTGATAGTGAGAGGTGAAGGTTTTGTGGTATGAGGCATAATTCTCCTTTATTTGTTAAAGGCAATGAGTGTGTTGGTTTAGAGTTCCCAAATGTGGACCGGGTCTATGCTCCATGGAATTGCTTCTCATACATTCCTTTTGCCTACTGCACCTACCACCTTCTTTCTTAGTTTAAGCTGATTTTATTTAGGTTAATTTTTTATTAGGAATTAATTTTGATTTGAATTCTTAATTAACTTTTAATCTTAGCTTGATCTTAAAATTTTCATTAATTTTTTTACTTAGAAGTTAATCTTAGATTTAAATTTGGATTAATTTTTAATCTAAGTTTTACTTAAAATGTTTATAAAGTTCGTTCTTAATTTTGTTTTTAGCTTTAACTAATTCCTGATGCAAATTTTGATTAAATTCGAATCCTAGTTTTGATTTTAATTTTTATTAAATGTTGTTCTAATCTTTAATTTGATTAATTAGGATTAATTCTTGATGTTTTGAGTGATTTTGGATATTGATATTTCTTGAAAAAATCTTGTGAATCTCCTTATTATTTTTGTCATGATTTTGATGCCTATCCTGATTAGTTCTTGATTAATTCTTGAGGATACTGGTTTAATCTGAATGCATGCCTCGAGCTTGATATTTTGACATGAGAGTTGCGTGTACTTGAGCCTTGTTTGGTGTCGGATTTCTCTTTATGATTGAGTTGTCTAATGTTTACCTGTGGCTTGTTCACATGCCCCCTAAGGCTCCTTGTCCGACTTAATTTCTGATTAAGGTTGTAGTAGCATAGATATTAGGCTCATAATCCTTTACATGACAACATTAGGGTAATCCCATCTTGACCTCAACCTTAGGGCCATCATTTGTATGATAACATTAAGTAGAATTCCCCCTCATCCTAACCTTAGGGCCATATTGCATGATAACATATAGGAAGAGGTCATGATTCCCTGTGACAAGTAAGTGTTACATCAAGAGAGAGAGAGCGTTGATTTGTTGAATAGGTTTCGTTTTTGGATGAGCGGCGAGACTGAGAATGTTAAGAGAGGAAGATGAGCGAGACGGAGATGAAATTGCGGAGAAAACGTTTTGGAGAGACAAAGAAGTGGCGTGCGGCACAGTTGATAGTGAGAGGTGAAGGTTTTATGGTATGAGGCATAATTCTCCTTTATTTGTTAAAGGCAATGAGTGTGTTGGTTTAGAGTTCCCAAATGTGGACCGGGTCTATGCTCCATGGAATTGCTTCTCATACATTCCTTTTGCCTACTGCACCTCCCACCTTCTTTCTTAGTTTAAGCTGATTTTATTTAGGTTAATTTTTTATTAGGAATTAATTTTGATTTGAATTCTTAATTAACTTTTAATCTTAGCTTGATCTTAAAATTTTCATTAATTTTTTTTACTTAGAAGTTAATCTTAGATTTAAATTTGGATTAATTTTTAATCTAAGTTTTACTTAAAATGTTTTTAAAGTTCGTTCTTAATTTTGTTTTTAGCTTTAACTAATTCCTGATGCAAATTTTGATTAAATTCTAATCCTAGTTTTGATTTTAATTTTTATTAAATGTTGTTCTAATCTTTAATTTGATTAATTAGGATTAATTCTTGATGTTTTGAGTGATTTTGGATATTGATATTTCTTGAAAAAATCTTGTGAATCTCCTTATTATTTTTGTCATTTTTTGATGCCTATCCTGATTAGTTCTTGATTAGATATTGATTAATTCTTGAGGATACTGGTTTAATCTGAATACATGCCTCGAGCTTGATATTTTGACATGAGAGTTGCGTGTACTTGAGCCTTGTTTGGTGTCAGATTTCTCTTTATGATTGAGTTGTCTAATGTTTACTTGTGGCTTGTTCACATGCTCCCTAAGGCTCCTAGTCCGACTTAGTTTCTGATTAAGGTTGGAGTAGGATAGACATTAGGCTCACAATCCTTTGCATGACAACATTAGGGTAATCCTATCTTGACCTCAACCTTAGGTCCATCATTTGTGTAATGACATTAGGTAGAATTCCCCCTCATCCTAACCTTAGGGCCATATTGCAAGATAACATATAGGAAGAGGTCATGATTCCCTGTGACAAGTAAGTGTTACATCAAGAGAGAAAGAGCGTTGATTTGTTGAATAGGTTTCGTTTTTGGATGAGCGGCGAGACTGAGAATGTTAAGAGAGGAAGATGAGCGAGACGGAGATGAAATTGCGGAGAAAACGTTTTGGAGAGACAAAGAAGTGGCGTGCGGCACAGTTGATAGTGAGAGGTGAAGGTTTTGTGGTATGAGGCATAATTCTCCTTTATTTGTTAAAGGCAATGAGTGTGTTGGTTTACAGTTCTCAAACGTGGACCGGGTCTATGCTCCATGGAATTGTTTCTCATACATTCCTTTTGCCTACTGCACCTCCCACCTTCTTTCTTAGTTTAAGCCGATTTTGTTTAGGTTAATTTTTTATTAGGAAATAATTTTGATTTGAATTCTTAATTAACTTTTAATCTTAGCTTGATCTTAAAATTTTCATTAATTTTTTTACTTAGAAGTTAATCTTAGATTTAAATTTGGATTAATTTTTAATCTAAGTTTTACTTAAAATGTTTATAAAGTTCGTTCTTAATTTTGTTTTTAGCTTCGACTAATTCTTGATGCAAATTTTGATTAAATTCTAATCCTAGTTTTGATTTTAATTTTTATTAAATGTTGTTCTAATCTTTAATTTGATTAATTAGGATTAATTCTTGATGTTTTGAGTGATTTTGGATATTGATATTTCTAGAAAAAGTCTTGTGAATCTCCTTATTGTTTTTGTCATGATTTTGATGCCTATCCTGATTAGTTCTTGATTAGATATTGATTAATTCTTGAGGATACTGGTTTAATATGAATGCATGCCTCGAGCTTGATATTTTGACGTGAGAGTTACGTGTACTTAAGCCTTGTTTGGTGTCAGATTTCTCATTATGATTGAGTTGTCTAATGTTTACTTGTGGCTTGTTCACATGCCCCCGAAGGCTCCTTGTCCGACTTAATTTCTGATTAAGGTTGTAGTAGCATAGATATTAGGCTCACAATCCTTTACATGACAACATTAGGGTAATCCCATCTTGACCTCAACCTTAGGTCCATCATTTGTATGATAACATTAGGTAGAATTCCCCCTCATCCTAACCTTAGGGCCATATTGCATGATAACATATAGGAAGAGGTCATGATTCCCTGTGACAAGTAAGTGTTACATCAAGAGAGAGAGAGCGTTGATTTGTTGAATAGGTTTCGTTTTTGGATGAGCGGCGAGACTGAGAATGTTAAGAGAGGAAGATGAGCGAGACGGAGATGAAATTGCGGAGAAAACTTTTTTGAGAGACAAAGAAGAGGCGTGCGGCACAGTTGATAGTGAGAGGTGAAGGTTTTGTGGTATGAGGCATAATTCTCCTTTATTTGTTAAAGGCAATGAGTGTGTTGGTTTACAGTTCCCAAACGTGGACCGGGTCTATGCTCCATGGAATTGTTTCTCATACATTCCTTTTGCCTACTGCACCTCCCACCTTCTTTCTTAGTTTAAGCCGATTATGTTTAGGTTAATTTTTTATTAGGAATTAATTTTGATTTGAATTCTTAATTAACTTTTAATCTTAGCTTGATCTTAAAATTTTCATTAATTTTTTTACTTAGAAGTTAATCTTAGATTTAAATTTGGATTAATTTTTAATCTAAGTTTTACTTAAAATGTTTATAAAGTTCGTTCTTAATTTTGTTTTTAGCTTTAACTAATTCCTGATGCAAATTTTGATTAAATTCTAATCCTAGTTTTGATTTTAATTTTTATTAAATGTTGTTCAAATCTTTAATTTGATTAATTAGGATTAATTCTTGATGTTTTGAGTGATTTTGGATATTGATATTTCTTGAAAAAATCTTGTGAATCTCCTTATTATTTTTGTCATGATTTTGATGCCTATCCTGATTAGTTCTTGATTAGATATTGATTAATTCTTGAGGATACTGGTTTAATCTGAATGCATGCCTCGAGCTTGATATTTTGACATGAGAGTTGCGTGTAATTGAGCCTTGTTTGGTGTCAGATTTCTCTTTATGATTGAGTTGTCTAATGTTTACTTGTGGTTTGTTCACATACTCCCTAAGGCTCCTAGTCCGACTTAATTTCTGATTAAGGTTGGAGTAGCATAGACATTAGGCTCACAATCCTTTGCATGACAACATTAGGGTAATCCCATATTGACCTAAACCTTAGGTCCATCATTTGTATGATAACATTAGGTAGACTTCCCCCATCATCCTAACCTTAGGGCCATATTGCATGATAACATATAGGAAAAGGTCATGATTCCCTGTGACAAGTAAGTGTTACATCAAGAGAGAGAGAACGTTGATTTGTTGAATAGGTTTCGTATTTGGATGTGCGGCGAGACTGAGAATGTTAAGAGAGGAAGATGAGCGAGACGGAGATGAAATTGCGGAGAAAACGTTTTTGAGAGACAAAGAAGAGGCGTGCGGCACAGTTGATAGTGAGAGATGAAGGTTTTGTGGTATGAGGCATAATTCTCCTTTATTTGTTAAAGGCAATGAGTCTGTTGGTTTACAGTTCCCAAACGTGGACCGGGTCTATGCTCCATGGAATTGTTTCTCATACATTCCTTTTGCCTACTGCACCTCCCACCTTCTTTCTTAGTTTAAGCCGATTATGTTTAGGTTAATTTTTTATTAGGAATTAATTTTGATTTGAATTCTTAATTAACTTTTAATCTTAGCTTGATCTTAAAATTTTCATTAATTTTTTTACTTAGAAGTTAATCTTAGATTTAAATTTGGATTAATTTTTAATCTAAGTTTTACTTAAAATGTTTATAAAGTTCGTTCTTAATTTTGGTTTTAGCTTCGACTAATTCTTGATGCAAATTTTGATTAAATTCTAATCCTAGATTTGATTTTAATTTTTATTAAATGTTGTTCTAATCTTTAATTTGATTAATTAGGATTAATTCTTGATGTTTTGAGTGATTTTGGATATTGATATTTCTTTGAAAAAATCTTGTGAATCTCCTTATTGTTTTTGTCATGATTTTGATGCCTATCCTGATTAGTTCTTGATTAGATATTGATTAATTCTTGAGGATACTGGTTTAATCTGAATGCATTCCTCGAGCTTGATATTTTGACATGAGAGTTGCGTGTACTTGAGCCTTGTTTGGTGTCAGATTTCTCTTTATGATTGAGTTGTCTAATCTTTACTTGTGGATTGTTCACATGCTCCCTAAGGCTCCTAGTCCGACTTAGTTTCTGATTAAGGTTGGAGTAGGATAGACATTAGGCTCACAATCCTTTGCATGACAACATTAGGGTAATCCTATCTTGACCTCAACCTTAGGTCCATCATTTGTGTGATAACATTAGGTAGAATTCCCCATCATCCTAACCTTAGGGCCATATTGCAAGATAACATATAGGAAAAGGTCATGATTCCCTGTGACAAGTAAGTGTTACATCAAGAGAGAGAAAGCGTTGATATGTTGAATAGGTTTCGTTTTTGGATGAGCGGCGAGACTGAGAATGTTAAATGAGGAAGATGAGCGAGACGGAGATGAAATTGCGGAGAAAACTTTTTTGAGAGACAAAGAAGAGGCGTGCGGCACAGTTGATAGTGAGAGGTGAAGGTTTTGTGATATGAGGCATAATTCTCCTTTATTTGTTAAAGGCAATGAGTGTGTTGGTTTACAGTTCCCAAACGTGGACCGAGTCTATGCTCCATGGAATTGTTTCTCATACATTCCTTTTGCCTACTACACCTCCCACCTTCTTTCTTAGTTTAAGCCGATTATGTTTAGGTTAATTTTTTATTAGGAATTAATTTTGATTTGAATTCTTAATTAACTTTTAATCTTAGCTTGATCTTAAAATTTTCATTAATTTTTTTACTTAGAAGTTAATCTTAGATTTAAATTTGGATTAATTTTTAATCTAAGTTTTACTTAAAATGTTTATAAAGTTCGTTCTTAATTTTGTTTTTAGCTTTAACTAATTCCTGATGCAAATTTTGATTAAATTCTAATCCTAGTTTTGATTTTAATTTTTATTAAATGTTGTTCTAATCTTTAATTTGATTAATTAGGATTAATTCTTGATGTTTTGAGTGATTTTGGATATTGATATTTCTTGAAAAAATCTTGTGAATCTCCTTATTATTTTTGTCATGATTTTAATGCCTATCCTGATTAGTTCTTGATTAGATATTGATTAATTCTTGAGGATACTGGTTTAATCTGAATGCATGTCTCGAGCTTGATATTTTGACATGAGAGTTGCGTGTAATTGAGCCTTGTTTGGTGTCAGATTTCTCTTTATGATTGAGTTGTCTAATGTTTACTTGTGGTTTGTTCACATACTCCCTAAGGCTCCTAGTCCGACTTAATTTCTGATTAAGGTTGGAGTAGCATAGACATTAGGCTCACAATCCTTTGCATGACAACATTAGGGTAATCCCATATTGACCTAAACCTTAGGTCCATCATTTGTATGATAACATTAGGTAGACTTCCCCCATCATCCTAACCTTAGGGCCATATTGCATGATAACATATAGGAAAAGGTCATGATTCCCTGTGACAAGTAAGTGTTACATCAAGAGAGAGAGAGCGTTGATTTGTTGAATAGGTTTCGTATTTGGATGTGCGGCGAGACTGAGAATGTTAAGAGAGGAAGATGAGCGAGACGGAGATGAAATTGCGGAGAAAACGTTTTTGAGAGACAAAGAAGAGGCGTGCGGCACAGTTGATAGTGAGAGATGAAGGTTTTGTGGTATGAGGCATAATTCTCCTTTATTTGTTAAAGGCAATGAGTCTGTTGGTTTACAGTTCCCAAACGTGGACCGGGTCTATGCTCCATGGAATTGTTTCTCATACATTCCTTTTGCCTACTGCACCTCCCACCTTCTTTCTTAGTTTAAGCCGATTATGTTTAGGTTAATTTTTTATTAGGAATTAATTTTGATTTGAATTCTTAATTAACTTTTAATCTTAGCTTGATCTTAAAATTTTCATTAATTTTTTTACTTAGAAGTTAATCTTAGATTTAAATTTGGATTAATTTTTAATCTAAGTTTTACTTAAAATGTTTATAAAGTTCGTTCTTAATTTTGTTTTTAGCTTTAACTAATTCCTGATGCAAATTTTGATTAAATTCTAATCCTAGTTTTGATTTTAATTTTTATTAAATGTTGTTCTAATCTTTAATTTGATTAATTAGGATTAATTCTTGATGTTTTGAGTGATTTTGGATATTGATATTTCTTGAAAAAATCTTGTGAATCTCCTTATTATTTTTGTCATGATTTTGATGCCTATCCTGATTAGTTCTTGATTAGATATTGATTAATTCTTGAGGATACTGGTTTAATCTGAATGCATGTCTCGAGCTTGATATTTTGACATGAGAGTTGCGTGTAATTGAGCCTTGTTTGGTGTCAGATTTCTCTTTATGATTGAGTTGTCTAATGTTTACTTGTGGTTTGTTCACATACTCCCTAAGGCGCCTAGTCCGACTTAATTTCTGATTAAGGTTGGAGTAGCATAGACATTAGGCTCACAATCCTTTGCATGACAACATTAGGGTAATCCCATATTGACCTAAACCTTAGGTCCATCATTTGTATGATAACATTAGGTAGACTTCCCCCATCATCCTAACCTTAGGGCCATATTGCATGATAACATATAGGAAAAGGTCATGATTCCCTGTGACAAGTAAGTGTTACATCAAGAGAGAGAGAGCGTTGATTTGTTGAATAGGTTTCGTATTTGGATGTGCGGCGAGACTGAGAATGTTAAGAGAGGAAGATGAGCGAGACGGAGATGAAATTGCGGAGAAAACGTTTTTGAGAGACAAAGAAGAGGCGTGCGGCACAGTTGATAGTGAGAGATGAAGGTTTTGTGGTATGAGGCATAATTCTCCTTTATTTGTTAAAGGCAATGAGTCTGTTGGTTTACAGTTCCCAAACATGGACCGGGTCTATGCTCCATGGAATTGTTTCTCATACATTCCTTTTGCCTACTGCACCTCCCACCTTCTTTCTTAGTTTAAGCCGATTATGTTTAGGTTAATTTTTTATTAGGAATTAATTTTGATTTGAATTCTTAATAAACTTTTAATCTTAGCTTGATCTTAAAATTTTCATTAATTTTTTTACTTAGAAGTTAATCTTAGATTTAAATTTGGATTAATTTTTAATCTAAGTTTTACTTAAAATGTTTATAAAGTTCGTTCTTAATTTTGTTTTTAGCTTCGACTAATTCTTGATGCAAATTTTGATTAAATTCTAATCCTAGATTTGATTTTAATTTTTATTAAATGTTGTTCTAATCTTTAATTTGATTAATTAGGATTAATTCTTGATGTTTTGAGTGATTTTGGATATTGATATTTCTTGAAAAAATCTTGTGAATCTCCTTATTGTTTTTGTCATGATTTTGATGCCTATCCTGATTAGTTCTTGATTAGATATTGATTAATTCTTGAGGATACTGGTTTAATCTGAATACATGCCTCGAGCTTGATATTTTGACATGAGAGTTGCGTGTACTTGAGCCTTGTTTGGTGTCAGATTTCTCTTTATGATTGAGTTGTCTAATGTTTACTTGTGGCTTGTTCACATGCTCCCTAAGGCTCCTAGTCCAACTTAGTTTCTGATTAAGGTTGGAGTAGGATAGACATTAGGCTCACAATCCTTTGCATGACAACATTAGGGTAATCCTATCTTGACCTCAACCTTAGGTCCATCATTTGTGTGATAACATTAGGTAGAATTCCCCCTCATCCTAACCTTAGGGCCATATTGTAAGATAACATATAGGAAAAGGTCATGATTCCCTGTGACAAGTAAGTGTTACATCAAGAGAGAGAAAGAGTTGATATGTTGAATAGGTTTCGTTTTTGGATGAGCGGCGAGACTGAGAATGTTAAGAGAGGAAGATGAGCGAGACGGAGATGAAATTGCGGAGAAAACGTTTTTGAGAGACAAAGAAGAGGCGTGCGGCACAGTTGATAGTGAGAGGTGAAGGTTTTGTAGTATGAGGCATAATTCTCCTTTATTTGTTAAAGGCAATGAGTGTGTTGGTTTACAGTTCCCAAACGTGGACCGGGTCTATGCTCCATG
Organism: Lathyrus tuberosus; assembly: GCA_022829125.1. Lineage (NCBI taxonomy): Eukaryota > Viridiplantae > Streptophyta > Magnoliopsida > Fabales > Fabaceae > Lathyrus > Lathyrus tuberosus. The sequence goes on from JALAZF010000305.1 coordinate 273,081, forward strand.
GAATTGTTTCTCATACATTCCTTTTGTCTACTGCACCTCCCACCTTCTTTCTTAGTTTAAGCCGATTTTGTTTAGGTTAATTTTTTATTAGGAAATAATTTTGATTTGAATTCTTAATAAACTTTTAATCTTAGCTTGATCTTAAAATTTTCATTAATTTTTTTACTTAGAAGTTAATCTTAGATTTAAATTTGGATTAATTTTTAATCTAAGTTTTACTTAAAATGTTTATAAAGTTCGTTCTTAATTTTGTTTTTAGCTTCGACTAATTCTTGATGCAAATTTTGATTAAATTCTAATCCTAGTTTTGATTTTAATTTTTATTAAATGTTGTTCTAATCTTTAATTTGATTAATTAGGATTAATTCTTGATGTTTTGAGTGATTTTGGATTTTGATATTTCTAGAAAAAATCTTGTGAATCTCCTGATTGTTTTTGTCATGATTTTGATGCCTATCCTGATTAGTTCTTGATTAGATATTGATTAATTCTTGAGGATACTGGTTTAATATGAATGCATGCCTCGAGCTTGATATTTTGACGTGAGAGTTGCGTGTACTTAAGCCTTGTTTGGTGTCAAATTTCTCTTTATGATTGAGTTGTCTAATGTTTACTTGTGGCTTGTTCACATGCCCCCTAAGGCTCCTTGTCCGACTTAATTTCTGATTAAGGTTGTAGTAGCATAGATTTTAGGCTCACAATCCTTTACATGACAACATTAGGGTAATCCCATCTTGACCTCAACCTTAGGTCCATCATTTGTATGATAACATTAGGTAGAATTCCCCCTCATCCTAACCTTAGGGCCATATTGCATGATAACATATAGGAAGAGGTCATGATTCCCTGTGACAAGTAAGTGTTACATCAAGAGAGAGAGAGCGTTGATTTGTTGAATAGGTTTCGTTTTTGGATGAGCGGCGAGACTGAGAATGTTAAGAGAGGAAGATGAGCGAGACGGAGATGAAATTGCGGAGAAACCGTTTTTGAGAGACAAAGAAGAGGCGTGCAGCACAGTTGATAGTGAGAGATTAAGGTTTTGTGGTATGAGGCATAATTCTCCTTTATTTCTTAAAGGCAATGAGTGTGTTGGTTTACAGTTCCCAAACGTGGATCGGGTCTATGCTCCATGGAATTGCTTCTCATACATTCCTTTTGCCTACTGCACCTCCCACCTTCTTTCTTAGTTTAAGCCGATTTTGTTTAGGTTAATTTTTTATTAGGAATTAATTTTGATTTGAATTCTTAATTAACTTTTAATATTACCGTGATCTTAAAATTTACATTAATTTTTTTACTTAGAAGTTAATCTTAGATTTAAATTTGGATTAATTTTTAATCTAAGTTTTACTTAAAATGTTTATAAAGTTCGTTCTTAATTTTGTTTTTAGCTTCGACTAATTCTTGATGCAAATTTTGATTAAATTCTAATCCTAGTTTTGATTTTAATTTTTATTAAATGTTGTTCTAATCTTTAATTTGATTAATTAGGATTAATTCTTGATGTTTTGAGTGATTTTGGATATTGATATTTCTAGAAAAAATCTTGTGAATCTCCTGATTGTTTTTGTCATGATTTTGATGCCTATCCTGATTAGTTCTTGATTAGATATTGATTAATTCTTGAGGATACTGGTTTAATATGAATGCATGCCTCGAGCTTGATATTTTGACGTGAGAGTTGCGTGTACTTAAGCCTTGTTTGGTGTCAGATTTCTCTTTATGATTGAGTTGTCTAATGTTTACTTGTGGCTTGTTCACATGCCCCCTAAGGCTCCTTGTCCGACTTAATTTCTGATTAAGGTTGTAGTAGCATAGATATTAGGCTCACAATCCTTTACATGACAACATTAGGGTAATCCCATCTTGACCTCAACCTTAGGTCCATCATTTGTATGATAACATTAGGTAGAATTCCCCCTCATCCTAACCTTAGGGCCATATTGCATGATAACATATAGGAAGAGGTCATGATTCCCTGTGACAAGTAAGTGTTACATCAAGAGAGAGAGGGCGTTGATTTGTTGAATAGGTTTCGTTTTTGGATGAGCGGCGAGACTGAGAATGTTAAGAGAGGAAGATGAGCGAGACGGAGGTGAAATTGCGGAGAAACCGTTTTTGAGAGACAAAGAAGAGGCGTGCAGCACAGTTGATAGTGAGAGATTAAGGTTTTGTGGTATGAGGCATAATTCTCCTTTATTTGTTAAAGGCAATGAGTGTGTTGGTTTACAGTTCCCAAACGTGGATCGGGTCTATGCTCCATGGAATTGCTTCTCATACATTCCTTTTGCCTACTGCACCTCCCACCTTCTTTCTTAGTTTAAGCCGATTTTGTTTAGGTTAATTTTTTATTAGGAATTAATTTTTATTTGAATTCTTAATTAACTTTTAATCTTAGCTTGATCTTAAAATTTTCATTAATTTTTTTACTTAGAAGTTAATCTTAGATTTAAATTTGGATTAATTTTTAATCTAAGTTTTACTCAAAATGTTTATAAAGTTCGTTCTTAATTTTGTTTTTAGCTTCGACTAATTCTTGATGCAAATTTTGATTAAATTCTAATCCTAGTTTTGATTTTGATTTTTATTAAATGTTGTTCTAATCTTTAATTTGATTAATTAGGATTAATTCTTGATGTTATGAGTGATTTTGGATATTGATATTTCTTGAAAAAATCTTGTGAATCTCCTTATTGTTTTTGTCATGATTTTGAAGCCTATCCTGATTAGTTCTTGATTAGATATTGATTAATTCTTGAGGATACTGGTTTAATATGAATGCATGCCTCGAGCTTGATATTTTGACGTGAGAGTTGCGTGTACTTAAGCCTTGTTTGGTGTCAGATTTCTCTTTATGATTGAGTTGTCTAATGTTTACTTGTGGCTTGTTCACATGCCCCCTAAGGCTCCTTGTCCGACTTAATTTCTGATTAAGGTTGTAGTAGCATAGATATTAGGCTCACAATCCTTTACATGACAACATTAGGGTAATCCCATCTTGACCTCAACCTTAGGTCCATCATATGTATGATAACATTAGGTAGAATTCCCCCTCATCCTAACCTTAGGGCCATATTGCATGATAACATATAGGAAGAGGTCATGATTCCCTGTGACAAGTAAGTGTTACATCAAGAGAGAGAGAGCGTTGATTTGTTGAATAGGTTTCGTTTTTGGATGAGCGGCGAGACTGAGAATGTTAAGAGAGGAAGATGAGCGAGACGGAGGTGAAATTGCGGAGAAAACTTTTTTGAGAGACAAAGAAGAGGCGTGCGACACAGTTGATAGTGAGAGATTAAGGTTTTGTGGTATGAGGCATAATTCTCCTTTATTTGTTAAAGGCAATGAGTGTGTTGGTTTACAGTTCCCAAACGTGGATCGGGTCTATGCTCCATGGAATTGTTTCTCATACATTCCTTTTGCCTACTGCACCTCCCACCTTCTTTCTTAGTTTAAGCCGATTATATTTAGGTTAATTTTTTATTAGGAATTAATTTTTATTTGAATTCTTAATTAACTTTTAATCTGAGCTTGATCTTAAAATTTTCATTAATTTTTTTACTTAGAAGTTAATCTTAGATTTAAATTTGGATTAATTTTTAATCTAAGTTTTACTCAAAATGTTTATAAAGTTCGTTCTTAATTTTGTTTTTAGCTTCGACTAATTCTTGATGCAAATTTTGATTAAATTCTAATCCTAGTTTTGATTTTAATTTTTATTAAATGTTGTTCTAATCTTTAATTTGATTAATTAGGATTAATTCTTGATGTTATGAGTGATTTTGGATATTGATATTTCTAGAAAAAATCTTGTGAATCTCCTTATTGTTTTTGTCATGATTTTGATGCCTATCCTGATTAGTTCTTGATTAGATATTGATTAATTCTTGAGGATACTGGTTTAATATGAATGCATGCCTCGAGCTTGATATTTTGACGTAAGAGTTGCGTGTACTTAAGCCTTGTTTGGTGTCAGATTTCTCTTTATGATTGAGTTGTCTAATGTTTACTTGTGGCTTGTTCACATGCCCCCTAAGGCTCCTTGTCCGACTTAATTTCTGATTAAGGTTGTAGTAGCATAGATATTAGGCTCACAATCCTTTACATGACAACATTAGGGTAATCCCATCTTGACCTCAACCTTAGGTCCATCATTTGTATGATAACATTAGGTAGAATTCCCCCTCATCCTAACCTTAGGGCCATATTGCATGATAACATATAGGAAGAGGTCATGATTCCCTGTGACAAGTAAGTGTTACATCAAGAGAGAGAGGGCGTTGATTTGTTGAATAGGTTTCGTTTTTGGATGAGCGGCGAGACTGAGAATGTTAAGAGAGGAAGATGAGCGAGACGGAGGTGAAATTGCGGAGAAACCGTTTTTGAGAGACAAAGAAGAGGCGTGCAGCACAGTTGATAATGAGAGATTAAGGTTTTGTGGTATGAGGCATAATTCTCCTTTATTTGTTAAAGGCAATGAGTGTGTTGGTTTACAGTTCCCAAACGTGGATCGGGTCTATGCTCCATGGAATTGCTTCTCATACATTCCTTTTGCCTACTGCACCTCCCACCTTCTTTCTTAGTTTAAGCCGATTTTGTTTAGGTTAATTTTTTATTAGGAATTAATTTTTATTTGAATTCTTAATTAACTTTTAATCTTAGCCTGATCTTAAAATTTTCATTAATTTTTTTACTTAGAAGTTAATCTTAGATTTAAATTTGGATTAATTTTTAATCTAAGTTTTACTCAAAATGTTTATAAAGTTCGTTCTTAATTTTGTTTTTAGCTTCGACTAATTCTTGATGCAAATTTTGATTAAATTCTAATCCTAGTTTTGATTTTAATTTTTATTAAATGTTGTTCTAATCTTTAATTTGATTAATTAGTATTAATTCTTGATGTTATGAGTGATTTTGGATATTGATATTTCTTGAAAAAATCTTGTGAATCTCCTTATTGTTTTTGTCATGATTTTGATGCCTATCCTGATTAGTTCTTGATTAGATATTGATTAATTCTTGAGGATACTGGTTTAATATGAATCCATGCCTCGAGCTTGATATTTTGACGTGAGAGTTGCGTGTACTTAAGCCTTGTTTGGTGTCAGATTTCTCTTTATGATTGAGTTGTCTAATGTTTACTTGTGGCTTGTTCACATGCCCCCTAAGGCTCCTTGTCCGACTTAATTTCTGATTAAGGTTGTAGTAGCATAGATATTAGGCTCACAATCCTTTACATGACAACATTAGGGTAATCCCATCTTGACCTCAGCCTTAGGTCCATCATATGTATGATAACATTAGGTAGAATTCCCCCTCATCCTAACCTTAGGGCCATATTGCATGATAACATATAGTAAGAGGTCATGATTCCCTGTGACAAGTAAGTGTTACATCAAGAGAGAGAGAGCGTTGATTTGTTGAATAGGTTTCGTTTTTGGATGAGCGGCGAGACTGAGAATGTTAAGAGAGGAAGATGAGCGAGACGGAGGTGAAATTGCGGAGAAAACTTTTTTGAGAGACAAAGAAGAGGCGTGCAGCACAGTTGATAATGAGAGGTTAAGGTTTTGTGGTATGAGGCATAATTCTCCTTTATTTGTTAAAGGCAATGAGTGTGTTGGTTTACAGTTCCCAAACGTGGACCGGGTCTATGCTCCATGGAATTGTTTCTCATGCATTCCTTTTGCCTACTGCACCTCCCACCTTCTTTCTTAGTTTAAGCCGATTATGTTTAGGTTAATTTTTTATTAGGAATTAATTTTTATTTGAATTCTTAATTAACTTTTAATCTTAGCCTGATCTTAAAATTTTCATTAATTTTTTTACTTAGAAGTTAATCTTAGATTTAAATTTGGATTAATTTTTAATCTAAGTTTTACTCAAAATGTTTATAAAGTTCGTTCTTAATTTTGTTTTTAGCTTCGACTAATTCTTGATGCAAATTTTGATTAAATTCTAATCCTAGTTTTGATTTTAATTTTTATTAAATGTTGTTCTAATCTTTAATTTGATTAATTAGGATTAATTCTTGATGTTTTGAGTGATTTTGGATATTGATATTTCTAGAAAAAATCTTGTGAATCTCCTTATTGTTTTTGTCATGATTTTGATGCCTATCCTGATTAGTTCTTGATTAGATATTGATTAATTCTTGAGGATACTGGTTTAATATGAATGCATGCCTCGAGCTTGATATTTTGACGTGAGAGTTGCGTGTACTTAAGCCTTGTTTGGTGTCAGATTTCTCTTTATGATTGAGTTGTCTAATGTTTACTTGTGGCTTGTTCACATGCCCCCTAAGGCTCCTTGTCCGACTTAATTTCTGATTAAGGTTGTAGTAGCATAGATATTAGGCTCACAATCCTTTACATGACAACATTAGGGTAATCCCATCTTGACCTCAACCTTAGGTCCATCATATGTATGATAACATTAGGTAGAATTCCCCCTCATCCTAACCTTAGGGCCATATTGCATGATAACATATAGGAAGAGGTCATGATTCCCTGTGACAAGTAAGTGTTACATCAAGAGAGAGAGAGCGTTGATTTGTTGAATAGGTTTCGTTTTTGGATGAGCGGCGAGACTGAGAATGTTAAGAGAGGAAGATGAGCGAGACGGAGATGAAATTGCGGAGAAAACTTTTTTGAGAGACAAAGAAGAGGCGTGCGACACAGTTGATAGTGAGAGGTGAAGGTTTTGTGGTATGAGGCATAATTCTCCTTTATTTGTTAAAGGCAATGAGTGTGTTGGTTTACAGTTCCCAAACGTGGACCGGGTCTATGCTCCATGGAATTGTTTCTCATACATTCCTTTTGCCTACTGCACCTCCCACCTTCTTTCTTAGTTTAAGCCGATTATATTTAGGTTAATTTTTTATTAGGAATTAATTTTGATTTGAATTCTTAATTAACTTTTAATCTTAGCTTGATCTTAAAATTTTCATTAATTTTTTTACTTAGAAGTTAATCTTAGATTTAAATTTGGATTAATTTTTAATCTAAGTTTTACTTAAAATGTTTATAAAGTTCGTTCTTAATTTTGTTTTTAGCTTCGACTAATTCTTGATGCAAATTTTGATTAAATTCTAATCCTAGTTTTGATTTTAATTTTTATTAAATGTTGTTCTAATCTTTAATTTGATTAATTAGGATTAATTCTTGATGTTTTGAGTGATTTTGGATATTGATATTTCTAGAAAAAATCTTGTGAATCTCCTTATTGTTTTTGTCATGATTTTGATGCCTATCCTGATTAGTTCTTGATTAGATATTGATTAATTCTTGAGGATACTGGTTTAATATGAATGCATGCCTCGAGCTTGATATTTTGACGTGAGAGTTGCGTGTACTTAAGCCTTGTTTGGTGTCAGATTTCTCTTTATGATTGAGTTGTCTAATGTTTACTTGTGGCTTGTTCACATGCCCCCTAAGGCTCCTTGTCCGACTTAATTTCTAATTAAGGTTGTAGTAGCATAGATATTAGGCTCACAATCCTTTACATGACAACATTAGGGTAATCCCATCTTGACCTCAACCTTAGGTCCATCATTTGTATGATAACATTAGGTTGAATTCCCCCTCATCCTAACCTTAGGGCCATATTGCATGATAACATATAGGAAGAGGTCATGATTCCCTGTGACAAGTAAGTGTTACATCAAGAGAGAGAGGGCGTTGATTTGTTGAATAGGTTTCGTTTTTGGATGAGCGGCGAGACTGAGAATGTTAAGAGAGGAAGATGAGCGAGACGGAGGTGAAATTGCGGAGAAACCGTTTTTGAGAGACAAAGAAGAGGCGTGCAGCACAGTTGATAGTGAGAGATTAAGGTTTTGTGGTATGAGGCATAATTCTCCTTTATTTGTTAAAGGCAATGAGTGTGTTGGTTTACAGTTCCCAAACGTGGATCGGGTCTATGCTCCATGGAATTGCTTCTCATACATTCCTTTTGCCTACTACACCTCCCACCTTCTTTCTTAGTTTAAGCCGATTTTGTTTAGGTTAATTTTTTATTAGGAATTAATTTTTATTTGAATTCTTAATTAACTTTTAATCTTAGCTTGATCTTAAAATTTTCATTAATTTTTTTACTTAGAAGTTAATCTTAGATTTAAATTTGGATTAATTTTTAATCTAAGTTTTACTTAAAATGTTTATAAAGTTCGTTCTTAATTTTGTTTTTAGCTTCGACTAATTCTTGATGCAAATTTTGATTAAATTCTAATCCTAGTTTTGATTTTAATTTTTATTAAATGTTGTTCTAATCTTTAATTTGATTAATTAGGATTAATTCTTGATGTTTTGAGTGATTTTGGATATTGATATTTCTAGAAAAAATCTTGTGAATCTCCTTATTGTTTTTGTCATGATTTTGATGCCTATCCTGATTAGTTCTTGATTAGATATTGATTAATTCTTGAGGATACTGGTTTAATATGAATGCATGCCTCGAGGTTGATATTTTGACGCGAGAGTTGGGTGTACTTAAGCCTTGTTTGGTGTCAGATTTCTCTTTATGATTGAGTTGTCTAATGTTTACTTGTGGCTTGTTCACATGCCCCCTAAGGCTCCTTGTCCGACTTAATTTCTGATTAAGGTTGTAGTAGCATAGATATTAGGCTCACAATCCTTTACATGACAACATTAGGGTAATCCCATCTTGACCTCAACCTTAGGTCCATCATATGTATTATAACATTAGGTAGAATTCCCCCTCATCCTAACCTTAGGGCCATATTGCATGATAACATATAGGAAGAGGTCATGATTCCCTGTGACAAGTAAGTGTTACATCAAGAGAGAGAGGGCGTTGATTTGTTGAACAGGTTTCGTTTTTGGATGAGCGGCGAGACTGAGAATGTTAAGAGAGGAAGATGAGCGAGACGGAGGTGAAATTGCGGAGAAACCGTTTTTGAGAGACAAAGAAGAGGCGTGCAGCACAGTTGATAGTGAGAGATGAAGGTTTTGTGGTATGAGGCATAATTCTCCTTTATTTGTTAAAGGCAATGAGTGTGTTGGTTTACAGTTCCCAAACGTGGATCGGGTCTATGCTCCATGGAATTGCTTCTCATACGTTCCTTTTGCCTACTGCACCTCCCACCTTCTTTCTTAGTTTAAGCCGATTTTGTTTAGGTTAATTTTTTATTAGGAATTAATTTTTATTTGAATTCTTAATTAACTTTTAATCTTAGCTTGATCTTAAAATTTTCATTAATTTTTTTACTTAGAAGTTAATCTTAGATTTAAATTTGGATTAATTTTTAATCTAAGTTTTACTCAAAATGTTTATAAAGTTCGTTCTTAATTTTGTTTTTAGCTTCGACTAATTCTTGATGCAAATTTTGATTAAATTCTAATCCTAGTTTTGATTTTAATTTTTATTAAATGTTGTTCTAATCTTTAATTTGATTAATTAGGATTAATTCTTGATGTTATGAGTGATTTTGGATATTGATATTTCTTGAAAAAATCTTGTGAATCTCCTTATTGTTTTTGTCATGATTTTGATGCCTATCCTGATTAGTTCTTGATTAGATATTGATTAATTCTTGAGGATACTGGTTTAATATGAATGCATGCCTCGAGCTTGATATTTTGACGTGAGAGTTGCGTGTACTTAAGCCTTGTTTGGTGTCAGATTTCTCTTTATGATTGAGTTGTCTAATGTTTACTTGTGGCTTGTTCACAAGCCCCCTAAGGCTCCTTGTCCGACTTAATTTCTGATTAAGGTTGTAGTAGCATAGATATTAGGCTCACAATCCTTTACATGACAACATTAGGGTAATCCCATCTTGACCTCAACCTTAGGTCCATCATATGTATGATAACATTAGGTAGAATTCCCCCTCATCCTAACCTTAGGGCCATATTGCATGATAACATATAGGAAGAGGTCATGATTCCCTGTGACAAGTAAGTGTTACATCAAGAGAGAGAGGGCGTTGATTTGTTGAATAGGTTTCGTTTTTGGATGAGCGGCGAGACTGAGAATGTTAAGAGAGGAAGATGAGCGAGACGGAGGTGAAATTGCGGAGAAACCGTTTTTGAGAGACAAAGAAGAGGCGTGCAGCACAGTTGATAGTGAGAGATTAAGGTTTTGTGGTATGAGGCATAATTCTCCTTTATTTGTTAAAGGCAATGAGTGTGTTGGTTTACAGTTCCCAAACGTGGATCGGGTCTATGCTCCATGGAATTGCTTCTCATACATTCCTTTTGCCTACTACACCTCCCACCTTCTTTCTTAGTTTAAGCCGATTTTGTTTAGGTTAATTTTTTATTAGGAATTAATTTTTATTTGAATTCTTAATTAACTTTTAATCTTAGCTTGATCTTAAAATTTTCATTAATTTTTTTACTTAGAAGTTAATCTTAGATTTAAATTTGGATTAATTTTTAATCTAAGTTTTACTTAAAATGTTTATAAAGTTCGTTCTTAATTTTGTTTTTAGCTTCGACTAATTCTTGATGCAAATTTTGATTAAATTCTAATCCTAGTTTTGATTTTAATTTTTATTAAATGTTGTTCTAATCTTTAATTTGATTAATTAGGATTAATTCTTGATGTTTTGAGTGATTTTGGATATTGATATTTCTAGAAAAAATCTTGTGAATCTCCTTATTGTTTTTGTCATGATTTTGATGCCTATCCTGATTAGTTCTTGATTAGATATTGATTAATTCTTGAGGATACTGGTTTAATATGAATGCATGCCTCGAGGTTGATATTTTGACGCGAGAGTTGGGTGTACTTAAGCCTTGTTTGGTGTCAGATTTCTCTTTATGATTGAGTTGTCTAATGTTTACTTGTGGCTTGTTCACATGCCCCCTAAGGCTCCTTGTCCGACTTAATTTCTGATTAAGGTTGTAGTAGCATAGATATTAGGCTCACAATCCTTTACATGACAACATTAGGGTAATCCCATCTTGACCTCAACCTTAGGTCCATCATATGTATTATAACATTAGGTAGAATTCCCCCTCATCCTAACCTTAGGGCCATATTGCATGATAACATATAGGAAGAGGTCATGATTCCCTGTGACAAGTAAGTGTTACATCAAGAGAGAGAGGGCGTTGATTTGTTGAACAGGTTTCGTTTTTGGATGAGCGGCGAGACTGAGAATGTTAAGAGAGGAAGATGAGCGAGACGGAGGTGAAATTGCGGAGAAACCGTTTTTGAGAGACAAAGAAGAGGCGTGCAGCACAGTTGATAGTGAGAGATGAAGGTTTTGTGGTATGAGGCATAATTCTCCTTTATTTGTTAAAGGCAATGAGTGTGTTGGTTTACAGTTCCCAAACGTGGATCGGGTCTATGCTCCATGGAATTGCTTCTCATACGTTCCTTTTGCCTACTGCACCTCCCACCTTCTTTCTTAGTTTAAGCCGATTTTGTTTAGGTTAATTTTTTATTAGGAATTAATTTTTATTTGAATTCTTAATTAACTTTTAATCTTAGCTTGATCTTAAAATTTTCATTAATTTTTTTACTTAGAAGTTAATCTTAGATTTAAATTTGGATTAATTTTTAATCTAAGTTTTACTCAAAATGTTTATAAAGTTCGTTCTTAATTTTGTTTTTAGCTTCGACTAATTCTTGATGCAAATTTTGATTAAATTCTAATCCTAGTTTTGATTTTAATTTTTATTAAATGTTGTTCTAATCTTTAATTTGATTAATTAGGATTAATTCTTGATGTTATGAGTGATTTTGGATATTGATATTTCTTGAAAAAATCTTGTGAATCTCCTTATTGTTTTTGTCATGATTTTGATGCCTATCCTGATTAGTTCTTGATTAGATATTGATTAATTCTTGAAGATAATGGTTTAATATGAATGCATGCCTCGAGCTTGATATTTTGACGTGAGAGTTGCGTGTACTTAAGCCTTGTTTGGTGTCAGATTTCTCTTTATGATTGAGTTGTCTAATGTTTACTTGTGGCTTGTTCACAAGCCCCCTAAGGCTCCTTGTCCGACTTAATTTCTGATTAAGGTTGTAGTAGCATAGATATTAGGCTCACAATCCTTTACATGACAACATTAGGGTAATCCCATCTTGACCTCAACCTTAGGTCCATCATATGTATGATAACATTAGGTAGAATTCCCCCTCATCCTAACCTTAGGGCCATATTGCATGATAACATATAGGAAGAGGTCATGATTCCCTGTGACAAGTAAGTGTTACATCAAGAGAGAGAGAGACCGTTGATTTGTTGAATAGGTTTCGTTTTTGGATGAGCGGCGAGACTGAGAATGTTAAGAGAGGAAGATGAGCGAGACGGAGATGAAATTGCGGAGAAACCGTTTTTGAGAGACAAAGAAGAGGCGTGCGACACAGTTGATAGTGAGAGATGAAGGTTTTGTGGTATGAGGCATAATTCTCCTTTATTTGTTAAAGGCAATGAGTGTGTTGGTTTACAGTTCCCAAACGTGGATCGGGTCTATGCTCCATGGAATTGCTTCTCATACGTTCCTTTTGCCTACTGCACCTCCCACCTTCTTTCTTAGTTTAAGCCGATTTTGTTTAGGTTAATTTTTTATTAGGAATTAATTTTTATTTGAATTCTTAATTAACTTTTAATCTTAGCTTGATCTTAAAATTTTCATTAATTTTTTTACTTAGAAGTTAATCTTAGATTTAAATTTGGATTAATTTTTAATCTAAGTTTTACTCAAAATGTTTATAAAGTTCGTTCTTAATTTTGTTTTTAGCTTCGACTAATTCTTGATGCAAATTTTGATTAAATTCTAATCCTAGTTTTGATTTTAATTTTTATTAAATGTTGTTCTAATCTTTAATTTGATTAATTAGGATTAATTCTTGATGTTATGAGTGATTTTGGATATTGATATTTCTTGAAAAAATCTTGTGAATCTCCTTATTGTTTTTGTCATGATTTTGATGCCTATCCTGATTAGTTCTTGATTAGATATTGATTAATTCTTGAGGATACTGGTTTAATATGAATGCATGCCTCGAGCTTGATATTTTGACGTGAGAGTTGCGTGTACTTAAGCCTTGTTTGGTGTCAGATTTCTCTTTATGATTGAGTTGTCTAATGTTTACTTGTGGCTTGTTCACAAGCCCCCTAAGGCTCCTTGTCCGACTTAATTTCTGATTAAGGTTGTAGTAGCATATATATTAGGCTCACAATCCTTTACATGACAACATTATGTAATCCCATCTTGACCTCAACCTTAGGTCCATCATATGTATGATAACATTAGGTAGAATTCCCCCTCATCCTAACCTTAGGGCCATATTGCATGATAACATATAGGAAGAGGTCATGATTCCCTGTGACAAGTAAGTGTTACATCAAGAGAGAGAGGGCGTTGATTTGTTGAATAGGTTTCGTTTTTGGATGAGCGGCGAGACTGAGAATGTTAAGAGAGGAAGATGAGCGAGACGGAGGTGAAATTGCGGAGAAACCGTTTTTGAGAGACAAAGAAGAGGCGTGCAGCACAGTTGATAGTGAGAGATTTAGGTTTTGTGGTATGAGGCATAATTCTCCTTTATTTGTTAAAGGCAATGAGTGTGTTGGTTTACAGTTCCCAAACGTGGATCGGGTCTATGCTCCATGGAATTGCTTCTCATACATTCCTTTTGCCTACGGCACCTCCCACCTTCTTTCTTAGTTTAAGCCGATTTTGTTTAGGTTAATTTTTTATTAGGAATTAATTTTTATTTGAATTCTTAATTAACTTTTAATCTTAGCTTGATCTTAAAATTTTCATTAATTTTTTTACTTAGAAGTTAATCTTAGATTTAAATTTGGATTAATTTTTAATCTAAGTTTTACTCAAAATGTTTATAAAGTTCGTTCTTAATTTTGTTTTTAGCTTCGACTAATTCTTGATGCAAATTTTGATTAAATTCTAATCCTAGTTTTGATTTTAATTTTTATTAAATATTGTTCTAATCTTTAATTTGATTAATTAGGATTAATTCTTGATGTTATGAGTGATTTTGGATATTGATATTTCTTGAAAAAATCTTGTGAATCTCCTTATTATTTTTGTCATGATTTTGATGCCTATCCTGATTAGTTCTTGATTAGCTATTGATTAATTCTTGAGGATACTGGTTTAATATGAATGCATGCCTCGAGCTTGATATTTTGACGTGAGAGTTGCGTGTACTTAAGCCTTGTTTGGTGTCAGATTTCTCTTTATGATTGAGTTGTCTAATGTTTACTTGTGGCTTGTTCACATGCCCCCTAAGGCTCCTTGTTCGACTTAATTTCTGATTAAGGTTGTAGTAGCATAGATATTAGGCTCACAATCCTTTACATGACAACATTAGGGTAATCCCATCTTGACCTCATCCTTAGGTCCATCATTTGTATGATAACATTAGGTAGAATTCCCCCTCATCCTAACCTTAGGGCCATATTGCATGATAACATATAGGAAGAGGTCATGATTCCCTGTGACAAGTAAGTGTTACATCAAGAGAGAGAGAGCGTTGATTTGTTGAATAGGTTTCGTTTTTGGATGAGTGGCGAGACTGAGAATGTTAAGAGAGGAAGATGAGCGAGACGGAGATGAAATTGCGGAGAAACCGTTTTTGAGACACAAAGAAGAGGCGTGCGACACAGTTGATAGTGAGAGATGAAGGTTTTGTGGTATGAGGCATAATTCTCCTTTATTTGTTAAAGGCAATGAGTGTGTTGGTTTACAGTTCCCAAACGTGGATCGGGTCTATGCTCCATAGAATTGCTTCTCATACATTCCTTTTGCCTACTGCACCTCCCACCTTCTTTCTTAGTTTAAGCCGATTTTGTTTAGGTTAATTTTTTATTAGGAATTAATTTTTATTTGAATTCTTAATTAACTTTTAATCTTAGCTTGATCTTAAAATTTTCATTAATTTTTTTACTTAGAAGTTAATCTTAGATTTAAATTTGGATTAATTTTTAATCTAAGTTTTACTCAAAATGTTTATAAAGTTCGTTCTTAATTTTGTTTTTAGCTTCGACTAATTCTTGATGCAAATTTTAATTAAATTCTAATCCTAGTTTTGATTATAATTTTTATTAAATGTTGTTCTAATCTTTAATTTGATTAATTAGGATTAATTCTTGATGTTATGAGTGATTTTGGATATTGATATTTCTTGAAAAAATCTTGTGAATCTCCTTATTGTTTTTGTCATGATTTTGATGCCTATCCTGATTAGTTCTTGATTAGATATTGATTAATTCTTGAGGATGCTGGTTTAATCTGAATGTATGCCTCGAGCTTGATATTTTGACATGAGAGTTGCGTGTACTTGAGCCTTGTTTGCTGTCAGATTTCTCTTTATGATTGAGTTGTCTAATGTTTACTTGTGGCTTGTTCACATGCTCCCTAATGCTCCTAGTCCGACTTAATTTCTGATTAAGGTTGGAGTAGGATAGACATTAGGCTCACAATCCTTTGCATGACAACATTAGGGTAATCCTGTGTTGACCTCAACCTTAGGTCCATCATTTGTATGATAACATTAGGTAGAATTCCCCCTCATCCTAACCTTAGGGCCATATTGCATGATAACATATAGGAAAAGGTCATGATTCCCTGTGACAAGTAAGTGTTACATCAAGAGAGAGAGAGCGTTGATTTGTTGAATAGGTTTCGTTTTTGGATGAGCGGTGAGACCGAGAATGTTAAGAGAGGAAGATGAGCGAGACGAAGATGAAATTGCGGAGAAAACGTTTTTGAGAGACAAAGAAGAGGCGTGCGGGACAGTTGATAGTGAGAGGTGAAGGTTTTGTGGTATGAGGCATAATTCTGCTTTATTTGTTAAAGGCAATTAGTGTGTTGGTTTACAGTTCCCAAACGTGGACCGGGTCTATGCTCCATGGAATTGTTTCTCATACATTCCTTTTGCCTACTGCACCTCCCACCTTCTTTCTTAGTTTAAGCCAATTTTGTTTAGGTTAATTTTTTATTAGGAATTAATTTTTATTTGAATTCTTAATTAACTTTTAATCTTAGCTTGATCTTAAAATTTTCATTAATTTTTTTACTTAGAAGTTAATCTTAGAGTTAAATTTGGATTAATTTTTAATCTAAGTTTTACTTAAAATGTTTATAAAGTTCGTTCTTAATTTTGTTTTTAGCTTCGACTAATTCTTGATGCAAATTTTGATTAAATTCTAATCCTAGTTTTAATTTTAATTTTTATTAAATGTTGTTCTAATCTTTAATTTGATTAATTAGGATTAATTCTTGATGTTATGAGTGATTTTGGATATTGATATTTCTTGAAAAAATCTTGTGAATCTCCTTATTGTTTTTGTCATGATTTTGATGCCTATCCTGATTAGTTCTTGATTAGATATTGATTAATTCTTGAGGATACTGGTTTAATCTGAATGCATGCCTCGAGCTTGATATTTTGACATGAGAGTTGCGTGTACTTGAGCTTGTTTGGTGTCAGATTTCTCTTTATGATTGAGTTGTCTAATGTTTACTTGTGGCTTGTTGTCATGCTCCCTAAGGCTCCTTTTCCGACTTAATTTCTGATTAAGGTTGTAGTAGGATAGATATTAGGCTCACAATCCTTTACATGACAACATTAGGGTAATCCCATCTGGACCTCAACCTTAGGTCCATCATTTGTATGATAACATTAGGTAGAATTCCCCTTCATCCTAACCTTAGGGCCATTTGGCATGATAACATCTAGGAAGAGGTCACGAATCCCTGTGACAAGTAAGATTTACATCCAGAGAGAGAGCGTTGATTTGTTGAATAGGTTTCGTTTTTGGATGAGCGGCGAGACTGAGAATGTTAAGAGAGGAAGATGAGCGAGACGGAGATGAAATTGCGGAGAAAACGTTTTTGAGAGACAAAGAAGAGGCGTGCGACACAGTTGATAGTAAGAGATGAAGGTTTTGTGGTATGAGGCATAATTATCCTTTATTTGTTAAAGGCAATGAGTGTGTTGGTTTACAGTTCCTAAACGTGGACCGGGTCTATGCTCCATGGAATTGCTTCTCATACATTCCTTTTGCCTACTGCACCTCCGACCTTCTTTCTTAGTTTAAGCAGATTTTGTTTTGGTTAATTTTTTATTAGGAATTAATTTTGATTTGAATTCTTAATTAACTTTTAATCTTAACTTGATCTTAAAATTTTGATTAATTTTTTTACTTAGTAGTTAATCTTAGATTTAATTTTTGATTAATTTTTAACCTTAGTTTTAATTAAAATGTTGATAAAGTTCGTTCTTAATTTTTTTTTTAGCTTCGACTAATTCTTGATGCAAATTTTGATTAAATTCTAATCCTAGTTTTGATTTTAATTTTGATTGAATGTTGTTTAAACTTTAATTTGATAAATTAGGATTAATTCTTGATGTTCAGAGTAATCTTGAATATTGATATTTCTTGATAAAATCTTGTGAATCTCCTTATTGTTGTTGTAAGGATTTTGATGCCTATCCTGATTAATTCTTTATTAGATATTGATTAATTCCTGAGGATACTGGTTTAATTTGAATGTATGCCTCGGGGTTGATATTTTGACATGAGAGTTGCGTGTACTTGAGCCTTGTTTGGTGTCCGATTTCTCTTTGTGATTGAGTTGTCTAATGTTTACTTGTGCTTTTCTCACATGCTCCCTAAGGCTCATAGTCTGACTAAATTTCTAATTAAGGTTGGAGTAGGATAGATATTAGGCTCACAATCCTTTGCATGACAACATTAGGGTAGTCCCATCTTGACCTCAACCTTAGGTCCATCATTAGTATGATAACATTAGGTAGACTTCCCACCTCATCCTAACCTTAGGGTCATACTACATGATAACATATAGGAAGAGGTCATGATTCCCTGTGACAAGTAAGTGTTACATCAAGAGAGAGAAAGCGTTGAGTTGTTGAATAGGTTTCGGTGTTGGATGAGCGGCGGGACTGAGAATGTTAAGAGAGGAACATGAGCGAGACGAAGATGAAATGGCGGAGAAAATGTTGTTGAGAGACAAAAAAGAGGTGTGCGATACAGTTGATAGTGAGAGCTGAAGGTTTTACGATACGATGCATAATTCTCCTTTCCTTGTTAAAGGCAATGAGTGTGTTAGTTTAGAGTTCCCAAACGTGGACCAGGTATATGCTCCATGGAATTGCTTCTCATACATTCCTATTCTCTACTACACCTCCCACCTTCTTTCCTAGTTTAAGCAGATTTGGTTTAGGTTAATTTTTTGTTAGGAATTAATTTTGGTTTGCATTCTTAATTAACTTTTAATCTTAACTTGATCCTAAAATTTTGATTAATTTTTTTACTTCGAAGTTAATCTTAGATTTAATTTTTGATTAATTTTTATTCGTAGTTTTAATTAAAATGTTGATAAAGTTCGTTCTTAATTTTGTTTTTAGCTTAAACTAATTCTTGATGCAAATTTTGATTAAATTCTAATCCTAGTTTTGATTTTAATTTTGATTAAATGTTGTTCTAAACTTTAGTTTGATTAATTAGGATTAATTCTTGATGTTCTGAGTGATCTTGGGTATTGATATTTCTTGATTAAATCTTGTGAATCTCCTTATTGTTTTTGCCATGATTTTGATGCCTATCCAGATTAATTCTTGATTAGATATTTATTAATTTTTGAGGATACTGGTTTAATCCGAATGCATGCCTCGAGCTTGATATTTTGACATGAGAGTTGTATGTACTTGATCCTTGTTTGGTGGTCGATTTCTCTTTGTGATTGAGTTGTCTAATGCTAACTTGTGCTTTGTTCACATGCTCCCTAAGGCTCCTAGTCCGACATAATTTCTGATTAAAGTTGGAGTAGGATAGACATTAGGTTCACAATCCTTTGCGTGACAACATTAGGGTAGTCCCATCTTGACCTCAACCTTAGGTACATCATTGGTATGATAACATTAGGTAGACTTCGCCCCTCATCCTAACCTTAGGGCCATATTTCATGATAACATATAGGAAGAGGTCATGGTTCCCTGTGACAAGTAAATGTTACATCAAGAGAGAGAGTGTTGATTTGTTAAATAGGTTTCATTGTTGGATGAGCTGCGAGACTGAGAATGTAAAGAGAGGAATATGAGCGAGACGAAGATGAAATGGCGGAGAAAATGTTGTTGAGAAAAAAAGAAGTGGCGTGCGACACAGTTGATAGTGAGAGCTGAAGGTTTTGTGGTATGAGGAGTAATTCTCCTTTCCTTGTTAAAGAAAATGAGTGTGTTAGTTTAGAGTTCCCAAACGTGGACCGGGTCTAGGCTCCATGGAATTGGTTCTAATACATTCATTTTGCCTACTGCACCTCCCACCTTCTTTCTTAGTTTAAGCTGATGTTGTTTTGGTTAATTTTTTATTAGGAATTAATTTTGATTTGAATTCTTAATTAACTTTTAATCTTAGCTTGATCTTAAGATTTTGATTAATTTTTTTACTTAGAAGTTAATCTTAGATATAATTTTGGATTAATTTTTAATCTTAGTTTTAATTAAAATGTTGATAAAGTTCGTTCTTAATTTTGTTTTTAGGTTCGACTAATTCTTGATTCAAATTTTGATTCAATTCTAATCCTAGTTTTGATTTTAATTTTGATTGAATGTTGTTTAAACTTTAATTTGATTAAATAGGATTAATTCTTAATGTTCAGAGTGATCTTGAATATTGATATTTCTTGATAAAATCGTGTGAATCTCCTTATTGTTGTTGTAATAATTTTGATTCCTATCCTGATTAATTCTTGATTAGATATTGATTAATTCTTGAGGATACTGGTTTAATCTGAATGCATGCCTTGGGATTGATATTTTGACATGAGAGTTGCGTGTACTTGAGCCTTGTTTGGTGTCCGATTTCTCTTTGTGATTGAGTTGTCTAATGTTTACTTGTGCTTTGTTCACATGCTCCCTAAGGCTCCTAGTCCGACTTAATTTCTGATTACGGTTGGAGTAGGATAGACATTAGGCTCACAATCCTTTGCATGACAACATTAGGGTAGTCCCATCTTGACCTCAACCTTAGGTCCATCATTTGTATGATAACATTATGTAGACTTCCCCCCTCATTCTAACCTTAGGGTCATATTGCATGATAACATATAGGAAGAGGTCATGATTCCCTGTGACAAGTAAGTGTTACATCAAGAGAGAGAGAGAGAGAGAGAGAGAGAGAGAGAGAGAGAGAGAGAGCGTTGAGTTGTTGAATAGGTTTCGTTGTTAGATGAGCAGCGAGTCTGAGAATGCTAAGAGAGGAACATGAGCGAGACGGAGATGAAATGGCAGAGAAAACGTTGTTGAGAGACAAAGAAGAGGTGTGCGACACAGTTGATAGTGAGACCTGAAGGTTTTACAGTATGATGCATAATTCTCCTTTCCTTGTTAAAGGCAATGAGTGTGTTAGTTTAGAGTTCCCAAACGTGGACCGGGTGTATGCTCCATGGAATTGCTTCTAATACATTCCTTTTGCCTACTGCACCTCCCACCTTCTTTCTTAGTTTAAGCAGATTTTGTTTAGGTTAATTTTTTATTAGGAATTAATTTTCATTTGAATTCTTAATTAACTTTAAATCTTAGCTTGATCTTAAAATTTTGATTAATTTTTTTACTTATAAGTTAATCTTAGATTTAATTTTTGATTAATTTTTAATCGTAGTTTTAATTAAAATGTTGATAAAGTTCGTTCTTAATTTTGTTTTTAGCTTCGACTAATTCTTGATGTAAATTTTGATTAAATTCTAATCCTAGTTTTGATTTTAATTTTGATTAAATGTTGTTCTAAACTTTAGTTTGATTAATTAGGATTAATTCTTGATGTTCTGAGTGACCTTGGATATTGATATTTCTTGATTAAATCTTGTGAATCTCCTTATTGTTTTTGCCATGATTTTGATGCCTATCCAGATTAATTCTTGATTAGATATTGATTACTTGTGCTTTGTTCACATGCTCCCTAAGGCTCCAAGTCCGACTTAATTTCTGATTAAGGTCGGAGTAGGATAGACATTAGGTTCACAATCCTTTGCATGACAACATTAGGGTAGTCCCATCTTGACCTCAACCTTATGTCCATCATTTGTATGATAACATTAGGTAGACTTCCCCCCCCCCCCCCCCCCCCCCCATCCTAACCTTAGGGCCATATTGCATGATAGCATATAGGAAGAGGTCATGATTCCCGGTGACAAGTAAGTGCTACATCAAGAGAGAGAGCATTGAGGTGTTGAATAGGTTTCTTTGTTCGATGAGCGGTGAAAATGAGAATGTTAAGAGAGGAAGATGAGCTAGGCGATGATGGCATGGCAGAGAAAACGTTGTTGAGAGACAAAGAAAAGGCGTGCGACACAGTTGATAGTGAGAGCTGAAGGTTTTGTGGTGTGAGGTATAATTCTCCTTTCCTTGTTTAAGGCAATGAGTGTGTTAGGTTAGAGTTCCCAAACGTGGACCGGGTCTATGCTCCATGGAATTTCTTCTCATACATTCCTTTAACTACTGCACCTCCCACCTTCTTTCTTAGTCTAAGCTGATTTAGTTTAGGTTAATTTTTTATTAGGAATTAATTTTGATTTGACTTCTTAATTAACTTTTAATCTTAGCTTGATCTTCAAATTTTGATTAATTTTTTACTTAGAAGTAAATCTTAGATTTTATTTTTGATTAATTTTTAATCTTAGTATTAATTAAAATGTTGATAAAGTTCGTTCTTAATTTTGTTTTTAGCTTCGACTAATTCTTGATGCAAATTTTGATTAAATTCTAGTCTTAGTTTTGAATTAAATTTTGATTAAATGTTGTTCTAATATTTAATTTGATTAATTAGGATTAATTCTTGATGTTTTGAGTGATTTTGGATATTGATATTTCTTGATAAAATCTTGTGAATCTCCTTATTGTTTTTGTCATGATTTTGATGCCTATCCTGATTAATTCTTGATTAGATAATGATTAATTCTTGAGGATACTGGTTTAATCTGAATGCATGCCTCGAGCTTGATATTTTGACATGAGAGTTGTATGTACTTGAGCCTTGTTTGGTGTCCAATTTCTCTTTGTGATTGAGTTGTCTTATGTTTACTTGTGCTTTGTTCACATGGTCCCTTAAGGCTCCTAGTTCGACTTAATTTCTGATTAAGTTTGGAGTAAAATAGACATTAGGCTCTCAATCCTTTGCATGACAACAATAGGGTAGTCACCTTCTTGACCTGAACCTTAGGTCCATCATTTTTATGATATCATTTGGTAGAATTCCCCACTCATCCTAACCTTTGGGCCATATTGCATGATAACATCTAGGAAGAGGTCATAATTCCCGGTGACAAGTAAATGTTAAATCAAGTGAGAGAGCAGTGAGGTGTTGAATAGGTTTCATTGTTGGATGAGCGGCGAGAATGAGAATGTTGAGAGAGGAAGATGAGCGAGAAGGATGATGGCTTGGCAGAGAAAAAGTTATTGAGAGAGAAAGAAGAGGCGTGCGACACGGTTGATAGTGAGAGTTGAAGGTTTTGTGGTGGGAGGCATAATTCCCGTTTCCTTGTTTAACTCAATGAGTGTGTTAGGTTAGAGTTCCCAAACGTGGACCGGGTCGATGCTCCATGGAATTGCTTCTCACACCTTCCTTTTGCCTATTGCACCTCCCACCTTCTTTCTTAGTTTAAGCATATTTAATTTTGGTTAATTTTTTATTAGGAATTAATTTTGATTTGAATTCTTAATTAAATTTTAATCTTAGCTTGATCTTAAAGTTTTGATTAATTTTTTTACTTAGAAGTTAAACTTAGATTTAATTTATGATTAATTTTTAATATTAGTATTTATTAAAATATTGATAAAGTTCGTTCTTAATTTTGTTTTTAGCTTGGACTAATTCTTGACGCAAATTTGGAAAAAATTCTAATCCTAGTTTTGATTTTAATTTTGATTAAATGTTGTTCTAATCTTTACTTTGATTAATTAGGATTAATTCTTGATGTTATAAGTGATCTTGGATATTGATATTTTTTGATAAAATCTTGTGAATCTCCTTATTGTTTTTGTCATGATTTTGATGCCTATCCTGATTAATTCTTGATTAGATATTGATTAATTCTCGAGGATACTGGTTTAATCTGAATGCATGCCTCGAGCTTGATATTTTTACATGAGAGTTGCATGTACTTAAGCATTGTTTGGTGTCCGATTTCTCTTTGTGATTGAGTTGTCTCATGTTTACTTGTGTTTGTTCACATGTTCTCTTAAGGCTCCTTGTTCAACTTAATTTATGATTAAGTTTGGAGTAGGATAAACATTAGGCTCCCAATCCTTTGCATGACAACTTTAGGGTAGTCACCTTCTTGACCTCAACCTTAGGTCCATCATTTGTATGATAACATTAGGTAGAATTCCCCACTCATCCTGACCTTAGGGCCATATTGCATGATAACATCAAGGAAGAGGACATAATTCCCGGTGACAAGTAAGTGTTACATAAGGAGAGAGAGAGAGTTGAGGTGTTGAATAGGTTTCGTTGTTGGATGAGCGGCGAGAATGATAATGTTGAGAGAGGAAGATGGGCGAGACGAAGATGGCATGGCGGAGAAAACATTGTTGAGAAAGAAAGAAGAGGCGTTCGACACGGTTGATAGTGAGAGCTGAAGATTTTGTGGTGTGAGGCATAATTCTCCTTTCCTTGTTTAAGGCAATGAGTGTGTTAGGTTAGAGTTCCCAAACCTGGACTGGGTCAATGCTCCATGGAATTGCTTCTCATACCTTCCTTTTGCCTACTGCACCTCCCACCTTCTTTCTTAGTTTAAGCTGATTTAGTTTAGATTACTTTTTGATTAGGAATTAATTTTGATTTGAATTCTAAATTAACTTTTAAGCTTTGCTTGATCTTAAAATTTCGATTAATTTTTTTACTTAGAAGTTAATCTTAGATTTAATTTTCGATTAATTTTTAATCTTAGTTTTAATTAAAATGTTGATACAGTTCGTTCTTAATTTTGTTTTTAGCTTCGGCTAGTTCTTGATGCAAATTTTGATTAAATTATTATCCTAGTTTTGATTTTAATTTTGATTAAATGTTGTTCTAATATTTTATTTGATTAATTAGGAATTATTCTTGATGTTTTAAGTGATTTTGGATATTGATATTTCTTGATAAAATCTTGTGAATCTCGTTATTGTTTTTGTCATGATTTTGATGCTTATCAAGATTTATTCTTGATTAGATATTGATTAATTTTTTAGGATACTGGTTTAATTTGAATGCATGCCTCGAACTTGATATTTTGACATGAGAGTTGCGTGTACTTGAGCCATGTTTGGTGTCCGATTTCTCTTTGTGATTGAGTTATCTTATGTTTACTTGTTCTTTGTTCAAATGCTCCCTTAAGGCTCCTAGTATGACTTTATTTATGATTAAGTTTGGAGTAGGATAGACATTAGGCTCTCAATCCTTTGCATGACAACATTAGGGTAGTCCCTTCTTGACCTCAACCTTAGGTCCATCTTTTGTATGATAACATTAGGTAGACTTCCCGCCTCATCCTAACCTTAGGGCCATATTGTATGATAACATTTAGGAAGAGGTCATGATTCCTGGTTACAAGTAAGTGTTACATCAAGAGAGAGAGCGTTGAGGTGTTGAATAGGTTTCGTTGTTGATGAGCGGCGAGAATGAGAATGTTGAGAGAGAAAGATGAGCGAGATGAAGATGGCATGGCGGAGAAAACGTTGTTGAGAGAGAAAGAAGAGGCGTGCGACACGGTTGATAGTGAGAGCTGAAGGTTTTGTGGTGTGAGGCATAGTTCTCCTTTCCTTGTTTAAGGTAATGAGTGTGTTAGGTTAGAGTTCCCAAATGTGGATCGGGTCTACGCTCCATGGAATTGCTTCTAATACCTTCCTTTAACCTACTACACCTCCCACCTTCTTTCTTTGTTTAAGCTGATTTAGTTTAGGTTAATTTTTTATTAGGAATTAATTTTAATTGAGTTCTTAATTAACTTTTAATCTTAGCTAGATCTTAAAATTTTGATTAATTTTTTTACTTAGAAGATAATCTAAGATTTAATTTTTGATTAATTTTTAATCTTAGTTTTTATTAAAATGTAGATAAAGTTCGTTCTTAATTTTGTTTTTAGCTTCGACAAACTCTTGATGCAAATTTTGATTAAATTCTAAACCAAGTTTTTATTTTAATTTTGAATAAATGTTGTTCTAATATTTAATTTGATTAATTAAGATTAATTCTGGATGTTTTCAGTGATTTTGGATATTGATATTTCTTGATAAAATCTTGTGAATCTCCTTATTGTTTTTGTCATGATTTTGATGCCTATCCTGATTAATTCTTGATTAGATAATGATTAATTCTTGAGGATACTGGTTTAATCTGAATGCATGCCTCGAGCTTGATATTTTGACATGAGAGTTACATGTACTTGAGCCTTGTTTGGTGTCCAATTTCTCTTTGTGATTGAGTTGTCTTATGTTTACTTGTGCTTTGTTCACATGGTCCCTTAAGGCTCCTAGTTCGACTTAATTTCTGATTAAGTTTGGAGTAAAATAGACATTAGGCTCTCAATCCTTTGCATGACAACAATAGGGTAGTCACCTTCTTGACCTGAACCTTAGGTCCATCATTTTTATGATATCATTTGGTAGAATTCCCCACTCATCCTAACCTTTGGGCCATATTGCATGATAACATCTAGGAAGAGGTCATAATTCCCGGTGACAAGTAAATGTTAAATCAAGTGAGAGAGCAGTGAGGTGTTGAATAGGTTTCATTGTTGGATGAGCGGCGAGAATGAGAATGTTGAGAGAGGAAGATGAGCGAGACGGAGATGGCTTGGCAGAGAAAAAGTTATTGAGAGAGAAAGAAGAGGCGTGCGACACGGTTGATAGTGAGAGTTGAAGGTTTTGTGGTGGGAGGCATAATTCCCGTTTCCTTGTTTAACTCAATGAGTGTGTTAGGTTAGAGTTCCCAAACGTGGACCGGGTCGATGCTCCATGGAATTGCTTCTCACACCTTCCTTTTGCCTATTGCACCTCCCACCTTCTTTCTTAGTTTAAGCATATTTAATTTAGGTTAATTTTTTATTAGGAATTAATTTTGATTTGAATTCTTAATTAAATTTTAATCTTAGCTTGATCTTAAAGTTTTGATTAATTTTTTTACTTAGAAGTTAAACTTAGATTTAATTTATGATTAATTTTTAATATTAGTATTTATTAAAATATTGATAAAGTTCGTTCTTAATTTTGTTTTTAGCTTGGACTAATTCTTGACGCAAATTTGGAAAAAATTCTAATCCTAGTTTTGATTTTAATTTTGATTAAATGTTGTTCTAATCTTTACTTTGATTAATTAGGATTAATTCTTGATGTTATAAGTGATCTTGGATATTGATATTTTTTGATAAAATCTTGTGAATCTCCTTATTGTTTTTGTCATGATTTTGATGCCTATCCTGATTAATTCTTGATTAGATATTGATTAATTCTCGAGGATACTGGTTTAATCTGAATGCATGCCTCGAGCTTGATATTTTTACATGAGAGTTGCATGTACTTAAGCATTGTTTGGTGTCCGATTTCTCTTTGTGATTGAGTTGTCTCATGTTTACTTGTGTTTGTTCACATGTTCTCTTAAGGCTCCTTGTTCAACTTAATTTATGATTAAGTTTGGAGTAGGATAAACATTAGGCTCCCAATCCTTTGCATGACAACTTTAGGGTAGTCACCTTCTTGACCTCAACCTTAGGTCCATCATTTGTATGATAACATTAGGTAGAATTCCCCACTCATCCTGACCTTAGGGCCATATTGCATGATAACATCAAGGAAGAGGACATAATTCCCGGTGACAAGTAAGTGTTACATAAGGAGAGAGAGAGCGTTGAGGTGTTGAATAGGTTTCGTTGTTGGATGAGCGGCGAGAATGATAATGTTGAGAGAGGAAGATGGGCGAGACGAAGATGGCATGGCGGAGAAAACATTGTTGAGAAAGAAAGAAGAGGCGTTCGACACGGTTGATAGTGAGAGCTGAAGATTTTGTGGTGTGAGGCATAATTCTCCTTTCCTTGTTTAAGGCAATGAGTGTGTTAGGTTAGAGTTCCCAAACCTGGACTGGGTCAATGCTCCATGGAATTGCTTCTCATACCTTCCTTTTGCCTACTGCACCTCCCACCTTCTTTCTTAGTTTAAGCTGATTTAGTTTAGATTACTTTTTGATTAGGAATTAATTTTGATTTGAATTCTAAATTAACTTTTAAGCTTTGCTTGATCTTAAAATTTCGATTAATTTTTTTACTTAGAAGTTAATCTTAGATTTAATTTTCGATTAATTTTTAATCTTAGTTTTAATTAAAATGTTGATACAGTTCGTTCTTAATTTTGTTTTTAGCTTCGGCTAGTTCTTGATGCAAATTTTGATTAAATTATTATCCTAGTTTTGATTTTAATTTTGATTAAATGTTGTTCTAATATTTTATTTGATTAATTAGGAATTATTCTTGATGTTTTAAGTGATTTTGGATATTGATATTTCTTGATAAAATCTTGTGAATCTCGTTATTGTTTTTGTCATGATTTTGATGCTTATCAAGATTTATTCTTGATTAGATATTGATTAATTTTTTAGGATACTGGTTTAATTTGAATGCATGCCTCGAACTTGATATTTTGACATGAGAGTTGCGTGTACTTGAGCCATGTTTGGTGTCCGATTTCTCTTTGTGATTGAGTTATCTTATGTTTACTTGTTCTTTGTTCAAATGCTCCCTTAAGGCTCCTAGTATGACTTTATTTATGATTAAGTTTGGAGTAGGATAGACATTAGGCTCTCAATCCTTTGCATGACAACATTAGGGTAGTCCCTTCTTGACCTCAACCTTAGGTCCATCTTTTGTATGATAACATTAGGTAGACTTCCCGCCTCATCCTAACCTTAGGGCCATATTGTATGATAACATTTAGGAAGAGGTCATGATTCCTGGTTACAAGTAAGTGTTACATCAAGAGAGAGAGCGTTGAGGTGTTGAATAGGTTTCGTTGTTGATGAGCGGCGAGAATGAGAATGTTGAGAGAGAAAGATGAGCGAGATGAAGATGGCATGGCGGAGAAAACGTTGTTGAGAGAGAAAGAAGAGGCGTGCGACACGGTTGATAGTGAGAGCTGAAGGTTTTGTGGTGTGAGGCATAGTTCTCCTTTCCTTGTTTAAGGTAATGAGTGTGTTAGGTTAGAGTTCCCAAATGTGGATCGGGTCTACGCTCCATGGAATTGCTTCTAATACCTTCCTTTAACCTACTACACCTCCCACCTTCTTTCTTTGTTTAAGCTGATTTAGTTTAGGTTAATTTTTTATTAGGAATTAATTTTAATTGAGTTCTTAATTAACTTTTAATCTTAGCTAGATCTTAAAATTTTGATTAATTTTTTTACTTAGAAGATAATCTAAGATTTAATTTTTGATTAATTTTTAATCTTAGTTTTTATTAAAATGTAGATAAAGTTCGTTCTTAATTTTGTTTTTAGCTTCGACAAACTCTTGATGCAAATTTTGATTAAATTCTAAACCAAGTTTTTATTTTAATTTTGAATAAATGTTGTTCTAATATTTAATTTGATTAATTAAGATTAATTCTGGATGTTTTCAGTGATTTTGGATATTGATATTTCTTGATAAAATCTTGTGAATCTCCTTATTGTTTTTGTCATGATTTTGATGCCTATCCTGATTAATTCTTGATTAGATAATGATTAATTCTTGAGGATACTGGTTTAATCTGAATGCATGCCTCGAGCTTGATATTTTGACATGAGAGTTACATGTACTTGAGCCTTGTTTGGTGTCCAATTTCTCTTTGTGATTGAGTTGTCTTATGTTTACTTGTGCTTTGTTCACATGGTCCCTTAAGGCTCCTAGTTCGACTTAATTTCTGATTAAGTTTGGAGTAAAATAGACATTAGGCTCTCAATCCTTTGCATGACAACAATAGGGTAGTCACCTTCTTGACCTGAACCTTAGGTCCATCATTTTTATGATATCATTTGGTAGAATTCCCCACTCATCCTAACCTTTGGGCCATATTGCATGATAACATCTAGGAAGAGGTCATAATTCCCGGTGACAAGTAAATGTTAAATCAAGTGAGAGAGCAGTGAGGTGTTGAATAGGTTTCATTGTTGGATGAGCGGCGAGAATGAGAATGTTGAGAGAGGAAGATGAGCGAGACGGAGATGGCTTGGCAGAGAAAAAGTTATTGAGAGAGAAAGAAGAGGCGTGCG
Organism: Lathyrus tuberosus; assembly: GCA_022829125.1. NCBI lineage: Eukaryota > Viridiplantae > Streptophyta > Magnoliopsida > Fabales > Fabaceae > Lathyrus > Lathyrus tuberosus. The sequence continues at coordinate 302,313 of JALAZF010000305.1, forward strand.
ACACGGTTGATAGTGAGAGTTGAAGGTTTTGTGGTGGGAGGCATAATTCCCGTTTCCTTGTTTAACTCAATGAGTGTGTTAGGTTAGAGTTCCCAAACGTGGACCGGGTCGATGCTCCATGGAATTGCTTCTCACACCTTCCTTTTGCCTATTGCACCTCCCACCTTCTTTCTTAGTTTAAGCATATTTAATTTAGGTTAATTTTTTATTAGGAATTAATTTTGATTTGAATTCTTAATTAAATTTTAATCTTAGCTTGATCTTAAAGTTTTGATTAATTTTTTTACTTAGAAGTTAAACTTAGATTTAATTTATGATTAATTTTTAATATTAGTATTTATTAAAATATTGATAAAGTTCGTTCTTAATTTTGTTTTTAGCTTGGACTAATTCTTGACGCAAATTTGGAAAAAATTCTAATCCTAGTTTTGATTTTAATTTTGATTAAATGTTGTTCTAATCTTTACTTTGATTAATTAGGATTAATTCTTGATGTTATAAGTGATCTTGGATATTGATATTTTTTGATAAAATCTTGTGAATCTCCTTATTGTTTTTGTCATGATTTTGATGCCTATCCTGATTAATTCTTGATTAGATATTGATTAATTCTCGAGGATACTGGTTTAATCTGAATGCATGCCTCGAGCTTGATATTTTTACATGAGAGTTGCATGTACTTAAGCATTGTTTGGTGTCCGATTTCTCTTTGTGATTGAGTTGTCTCATGTTTACTTGTGTTTGTTCACATGTTCTCTTAAGGCTCCTTGTTCAACTTAATTTATGATTAAGTTTGGAGTAGGATAAACATTAGGCTCCCAATCCTTTGCATGACAACTTTAGGGTAGTCACCTTCTTGACCTCAACCTTAGGTCCATCATTTGTATGATAACATTAGGTAGAATTCCCCACTCATCCTGACCTTAGGGCCATATTGCATGATAACATCAAGGAAGAGGACATAATTCCCGGTGACAAGTAAGTGTTACATAAGGAGAGAGAGAGCGTTGAGGTGTTGAATAGGTTTCGTTGTTGGATGAGCGGCGAGAATGATAATGTTGAGAGAGGAAGATGGGCGAGACGAAGATGGCATGGCGGAGAAAACATTGTTGAGAAAGAAAGAAGAGGCGTTCGACACGGTTGATAGTGAGAGCTGAAGATTTTGTGGTGTGAGGCATAATTCTCCTTTCCTTGTTTAAGGCAATGAGTGTGTTAGGTTAGAGTTCCCAAACCTGGACTGGGTCAATGCTCCATGGAATTGCTTCTCATACCTTCCTTTTGCCTACTGCACCTCCCACCTTCTTTCTTAGTTTAAGCTGATTTAGTTTAGATTACTTTTTGATTAGGAATTAATTTTGATTTGAATTCTAAATTAACTTTTAAGCTTTGCTTGATCTTAAAATTTCGATTAATTTTTTTACTTAGAAGTTAATCTTAGATTTAATTTTCGATTAATTTTTAATCTTAGTTTTAATTAAAATGTTGATACAGTTCGTTCTTAATTTTGTTTTTAGCTTCGGCTAGTTCTTGATGCAAATTTTGATTAAATTATTATCCTAGTTTTGATTTTAATTTTGATTAAATGTTGTTCTAATATTTTATTTGATTAATTAGGAATTATTCTTGATGTTTTAAGTGATTTTGGATATTGATATTTCTTGATAAAATCTTGTGAATCTCGTTATTGTTTTTGTCATGATTTTGATGCTTATCAAGATTTATTCTTGATTAGATATTGATTAATTTTTTAGGATACTGGTTTAATTTGAATGCATGCCTCGAACTTGATATTTTGACATGAGAGTTGCGTGTACTTGAGCCATGTTTGGTGTCCGATTTCTCTTTGTGATTGAGTTATCTTATGTTTACTTGTTCTTTGTTCAAATGCTCCCTTAAGGCTCCTAGTATGACTTTATTTATGATTAAGTTTGGAGTAGGATAGACATTAGGCTCTCAATCCTTTGCATGACAACATTAGGGTAGTCCCTTCTTGACCTCAACCTTAGGTCCATCTTTTGTATGATAACATTAGGTAGACTTCCCGCCTCATCCTAACCTTAGGGCCATATTGTATGATAACATTTAGGAAGAGGTCATGATTCCTGGTTACAAGTAAGTGTTACATCAAGAGAGAGAGCGTTGAGGTGTTGAATAGGTTTCGTTGTTGATGAGCGGCGAGAATGAGAATGTTGAGAGAGAAAGATGAGCGAGATGAAGATGGCATGGCGGAGAAAACGTTGTTGAGAGAGAAAGAAGAGGCGTGCGACACGGTTGATAGTGAGAGCTGAAGGTTTTGTGGTGTGAGGCATAGTTCTCCTTTCCTTGTTTAAGGTAATGAGTGTGTTAGGTTAGAGTTCCCAAATGTGGATCGGGTCTACGCTCCATGGAATTGCTTCTAATACCTTCCTTTAACCTACTACACCTCCCACCTTCTTTCTTTGTTTAAGCTGATTTAGTTTAGGTTAATTTTTTATTAGGAATTAATTTTAATTGAGTTCTTAATTAACTTTTAATCTTAGCTAGATCTTAAAATTTTGATTAATTTTTTTACTTAGAAGATAATCTAAGATTTAATTTTTGATTAATTTTTAATCTTAGTTTTTATTAAAATGTAGATAAAGTTCGTTCTTAATTTTGTTTTTAGCTTCGACAAACTCTTGATGCAAATTTTGATTAAATTCTAAACCAAGTTTTTATTTTAATTTTGAATAAATGTTGTTCTAATATTTAATTTGATTAATTAAGATTAATTCTGGATGTTTTCAGTGATTTTGGATATTGATATTTCTTGATAAAATCTTGTGAATCTCCTTATTGTTTTTGTCATGATTTTGATGCCTATCCTGATTAATTCTTGATTAGATAATGATTAATTCTTGAGGATACTGGTTTAATCTGAATGCATGCCTCGAGCTTGATATTTTGACATGAGAGTTACATGTACTTGAGCCTTGTTTGGTGTCCAATTTCTCTTTGTGATTGAGTTGTCTTATGTTTACTTGTGCTTTGTTCACATGGTCCCTTAAGGCTCCTAGTTCGACTTAATTTCTGATTAAGTTTGGAGTAAAATAGACATTAGGCTCTCAATCCTTTGCATGACAACAATAGGGTAGTCACCTTCTTGACCTGAACCTTAGGTCCATCATTTTTATGATATCATTTGGTAGAATTCCCCACTCATCCTAACCTTTGGGCCATATTGCATGATAACATCTAGGAAGAGGTCATAATTCCCGGTGACAAGTAAATGTTAAATCAAGTGAGAGAGCAGTGAGGTGTTGAATAGGTTTCATTGTTGGATGAGCGGCGAGAATGAGAATGTTGAGAGAGGAAGATGAGCGAGACGGAGATGGCTTGGCAGAGAAAAAGTTATTGAGAGAGAAAGAAGAGGCGTGCGACACGGTTGATAGTGAGAGTTGAAGGTTTTGTGGTGGGAGGCATAATTCCCGTTTCCTTGTTTAACTCAATGAGTGTGTTAGGTTAGAGTTCCCAAACGTGGACCGGGTCGATGCTCCATGGAATTGCTTCTCACACCTTCCTTTTGCCTATTGCACCTCCCACCTTCTTTCTTAGTTTAAGCATATTTAATTTAGGTTAATTTTTTATTAGGAATTAATTTTGATTTGAATTCTTAATTAAATTTTAATCTTAGCTTGATCTTAAAGTTTTGATTAATTTTTTTACTTAGAAGTTAAACTTAGATTTAATTTATGATTAATTTTTAATATTAGTATTTATTAAAATATTGATAAAGTTCGTTCTTAATTTTGTTTTTAGCTTGGACTAATTCTTGACGCAAATTTGGAAAAAATTCTAATCCTAGTTTTGATTTTAATTTTGATTAAATGTTGTTCTAATCTTTACTTTGATTAATTAGGATTAATTCTTGATGTTATAAGTGATCTTGGATATTGATATTTTTTGATAAAATCTTGTGAATCTCCTTATTGTTTTTGTCATGATTTTGATGCCTATCCTGATTAATTCTTGATTAGATATTGATTAATTCTCGAGGATACTGGTTTAATCTGAATGCATGCCTCGAGCTTGATATTTTTACATGAGAGTTGCATGTACTTAAGCATTGTTTGGTGTCCGATTTCTCTTTGTGATTGAGTTGTCTCATGTTTACTTGTGTTTGTTCACATGTTCTCTTAAGGCTCCTTGTTCAACTTAATTTATGATTAAGTTTGGAGTAGGATAAACATTAGGCTCCCAATCCTTTGCATGACAACTTTAGGGTAGTCACCTTCTTGACCTCAACCTTAGGTCCATCATTTGTATGATAACATTAGGTAGAATTCCCCACTCATCCTGACCTTAGGGCCATATTGCATGATAACATCAAGGAAGAGGACATAATTCCCGGTGACAAGTAAGTGTTACATAAGGAGAGAGAGAGCGTTGAGGTGTTGAATAGGTTTCGTTGTTGGATGAGCGGCGAGAATGATAATGTTGAGAGAGGAAGATGGGCGAGACGAAGATGGCATGGCGGAGAAAACATTGTTGAGAAAGAAAGAAGAGGCGTTCGACACGGTTGATAGTGAGAGCTGAAGATTTTGTGGTGTGAGGCATAATTCTCCTTTCCTTGTTTAAGGCAATGAGTGTGTTAGGTTAGAGTTCCCAAACCTGGACTGGGTCAATGCTCCATGGAATTGCTTCTCATACCTTCCTTTTGCCTACTGCACCTCCCACCTTCTTTCTTAGTTTAAGCTGATTTAGTTTAGATTACTTTTTGATTAGGAATTAATTTTGATTTGAATTCTAAATTAACTTTTAAGCTTTGCTTGATCTTAAAATTTCGATTAATTTTTTTACTTAGAAGTTAATCTTAGATTTAATTTTCGATTAATTTTTAATCTTAGTTTTAATTAAAATGTTGATACAGTTCGTTCTTAATTTTGTTTTTAGCTTCGGCTAGTTCTTGATGCAAATTTTGATTAAATTATTATCCTAGTTTTGATTTTAATTTTGATTAAATGTTGTTCTAATATTTTATTTGATTAATTAGGAATTATTCTTGATGTTTTAAGTGATTTTGGATATTGATATTTCTTGATAAAATCTTGTGAATCTCGTTATTGTTTTTGTCATGATTTTGATGCTTATCAAGATTTATTCTTGATTAGATATTGATTAATTTTTTAGGATACTGGTTTAATTTGAATGCATGCCTCGAACTTGATATTTTGACATGAGAGTTGCGTGTACTTGAGCCATGTTTGGTGTCCGATTTCTCTTTGTGATTGAGTTATCTTATGTTTACTTGTTCTTTGTTCAAATGCTCCCTTAAGGCTCCTAGTATGACTTTATTTATGATTAAGTTTGGAGTAGGATAGACATTAGGCTCTCAATCCTTTGCATGACAACATTAGGGTAGTCCCTTCTTGACCTCAACCTTAGGTCCATCTTTTGTATGATAACATTAGGTAGACTTCCCGCCTCATCCTAACCTTAGGGCCATATTGTATGATAACATTTAGGAAGAGGTCATGATTCCTGGTTACAAGTAAGTGTTACATCAAGAGAGAGAGCGTTGAGGTGTTGAATAGGTTTCGTTGTTGATGAGCGGCGAGAATGAGAATGTTGAGAGAGAAAGATGAGCGAGATGAAGATGGCATGGCGGAGAAAACGTTGTTGAGAGAGAAAGAAGAGGCGTGCGACACGGTTGATAGTGAGAGCTGAAGGTTTTGTGGTGTGAGGCATAGTTCTCCTTTCCTTGTTTAAGGTAATGAGTGTGTTAGGTTAGAGTTCCCAAATGTGGATCGGGTCTACGCTCCATGGAATTGCTTCTAATACCTTCCTTTAACCTACTACACCTCCCACCTTCTTTCTTTGTTTAAGCTGATTTAGTTTAGGTTAATTTTTTATTAGGAATTAATTTTAATTGAGTTCTTAATTAACTTTTAATCTTAGCTAGATCTTAAAATTTTGATTAATTTTTTTACTTAGAAGATAATCTAAGATTTAATTTTTGATTAATTTTTAATCTTAGTTTTTATTAAAATGTAGATAAAGTTCGTTCTTAATTTTGTTTTTAGCTTCGACAAACTCTTGATGCAAATTTTGATTAAATTCTAAACCAAGTTTTTATTTTAATTTTGAATAAATGTTGTTCTAATATTTAATTTGATTAATTAAGATTAATTATGGATGTTTTCAGTGATTTTGGATATTGATATTTCTTGATAAAATCTTGTGAATCTCCTTATTGTTTTTGTCATGATTTTGATGCCTATCCTGATTAATTCTTGATTAGATAATGATTAATTCTTGAGGATACTGGTTTAATCTGAATGCATGCCTCGAGCTTGATATTTTGACATGAGAGTTACATGTACTTGAGCCTTGTTTGGTGTCCAATTTCTCTTTGTGATTGAGTTGTCTTATGTTTACTTGTGCTTTGTTCACATGGTCCCTTAAGGCTCCTAGTTCGACTTAATTTCTGATTAAGTTTGGAGTAAAATAGACATTAGGCTCTCAATCCTTTGCATGACAACAATAGGGTAGTCACCTTCTTGACCTGAACCTTAGGTCCATCATTTTTATGATATCATTTGGTAGAATTCCCCACTCATCCTAACCTTTGGGCCATATTGCATGATAACATCTAGGAAGAGGTCATAATTCCCGGTGACAAGTAAATGTTAAATCAAGTGAGAGAGCAGTGAGGTGTTGAATAGGTTTCATTGTTGGATGAGCGGCGAGAATGAGAATGTTGAGAGAGGAAGATGAGCGAGACGGAGATGGCTTGGCAGAGAAAAAGTTATTGAGAGAGAAAGAAGAGGCGTGCGACACGGTTGATAGTGAGAGTTGAAGGTTTTGTGGTGGGAGGCATAATTCCCGTTTCCTTGTTTAACTCAATGAGTGTGTTAGGTTAGAGTTCCCAAACGTGGACCGGGTCGATGCTCCATGGAATTGCTTCTCACACCTTCCTTTTGCCTATTGCACCTCCCACCTTCTTTCTTAGTTTAAGCATATTTAATTTAGGTTAATTTTTTATTAGGAATTAATTTTGATTTGAATTCTTAATTAAATTTTAATCTTAGCTTGATCTTAAAGTTTTGATTAATTTTTTTACTTAGAAGTTAAACTTAGATTTAATTTATGATTAATTTTTAATATTAGTATTTATTAAAATATTGATAAAGTTCGTTCTTAATTTTGTTTTTAGCTTGGACTAATTCTTGACGCAAATTTGGAAAAAATTCTAATCCTAGTTTTGATTTTAATTTTGATTAAATGTTGTTCTAATCTTTACTTTGATTAATTAGGATTAATTCTTGATGTTATAAGTGATCTTGGATATTGATATTTTTTGATAAAATCTTGTGAATCTCCTTATTGTTTTTGTCATGATTTTGATGCCTATCCTGATTAATTCTTGATTAGATATTGATTAATTCTCGAGGATACTGGTTTAATCTGAATGCATGCCTCGAGCTTGATATTTTTACATGAGAGTTGCATGTACTTAAGCATTGTTTGGTGTCCGATTTCTCTTTGTGATTGAGTTGTCTCATGTTTACTTGTGTTTGTTCACATGTTCTCTTAAGGCTCCTTGTTCAACTTAATTTATGATTAAGTTTGGAGTAGGATAAACATTAGGCTCCCAATCCTTTGCATGACAACTTTAGGGTAGTCACCTTCTTGACCTCAACCTTAGGTCCATCATTTGTATGATAACATTAGGTAGAATTCCCCACTCATCCTGACCTTAGGGCCATATTGCATGATAACATCAAGGAAGAGGACATAATTCCCGGTGACAAGTAAGTGTTACATAAGGAGAGAGAGAGCGTTGAGGTGTTGAATAGGTTTCGTTGTTGGATGAGCGGCGAGAATGATAATGTTGAGAGAGGAAGATGGGCGAGACGAAGATGGCATGGCGGAGAAAACATTGTTGAGAAAGAAAGAAGAGGCGTTCGACACGGTTGATAGTGAGAGCTGAAGATTTTGTGGTGTGAGGCATAATTCTCCTTTCCTTGTTTAAGGCAATGAGTGTGTTAGGTTAGAGTTCCCAAACCTGGACTGGGTCAATGCTCCATGGAATTGCTTCTCATACCTTCCTTTTGCCTACTGCACCTCCCACCTTCTTTCTTAGTTTAAGCTGATTTAGTTTAGATTACTTTTTGATTAGGAATTAATTTTGATTTGAATTCTAAATTAACTTTTAAGCTTTGCTTGATCTTAAAATTTCGATTAATTTTTTTACTTAGAAGTTAATCTTAGATTTAATTTTCGATTAATTTTTAATCTTAGTTTTAATTAAAATGTTGATACAGTTCGTTCTTAATTTTGTTTTTAGCTTCGGCTAGTTCTTGATGCAAATTTTGATTAAATTATTATCCTAGTTTTGATTTTAATTTTGATTAAATGTTGTTCTAATATTTTATTTGATTAATTAGGAATTATTCTTGATGTTTTAAGTGATTTTGGATATTGATATTTCTTGATAAAATCTTGTGAATCTCGTTATTGTTTTTGTCATGATTTTGATGCTTATCAAGATTTATTCTTGATTAGATATTGATTAATTTTTTAGGATACTGGTTTAATTTGAATGCATGCCTCGAACTTGATATTTTGACATGAGAGTTGCGTGTACTTGAGCCATGTTTGGTGTCCGATTTCTCTTTGTGATTGAGTTATCTTATGTTTACTTGTTCTTTGTTCAAATGCTCCCTTAAGGCTCCTAGTATGACTTTATTTATGATTAAGTTTGGAGTAGGATAGACATTAGGCTCTCAATCCTTTGCATGACAACATTAGGGTAGTCCCTTCTTGACCTCAACCTTAGGTCCATCTTTTGTATGATAACATTAGGTAGACTTCCCGCCTCATCCTAACCTTAGGGCCATATTGTATGATAACATTTAGGAAGAGGTCATGATTCCTGGTTACAAGTAAGTGTTACATCAAGAGAGAGAGCGTTGAGGTGTTGAATAGGTTTCGTTGTTGATGAGCGGCGAGAATGAGAATGTTGAGAGAGAAAGATGAGCGAGATGAAGATGGCATGGCGGAGAAAACGTTGTTGAGAGAGAAAGAAGAGGCGTGCGACACGGTTGATAGTGAGAGCTGAAGGTTTTGTGGTGTGAGGCATAGTTCTCCTTTCCTTGTTTAAGGTAATGAGTGTGTTAGGTTAGAGTTCCCAAATGTGGATCGGGTCTACGCTCCATGGAATTGCTTCTAATACCTTCCTTTAACCTACTACACCTCCCACCTTCTTTCTTTGTTTAAGCTGATTTAGTTTAGGTTAATTTTTTATTAGGAATTAATTTTAATTGAGTTCTTAATTAACTTTTAATCTTAGCTAGATCTTAAAATTTTGATTAATTTTTTTACTTAGAAGATAATCTAAGATTTAATTTTTGATTAATTTTTAATCTTAGTTTTTATTAAAATGTAGATAAAGTTCGTTCTTAATTTTGTTTTTAGCTTCGACAAACTCTTGATGCAAATTTTGATTAAATTCTAAACCAAGTTTTTATTTTAATTTTGAATAAATGTTGTTCTAATATTTAATTTGATTAATTAAGATTAATTCTGGATGTTTTCAGTGATTTTGGATATTGATATTTCTTGATAAAATCTTGTGAATCTCCTTATTGTTTTTGTCATGATTTTGATGCCTATCCTGATTAATTCTTGATTAGATAATGATTAATTCTTGAGGATACTGGTTTAATCTGAATGCATGCCTCGAGCTTGATATTTTGACATGAGAGTTGCGTGTACTTGAGCCTTGTTTGGTGTCCGATTCCCTTTGTGATTGAGTTGTCTTATCTTTACTTGTGCTTTGTTCACATTCTCCCTTAAGGTTCCTAGTCCGACTTAATTTCTGATTAAGTTTGGAGTAGGATAGACATTAGGCTCTCAATCGTTTGCATGACAACATTTAGGTAGTCCCTTCTTGACCTCAACATTAGGTTCATCATTTGTAAGATAACATTAGGTAGACTTCCCCCCTCATCCTAACCTAAGGGCCATGTTGCATGATAACATCTAGGAAGAGGTCATGATTCCCAGTGACAAGTAAGTGTTACATCAAGTGAGAGAGCATTGAGGTGTTGAATATGTTTCGTTGTTGATGAGCGGCAAGAATGAGAATGTTGAGAGAGGAAGATGAGCGAGACGGAGATGGCATGGCAGAGAAAACGTTGTTGAGAGAGAAAGAAGAGGCGTGCAACACAGTTGTGTAGCGCAATTTTTGTGGTCTTGAATCACGATCTCTTGGGTACTACAGGTCGATTCATTTTTTATCCTATTGAGCTGATTAAGGAAGGGAAATAGATGTCTCCAATTAACCCTGCTTGCATACTGAGTTTAAACAGCTGACTGTTAGTTTACAAATGCTATTAAGATGTGGGTCCCTCTTCGATTTATTTTGTTAAGATTAGAATGTCTGGACTATTTGCGAGGTTTTTGGTAAGATGTTAGGATTTGGTGCTTTTGATTAATATGTGGGGGTACTGGATTTTGGGTTTTTGATTAGTATGCTCGCTAAGATATTTCAATCTTATGCCTACGTATTCCCGAGGTAGGGAAATCAGAGCGATGGTTGTTTTGGTGTCTTGTTCAAAGCCCAAGACATGAAGCTAAAGGTGGTCTGTATCTTGGTTAAAGCCCAAGATGTGAAGCTAAAAGGTTTGGATGAGAGAGAATTCGTCATCTCTAAAGAGGATTTGTTGATGTTTGTATACTGTGAGCAAGGCACATATTTGATGCTAAAAGGTTGATTGACTCAACCGAGGTTTCCTTATACAAAGCATAAGAGGAGGCGATTGACCCAACAAGAAGGTGTCTTTTATTTGTTGTCTCGTACGAAGCCCGAGATAGAGGCTAAAAGGGTTGACTCAACGAGAGAGTACTAACAAGTGATTGACTCAACAAGAGAGTGCTTTTTATGTGTCTTGTATGAAGCCCAAGACGGAGGCTAAAAGGTTTGACTCAACAAGAGTACTTTTATTTGTCTTGTATAAAGCCCAGAGTAGAGGCTAATAGGTTGACTCAACAAGAGAGTCTGTTTGATAGGTGATTGACTCAACAAGAGAGTCTTTTATACTCAACAAGAGAGTGTTTTGTTGTCTCCTACCAAGCCCGAGATCAAGGCTAAAAGGGGATTAACTCAACAAGAGAGTGTTTTATATGTGTCTTGCATGAAGCCCAAGACGGAGGCTAAGGAGAGATTGACTCAACAAGAGAGTCTTTTATACTCAACAAGAGAGTGGGTTTTTATAGGTGTCTTGTACGAAGCCCAAGACGGAGGCTAAAAGGTTTGACTCAACAAGAGAGTACTTTTATCTATCTTATACGAAGCCTAAGACGGAGGCTAAAAAGGTTTTGCCTCAACAAGAGAGTCTGAGAAGGTTATCTCTGCTGGGGAGACTCATTTGTACAAAGCCCAAAAGGAGGCTATCTTACTGCTGAGGATTAGATCCATAGGTAGGACCAAGTGGGAGAGCCCTCATGAGAGAGGCCATGTTTCTGAGTGATCAGTGTTTTTTCCTATGTTAGAAAGGAAACTTGAGAATGTCTTTGAGACTCAAGGGGTTTAGACTGTCCAAGTCTAGAGTTTTATCTATTGTACAATGCCCAAGAGGAGGCACGGGCATTAAGGGATGAGTATCAACCCTAAAGTGGCCAGAGGTTTGACACTGGAAAGACTGCTCTAGCAAAGGATGACTAAGTTCTATCTTATACCTTTAAGAGGTCGTCAGGGTCCTTGTATTAAGCCTAAGAGAAGGCATGAGAACTTCTAAGAAGCCGAAGGGTCCTTGTACAATGCCCAAGAGGAGGCGGGGATGCTTTTAGGAAGCCTGTGGGTCCCCAAACCATGAGAAGTTCAAGAAATACAATTCACAGAGAAGAGATCATTCTAGGAAATTTCGAGAATTTGGAAGAAACTCAAGAGATGTTATTCACAAAGAATAGACCAACTCTGGGGAGTCGAGCCTCTTTGACAATTTCTTAGAGTGACAGTATGAGAATAGGTTCACCGAGAATACTGCCTTTCCCTTTGTTCCATATTGTTTAACCCCAAGAGAAGGGAAGACTGTATCTGGAATCCTATGGGGGATCTAGTTTTGTTTGTATTTAAGAGTGACCAACAAGGCTTTACCTAGTGCTAGACGTAGTTGTCGGGGAAAACTCTAAATAACTATACTTGTATTACACAGTTGATATTTGACAAGTATATAAAAGGATGTGAAAGGAGACTTACAGTGAAACAACCCCACAATACAGTTATATACATATGAAAGCGATAAATGAAAGTGGATAAACACTTACCCGTTGTAAAGCTTCCATGTTGTTTTGTTAGTTGTTCAACAACGAAAACTTTGATAACAATATTATATTCAAAATCAAAGGAAAAAGTGTTTTGAAAAGATTATTGGGGCTTATAGCTCAAGGAGAGGCCCAAGTTTTAACGATGATCGCACCGTTGTTTTGAAAACTGTACAGAGGGACTTATACAATATGTGAGGCCCAAAAAGTTTTTATGTACAAGGGGATGGGTCTCACACTCTATTAGAGGCCCAAGAGTTTGAAAATGAATAGAGATGGGTCTTATAGCTCAAGGAGAAGCCCAGTTGGTTTCGTTACAAAGGCAACGATCGCTCCGTACTTTTGAAAATATACAGAGGGACTTATACAATGTGTGAGGCCCTTAAAGGTTTATTTACAAAAGGATTGGGTCTTACACTCTACCAAGAGGCCCAAAGATTTTTAAGAAAAGGAATGGGACTTATAGCTCGAGGAGAGGCCCAGATGATTATTTGTTTGAAAAATGGCGATCACGCCGAGGTTTGAAAACACAGTGGGTCTTATACAATGAGTGAGGCCCAAATTATTTTGGTTTTCAAAAGGGGTTGGGTCTTACACTCTAATAGAGGCCCAAAGATTTTTAAAGAAAAGAAATGGGGCTTATAACACGAGGGTAGGCCCAATTGTTTTTGTTTTAAATTGGCTATCGCGCCGAGGTTTTTTCCTTTTAACGCAGAGGGACTTATACAATACCTGAGGCCCAAAAAGGTTTTGGTTAAAAGGGGATTGGGTCTTATACTCTAATAGAGGCCCAAAGTGTTTGAAAAAGTTTGATGAGGGTTGAATTAATCAAAACCCTAATTTGTTTTCAAAAATATATTTTAATTGGATAAAAGTTCAATTAAAATGATCAAAAGTGTTTAACATGTGTGAAAAACAAATTGTGATCTTGGATTAATGTTTCAAAAATCATGTTTTAGTCCACAAAATGATTGGAAACCAATTAAATTTGGAAAATCAAGAAGGAAAAAACATTTTATATGTCAAAAAAACAAATAAAACATTAATTCTTAGCAAAAATATCAAATATATGAAATAAATAATATTTTTGGGATTTTTTCGTAAAATAAAATATTTTAACATTTTTGTGAATTATTAAAAAAAGAATTAACTCAAAATCATTAAAACTCAGAGATAAATTAATTTTTGAATCAATTAAATAAAATCAAAAAATTCAAATATTCAAATATTCAAAAATGGCACCAAGAACATGGCAAGAACACGCGCGTGTTCTGAGTTTTGCCCAGATTTGCATTTTCTATCCAATCTCACTGAAAACTTGATGAAATCACACAAACCACATATCAATCTGTTCATTTTTTCCTCACGATCATGTATATGGTATTTAATTTCATTTATTTTAAGTGTGGAATAAAAAATCAAAGAGAAACCTTAAGAACACTAAAATTTGCATGATGGCTCATAAATTCCATACAGGATTCAAACAAAGAAATTGATTGAGGGTAAACACTCTATGCATGATTATGAACATATGGTAAAATTATTGTGCAGCAAGATATGCATGGATCATAGAGTTAGAAGAGCTTAGGCTTACCTCTTGCAGCTGGTGATCGTGTTTTGTGTTAGAGGTGTTGCAAGCTGGTTCGAATAATTTGCACAGCTTCCTTAGGTTCCAAGTGATGTGTCTGAGTGCTTGGAGTGGATTGAATTCAGCTGGGACTTAATTTGGCACCTCAACTGCACCTCTGTCAAGAACTTGAGCAGTTGGCAAGTGATTTTGAGAATTTGGTGTTCCAGATGTTTTTTAAGTGTTTAGATCACTTCTATATGATGTTTATGAGGTGTGTGTGTGATTGGTTTGGTTGGAATAGCTCTCAAACTCAAAACCCGATAGTGACTTACTTTGGAAGGCATATTTGGAAGTGAGAAGGTGATTTTGAGGAAAGCATTTGTTTGATGGCTTTGGTGTACTCAAACTGATCACGAATGAGCTCTATTTATAGTAGAGCAAGTTTGTTTTGGCTGCAATAGTGAATGGCAACTGCAGCAGAGGTTTGGCTAATGTTGATCAATGGGAATCCAAGTCTCCTCTAGCCATTGACTAGAGGTTAGAGCATAGGCTACTGGTTCCCTTGGTTCAGATCTTATCCTTGACTCATTCAGTTGGAAATGGCTCAGTTCATGCCACCTTGGTGCATCCATTGAATGCTCTAAAATAAAAATTGGAGTCTTGTCCCCTCTTTAGGGATTTCTAGGTTTGGCATGCTACTTTTGGTTCCAAAGACTTGGGAGGCTTATGGATCAGTTTTTGTCCCTCCTTGGTCTCCCCCTGAGGTGTTCAGATGGATAAACTTGTTTGTCATTTGGACAAATTGCTCAAATCGAGCAAAATGCACAAATCCGCCTAGTTATGACAGTTTGCAGCAAGGCACATTGCCATTGTCATATCTCATGGCTTAAGTGGAGTTTCATGGGATTCTTGGCCATTTTAGAAAGCTCTCATATGATACAACATATGTGTGATCATAGTTTGTCTTGAAACTTTTTGGATCCAAGTGAAAATTTCCCCTACATTTGGAAAAAAGTGACATTTTCACTTTTTGTCATTTTGGTCACTCCATAACTTAAAATCCATGAGGAATTGGAATGAGGTGTAGTTTACAATTTTAAAGTATGCCATGAGAGCTACAAATCCATCTTTCGATAAGCCAAAATGGTTGCTTGGATCTCAAGTTATGATCCTTGGATGTTGGCACCCTAGCCACTTTGTTCCATAACTTAGAAAATTTCTAAGTTTTTTATAGTTACCCCTTTTACAAGTTATCCCACTATCTTTGATTTTTATTGATGAATGATGATTTAAATCACACATTAACATCATTTTAGGGTTAGGGAACCATAATTGATTAAAAAATAAAAAAGTTAAACTTTGACTTTTGGACACAGTTGACTTTTTATCAGATGAATTCCAAATTGTGCGATGCTCTATGAAATCAAGTCCTTGACCTAAATCAAACTTGATGGATTGATTTCATAGGTGTTATAGGGTGTATTGAATCATGTCCCAAGGTTTGGGAGCATGTCTTGGGCAAAAGTCAAAGACAGTTGACTTTTCCCGCGAAACCCTAACTGTGGTTCTGATGAACTTGAAACTTGAGAATCAAGCTTCTTGGATCAATCCATTGTTGCAAATGGATCAATGTGGTGTATTAGAGACCCTCAAACCATGTCTTGAGGTCTTGGCCTAGGATTTGTCCCAAAAGTCAACTTAGGGGTGAATTAGGTCAAGAAACCCTAATTCCTAATTTTTGGTGAATGCATCCCCTGAGGCTAAATTGACCTGATGATTGGGTCCATGAGGTCCCATGGAGCATTTTGGGTTATGCTTTGAAGCATTGGCTAATGCCCAGAGGAAAATTTCCATCTGGAGGCCCTGGTCGACGAAAACCCTAATTTGGTGACACTGTCGATTTTGAGGCTTGATCCACCTGGAATGCTGCAACATTGTGCTTGATTCTTGATGTGGGAGTCCTCTTGATCCATTTTGGATGTTTGAGAGGTTATACAAGTTGAAGATCATGTCATTCCTTGATTGATCCATTGTCTAAGAGCTCTGAGAGGGCTTGAAACCCTAATTATTATTTGTAGTGAATGCTCACCCATCTTTGGGGAGATTGATGAGGCATGATGCTTAATCCATATTGTGGTAATGACTTACACAATGATGGGAAATTTTAGTGGTCAAAATTTGGGGTATGACAGATGCCCCTATTTAATCTTCTTGGACCCGAAGGTGTGAATGGCGAAGGTATTCGGGCATTCGGGGTGCAAGATGATTAAATATCGGAATACCCGAAATTTTGATGGTGGTTATGAACGGAAGTTTGTGCATCCTTCTTCTTTTGCTAAGCAATGATGCTTAAAAAGGTAAAAACTTCCCCTCGATCCTGGTTTTTAGCCACGGAACTGGTCGCAGTTTCTGAAATAAACTTCCCCTCGATCTTGGTTTCCTACCAAGGAACTGGTCTCAGTTTCTGAAATAAACTTCCCCTCGATCCTGGTTTTTAGCCACGGAACTGGTCTCAATTCCTGAAATAAACTTCCCCTTGATCCTGGTTTCCTACCAAGGAACTGGTCTCAGTTCTGAAATAAACTTCCTCTCGATCGTGGTTTCCTACCAAGGAACTGGTCTCAGTTTCTGAAATAAACTTTCCCTCGATTTTGGTTTCCTACCAAGGAACTGGTCTAAGTTTCTTTTGTCAATAAACTTTTTTGACAAGGGACGCTATCTGTAGCGGTTTTCCTCAAACTTCTCATCGAATTTTCCTGGGGAGATGCCATTTGATGGGAAAAACTTTGGTGTCAGACTTGCTGGGGAACCCATTCGTCTGAGTTGTAGAGGTACACAAACTTCTCCGTTGGAGACGCCATTTGTAGAATCTACTAGGGAAAACAAGTCTCTTGAGAGACTGCTTTCGCCTTGGGTATTACATCATACTTTTCTTGGGATCTTCTCGGAGAAATGCCATATGATGTGATCTAATTTTGAGGTGCTGATGATTTCATTAACATTGACTCTTTTGGAGAGAAAAATCAATGTGTTGCTGAGATTCATTAGTAGTGAGGCTTTCTCTGGGGATTTTTTCTTAATTCGGGAAAGCAAGGATATCATCTTCAATTGTGAAGAGTGATGTTCGTCGAAAGTTCTCTGGTCTTTTAGAGGTTCAATTTATCAAAGTGGTCAAGGGACCAACTTCAATCCTAAAATAAACTGGAGGAGAGATCATTCAGACACAACATTTCCTGACGAGGAAAGAACTGACAACTCGATTGAGAGGACTTCTATCACTAGGGAATAAGACCGACTAGAGTGATAATGATGCAATATGAATATGAATGTAAATATTTAATGCATGATTTATGTATGTTTATGCTGACAAAACTGACACGACATACAGACTAGTAGATGAACACGACGGGATACTCTGCCACAGCGGGAGATGAAAAGTATCACTGGTTCACGATAGCAATTCTGCCTTGCTTAGGAGAGATAGTCCTCGCGGGGAACAACCGTTGGTCGGGCTTAGGAGATAAGAACTCTTCCGGGGGTATCAGATGGGAAAGTCGCATCTGATACAGCTGATCCTTCATTCAGGCGCACTGGTTTAGAAGGAGTACTTTTATTCTGCACTTTGAAGCTCGACCACCTTCGGAGAAGCGGTCGATGTCCTTTCGATGTTTAACAGTCAAAAGAATTGCCATCTTTGTTTTAAAGCAGAAAAAAATTGACAAATAAATTCATTTTTGTTTTATTTCAAGAATCGTTAATCATGTTAAAACGTCGTTCTGTAAAGCTAAAACAAATAATAATTGCAAACAAAAGCACTAGGGCTCAAATTTTATTGATAGGATGGAAATCAGCCAAGCGCATGATTCCATAGAGTATTTACAAAGTTAGAAAATGGTAATTTAAGGGAAAATGGCTACGTTGAAACATAATAATCACTATCCTTCTACCAACTTTGATTTCTGGGCATCCTGAGCTTCTGTCGAAGATGACCTTCACTGGAGTTTTCTGATGGATGGTATGACTGCGACCAGGGAATTTGCCCCTGTGTTGAACATAGTTACTTGCCATTATCCCTAACTTTTGCATAGATTGTACTTTGAGATTTCCAATCCATCTGGATGATTTTTTATTATGTCTCTAATTTTTTCCTGGACCGCCCTTTCGGGTTTTCAATCCACCGAGACATTTTTTTTTATTTTGGCGAAGTATTTCTTGACTACGTCAACATTTGTGGGGTAGGCAAATTCCTCTCCATCCATGGTTGCAAGTCTCAAGAGGCCGCCTGAGAAAGATTTTTTGACCACATAGGGGTCGTCATAATTCGGAGTCCATTTGCCCCGGGAATCAGTGAGAAATGATTGTATATTTTTAAGCACAAGGTCTCCTTTCCTGAAGACGCGAGGTCGGACCTTTTTGTCAAACGCCTTCTTCATTCTTTGCTGATATAACTGACCATGGCATAGTGCCGTTATTCTCTTTTCTTCGATCAGATTTATTTCATCGTGTTGACTCTGACACCATTCAGCTTCTGTAAGCTTAGCTTCCATCAATATCCGGATTGATGGTATCTCTACTTCTATGGGAAGCACTGCTTCCATGCCATATACTAGAGAGAAAGGGGCTGCCCCTATTGAAGTGCGGACAGATGTGCGATAACCGTGAAGAGCAAAGGGTAGCATTTCGTGCCAATCTTTATAGGTTATAACCATCTTCTGAACAATCCTCTTGATGTTCTTGTTAGCCGCTTCTACCGCGCCATTCATCTTGGGTCAGTAGGGAGATGAGTTATGGTGTTTAATCTTGAACTCTGCGCACAACTCATTCATCATCTTATTGTTCAAGTTAGATCCATTATCTATAATGATCTGGCTCGGAACACCATAACGGCAGATGATATTATTTTTGTTAAATCGGACCACCACTTGTCGGGTTACATTAGCGTACGACGCTGCTTCGACCCACATGGTGAAGTAACCAATGGCTAACAGGATGAACCGATGTTCGCTCGAAGCCTGGGGTTCAATCATGCCAATCATGTCGATTCCCCATATGGAAAAAGGCCAGGGGGAAGTGAGAACTTTGAGATGCGTTGGCGGTACATGGATTTTGTCGGAGTATATCTGACACTTGTGACACCTCCTCATGTACTTGTAGCAGTCAGATTCCATGGTCAACTAGTAGTACCCTGCTCTCAGAATATTTCTCGCCATTGTGTGTCCGTTGGCATGAGTGCCAAAGGATCCTTCGTGAATCTCTTTCATTAGCATGTTTGCTTCTGGTCTGTCTACACATTGGAGCAAGACCATGTCAAATTTTCTCTTATAGAGTGTATCCCCGCTCAAGAAGAAACTACCTGCCAGTCTTCTGAGGGTTTTTTTGTCTTTCCCGGATGCCCCAGGTGGGTACTCTTGTTTCTGAAGGAAGCATTTGATATCATGGTACCAAGGTTTGTCGCCTATGACTGCTTCAATCGCGAAGATGTAAGCGGGCCGTTCAAGGCGCATTATGTCAATCTTAGGTAGGTCGGTCCATTGACCTACACTAATCATGGAAGAGAGAGTGGCTAATGCATCAGCCATGTGATTCTCTTCACGAGGGATATGATGAAACTCGATTCTATTGAAGAAGGGTAACAACCTTCTCGCGTAATCTTTGTAAGGAATCAGTCCTGATTGGTATGTGTTCCAATCTCCTTTGATCTGATTGATAAGCAGGGATGAGTCGCCATAAACATCAAAGTTTTTGATCCTTAAGTCGAATGCTTCTTCGAGACCCATGATACATGCTTCGTATTCGGCCTCGTTATTTGTACACTTGAATGTCAATCGGGCGGTGAAAGGAATGTGGGTACCCTGAGGGGTTATGATGATTTCCCCAATTCTGTTTCCATAATGATTAACAGCTCCATCAAAGATTAGTCCCCATTGGGAACCTGGTTCTGGCCCTTCATTGGGTAGCGGTTCATCGTAATCTTTCATTTTCGAATACATGACATCTTCGTCTGGGAAATCAAACCCGACTGATTCCTGATCATCAATCGGTTGATGAGCCAAATGATCGGCTAAAATACTTCCCTTAACGGCTTTCTGAGCATGGTATTCGATGTCGTATTCTAATAACAACATCTGCCAACGGGCAATCCTTCCCGTGAGAGCAGGTTTTTCAAAGACATACTTGATTGGATCCATTTCTTAGATCAACCAAGTAGTGTTACGAATCATATACTGGCGAAGACGTTTGGCTGCCCAAGCCAGAGCACAACAAGTTTTCTCAAGCATAGTGTACCGAGTCTCGCAGTCGGTGAATTTCTTGCTCAAATAGTAGATGGCAGACTCTTTCCTTTTTGTCTCATCTTGTTGGCCAAGTACACAGCCCATGGAGTCTTCCAGGACTGTTAGGTAGATGATCAGTGGTCTTCCTTCAACTGGAGGTGATAGAATCGGTTGGTTCAACAGGTATTTCTTAATACTGTCGAAGGTGGTTTGGCAATCTTCTGTCCAAACCAAACGCAGTCCTGGTTCTTTTTGAGTAATTTGAAAATCGGCGCGCATGTCGTGGTCATGAGGAATATGAATCTGGAGATATAGTTCAAACGTCCCAGGAATCCTCAGACTTGTTTTTCAGTTTTTGGAGAAGGCATTTCTTGAATGGCCTTGACCTTGTCAGGATCAACCTCAATTCCTCTCTGGCTGACGATGAACCCTAGCAGTTTCCCTGAACGGACACCGAATGTGCATTTGTTAGGATTCAAGTAGAGTTTGTACTTTCTCTAATGCTCGAATAAGTTTGACAAGTGGGTCACATGCTCCTCCTCTGTTTTAGATTTGGCAATCATATCATCGACATATACTTCGATCTCTTTGTGTATCATGTGATGAAAGAGAGTAGTCATGGCCCTTTGATAGGTTTCCCCGACGTTCTTCAAACCGAACGACATTACCTTGTAAGAAAAGGTACCCCATGGGGTGATGAACAAAGTTTTCTCCATGTCTTTCGGCGCCATTTTAATTTGATTATAGCCCGAGAATCCATCCATGAAGGAGAAAACTTTGAATTTTGTTGTATTGTCTACCAGCATGTCAATGTGTGGTAAAGGAAAGTCGTCCTTTGGACTAGCCTTGTTTAGATCTCTGTAATCCACACATATTTTTACTTTTTTGTCCTTTTTCAGAACGGGTACGATGTTGGCTAACCATTGAGGATATTCTGATGTGGCAAGGAAACCCGCGTCAATCTGTTTCTGTACTTCCCCTTGATTTTGATGGCCATGTCCGGGTGAGTCCGTCTCAACCTTTGTTTTACTAGCGGATATTCTGATCTCAACGGTAGATGATTCTCCACGATGCTAGTATCCAACCCTGGCATGTCCTGGTAGGACCAAGCAAATACATCAGGAAATTCTTTGAGAAGCATTGTCAAACTCTCTTTGGTAGTTTGACTGAGCAGTGCCCCAATCCTGATCTCTTTTCTTTCCTCCTCTGAGCCCAAGTTGACCGTTTCCAACAGCTCTTTGTGAGGTTCAATGGACCTCTCCTCTTGTCTGAGTAATCGGGAGATCTCTTCTGGAATTTTGTCGTCAACTTCTTCTTCGGCCCCAAATACTGGAAATTCAAAGTTGGGAGAAGGCATCGGATCGTATGTTTCAACGGGGTTTAAAACAAGCAATTTGCATGACGTGATGATTGTTTTTAGAAGAGATAGAGAGAATGCAAGAGTTTGTGCAGTGTATTTTCTTTTACTGCTTGTTTTTATTATTTGAATTGTTTTTTAGGATTACCATTTTCCGAAAAACGAAAAGAGAAAACAACAATTAATGCAGAAATTACAGAATGACGTTATTTTATTTATAAACAAGTCGATTCTTGAAACTACAGCCCTATAAAACAAAACTTTGTCGCTTTGGGCGAAGCGAAGAGGGATATTTACAGAAAGTGAGCCCTATCAAAATATCTGTTTCACCTAGGCTGGGTGAAAGGTTAAAGATGGCAATTACTTTGACTTATGAACAATCTTCGGAACATCGACAGCAACCCATTGGCGGCGAACTCCTCGGTGAATCACAAAGTCTGGCACCTTCTTTCTTGGTTTATCCTAAAAAATGACGCTGATTTCTGGCGGAGCAGGATCATTGGAATCTGTTTCCCAAGCAGAGTTGTCGTAGGAGGATTCTTCTGTTGTATTTTGCATAGTATTTGTGCTCTCAGGTAAATCTCCCCATCCAGTTGGCTGGATGTCTTCGAGCCTGATACGAGAGCTTTTAGGAGTAGTGTACTTGACCAATTAGTCGAACTTGCCACTTGGTTGTCCCAAGGTATCCCACACTTCTTTGGAACTGGAGGAGTCATCTCTCTCGATGACGTTGACCTCTAGAAAAGTATAGTTAATGAATTCTAGTCCTGCAAACTTTGCGAATTCATCGACGTGCTGGATATTTTCTGAATAACCTGAGTAATGATCCCATGACATGGTGGGGACGCAGGTATTCTGTTCAATGATGGTCAACTGATTCTCATTGTTCGGTTGATTTTCTTGCCCCGAGTCTCCTGGGTACGGCTGCCAGATTGGCAGGCCATCCATCGGACCATAATAGTCGTGGTCAAAGTTGTCTTTCATCAGAGTGTCTTCCTCTAATGAGTTTGGTGGAGCACGGCATCCCTCTGGATCATAATCTACGTATATCATTCTGACATCTGACCTGGGTATAAATCTCGGACCCTGCGTGGGATAGCAAAATGGCGTATGCACTTCTTCCTGAGAGATATAACAGTCCTCGTTAAGATAGGACTTCCACTCCTCATCTGTATCGGAGGAATCTCTCTCGTTGATGGTATGAACTTCTTGAGATATTGGGTGAAGGAAGCCTCCACTGTGGAAAAAGTCCTGAATGGGATGAAGACTTTCATCGTTAGTAACAGTTTGGGTACAGGTTGAGGAAAAACCAAGACCCTTCTTTGTTTTGTTATCAGTAGGAATGACAAGCTGTCCCCATCCTTTTGCATTGTTATTTTTGATCACTTCGAGAGCATCTTTGTACGAGGAAATCGAGGTTCCATTCTCTGATTGATTTTCATTTCTCACCAACAGTGCTTGGAACTGAGTTCCAACAACCTCCTCTAGCTCTACACAAGTAGATAATGAAAGGTTACTCACGATCAAGGCTTGTTCTCCACAGACCGTGACGAGTTGATCGTTCTTGACGAACTTGAGTTTCTGGTGCAGTGTCGAAGTGACTGCCCTAGCCTGGTGTATCCAAGGTCTTCCTAATTAACAGCTGTATGTTACTCGGATGTCCATGACCTGGAAAGTGACCTGGAAAGTGTGAGGACCGATAGTTATGGGAAGGTCGACTTCACCGATAACTATTTTCCAGGATCCATCAAATGCTTTGACGATGACCTCACTTCCCCTCATCGGGGACCCTTTGAATGATAGTCGCATTAAAGTGGACTTCGTATAATGTTGAGAGTCGATCCGGTGTCTACCAGTACGCTGGCTAAGGCATCGTCCAGGTAGTTAACTGTGATATTGAGCACCATGTTGTGACTCTTACCTTCTTCTGGCAATTCCTCATTACTAAACCCCAAGTTGTTGCAGGAAGTGATGTTAGAAAAGATGCTATCAAACTGTTTTATTTTTACATCCTGTTCCACAAAGGCTTGCTCTAAGACTTTCTGTAGAGCTTCCCGGTGAGCCTCAGAACTGAGTAAAAGAGATAACACAGAGATCTTTGAAGGAGTTTGTAACAGTTGATCAACAATGTTGTATTCACTCCTTTGGATGAGCTTCAACATCTCATCATCGTTCTTTGAAATGTCAGGATCATCGGATTGACCGACTGGTGGATTGGGAACTTCCGTTTGCGGTTCCTTTTCTCTATTAGGTTCTCCAACTCCTCGGTTGAAGATTCGTCCACTCCGTGTTACTCGAATGATGTCTGCAATATTCACGACGGAGGGTAATAGAATTTCCTTTCCATTCTCAATTATTGTTGCACCGTATTTGTAAGGGATCGCCTTAGCAGATTCGTACGGCACTGGTCCCAGCAGATAGATAACTATAGGAGCCTTCTGATTTTTCTGACTGTCGTAAGTAACTTCAATCAGTTCCTGGTTAAGAACCTTTGATTCGTCCAGTAGAGGGATGATGGCACAAACATCTTTGGTCCTCTCAGGATCAGGTATTACCACCATATCTTTGATTTGATCAGCAAAATAGTCTGGCGTCCAGTTAATAGACCCAGAAACTGAATATTGTTGAATCTCTTTGTGGTCCAACTAACCCTGAAGGGCTGCTCACACGAGGTAACATCCTTGATTATTTTCTGAGCACACTCTACAGCGCTTGTAGTTATGTGGTGGCACTTGGCCACGTCCGCTTTGAATGCAGTGTAACCTCACAAGTTCTGTTTCAATGGATCAAACATCCTGACTTTGATGCCTAGTAGGGTTCCTATTAACCATACTGATTTGTTGCGTGTCTTCATCCATATAGATCGGAAGCCACCAGTGGTTTAACAAGTATTGCAAAGTTCTTTGAACGAGAGCACATCCCTGGTCACTCTCACAGCATACTGTACAGTTATGATAATTATGCGAAGTCAGAAAACTGAGCTGGACTTGCTTAGCGTGTAATTATACCAAGCTGGCATCAAGCGAATATCGAAGATTTGAATCATATTCACTTGATACTTATTTTTATCATGTTAGTCCTGGATCCATCCAAGTTCCATCTGACGCTGGAGGGCCTCTTGTACAAAAGAGCATCCCTGTTTGTTTACCGAGCAAGTCAGACAGGAATTATAATCGTGTCGCGGCAGATTATGATACTGGCTTTGCCTTGAGTGCATTGCCACCAAGTTGACATTCATCGCACAGATGTCGTGGCTCTGAATGATGTTGGAATTCGTATAAGTCAAGTTGACCCCACGAACTCGATGCTCTTGGATCCACCCAAGATCCAATTGTTCTTGTAGAGCTGATCTCACCACAAAACATCCTTGATTGTCTTTAGAGCATATATCACACTGGTGATAATTGTGAGGTGGTACATGACCGTACCCGCTCTGTCTGTGATGCATCTTGACCAGATTGGTCCTCAATAAGAGTACATCATGAATTTGATAGCCGTCGTTAAACTCTCCCTCTATCAAATTGACTGCAGCTTTCTCGTGTTGAGGCAACGGGTTCGTGAGAACATTCGGATTCGTATCCTTCAAAGATAAGACCCCGCTCCTAACAAGCTTTTGTACGTCGAATTTGAAACTGAGACAGTTCTCTATGTTATGCCCTGATCCCCTTGATGGTAAGGGCAAGTTTGATCCACTTTGAACCAAAAAGGTGGATTTTCTGGTACTGTAAGAGGAGGCCTGGTTTGGACATACCCCTTGACCAGTAGTAGTGGATACAGTTTTGCGTACAACATTGGTATAGGGTCGAACCCTGGCGGTCGCGTTGTAGGGTTGTTGTTGTACGGAGGACGAGTCTGCTGAAGAGGCTGTTGTGTCCTTTACTGATACTGCTGTTGATTCGATTGGCTTTGCGCAACCTGAGGTTGATACGTAGGAACAGGCCCAGGGTTGATAGCAGGAGTTACAGCTGCTACTGGTTGGTATCGTTTCCTTTGCTTTCCGAGAGAGATATTCCCAATATCCTCCTCTTTTTTCTTAGGTAGAGCACTACCGTATCTTTTTGTATTACTTGACGATCCAGCATCTTTAACTAAACGTCCTTCTCGGACGGCTTCCTCAAGACGAACGCCCATGCCCACCATCTTGGTGAAGTCACTGGTTACACTGACATCCATTCTGTCGTAGTAAAATGAGCTCAAGGTTTTCAAGAAGATCTTTGTCATCTCTTTTTCCTCAAGAGGTGGACAAATCTGGGCGGCAATTTCACGCCATCTCTGAGCGTACTCCTTAAAGGTTTCCTTGTCCTTTTGTGACATTGATCTTAGTTGATCTCTATCTGGTGCCATGTCCAGGTTATACTTATACTGCTGCACGAAGGCAGCGCCAAGATCTCTGAAAGTATCGATCTTAGTGCGGTTTAAACCCATGTACCATTTAAGTGCGACACCGGTTAAACTATCCTGGAAGTAAAGAATCAGTAGCTCCTGGTTCTTTGTCTGAGTTGACATCCGCCGAGCGTACATCACCAAATGGATTTGAGGGCAAGAGTTACCCTTGTACTTTTCGAATTCGGGCACTTTGAATTTGAGCGAAAATTTCACATTGGGGACCAAACAAAGGTCTGCGGCGTCTTTTCCAAATAGGTCCTGACCGCGAATCGCTTGCAGTTCCTTCTGCATTTCCAGGAACTGTTCCTGGAACTCATTCATTTTGTCGAACATACTTTCGTTTCCACCAAAAGGTATCTGTGGAATCTGTCCTTCCGGGATAGTGTGTACCACGGGTGGTGGCATAGTCATTATGGCAGAGACTCTTGATGCCTCCCGAAGTTTGTAACCTTCAGGAGTTGTTGTCATGCCCCTGGCATCTTCGATTTCCAAAAGTTTGTAACCTTCAGGCCCAGCGATTCCTGCTATAGTTTCCGGATCTTTCGTGATCGGCGGAATATATCCTTCTGGAATATAGTTGAGTGGCATGCCCCAGGGACGATCTTTCGGCATTTTGTACCTAGGATCATACTTCTCCACTATGGGCGTCGATGTGATCTTTGAGATCACAGTCCGTTGTTGTTGCATCTGAGCTTCTGCTAGAGCTTGCATGTTGTTATGAAGCTTCCT
Source organism: Lathyrus tuberosus (assembly GCA_022829125.1). Taxonomy (NCBI): domain Eukaryota; kingdom Viridiplantae; phylum Streptophyta; class Magnoliopsida; order Fabales; family Fabaceae; genus Lathyrus; species Lathyrus tuberosus. The sequence goes on from JALAZF010000305.1 coordinate 328,915, forward strand.
CAGATCTTCTTTCATAGTGTCGATCTCTTCTCTAAACTCTCTGTTCTCTTCCTCGAGATCATCCATCTTTTTCTGTTGATTGACCCGAGTATTATACAAATGAGACACTTTTACTCTAGAATCGAGACATAAACGTGAGATTCGTAGGGAAGAAGAATGCGTTACGTGAGAATGATGAATGATATGCAATGATTATGTTAATTGTATATTTTTTTGTTTATTCAAAGTAAACTTCGACAATTGGATTGCAAATATCAAACAGTGGGGAAGACCACGTTTTATTGAATTCAAAGATTGCAGAAATGGAAATACAGTAAATTACAAAGTGCTGAAAAGGAAATGTCTAAACTAAAGGGTCCTGAGTCCTCTCTGAAGAGAGCTCAGGTGCTGGTCCTGGTACTTTCCTTTTCTTTGACCGGGGCTCTTGGGCTGTTGTCGGGTTGTCATTCCTTTGCCAAGTGAAAGGAGCGAGCAAATTTCTTTTCTCATCCTGATTTTCTACAGCATGTTGCTCTAAAATCTTGATCAGAGCGTCTTTATCTCTCAATAGCTGTTGTATTTTCATACACTCCACATTGAGAATGAGGTACTTGTTCCTCCAAGACCTTCTCTCCTACTGAACTTTGTTGAGAGTCACCTGAAGTTTTTCCGTTTTAGACATAAAATAAAGGACAGAGTCCCTTAATGGAAGAACTTCCTGACGAGGGTAAGGCATCCTTAGCTTGAGAGCTCTAGTTTGTACCTAGTGGAGATAAGGCTCCACCAAGATGCAGTCTGATTTTCCTAGAGACTCTCTACCTTTTCTATGAACGTGTTTCCAGGTATGCACTATTTCTGTCTTTAGTGCTCTGTCATTTTCTCCTTCCTTGAAGAAAAGACCTTCTAGATGAGGATTACGCGGAACATGCCTCATCGGGTATCCAAATTGACGACAAACTAGCACCGGATGATAATTGATTCCCCCCTTAGTTCCTATAAGGGGTACATTTAGGAAGTTTCCACAACGGTCAATGATCCTGATCCCGTCATAGATTCGATTGTTCCAATCGATGTCAGAGTTCGTAAGAGACATGATTCTCCGCGACCAACGTAAAGTATTCTTTTGATCCCAAAATGCAGCAGACTTGGGCAAGTGGGAAATGAACCATTTGTACAGCAGGGGTACACAACATGTAATCATTCCTCCGCTGTATAAATTCCTTAAGTGTACCGAATGATACGCATCTGAGAGTAAGGTTGGTACAGAGTTTCCAATCAGACATATCTTAATGGCATTGACATCTACAAAATTATCAATGTTGGGAAAAAAAAACCCGTAGGTGGGCAAAACGAAGATGCTCGCGAAAGCAGGCACATTCCCTATACTAGCAAAGTACAGGGCTTTCTTTATCAAAAACTGGGCTGGCAGACCCCGGATTCCACCCTTAGTGGTCATGTGAGTCTTGACCTCTGACTCGTCCAAATAGATTGCTCTTGCAATGGTTTGATCTTTTGGAATTTCTTCCAGTCCAGAAAAGGGAGCTTGGTCAGTGATGGGTAAATCAGTCAGGTGAGAATACTCCTCCAGTGTTGGTGCTAGCTGATAATCCGGGAATGTGAAACAGTGATAAATCGGATCGTAGAACTCAATGAGCGTAGACAGGATTCCCTCAATTACATGGACCCTTAATAGGAACAGCAATCCTCCATACTTGGCTCTGAAAGCACCAGGGTTGGTGATCATCCTCGCCAAACCTCTTAAATCCTCTAATTTTGGAACCTTGAAGGTATACTTGTGAGTTTTCATCTACCGAAATCCATAACGCAATCTCTTTCTCTGACATTTGCAAACATTGTCTCAGTTTAATTTGAAAAAGAGAGACTAGAAGAGAAATTTTCTTTGTTCAAATGTTTTTTAAATGAATGTATGAATGCAGCACACAAAAACATAGAAAAAACATGGGGTCAAAGGGTCGGTGTTATGAAGTCAAGGCTCTACCCATCCCCAAAGGTTTATACTGGTGATTTTTTGTACCTGTCCGCAAAATCATTGACCCCTCTTGGGATAACACCAGCAAGCGGATCGCCAGCGACCTGATGTATCTTAGAGTGATCTCAAATGAGGGTAGTTTCGCGTGACAACTATTTCCGATAGCTTCCGCACTACAAAATGGTTTCAGTCTACTAAAAACCTCAGCTTCTCAGATAACCCAGTCGACCACACTACTTTCAACAACCGAATTCGTATAAGCAATGTATCTGCAAAGGGAGTCTCCACTGAGTTTGAAGGTCGATCGGGGACTCTTAACTGGGAATCACTCCCCGTAAGAGTACCCGTATAACGCCAGCACCTATCTTAGGTGTATACTCAATCTTTCCACATGCAACATCACACCCATTCCCATTAGCAGAAAAATAAACACATATATCAAATAGGAAAAGCAGTATATATATATTTGTTTTAATCATCCTAGACCTCTAGTCTTATGATCCTATACAGACAATGACTCCCCAGCAAAGTCGCCATTTCTGTGACACTTGGTGAAATTAAGGACTTCACCTTAAAATGGGGACGAAAAGATCTTACCTTGCCTCCCACTGTGGTCGCCGCTTTTCTGTGGCGTTTTCTAAACTTATGGTTTCCACCGAAGATTGTAAGAAAGAAAACTGGGCCCCACGGTGGGCGCCATTTTTTCTGTAGCGCGATTTTTGTTGTCTTGAATCACGATCGCTTGGGTACTACAGTTAGATTCATTTTTTATCCTATTGAGCTGATTAAGGAAGGGAAATAGATGTCTCCAATTAACCCTGCTTGCATACTGAGTTTAAACAGCTGACTGTTAGTTTACAGATGCTATTAAGATGTGGGTCCCTCTTCGGTTTATTTTGTTAAGATTAGAATGTCTGGACTATTTGCTAGGTTTTTTGTAAGATGTTAGGATTTGGTGCTTTTGATTAATATGTGGGGGTACTAGATTTTGGGTTTTTGATTAGTATGCTCGCTAAGATTTTTCAATCTTATGCCTACATATTCCCGAGACAGGGAAATTAGAGCGATCGTAGTTCCTCCTATTCTATGGGAGGAAAAACGGTTGTTTTGGTGTCTTGTTCAAAGCCCAAGACATGAAGCTAAAGGTGGTCTTTATCTTGTTCAAAGCCCAAGATGTAAAGCCAAAAGTTTGGATGAGAGAGAATTCATCATCTCTAAAGAGGATTTGTTGATGTTTGTTTACTGTGGGCAAGGCACAGATTTGGTGCTAAAAAGTTGATTGACTCAACCGAGGTTTCCTTATACAAAGCCTAAGAGGAGGTGAATGACCCAACAAGAGGGTGTCTTTTATTTGTTGTCTCGTACGAAGCCCGAGATAGAGGCTAAAAGGGTTGACTCAACGAGAGAGTACTAACAAGTGACTGACTCAACAAGAGAGTGCTTTTTATGTGTCTTGTATGAAGCCTAAGACGGAGGCTAAAAGGTTTGACTCAACAAGAGAGTACTTTTATTTTTCCTGTATAAAGCCCAGAGCGGAGGCTAAAAGGTTGACTCAACAAGAGAATTTGTTTTGACAGGTGATTGACTCAACAAGAGAGTCTTTTATACTCAACAAGAGAGTGTTTTGCTGTCTTGTACGAAGCCCGAGATAAAGGCTAAAAGGGGATTGACTCAACAAGAGAGTCTTTTATACTCAACAAGAGAGTGTTTTATATGTGTCTTGCATGTAGCCAAAGACGGAGGTTAAAGAGAGATTGACTCAACAAGAGAGTCTTTTATACTCAACAAGAGAGTGGGTTTTTATAGGTGTCTTGTACGAAGCCCAAGACGGAGGCTAAAAGGTTTGACTCAACAAGAGAGTAGTTTTATCTGTCTTATACGAAGCCTAAGACAGAGTCTAAAAAAGGTTTTGACTCAACAAGAGAGTCTAAAAAGGTTATCTCCGCTGGGGAGAGTCATTTGTACAAAGCCTAAGAGAAGGCTATCTTACTGCTGAGGATTAGATCCATAGGCAGGACCAAGTGGGAGAGCCGTCATGGAAGAGGCCGTGTTTCTGAGTGATAAGTGTTTTTCCTATGTTTGAAAGGAAACTTGAGAATTTCTTTGAGACTCAAGGGGTTTAGACTGTCCAAGTCTAGAGTTTTATCTATTGTGTAATGCCCAAGAGGAGGCACGGGCATTAAGGGATGAGTATCAACCCTAAAGTGGCAAGAGGTTTGACACTGGAAAGACTGCTCTAGCAAAGGATGACTAAGTTCTGTCTTATACCTTTAAGATGTCGCCAGGGTCCTTGTATTAAGCCCAAGAGAAGGCATGAGAACTTCTAAGAAGCCGAAGGGTCCTTGTACAACACCCAAGAGGAGGCGGGGATGCTTTTAGGAAGCCTGTGGGTCCCCAAACAACGAGAAGTTCAAGAAATGCAATTCACAGAGAAGAGATCATTCCAGGAAAGTTCGAGAATTTTGAAGAAACTCAAGAGATGCTATTCATGGAGAATAGATAAACTCTGAGGAGTAGAGCCTCTTTGACAATTTCTAAGAGTGATAGTCTGAGAAAAGGTTCACCGAGAATACTGCCTTTCTCTTTGTTCCATATTGTTTAACCCCAAGAGAAGGGAAGACTGTATCTGGAATCCTATGGGGGATCTAGTTTTGTTTTTATTTAAGAGTGACCAACAAGGCTTTACCTAGTGCTAGACTTAGTTGCCGGGGAAAACTCTAAATAACTATACTAGTATTACACAGCTGATATTTGACAAGTATATAAAAGGACGTGAAAGGAGACTTACAGTGAAACAGCCCCACAATACAACTATATACATATGAAAGCGAAAAATGAAAGTGGATAAACACTTACCCGTTGTAGAGCTTCCATGCTGTTTTGTTAGTTGTTCAACAAAGAAAACTTTGATAACAATATTATATTCAAAATCAAAGGAGAAAGTGCTTTGAAAAGATTGTTGGGGCTTACAGCTCAAGGAGAGGCCCAAGTTTTAACGATGATCGCACCGTTGTTTTGAAAACTGTACAGAGGGACTTATACAATATGTGAGGCCCAAAAAGTTTTTATGTACAAGGGGATGGGTCTCACATTCTATTAGAGGCCCAAGAGTTTGAAAATGAATAGAGATGGGTCTTATAGCTCAAGCAGAAGCCCAGTTGGTTTCGTTACAAAGGCGATGACCGCGCCATACTTTTGAAAATATACAGAGGGACTTATACAATGTGTGAGGCCCTTAAAGGTTTATTTACAAAAGGATTGGGTCTTACACTCTACCAAGAGGCCCAAAGATTTTTAAGAAAAGGAATGGAACTTATAGCTCGAGGAGAGGCCTAGATGATTATTTGTTTGAAAAATGGCGATCGCGCCGAGGTTTGAAAACACAATGGGTCTTATACAATGACTGAGGCCCAAATTATTTTGGTTTTCAAAAGGGGTTAGGTCTTACACTCTATTAGAGGCCCAAAGATTTTTAAAGAAAATAAATGGGGCTTATAACACGAGGGTAGGCCCAATTGTTTTTGTTTTAAACTGGCGATCGCGCAGAGGTTTTTTCCTTTTAACGCAGAGGGACTTATACAATACCTGAGACCCAAAAAGGTTTTGGTTAAAAGGGGATTGGGTCTTACACTCTATTTGAGGCCCAAAGTTTTTGAAAAGGTTTGATGAGGGTTGAATTAATCAAAACCCTAATTTGTTTTCAAAAATATATTTTAATTGTATAAAATTCAATTAAAATGATCAAAATTGTTAATAATGTGTGAAAAACAAGTTGTGATCTTGGATTAATGTTTCAAAACTCATGTTTTATTCCACAAAATGATTGGAAACCAATTAAATTTGGAAAATCAAGAAGGAAAAAACATTTTATATGTCAAAAAAACAAATAAAACATTAATTCTTTGCAAAAATATTAAATATATGAAATAAATAATATTGTTGGGATTTTTTGGTAAAATAAAATATTTTAACATTTTTGTGAATTATTAAAAAAAGAATTAACTCAAAATCATTAAAACTCAGAGAGAAATTAATTTTTGAATCAATTAAATAAAATAAAAAAATTAAAATATTCAAATATCCAAAAATGGCGCCAAGAACATGACAAGAACACGTGCGTGTTCTGAGTTTTGCCCAGATTTGCATTTTCTATCCAATCTCACTGAATACTTGATGAAATCACACAAACCACGTATCAATCTGCTCGTTTTTCCTCACGATCATGTCTATGGTCTTTAATTTCATTTATTTTAAGTCTGGAATAAGAAATCAAAGAGAAACCTTAAGAACCCTAATATTTGCATGAAAGCTCAAAAATTCCATACACGATTCAAACAAAGCAATTGATTGAGGGTAAACGCTCTATGCATGATTATAGACATATGGAAAAATTATTGTGCAGAAAAATATGCATGGATCATAGAGTTAGAAGAGCTCAGACTTACCTCTTGCAGCTGGTGATTGTGTTTTGTGTTAGAGGTGTTGCAAGCTGGTTCCAATGATTTGTACAGCTTCCTTAGGTGCCAAGTGATGTGTCTGAGTGCATGGAGTGGATTGAATTCAGCTGTAACTTGATTTGGCACCTTAACCGCACCTCTGTCAAGAACTTGAACAGTTGGCAAGTGATTTTGAGAATCTGGTGTTCTAGATGTTGTTTATGAGGTGTGTGTGTGATTGGTTTGGTATGAATAGCTCTTAAACTCAAAACCCGATAGTGACTTACTTTGGAAGGAAAATTTGGAAGTGAGAAGGTGATTTTGAGGAAAGTATTTGTTTGATGGCTTTGGTGTACTCAAACTGATCACAAATGAGCTCTATTTATAGTAGAACAAGTTTGTTTTGGCTGCAATAGTGAATGGCAACTGTAGCAGAGGTTTGGCCAATGTTGATCAATAGGAATCCAAGTCTCCTCTAGCCATTGACTAGAGGTTAGAGCACAGGCTGCTGGTTCCCTTGGTTCAGATCTTATCCTTGACTCATTCAGTTGGAAATGGCTCAGTTCATGCCACCTTGGGGCATCGATCGAATGCTCCAAAACAAAATTGGAGTCTTGTCCTCTCTTTAGGGATTTCTAGGTTTGGCATGCTACTTTTGGTTCCAAAGACTTGGGAGGCTTATGGATCAGTGTTTGTCCTTCCTTGGTCTCCCCCTGAGGTGTTCAAATGGATAAACTTGTTTGTCATTTGCACAAATTGCTCAAATCTAGCAAAATGCACAAATCTTCCTAGTTATGACAGTTTGCAGCAAGGCACATTGCCATTGTCATATCTCATGGCTTAAATGGAGTTTCATGGGGTTCTTGGACATTTTGGAAAGCTCTCATATGATAAAACATATGTGTGATCATAGTTTGTCTTGACACTTTTTGGATCCAAGTGAAAAATTCCCCTACATTTGAAAAAAAGTGAAACAGATTTTGGAATGACATTTTCACTTTTTGTTATTTTGGTCACTCCATAACATAAAATCCATTAGGAATTGGAATGAGGTGTAGTTGACACTTTTAAAGTATTCCATGAGAGCTACAAATCCATCTTTGAATCAGCCAAAATGGTTGCTTGGATCTCAAGTTATGATCCTTGGACGTTGGCACCCTAGCCACTTTGTTCCATAACTTAGAAAATTTCTAAGTTTTTTATGGTTACTCCTTTTAAAAGTTATCCCACTTTCTTTGATTTTTCTTGATGAATGATGATTCAAAAATCACACATTACCATCATTTTAGGGTTAGGGAACCATAATTGATTAAAAAATCAAAAAGTCAAACTTTGACTTTTAGGCACAATTGACTTTTTATCAGATGAATCAAAACTGTGCGATCCTCTATGAAACCAAGTCCTTGACCTAAATAAAACTTGATGGATTGATTTCATAGTTGTTATAGGGTGTATTGAATCATGTCCCAAGGTTTGGGAGCATGTATTGGACAAAATGTCAAAGATACAATTGACTTTTCCCGCGAAACCCTAACTGTGGTTCTGATGAACTTGAAACTTGGGAATCAAGCTTCTTGTATCAATCCATTGTTTCAAATGGATCAATGTGGTGTATTAGAGACCCTCAAACCATGTCTTGAGGTCTTGGCTCATGATTTGTCCCAAAATTCAACTTAGGGGTGAATTAGGTCAAGAAACCCTAATTCCTGATTTTTGGTGAATGCATCCCCTGAGGCTAAATTGACCTGATGATTAGGTCCATGAGGTCCCATGGAGCATTTTGGGTTATGCTTTGAAGCATTGGCTCAGGCCTAGAGGAAAATTTCCATCTGGAGGCCCTGGTCGACCAAAACCCTAATTTGGTGACACTGTCGATTTTGAGGCTTGATCCACTTGGAATGCTGCAACATTGTGCTTGATTCTTGATGTGGGAGTCCTCTTGATCCATTGTGGATGTTTGAGAGGTTAGACAAGTTGAAGATCATGTCATTCCTTGATTGATCCTTTGTCTAAGAGCTCTGAGAGGGCTTGAAACCCTAATTATTGTTTGTAGTGAATGCTCACCCATCTTTGGGGAGATTGATAAGGCATGATGGTTCATCCATATTATGGTAATGATTTACACAATGATGGGAAATCTTAGTGGTCAAAATTTGGGGTATGACAAGTTGATTGTGAGAGTTGAAGGATTTTTGGTGTGGGGCATAATTCTCTTTTACTTGTTTAACGCAATGTGTGTGTTAGGTTAGAGTTCCCAAACGTGGATCGAGTCTATGCTCCATGGAATTGCTTCTCATACCCTCATTTTGCCTAATACACCTCCCACCATCTTTCTTAATTTAAGCTGATTTAGTTTAGCTTAATTTTTTATTAGGAATTATTTTTTATATGAATTCTTATTTAACTTTTAATCTTAGCTTGATCTTAAAATATTTATTAATTTTTTCACTTAGAAGTTAATATTAGATTTAATTTTTGATTAATTTTTAATCTTAAATTTTATTAAAATGTTGACAAAGTTCGTTCTTAATTTTGTTTTTAGCTTCTACTAATTTTTGATGCAAATTTTTATAAAATTCTAATCCTGGTTTTGATTTTAATTTTGATTACATGTTGTTCTAATTTTTAATTTGATGAATTAGGATTAATTCTTGAGGTTTTGAGTGATTTTGGATATTCATATTTCTTGATAAAATCTTGTGAATCTCCTTATTATTTTTGTCATAATTTTGATGCTTATCCTGATTAATTCTTGATTAGATATTGATTATTTCTTGAGAATACAGGTTTAATCTGAATGCATGCCTCGAGCTTGATATTTTGACATGAGAGTTGTGTGTGTTTGGTGTCTAATTTCTCTTTGTGATTGAGTTGTCTTATGTTTACTTGTGCTTTGTTCACATGCTCCCTTATGGCTCCTAGTCCGACTTAATTTCTGATTAAGTTTGGAGTAGGATAGACATTAGGCTCTCAATCCTTTGCATGACAACATTAGGGTAGTCCCTTCTTGACCTCAACCTTAGGTCCATCATTTATATGATAACATTAGGTAGATTTCCCCCCTCATCCTAACCTAAGGGCCATATTGCATGATAACATCTAGGAAGAGGTCATGATTCCCGGTGAGAAGTAAGTGTTACATCAAGAGAGAGAGAGAGAGAGAGAACGTTGAGGTGTTGAATAGGTTTCGTTGTTGATGAGCGGAGAGAATAAGAATGTTGAGAGAGGAAGATGAGCGAGACGGAGATGGCATGGCGGAGAAAACTTTGTTGAGAGAGAAAGACGAGGCGTGTGACACGGTTGATAGTTGAGCTGAAGGTTTTGTGGTGTGAGGCATAATACTCCTTTCCTAGTTTAAGGCAATTAGTGTGTTAGTTTAGACTTCCCAAACGTGGATCAGGTCTATGCTCCATGGAATTGCTTCTCATACCTTCCTTTTGCCTACTGCACCTCCCACGTTCTTTCATAGTTTAAGCTGATTTAGTTTAGTTTAATTTTTGATTAGGAATTAATTTTAATTGAATTCTTAACTAACTTTTAATCTTAGCTAGATCTTAAAATTTTGATTAATTTTTTTTACTTATAAGATAATCTTAGATTTAATTTTTGATTAATTTTTAATCTTAGTTTTTATTAAAATGTTGATAAAGTTCGTTCTTAATTTTGTTTTTAGCTTCGACTAATTCTTGATGCAAATTTTGATTAAATTATAATCCTAGTTTTGAATTTAATTTTGATTAAATATTGTTCTAATCTTTAATTTGATTAATTAGGATTAATTCTAGATGTTTTGAGTGATTTTGGATATTGATATTTCTTGATAAAATCTTGTGAATCTCCTTATTGTTTTTGTCATGATTTTGATGCCTATCCTGATTAATTCTTGATTAGATATTGATTAATTCTTGAGGATACTGGTTTAATCCGAATGCATGCCTCGAGCTTGATATTTTGACATGAGAGTTGTGTGTACTTGAGCCTTGTTTGGTGTCCGATTTCCCTTTTTGATTGAGTTGTCTTATGTTTACTTGTGCTTTGTTCACATGCTTCCTTAAGGCTCCTTGTCTGACTTAATTTTTGATTATGTTTGGAGTAGGACAGACATTAAGCTCTCAATCCTTTGCATGACAACATTAAGGTAGTCCCTTCTTGACCTCAGCATTAGGTCCATCATTTGTATGATATAATTAGGTAGACTTCCCCCCTCATCCTAACCTAAGGGCCATGTTGCATGATAACATCTAGGAAGATGTCATGATTCTTAGTGACAAGTAAGTGTTACATCAAGAGAGAGAGAGAGAGAGAGAGAGAGAGAGAGAGAGAGAGAGAGAGTGTTGAGGTGTTCAATAGGTTTTGTGGTTAATGAGCGGCAAGAATGAGAATATTAAGAGAGGAAGATGAGCGAGACGAAGATGGCATGGCAGAGAAAACGTTGTTGAGAGAGAAAGATGTGGCGTGTGACACGTTTGACAGTGAGAGCTGAAGGTTTTGCGGTGTGAGGCATAAGTCTCCATTCCATGTGTAAGGCAATGAGTGTTTTAGGTTAGATTTCCCAAACGTGGATCAGGTTTATGCACCATGGAATTGCTTCTCATACCTTTCTTTTTCCTACTGCATCTCCCACCTTCTTTCTTAGTTTAAGCTGATTTAGTTTAGTTTAATTTTTTATTAGGAATTAATTTTTATTGAATTCTTACCTAACTTTTAATCTTAGCTAGATCGTAAAATTTTGATTAATTTTTTAACTTAGAAGATAATCTTAGATTTAATTTTTGAATAACTTTTAATATTAGTTTTTATTAAAATGTTGATAAAGTTCGTTCTTAATTTTGTTTTTAGCTTCGACTAATTCTTGATGCAAATTTTGATTAAATTCTTATCCTAGTTTTGATTTTAATTTTGATTAAATGTTGTTCTAAGATTTAATTTGATTAATTAGGATTAATTCTTGATGTTTTGAGAGATTTTGGATATTGATATTTCTTGATAAAATCTTGTGAATCTCTTTATTGTTTTATGCATGACTTTGATGCCTCTCCTGAATATATCTTGATTAGAAATTGATTAATTCTTGAGGATACTGGTTTAATCTGAATGCTTGCCTCGAGCTGGATATTTTGACATGAGAGTTACGGGTACTTGAGCCTTGTTTGGTGCCCGATTTCTCTTTGTGATTGAGTTGTGTCTTGTTTACTAGTGCTTTGTTCACATGCTCCCTAAAGGCTCCTAGTCCGACTTAATTTCTGATTAAGTTTAAAGTAGGATAGACATTAGGCTCTCAATCCTTTGCATGACAACATTAGGGTAGTCCCTTCTTGACCTCAACCTTAGGTCCATCATTTGTATAATAACATTAGGTAGACTTCCCGCCTCATCCTAACCTTAGGGCCATATTGCATGATAACATCTAGGAAGAGGTCATGATTCCCGGTGAGAAGTAAGTGTTACATCGAGAGAGAGAGAGCCTTGAGGTGTTGAATAGTTTTTGTTGTTGATGAGCGGCGAGAATGAGAATGTTGAGAGAGGAAGATGAGCGAGACGGAGATGGCATGCCGGAGAAAGCGTTGTTGAGAGAGAAAGACGAGGCCTGCGACACGGTTGATAGTGAGAGCTGAAGGTTTTGTGGTCTGAGGCATAATTCTCCTTTCCTTGTTTAAGGTAATGAGTGTGTTAGGTTAGAGTTCCCAAACATTGATTGGGTCTATGCTCCATGGAATTGCTTCTCATACCTTCCTTTTTCCTACTGCACCTCCCACCTTCTTTCTTAGTTTAAGCTGATTTAGTTTAGATTAAATTTTGATTAGGAATGAATTTTAATTGAATTCTTAACTAACTTTTAATCTTAGATAGATCTTAAAATTTTGATTAATTTTTTTACTTAGAAGATAATCTTAGATTTAATTTTTGATAAATTTTTAATCTTAGTTTTTATTATAATGTTGATAAAGTTCGTTCTTAATTTTGTTTTTTGCTTCAAATAATTATTAATGCAATTTTGGATTAAATTCTTATCCTAGTTTTGATTTTAATTTTGATTAAATGTTGTTTTAATATTTAATTTGATTAATTAGGATTAATTCTTGATGTTTTGAGTGATTTTGGATATTGATATTTCTTGATAAAATCTTGTGAATCTCCTTATTGTTTTTGTCATGATTTTGATGCCTATCCTGATTAATTCTTGATTAGATATTGATTAATTCTTGAGGATACTGGTTTAATCCGAATGCATGCCTCGAGCTTGATATTTTGACATGAGAGTTGTGTGTACTTGAGCCTTGTTTGGTGTCCGATTTCCCTTTTTGATTGAGTTGTCTTATGTTTACTTGTGCTTTGTTCACATGCTTCCTTAAGGCTCCTTGTCTGACTTAATTTTTGATTATGTTTGGAGTAGGACAGACATTAAGCTCTCAATCCTTTGCATGACAACATTAAGGTAGTCCCTTCTTGACCTCAGCATTAGGTCCATCATTTGTATGATATAATTAGGTAGACTTCCCCCCTCATCCTAACCTAAGGGCCATGTTGCATGATAACATCTAGGAAGATGTCATGATTCTTAGTGACAAGTAAGTGTTACATCAAGAGAGAGAGAGAGAGAGAGAGAGAGAGAGAGAGAGAGAGAGAGAGAGAGTGTTGAGGTGTTCAATAGGTTTTGTGGTTAATGAGCGGCAAGAATGAGAATATTAAGAGAGGAAGATGAGCGAGACGAAGATGGCATGGCAGAGAAAACGTTGTTGAGAGAGAAAGATGTGGCGTGTGACACGTTTGACAGTGAGAGCTGAAGGTTTTGCGGTGTGAGGCATAAGTCTCCATTCCATGTGTAAGGCAATGAGTGTTTTAGGTTAGATTTCCCAAACGTGGATCAGGTTTATGCACCATGGAATTGCTTCTCATACCTTTCTTTTTCCTACTGCATCTCCCACCTTCTTTCTTAGTTTAAGCTGATTTAGTTTAGTTTAATTTTTTATTAGGAATTAATTTTTATTGAATTCTTACCTAACTTTTAATCTTAGCTAGATCGTAAAATTTTGATTAATTTTTTAACTTAGAAGATAATCTTAGATTTAATTTTTGAATAACTTTTAATATTAGTTTTTATTAAAATGTTGATAAAGTTCGTTCTTAATTTTGTTTTTAGCTTCGACTAATTCTTGATGCAAATTTTGATTAAATTCTTATCCTAGTTTTGATTTTAATTTTGATTAAATGTTGTTCTAAGATTTAATTTGATTAATTAGGATTAATTCTTGATGTTTTGAGAGATTTTGGATATTGATATTTCTTGATAAAATCTTGTGAATCTCTTTATTGTTTTATGCATGACTTTGATGCCTCTCCTGAATATATCTTGATTAGAAATTGATTAATTCTTGAGGATACTGGTTTAATCTGAATGCTTGCCTCGAGCTGGATATTTTGACATGAGAGTTACGGGTACTTGAGCCTTGTTTGGTGCCCGATTTCTCTTTGTGATTGAGTTGTGTCTTGTTTACTAGTGCTTTGTTCACATGCTCCCTAAAGGCTCCTAGTCCGACTTAATTTCTGATTAAGTTTAAAGTAGGATAGACATTAGGCTCTCAATCCTTTGCATGACAACATTAGGGTAGTCCCTTCTTGACCTCAACCTTAGGTCCATCATTTGTATAATAACATTAGGTAGACTTCCCGCCTCATCCTAACCTTAGGGCCATATTGCATGATAACATCTAGGAAGAGGTCATGATTCCCGGTGAGAAGTAAGTGTTACATCGAGAGAGAGAGAGCCTTGAGGTGTTGAATAGTTTTTGTTGTTGATGAGCGGCGAGAATGAGAATGTTGAGAGAGGAAGATGAGCGAGACGGAGATGGCATGCCGGAGAAAGCGTTGTTGAGAGAGAAAGACGAGGCCTGCGACACGGTTGATAGTGAGAGCTGAAGGTTTTGTGGTCTGAGGCATAATTCTCCTTTCCTTGTTTAAGGTAATGAGTGTGTTAGGTTAGAGTTCCCAAACATTGATTGGGTCTATGCTCCATGGAATTGCTTCTCATACCTTCCTTTTTCCTACTGCACCTCCCACCTTCTTTCTTAGTTTAAGCTGATTTAGTTTAGATTAAATTTTGATTAGGAATGAATTTTAATTGAATTCTTAACTAACTTTTAATCTTAGATAGATCTTAAAATTTTGATTAATTTTTTTACTTAGAAGATAATCTTAGATTTAATTTTTGATAAATTTTTAATCTTAGTTTTTATTATAATGTTGATAAAGTTCGTTCTTAATTTTGTTTTTTGCTTCAAATAATTATTAATGCAATTTTGGATTAAATTCTTATCCTAGTTTTGATTTTAATTTTGATTAAATGTTGTTTTAATATTTAATTTGATTAATTAGGATTAATTCTTGATGTTTTGAGTGATTTTGGATATAGATATTTCTTGATAAAATCTTGTGAATCTCCTTATTGTTTTTGTCATGATTTTGATGCCTATCCTGATTAATTCTTGATTAGATATTGATTAATTCTTGAGGATACTGGTTTAATCTGAATGCAAGCCTCGAGCTTAATATTTTGACATGAGAGTTGTGTGTACTTGAGTCTTGTTTGGTGTCCAATTTCTCTTTGTGATTGAGTTATCTCATGTTTTCTTGGGCTTTGTTTACTTGCTCCCTTAAGGCTTCTAGTTCGACTTAATTTCTAATTAAATTTGGTGTAGGATAAACATTAGGTTCTCAATCTTTTGCATGACAACATTCGGGTAGCCTTTCTTGACCTCAACCTTAGGTCCATCATTTGTATGAGAACATTAGGTAGACTCCCCCCCCATCCTAACCATAAGGTCATATTGCATGATAACATCTAGCAAGAGGTCATGATTCCCGGTGACAAGTAAGTGTTACATCAAGAGAGAGAGAGAGAGAGAGAGAGAGGGTTGAGGTGTTGAATAGGTTTCGTTTTTGGATGAGCGGCGAGAATGAGAATGTTGAGAGAGGAAGATGAGCGAGACGAAGATGGCATGGAGGAGAAAACATTTTTGAGAGAGAAAGAAGAGACGTGCGACACGGTGGATAGTGAGAGTAGAAGGTTTTGTGGTGTGAGGCACAATTCTCCTTTCCTTGTTTAAGGTGTAACACCTCAAAATTTGCCCTCATGTTTCTAACACTAACTGGCTTATGTTTCATTTCATTCTTGCATTATCATTTATGCATATCATTGATTCTTAGCATGGGATCAAGGTATCTAAGTTAATTCAAGGGAAGAAGATGTTTTTCAGAGGCTCAAGCAAAAGTTCATGTGTATTGTCCAAGAGGCCAAAGGAGAGAAAGGTTCTTAATGTCATCAATACTCAAGCCACAAAGAGCCTTAGACCTCAGGGCATCCTAATGTGTCCATCACCTCATCAGATGATTGCAATTGGCAAGAGATTTCAAGTGAATCACATCCTCCTAGCCTGATTTCTCAAACTAGTGTTTTTTGGGATTCTTGAATCTAACCCTCCAATGGGCAAGATTTTAGAGTTTTTATCATCATCAAGTGGCATATATCATCCTTGTTTGAGAGGATGCACATCATATTCAGAGGAATTTGGAATTGGAGCATGGGTCGATTTCTGCTAAACCATGGGTGCCAAAATTAGGGTTTGCCAAAAAATCAGTTTATTTCCGATTTTTTGGGCAAGACTTGATTCCATGGTATTCCTCATGTCCCCAAGTGTCTAGGAATGGAATAATTGTCCATCAATTTGGTTCAGAAGGGTTACAATTGTTCAAAGGATTTAAAATCAGGAGAATTGGGGATAAAGTCAACTGTGTAGTGAAAAAGTCAACTCCTGACTTTTTGAGGTCAACATGATGATTTTCAAGTCAAATATGATCAATGGATGAGATTTGGTCAAGGAATGTTCAAGGATTCATGAAAAATAAAAAATGTGGAAAAGTTACTAAATATGGAAATTAGGGTTTTAGAAACTTACTATTTTTGGCATGTTTTTAACCACTTTCAAAGCTAATTTTCACCATGATCAAGGCTTCATTTGCAAATCTTTTCCACATGAAAGTTGTAGTAT
Source organism: Lathyrus tuberosus (assembly GCA_022829125.1). Lineage (NCBI taxonomy): Eukaryota > Viridiplantae > Streptophyta > Magnoliopsida > Fabales > Fabaceae > Lathyrus > Lathyrus tuberosus. Next base: position 345,366 of record JALAZF010000305.1, read on the forward strand.
GAAGCATTTCCTTCAAAATGAGCACAAGAATCATGTCATTTGAGTCATTTTTGGAAGAGTTATGGCATCCCAAAATTGGAAGTTTTCAACTTGCAAAATTCTAAAACTTAGAATTTTCTCTAAGTGTTTTTGGCAGATTTTGTGGACACATCTTCATGGCTGATTTCAAGGTGGTTCCAAGTCTTGTTTCAATTGCATTTCCATATAGAAGTTGCTCTTTGTTCTTCCTACTTTAAATTGGCCTCAAAATCTCACTAATTGGATCCATATTCTTCAAGTTATGTGCACACTAAGTGGAGAGTTTCAATTTGAATTCAAGACTTGGTGTGACATATTGCTTGGCATATGATGAGCTTTTTCTTGCAGCATGATGGTACTTGCATGCATACTCTACATTTCTTTACTACAAATGACCAAGCAAGTGCATTTTATGCATGGACCCATGTTGCACATTTTTGCCAAAACTTGAAGAAAAGAAAGTTAGCACATTCTTACCTCACTCTCCTCTATCACGTGCCAAACCTTTTCAAGACTTTCTCACATCCTTTTCACACTCTTTTAATGCCCATTTAAGTTCATAAAATTACTCACATATACCCTCTACCATCACTACCCGTACCTCACCCTCATTGTTTCTTTTTTTTTTTCAAAATTTTCAAACCAAATTTCCCACTCCATTTCAGGCCCAAATGAACAAAGCAACCCATCATATTTAAGTCTCCAAAACCCTAAAATGAGGAGAGGGAGGTCATTGGACACACACTTTCAGATCTGGATTTTTCTTCATCTCAATAACTCTCCATTTTCTCTCAAGTCTACTTCATTTTCTTGCTCATTTCGTGTTCTTTGAAGAGTGAAGAACAAGATTTCTGGATTTTTTAAGCTGCTATAACCAAGGTGCAGTGGTACCCGCATCTTTGAGTTCATTTTTATCTGTGTTAGAGTGTGTATTTTAAGAAATGAAGGACATCACGTTGATCTATGATCCGTGAGGTCCAATTTGGTATTTTATTTCACTCGTTTTGGTTAAGTTTCTATGGTGAAATTTGAGGTGGAAATTGGGATGTTGAAGCTGCTCATGGATTGTAAGTACACAATGCATGGCCATGTTTAGGGTTTGGTCATGAAGAAGACGAAGACGTGTTACAACGTGATTGGCTGGTCTTTTCCTTTTGTCCTTTTCTGACTTAAGTGAGTGTGTCTGATTAATAAAGGTGTCTACATGACCCTGCGTTACATTTTTTTTTCCTTTTCTTTTTTATTTATTGTTATTTTATTTATAAACAAGCTGATGGCATTATTATATTGTGGATTGGGCTTAGCATCCTTTTGCTATTGGCACACCACTCTACAGAGGCCCAACATGCGTATGAAGTGAATCATGTAGTATTTGGATTGCTGAATATACCCCCTGGGTGGGTCTTTGTTTTATTTTATTTTATTTTATTTCAATTTAATTTCCATTTTATTTTTTATTGTTAAACTCTTCCAAAAAATCATCAAAAATATGTTTCTGATTCCTTGTTGTCTTGACTTAATTTTCATTATTTTTATTTTATTTTTAATTTCTTTTTATTATTTTTATTTTGATTTAATTAGAAAATGTGTTTCCAATGATACCCTTCATCTAGGGTTAGGAGTTTTGTTGATCATTGCTCATCCTTTGAGGCTTATTTTTTAGCCACTCTTAGGACTTGATATAAGGATGTTTGGATGCTAGTTAGGGCTTGGTTTGAGTTACTTTTTAGTGACTTGCCATTCAAGTTTTGTTGGCCCTCGATCCATGCTCGATTATTTGCATACCTTGCCTTGTGGAGCACTTTCGGACATGTTCTTGAACTTATTTTGATCTAATCTTTTATACATGCTTAATTGGATGTTTAAAATTGTCTTTTGATTAATTTTTGGGATTTTATTGGATCACTTTACTATTTTTGGTTGATGCTTTCATTTGATGATGTTTTGAGCATGTTAGTGCACACTTCTTGACCTAATTTTGTGCCTTTGAATGACTTGAACCTCTTTGATGCTTGGTGTTCTTTCTTGGATTGATAAGACATGTTTAATATTATGATTTTCCTTGGCACTTGGTGCATTGGTCATCTCTTGTGTTGTCTTACTTATATGGAAGTATGTGAATCATTTTGGACCTTATTTTGTTGCATACTTGCATAGTTTTGATACAAGCTTTGAGTATGATGCTTGATGATTCTTCTTGTTTGGTTTGAGCTTGGTTATGATTCATGGATGATGCATTTGCTACTGCCCACTTGGATTCACATCTTGTTCTTATTTCATTTGATCATTATGGATTGATTTTTATGATGCATTGCCTTAGCATTTGATTGTTGCTACTTTGGTTCATGATGCATGTTAATGTGAAGCCTCCTTGCATGTTTGAATTAGATGATTATGACATGACTTGAGTTCTGACTTTGCTTCATTCTCATCCTACTTTGCTCACATTACCTTGGTGTGTTGTTTAATGGTGTTTAATTGTGCTCCTAATGCAAGTTTGTTTGCACCCTTTTTTGTTTGCTCTTATCTTCTTGCTGGAGCTTCATTGTGAGATGTTTTGAAGCATGTTTGGTGATATGATTTGGATATGATATACATGATGTGCTTGCTGCCCTACCTTGTTTCTTATCTCATGTTTCATTTTCTTCTTCATCTCTTTCACTCCTTTCTCTCCCTTGAATCTCAAGACTTGTTTAAGTCTTGGATTTACCTTTTTCCCTTAGGGCTCCCTAGTCCAACTTAATCTTTGATTAAGCTTGGAGTAGGATAGACATTAGGGTTCAAACCATGCATGCTAACATTAGGTAGAATTTTCCCCTCTTACCTCAACCTTAGGGCCATCTATGCATGATAACATTAGGATAGAATTCCCGTAGTGTTTTCTTTTCCTTTGAGTCTTCTCTTCTCACCTCCTAACAAGTTTAAAACACTTAATAAAGGCAACGAGCATTGTACGCCATGAGCCTTTAGTGCAATGTAAGTTACAAACTAACTCAACTAACTTCTGTCTAAAAAACATAAAACAAATTCAAATCATTTTTATCCTTCGGGATTGTTAGGTTTCAAATTATTTTCAGAAAAGAGCTCGTCGCTCGCTTAAAATACACTCATCGACTCGTACATCGAACTAGGACTGCTCTGATTTCTTCTTTCTCGTCCGATTAAGGATACTAGGCACAAGACGGCGATATCTTGGCGAGAAACCTCCCCCCTTTAGTGCATAGTCCGTCGAACTATGTTGACTCTAATTCTTCGTTTGTCTACGAAGATACGTAGGCATTGGATTGCGATAATCCTTGTGAGTTTGTCTTTGTTTTCCCCTTTCCTATTTCCGTTTAGCCGTAGACTTTAGGATAACTCACCCTTTGATTAGACAACAAGCATGGATCCCATCGAGTACGATGGACGCGTGGCGGTGCTAATACCTTCCCCTCGCGTAACCGACTCCCGAACCCAGACTATGGTTGCGATGTCCATGTCTTTTCCCTTCTTTAGGTTTTCTTCGATCGTTTCCTTTCCCTATGTTGGGATAAATAACGTTCGGTGGCGACTCTTCTATTCTAGTCTCTCGCCGGTTGTTTTTTCGCCGTTGTGATAGCTGGCGACTCTGCTGGGGACTCTGGTTCCCTAAGCAAGTCAATCCTAGCGCTTTTTTGTTTATTTTTAATTGGGTGTTTACTGTTGTGCTTTATTTGTTGTATATTACTGTTTTTACCGCATTTATTGCATTTTATTTCATTATTGTCATATGCTGGATTGTACTGGTTTTTCTGTTTGGCGGGATGGGTATTCTGAGAGATAAGCCCACTACCCAGGCTTGAGCATACACATAGGTTTTAGCGTGGATAGTCGTGTCGCTCGCGTGGTGGTGACCACGTGGAGTGTTCGTGAGACCCACAGCTAGACGAGGATCTTTCAGGAGATATCCGATACTGCATGTTGATGCAAGTCATTGGATCTTCCCTTGATGAGCTGTCGACTCTGGTGACCATTCCCCGAGGACTTAGTTGAGGCACTCCTCCCAAGAGGTAGTAATGGCATACCAGAAATGGAAAACCCATTATACTTCTTGATCCGAGGACCCGATGCTGGGAACTTGCTATAGGATGACCTTTTTGAGGGAGAATCAGTGGAGGCACTCCTCGATTGGTGATGGTACTGTACCCGGAAGGATGAATGAATTATTGATTCTCGACTTCAGTCCCAGAAGCTGAGGACCTCTCGTTTTCTAGAACCCAAATGTGAGAGGGGCGGGATATTTACAGGTTTGCAGGTAACCTTGACCCTCAACATACCTGGTTTTCTGGTTTTCCTATCAGTGTGGATTTATTAGTGTGGTATTCTAGTATTCTGGTTATTTTGGTATTCTGGGTGTTTGGGCAGACCTTTGAACTTATTCAGTCAGTTCAGTGTAGCAGCTGTCTAGTTTATGTGGCACCTTGATCCCATGTGTGTATTTGCATCATCATTCTGCATTCTGACATACATGTTCTCGTATTTCCAAGGATCTTAACTCCGAGACTCGCTGTTGAGCATTTCCATCTATTTCTTGTGGTTCGTATGTGGAAAAAACTTGGATCAAAGAAGAATGATTCCTTGGAAATATTTGAACATGGGATTTTTGCATTTGCATTCTCATACTCATATGCATAACAGGTGCTCCAGAGCGGATTTCTTATTCTGACTTGGTATTTTCTTCAGAATTGACGGCTTGACCTGCCACCACTACTCAATATGTGATAATCAGAGGATAGCCATGGAACAACTCTGTGCAGAAGTGACTGAAATGAAGATTCAGATGGGGCAGTTTATGGTTGACATCCAAGCTTTGATTCAAGACCAGAAAGTGCTGAGAGAGGAAGTTAACCAGATGAAGACTCAGATGAGCCTGGTTATGAAGGTCGTGAGAAATGTGCTAAGCAAAGATAATACTCCCATGCCTGAGGCTGCGGCTGGAATTGTTTCTCCTCCATTGTTTAAGGGATCCCTCACAAAGAGTGAGCAGATTGCCACTGTGACCATCTCGACTGTATCTTTGCAACAGGGTAGCGCTCCTCGTCGGTATCAAGATAGACCAAAGATGAACCGACACTTCGAGACTTCACCAGTGTCATAGTTGTTGTCTGTTCCTAAGCCGAGTTTAAGGATGAAAATGCCTGAGCAGGAGGAAGGCACAAATTAGCCTCGGCAGCATAACTATCAGCGTCAGAATCAGCATAGACCGTGCAACAACCTGGAAATAAGGAATGCTCATTTTCATCCAGCTCCTATGTCGTACGGTAAACTTTTCCACATCTGGTTCGAAACTCATTGGTAGAGCCCAAGCCTATGAAGCCTGTTCCGGAACCATACCCTCCTGAGTACAATCCTTATATGCAGTGTGGATATCATGGAGGGTCCATGGGGCACTCAACTGAAGATTGCAAAGCATTCCAAGCCAAGGTACAATAGTTGATTGATAAGGGGTAAATATCCTTTCCAGAGGGAAATTTGGTGGTGCATGTCAACCTCTCATCTATCTGAGCTTGAAGACTTCAAAGGACATCATCAAGAGCAATCAGTCCAGTCGGAGTCAAGTCCCCTCAACAATGGCAATCTTCGGCTTCTTTACTGCATTTTCATGTGTAATTTTTCATTGTTTGTTAGTACAGTGTTTGCATGTTAAAACTTGTTTGTGTTTTGAATGATTGATTTTAATGCAATGAATATGTTTTTCTTGAAGTGTTCTATTAGTTTTCATTCATTTAGATGTTTGTATGCACTACAATACCAACTTTCTTGCCTTAAACTCTTGAGGGAGGATGATGAAGTGAAAAACGCAAAATCTTTGGTTGTATGCTTTTGGATAAGACCCTGTTGATGATGTACAGGCATTTTTTTCAAATTCCCAAACACCGGAGATATAAGGGAGATAGACCCTTGTCAAACCTGTTGAGCCTTGAAGTAGGAGTTTCTTTTTATTTCGAAAAAACCCTCACATCTAACCCGGGGGTAGGGTAGTTGTCAGTTGATTTGACTGAGCGTTCTACTTTCAAAAGGAGTGTGCATCTGAGGATCCATTACCTTTCTTTCCTCACATATCAAGAGGTCAAGGAGCGTGAGACCACAATGGTTAACCCTCACCGCAAGGAGTGAAGCAGTCCCAATCCTTTCAAAGAAGTCAAGACAGCCAGTGTCACACGATTTGTTCAAGAAGAAAAAAAAGAAAAAAATGGAGTAAAGAAAGCCCGCTAAGTCGAAAGTTTGAAATCAAATGACTTAGGCAAAAATTAGGGCATCCCGCTGGACTTTAAAATCGAAAAAAAAATTCAAAAAGGATCAGTCCAGGCAAAATCAGGGAGACAAAAGAAGAAATAGTGAATGGAAAAAGCAAAAAGGCTTACAAAAGAGAAAACCTTCGAGCAAAAGCAAGTCGTGTGACCACAGGCACCAAAGATGAAAAGAGCAATTACCACTCCGAAACCCTTGTAGACTCCTTAATTGTCATCGATAACATGTCATAACCTTTTGGTAGGTGAGCGCTCATGCCAGATTAACTGAACGTAGGACCAAAGGACATCATGTAGAATGGGTGGGTACAGACAAACTTTGAGCCATAAATCCTTTTTTTTTCAAACCGTGAACTAGGCCACGTTACAACCCTTAAAAGTCCTAATTGAAGCAAGGTTTATTCTGAAAGCGTACTTCAGCGAGATAGCATTCCTGACTCCTATGAGTTATGCTAATAAGACTTTTGTTGGTAGTGCATGTGCGTATTGTTTTCCATTCAAAAATCAATGTCGCATCCTAGCTAGTGATTCGTTCACAAGTCTTGGCGATGCATTTTCAATAAACCTTCAAGGTTAACATGTGTGTTGCATTAGAATTGTCATTCTCATAATAAATATTTTCTGCTTGCATGTGCTTATGCATCCGGCGAGCTTACACAATGAACGTCAGTTGAGAAGCTTGATCACGCCGAGTTGAGATAGTGAAAATTCTTGAAGGACAGTCATGTCAAGGGGCATGTGGCCAAGAGACTGTGCGCAACATGGGTGTTCCCAGTGAGTGATGAAAAGATGTAGTCAATCTGGAGTTATCATGTTGAAAAACTCTCCCTAAAGCAGTGAAACAGGGGCGATCACGTCGAGATTGGGCAAATCTCTCGAAGACCGACCGGTCAGAGGAAAATTCACTTCAACGCTCGTATTGGGGCAGGCCACCTCTAGAGCATGAGAAGTTATCCACTCCTGAAGGCGGTTAATTGAAAGCACCTCTTCAAGGTTCAGAATACTGGGGCAGGGTATTTCAAGTCATTACAAATCCTTTCGTGGCTAGTTACTTCATAGAATATGCAGTCTGCGGCAGTTATGTCGAGATCTGATAAATCTCTCCAAGGATTTGAAGACCTTGGGGCAGTGTGAACGCCCGGTCTTCCATAAAATCCTCTTGAGATGATTTCTTCCATTAGACATGGTGGTCTGGGGCAAGTGGAAAGTTCAAAGGGTCGTTTATGACCATAGAAACGGTTCGGTTTACCGTATGGCTGTAGGGTGGCAAGATCGGTTCTCCCCAGTAGAGTTTCTCTCCCTAGCATTAGAATTTCATCATCCTCAGCAGAGCATACTCTCCCCAACAAGAGTGTAGGGGATTGTTTCCTCAGCCAGAGTCGTGGTTGGTTCATTACTCCCCAGCAAGCATTCATAAGTCGATTGCTCCAAGGTGGATGTTGTTGTATTTCCAGCTGGAGACTTGTGGAATATCTTCCCCAGACAAAGATGTTATATTCCCTATAGAGTCTTGGTGTCTACTTTCCTCAGCTGGCCAGGAAGTGTATTTTTCACCAGCAACAGTATGCTTATTTCCCCAGTAGGGTGAGGGTAAAGTCATTTCCCCAGCAGCAGGTTAAGTTCAGTGATATCCCCAAGCAGAGTTTGGTGGTAATCCTCGCAATGATTTGTTCAACGGTGGTTGACATCCCCCAGCAGGTTTTAAGTCCAATTGGTATTGGCAATTTTCAGTATCAAGTTTTGGGTTTCACTTTCAGCAGAGTTTCTGATCAGGAAAGTTTTTCAGTGTGGTTTTCCTCAACAGGGTTTAGTTTTCAGAGGACAATTTAGTTTGTCATCCCCGGTGGAGTTGTCTTCGTCTTCAACATTTATTTTGCTGGAGCGCTTCTTTTGCATTACATAAGAATCGTTTGCATGGCATCCTCCCAAAAGCATAGCATTTCAATTTTGTATGGAGCATTACGCCCTAGAAAAACTCAAACATATGCATTCGAAGCATAAACCAGGTTTGAGTTCTCGTTTTCCAGGCATTTCTCCAACAGGAAGAACAATAACTCAGGAGATATCATTCAACTTTATTCCCCAAGCAGTGGACTTGGTCGTTTGGAGAGACTATTTGGTATACCCATGTAGAGTTTATTTGTCGATCAGGATCGTTGGTTTGTGGGTTTCTTTTATTTTTACCCCTTCGTCCAGGTGGTCTTGTGGGTTATCCCCTCAAAGTTGTTTGCGTTAGACACTCGCCCGTGTTCTTTTCCATTGCCTCAATACTTCGTCCGTATTGATTTTAAACACTCATCTATGTTTTTTTTTCGTTTCCTCAATACTTCGTCCGTATTGATTTTAAACACCCGTCTGCGTTCTCTCGACACCCGTCCATGTTCGGTTCAGCATTTCAATCCCCTGTAAAAGTGGCCATTTGCCTTTCAGCACCCGTCGGTGTTTGAACCTTTATTTCAATACCCGTTCGTATTGAACTTTGACACCCGTCCGTGTCCTTTCAGCACCCGTCCGTGTTTGACCTTTTATTTCAATACCCGTCCGTATTGACCTTTGACACCCGTCCGTGTCCTTTCAGCACCCGTCTCTGTTTAAATTTTTTATTTCAATACCCGTCCGTATTGACCTACGACACCCTTCCGTGTCCTTTCTGCGCCCGTCAGTGTTTGACTTTTTATTTCAATACCCATCTGTATTGACCTTCGACACCCGTCCGTGTCCTTTCAGCACCCGTCCGTGTTTGAACTTTTATTTCAATACCCGTCCGTATTGAGCTTTGACACCCGTCCGTGTCCTTTTAGCACCCGTCCGTGTTTTAACCTTTTATTTTAATACCCATCCGTATTGACCCTTTGACACCCGTCCGTGTCCTTTCAATACCCGTCCGTATTGACCCTTTGACACCCGTTCGTGTCCTTTCGTCACCCGTCCGTGTTTGAGCATTTTATTTCAATACACGTCCGTATTGACCTTATACACCCGTCTGTGTTCTTTCAGCACTCGTCTGTGTTTGAACTTTTATTTCAATACCCGTCCGTATTGACCTTAGACACCCATCCGTGTCCTTTCAGCACCCGTTCGTGTTTGACCTTTTATTCCAATAACCGTTCGTATTGACCTTTGACACCCGTCCGTGTCCTTTCAGCACCCGTACGTGTTTGAATTTTTTATTTTAATACCCGTCCGTATTGACCTTTGGCACCCGTCCGTGTCCTTTCAACACCCGTCCGGGTTTGACTTTTTATTTAAATACCCATCCGTATTGACCTTTGACACTCGTCCGTGTCCTTTCAGCACCCGTCCATGTTTGAACTTTTATTTCAATACCCGTCCGTATTGACCTTTGACACCCGTTCGTGTCCTTTCAGCACCCGTTCGTGTTTGAACCTTTTGTTTCAATACCCGTCCGTATTGACCCTTTGGCACCCGTCCGTGTCCTTTTAATACCCGTCCGTATTGACCTTAGACACCCGTCCATGTTCTTTTAGCACCCGTCTGTGTTTGAACTTTTATTTCAATACCCGTTCGTGTTGACCTTAGACACCCGTCCGTGTTCTTTCAGGACCCGTCCGTGTTTGAACTTTTATTTCAAGACGCGTCCGTATTGACCTTAGACACCCGTCCGTGTCCTTTTAGCTCCCGTCTGTGTTTGAACTTTTATTTCAATACCCATCCGTATTGACCTTAGATACCCGTTCATGTCCTTTCAGCACTCGCCCGTGTTTGAACTTTTATTTCAATACCCGTCTTTATTGACCTTTAGACACCCATCCATGTTCTTTCAGCACCCATCTGTGTTTGAACTTTTATTTCAATAACCGTCCGTATTGACCCTTTGACACCATCCGTGTCCTTTCAATACCCGTCCGTATTCACCCTTTGACACGCGTCCGTGTTTGAGCCTTTTATTTCAATACCTGTCCGTATTGACCCTTTGACACCCGTTTGTGTTCTTTTAGCACCCATCAGTGTTTGAACTTTTATTTCAATACCCGTCTGTATAGAGCTTAGACACCAGTCCATGTCCTTTCAGTACCCGTCCGTGTTTGAACTTTTATTTCAATACCCGTCCGTATTGACCTTTAGACACCCGTCCGTTTTCTTTCAGCACCCGTCCGTGTTTGAACTTTTATTTCAATACCCGTCCGTATTGACCTTTAGACACCCGTCCGTGTCCTTTCAGCACCCGTCCGTATTTGAACTTTTATTTCAATACTCGTGCGTATTGACCTTTAGACACCCTTCCGTGATCTTTCAGCACCCGTTCGTGTTTGAATTTTTTATCTCAATATCCGTTCGTATTGACCTTTGACACCCGTCCTTGTCCTTTCAGGACCCGTCCGTATTTGACCTTTTATTTCAATACCCGTCCGTATTGACCTTTGACACCCGTCTGTGTTCTTTTAGCACCCGTCCGTGTTTGAACTTTTATTTCAATACCCGTCCGTATTGAGCTTTGACACCTGTCCGTGTCCTTTCCGCACCCGTCCGTGTTTTAACCTTTTATTTCAATACCCATCCATATTGACCCTTTGACACCCGTCCGTGTCCTTTCAATACCCGTCCGTATTGACCCTTTGACACCCGTTCGTGTCCTTTCAGCACCCGTCCGTGTTTGAGCATTTTATTTCAATACCCGTCCGTGTTCTTTCAGCACCCGTCTGTGTTTGAACTTTTATTTCAATACCCGTCCGTATTGACCTTAGAAACCCATCCGTGTCCTTTCAGCACCCGTTCGTGTTTGACCTTTTATTTCAATAACCGTTCGTATTGAGCTTTGACACCCGTCCGTGTCCTTTCAGCACCCGTACGTGTTTGAATTTTTTATTTTAATACCCGTCCGTATTGACCTTTGGCACCCGTCCGTGTCCTTTCAGCACCCATCCGGGTTTGACTTTTTATTTAAATACCCATTCGTATTAACCTTTGACACTCGTCCGTGTCCTTTCAGCACCCGTCCATTTTTGAACTTTTATTTCAATACCCGTCCGTATTGACCTTTGACACCCGTTCATGTCCTTTTAGCACCCGTTCGTGTTTGAACCTTTTGTTCAATACCCGTCCGTATTGACCCTTTGGCACCCGTCCGTGTCCTTTTAATACCCCTCCGTATTGACCTTAGACACCCGTCCGTGTTCTTTTAGCACCCGTCTGTGTTTGAACTTTTATTTCAATACCCGTCCGTATTGACCTTAGACACCCGTCCGTGTCCTTTCAGGACCCGTCCGTGTTTGAACTTTTATTTCAAGACGCGTCCGTATTGACCTTTAGACACCCGTCCGTTTTCTTTCAGCACCCGTCCTTGTTTGAACTTTTATTTCAATACCCGTCCGTATTGACCTTTAGACACCCGTCCGTGTTCTTTCAGCACCCGTCCGTATTTGAACTTTTATTTCAATACTCGTGCGTATTGACCTTTAGACACCCTTCCGTGATCTTTCAGCACCCGTTCGTGTTTGAATTTTTTATCTCAATATCCGTTCGTATTGACCTTTGACACCCGTCCTTGTCCTTTCAGCACCCGTCCGTATTTGACATTTTATTTCAATACTCGTCCGTATTGATCTTTGACACCCGTCCGTGTCCTTTTAGCACCCGTCCGTGTTTGAACTTTTATTTCAATACCCGTCCGTATTGAGCTTTGACACCTGTCCGTGTCCTTTCCGCACCCGTCCGTGTTTTAACCTTTTATTTCAATACCCATCCGTATTGACCCTTTGACACCCGTCCGTGTCTTTTCAATACCCGTCCGTATTGACCCTTTGACACCCGTTCGTGTCCTTTCAGCACTCGTCCGTGTTTGAGCATTTTATTTCAATACCCGTCCGTGTTCTTTCAGCACCCGTCTGTGTTCAACTTTTATTTTAATACCCGTCCGTATTGACCTTAGAAACCCATCCGTGTCCTTTCAGCACCCGTTCGTGTTTGACCTTTTATTTCAATAACCGTTCGTATTGAGCTTTGACACCCGTCCGTGTCCTTTCAGCACCCGTACGTGTTTGAATTTTTTATTTTAATACCCGTCCGTATTGACCTTTGGCACCCGTCCGTGTCCTTTCAGCACCCATCCGGGTTTGACTTTTTATTTAAATACCCATCCGTATTAACCTTTGACACTCGTCCGTGTCCTTTCAGCACCCGTCCATGTTTGAACTTTTATTTCAATACCCGTCCGTATTGACCTTTGACACCCGTTCATGTCCTTTTAGCACCCGTTCGTGTTTGAACCTTTTGTTCAATACCCGTCCGTATTGACCCTTTGGCACCCGTCCGTGTCCTTTTAATACCCGTCCGTATTGACCTTAGACACCCGTCCGTGTTCTTTTGGCACCCGTCTGTGTTTGAACTTTTATTTCAATACCCGTCCGTATTGACCTTAGACACCCGTCCGTGTTCTTTCGGGACCCGTCCGTGTTTGAACTTTTATTTCAAGACGCGTCCGTATTGACCTTTAGACACCCGTCCGTTTTCTTTCAGCACCTGTCTGTGTTTGAACTTTTATTTCAATACCCGTCCGTATTGACCTTTAGACACCCGTCCGTGTTCTTTCAGCACCCGTCCGTATTTGAACTTTTATTTCAATACTCGTGCGTATTGACCTTTAGACACCCTTCCGTGATCTTTCAGCACCCGTTCGTGTTTGAATTTTTTATCTCAATATCCGTTCGTATTGACCTTTGACACCCGTCCTTGTCCTTTCAGCACCCGTCCGTATTTGACATTTTATTTCAATACTCGTCCGTATTGACCTTTGACACCCGTCCGTGTCCTTTTAGCACCCGTCCGTGTTTGAACTTTTATTTCAATACCCGTCCGTATTGAGCTTTGACACCTGTCCGTGTCCTTTCCGCACCCGTCCGTGTTTTAACCTTTTATTTCAATACCCATCTGTATTGACCCTTTGACACCCGTCCGTGTCCTTTCAATACCCGTCCGTATTGACCCTTTGACACCCGTTCGTGTCCTTTCAACACTCGTCCGTGTTTGAGCATTTTATTTCAATACCCGTCCGTGTTCTTTCAGCACCCGTCTGTGTTTGAACTTTTATTTCAATACCCGTCCGTATTGACCTTAGAAACCCATCCGTGTCCTTTAAGCACCCGTTCGTGTTTGACCTTTTATTTCAATAACCGTTCGTATTGAGCTTTGACACCCGTCCGTGTCCTTTCAGCACCCGTACGTGTTTGAATTTTTTATTTTAATACCCGTCCGTATTGACCTTTGGCACCCGTCCGTGTCCTTTCAGCACCCATCTGGGTTTGACTTTTTATTTAAATACCCATCCGTATTGACCTTTGACACTCGTCCGTGTCCTTTCAGCACCCGTCCATGTTTGAACTTTTATTTCAATACCCGTCCGTATTGACCTTTGACACCCGTTCATGTCCTTTCAGCACCCGTTAGTGTTTGAACCTTTTGTTCAATACCCGTCCGTATTGACCCTTTGGCACCCATCCGTGTCCTTTTAATACCCGTCCGTATTGACCTTAGACACCCGTCCGTGTTCTTTTAGCACCCGTCTGTGTTTGAACTTTTATTTCAATACCCGTCCGTATTGACCTTAGACACCCGTCCGTGTTCTTTCAGGACCCGTCCGTGTTTGAACTTTTATTTCAAGACGCGTCCGTATTGACCTTTAGACACCCGTCCGTTTTCTTTCAGCACCCGTCCGTGTTTGAACTTTTATTTCAATACCCGTCCGTATTGACCTTTAGACACCCGTCCGTGTTCTTTCAGCACTCGTCCGTATTTGAACTTTTATTTCAATACTCGTGCGTATTGACCTTTAGACACCCTTCCGTGATCTTTCAGCACCCGTTCGTGTTTGAATTTTTTATCTCAATTCCGTTCGGATTGACCTTTGACACCCGTCCTTGTCCTTTCAGCACCCGTCCGTATTTGACATTTTATTTCAATACTCGTCCGTATTGACCTTTGACACCCGTCCGTGTCCTTTTAGCACCCGTCCGTGTTTGAACTTTTATTTCAATACCCGTCCGTATTGAGCTTTGACACCTGTCCGTGTCCTTTCCGCACCCGTCCGTGTTTTAACCTTTTATTTCAATACCCATCCGTATTGACCCTTTGACACCCGTCCGTGTCCTTTCAATACCCGTCCGTATTGACCCTTTGACACCCGTTCGTGTCCTTTCAGCACTCGTCCGTGTTTGAGCATTTTATTTCAATACCCGTCCGTGTTCTTTCAGCACCCGTCTGTGTTTGAACTTTTATTTCAATACCCGTCCGTATTGACCTTAGAAACCCATCCGTGTCCTTTAAGCACCCGTTCGTGTTTGACCTTTTATTTCAATAACCGTTCGTATTGAGCTTTGACACCCGTCCGTGTCCTTTCAGCACCCGTCCGTGTTTGACCTTTTATTTCAATACCCGTCCGTATTGACCTTTGACACCCGTCTATGTCCTTTCAGTACCCGTTCGTGTTTGAACTTTTATTTAAATACCCGTCCGTATTGAGCTTTGACACCCGTCTGTGTCCTTTCCGCACCCGTCCGTGTTTTAACCTTTTATTTTAATACCCATCCGTATTGAACTTTTGACACTCGTCCGTGTCCTTTCAATACCCGTCCGTATTGACCCTTTGACACCCGTCCGTGTCCTTTCAACACCCGTCCGTGTTTGAGCATTTTATTTCAATACCCGTCCGTATTGACCTTAGACACCCGTCCGTGTTCTTTCAGCACCCGTCTGTGTTTGAAATTTTATTTCAATACCTGTCCGTATTGACCTTAGACACCCGTCCGTGTCCTTTCAGCACCCGTTCGTGTTTGACCTTTTATTTCAATACCCGTCCGTATTGACCTTTGACACCCGTCCGTGTCCTTTCAGCACCCGTCCGTGTTTGAATTTTTTATTTTAACACCCGTCCGTATTAACCTTTGGCACCCGTCCGTGTCCTTTCAGCACCCGTCCGGGTTTGACTTTTTGTTTAAATACCCATCCGTATTGACCTTTGAAACTCGTTCGTGTCCTTTCAGCACCCTTCCATGTTTGAACTTTTATTTCAATACCCGTCCGTATTGACCTTTGACACCCATTCGTGTTTGAACCTTTTGTTTCAATACCCGTCCGTATTGACCCTTTGGCACCCGTCCGTGTCCTTTTAATACCCGTCCGTATTGACCTTAGACACCCGTCCATGTTCTTTCAGCACCCGTCTGTGTTTGAACTTTTATTTCAATACCCGTCCGTATTGACCTTAGACACCCATCCGTGTTCTTTCAGGACCCGTCCGTGTTTGAACTTTTATTTCAATACGCGTCTGTATTGACCTTAGACACCCGTTTGTGTCCGTTTAGCACCCGTCTGTGCTTGAACTTTTATTTCAATACCCGTTCGTGTCCTTTCAGCACTCGCCCGTGTTTGAACTTTTAATTCAATACCCGTCTTTATTGACATTTAGACACCCGTCCATGTTCTTTCAGCACCCGTCCGTGTTTGATCTATTATTTCAATACCCGTCCGTATTGACCCTTTGACACCATCCGTGTCCTTTCAATACCCGTCCGTATTGACCCTTTGACACCTGTCCGTGTCCTTTCAGGACCCATCCGTGTTTGATCTTTTTATTTCAATACTTGTCCGTATTGACCCTTTGACACCCGTCTGTGTTCTTTCAACACCCATCAGTGTTTGAACTTTTATTTCAATACCCGTCCGTATTGACCTTAGACACCCGTCCATGTCCTTTCAGCACCCGTCCGTGTTTGATCTTTTATTTCAATACCCGTCCGTATTGTCCTTTAGACACCCGTCCGTTTTCTTTCAGCACCCGTCCGTGTTTGAACTTTTATTTCAATACCCGTCCGTATTGACCTTTAGACACCCGTCCGTGTTCTTTCAGCACCCGTCCGTATTTGAACTTTTATTTCAATACCCGTCCGTATTGACCTTTAGACACCCTTCCGTGATCTTTCAGCACCCGTTCGTGTTTGAATTTTTTATCTCAATATCCGTCCGTATTGACCTTTGAAACCCGTCCGTGTTTGAACCTTTTATTTAATACCTGTCCGTATTGACTTTAGACACCCGTCCGTGTCCTTTCAGCACCCGTCCGTGTTTGAACCGTTTATTCAATACTCGTTCGTATTGACCTTTGACACCTGTCTGTGTCCTTTCAGCACTCGTCTGTGTTTGAACCGTTTATTCAATACCCGTCCGTATTGACCTTTGACACCCGTTCGTGTCCTTTCAGCACCCGTCTGTGTTTGACTTTTTATTTCGATACCTGTCCTTATTGACCTTTGACACCCGTTTGTGTCCTTTCAGCACTCGTCCGTGTGTGAACCTTTTGACACTCGTCCGTGTCGGTTTTAACTTCATTAACATTCATCTGCATTTGTCGGCACTCGTCTGTGTTCATCCCCAGCGCAGTCAACACTCGTCTGTGTTTGTTTCAATCTGTTTCAATAATTCATCCGTATTGATCTTTGTCACTCGTCCGTGTTATGATCTTACACCTTTTATTACTTGTTCCCCAGTGGAGTCGTCTCTCCTTTTGCAGGATACAAATTTGTGCGGTTATTTTGGTATTCAGTCTCTGTGTATCCTGACTGTCTGGAAGCCTTTGCTTCCATACACTTGGATCCTAGAAGTTTGAATAGGGGAAGCTGTAACACCTCAAAATTTGGCCTCATGTTACTACCACTAACTGGCTTATTTTTCATTTCATTCTTGCATTATCATTTGTGCATATAATTGCTTCTTAGCATGGGATCAAGGTATCTAGGTTAATTCAAGGGAAAAAGATGTATTCCAGAGGTTCAAGCAAAAGTTCATGTGTATTGTCCAAGAGGTCAAAGAAGAGAAAGGTTCTTAATGTCATCAATACTCAAGCCACAAAGGAGCCTTAGACCTCAGGGCATTCTAATGTGTCCATCACCTCATCAGATGATTGCAATTGGCAAGAGATTTCAAGTGAATCACATCCTCCTAACCATATTTCTCAAACTAGGGTTTTTTTTGGGATTCTTGAGTCTAACCCTCCAATGGGGAATATTTTTTATTTTTTATCATCATCAAGTGGCATATATCATCCTTGTTTGAGAGGATGCACGTCATATTAGGAGGAATTTGGATTTGGAGCATGGGTCGATTTCTCCTAAACCATGGGTGCCAAAATTAGGGTTTGCCATAAAATCTGTTTATTTTTTTATTTTTTGGGCAAGACTTGATTCCATGGTATTCCTCATGTCCCCAAGTGTCTAGGAATGGAATAATTGTCCATCAATTTGGTTCAAAAGGGTTTCAATTGTTCTAAGGATTTAAAATTAGGAGAATTAGGGATAAAGTCAACTGTGCAGTGAAAAAGTCAACTCCTGACTTTTTGAGGTCAACATGATGATTTTCAAGTCAAATATGATCAATGGATGAGATTTGGTCAAACAATGTTCAAGGATTCATGAAAAATAAAAAAAGTGGAAAAGTTACTAAATATGGAAATTAGGGTTTTAGAAACTTACTATTTTTGGCAAGTTTTTAACCACTTTCAAAGCTAATTTTCACCATGATCAAGGCTTCATTTGCAAATCTTTTCCACATGAAAGTTGTAGTATGAAGCATTTCCTTCAAAATAAGAACAAGAACCATGTCATTTGAGTCATTTTTGGAAGAGTTATGGCATCCCAAAGTTGGAAGTTTTCAACTTGCAAAATTCTAAAACTTAGAATATTCTCTAAGTGTTTTGGCAGATTTTGTGGACACATCTTCATGGCTGATTTCAAGGTGGTTCCAAGTCTTGTTTCAATTCCATTTCCACATAAAAGCTGCTCTTTGTTCTTCCTACTTTAAATTGGCCTCAAAATCTCACTAATTGGATCCATATTCTTCAAGTTATGTGCACACAAAGTGGAGGGTTTCAATTTGAATTCAAGACATGGTGTGACATATTACTTGGCATATGATGAGATTTTTCTTGCAGCATGATGGTACTTGCACGCATACTCCCCATTTCTTTACCACAAATGACCAAGCAAGTGCATTTTATACATGGACCCATGTTGCACATTTTTGCCAAAACTTGAAGAAAAGAAAGTTAGCACATTCTGACCTCACTCTCCTCTATCACGTGCCAAACCTTTTCAAGACTTTCTCAGATCCTTTTCACACTCTTTTCATGCCCATTTAAGCTCATAAAATCACTCACATATACCCTCTACCATCACTACCCGTACCTCACCCTCATTGTTTCTTTTTTGGCAAAATTTTTAAACCAAACTTCCCTCTCCATTTCAGGCCCAAACGAGGAGAGGGAGGTCATTGGACACACACTTTCAGATCTATATTTTTCTTCATCTCAAGAACTCTCCATTTTTCTCTCAAGTCTACTTCATTTTCTTGCTCATTTTGTGCTCTTTGAAGAGTGAAGAACAAGATTTCTGGGTTTCTTAAGCTGCTATAACCAAGGTGCAGTGGACATAACTCCACTAGGTAATCTTCTCAAACTCTCCATTGTTGAATCTATGAATTTCAGAAGTCATTTGATGTGTGGCTGAAGTCCTACTCATGGTAGGCATTATGTGTGCAATGGTTTTTGTTTGGATCTGAACATGTTGTCTTGTTTGAATTTATGCTTATGACTTGGTACCCGCATCTTTGAGTTCATTTTTATCTGTGTTAGAGTGTGTATTTTAAGAAATGAAGGACATCACATTGATCTATGATCCCTGAGCTCCAGTTTGGTATTTTATTTCACTCGTTTTGGTTAAGTTTCCATGGTGAAATTTAAGGTGGAAATTGGGATGTTGAAGCTGCTCATGGACTGTAAGTACACGATGCATGGCCATGTCTAGGGTTTGGTCATGAAGAAGACGAAGACGTGTTACAACGTGATTGGCTGGTCTTTTCCTTTTGTCCTTTTCTAACTTAAGTGAGTGTGTCCGATTGATAAAGGTGTCTACATGACCTTGCGTTACATTTTTTTTCCTTTTCTTTTTTTTATTGTTATTTTATTTTATAAACAAGCTGATGGTATTATTATATTGTGGATTGGGCTTAGCATCCTTTTGCTATTGGCACACCACTCTGCAGAGGCCCAACATGCTTATGAATTGAATCATGTAGTATTTGGATTGTTGAATATACCCCCTGGGTGGGTCTTTGTTTTATTTTATTTCAACTTAATTTCCATTTTATTTTTTATTGTTAAACTCTTCCAAAAAATCATCAAAAATATGTTTCTGATTCCTTGTTGTCTTGACTTAATTTTCATTATTTTTATTTTATTTTTAATTTCTTTTTATTATTTTTATTTTTATTTAATTAGAAAATGTGTTTCCAATGATACCCTTCTTCTAGGGTTAGGAATTTTGTTGATCATTGCTCATACTTTGAGGCTTATTTTTTAGCCACTCTTAGGCCTTGATATAAGGATGTTTGGGTGCTGGTTAGGACTTGGTTTGAGTTACTTTTTAGTGACTTGCCATTCAAGTTTTGTTGGCCCTCGATCCATGCTCGATTATTTGCATACCTTGACCTGTGGAGCACTTTTGGACATGTTCTTGAACTTGTTTTGATCCAATCTTTTATACATACTTAATTAGATGTTTAAAATTGTCTTTTGATTAATTTTTGGGATTTTATTGGATCACTTTGCTATTTTTGGTTGATGCTTTCATTTGATGATGTTTTGAGCATGTTAGTGCACACTTCTTGACCTAATTTTGTGCCTTTGAATGACTTGAATTTCTTTGATGCTTGGTGTTCTTTCTTGGATTGATAAGACATGTTTAAGATTCTGATTTTCCTTGGCACTTGGTGCCTTGATCATCTCTTGTGTTGTCTTACTTGTATGGAAGTATGTGAATCATTTTGGACCTTATTTTGTTGCATACTTGCATAGTTTTGATACATGCTTTGAGTATGATGCTTGATGATTCTTCTTGTTTGGTTTGAGCTTGGTTATGATTCATGGATGATTCATTTGCTACAGCCCACTTGGATTCACATCTTGTTCTCATTTCATTTGATCATTATGGATTGATTTTTATGATGCATTGCCTTAGCATTTGATTGGTGCTACTTTGGTTCATGATGCATGTTAATGTGAAGCCTCCTTGCATGTTTGAATTGGATGATTATGAAAATGACTTGAGTTCTAACTTTGCTTCATTCTCATCCTACTTTGCTCACATTACCTTGGTGTGTTGTTTAATGGTGTTTAATTGTGCTCCTAATGCAAGTTTGTTTGTACCCTTTTTTGTTTGCTCTTATCTTCTTGCTCGAGCTTCATTGTGAGATGTTTTGAAGCATGTTTGGTGATATGATTTGGATGTGATATACATGATGTGCTTGCTTCCCTACCTTGTTTCTTATCTCATGTTTCATTTTCTTCTTCATCTCTTTCACTTCTTTCTCTCCCTTGAATCTCAAGACTTGTTTAAGTCTTGGATTTGCCTTTTTCCCTTAGGGTTCCCTAGTTCAACTTAATCTTTGATTAAGCTTGGAGTAGGATAAACATTAGGGTTCAAACCATGCATGCTAACATTAGGTAGAATTTCCCCCTCTTACCTCAACCTTAGGGCCATCTTTGCATGATAACACTAGGATAGAATTCCCGTAGTGTTTTCTTTTCCTTTGAGTCTTCTCTTCTCATCTCCTAACAAGTTTAAAACACTTAATAAAGGCAAAGAGCATTGTGCGCCATGAGCCTTAAGTACATAGGAAATGAAGAATGAGGGGTCTCCCTTCACTCTTCTAGAGTGTTTAGCATACGTCCCATTGGGGGTGACCATGCGACGCAATCGCTCCCGTGTCATAGACTTTAGTGCTATGTAAGTTACAAGCTAACTCAACTCACTTCTGTCTATAAAACACAAAACAAATTCAAATCATTTTTATCCTTCGGGATTGTTGGGTTTCAAATCATTTCAGAAAAGAGCTCGTCGCTAGCTTAAAAAACACTCATCGACTCGTACATCGAACTACGTCGGCTCTGATTTCTTCTTTCTCGTCCGATTGAGTATACGTAGACACAAGACGACGATGTCTTGGGGAGCAACCTCCCCCCTTTAGTGTGCAGTCCGTCAAACTATGTTGACTCTGATTCTTCGTTCGTCCACGAAGATATGTAAGCATTGGATTGCGATAATCCTTGCGAGTCAGTCTTTGTTTTCCCCTTTCCCGTTTCTGTTTAGACGTAGACTTTACGATAACTCACCCTTTGATTAGACAACAAGCACGGATCCCATCGAGTACGATGGATGTGTGGGGGTGCTAATACCTTCCCCTCACGTAACAGACCCGCGAACCCAGACTATGGTTGCGATGACCATGTCTTTTCCCTTCTTCAGGTTTTCTTCGATCGTTTCCTTTCCCAGCGTTGGGATATATAACGTTCGGTGGCGACTCTTCTGTTCTAGTCTCTCGCCAGTTGTTTTTTCGCAGTTGTGACATAAGGCAATTAGTGTGTTAGGTTAGTGTTCCTAAACGTGGACCGGGTCTATGCTCCATGGAATTGCTTCTCATACCTTCCTTTTGCCTACTGAACCTCCCACCTTCTTTCTTAGTTTAAGCTGATTTTGTTTATGTTAATTTTTTATTAGGAATTAATTTTTATTTGAATTCTTAATTAAGTTTTAATCTTAGCTTGATCTTAAAATTTTGATTATTTTTTTACTTAGAAGTTAATCTTAGATTTAACTTTTCATTAATTTTTAATCTTGGTTTTTATTAAAATGTTGAGAAAGTTCGTTCTTAATTTTGTATTTAGCTTCGACTAATTTCAATGCAAATTTTGATTAAATTCTAATTCTAGTTTTTAATTTAATTTTGATTAAATGTTGTTCTAATATTTAATTTGATTAATTAGGATTAATTCTTGATGTTTTGAGTGATTTTGGATATTGATATTTCTTCATAAAATCTTGTGAATCTCCTTATTGTTTTTGTCATGATTTTGATGCCTATCCTGATTAATTCTTGATTAGATATTGATTAATTCTTGAGGATACTGGTTTAATCTGAATGCATGCCTCGAGCTTGATATTTTGACATGGGAGTTGCGTGTACTTGAGCCTTGTTTGGTGTTCGATTTCTCTTTGTGATTGAGTTGTCTCATGTTTTCTTGGGCTTTGTTCACATGCTAACTTAAGGCTCCTAGTTCGACTTAATTTCTGATTAAGTATGGAGTAGGATAGACATTAGGCTCTCAATCCTGTGCATGACAACATTAGGGTAGCCCTTCTTGACCTCAACCTTAGGTCCATCATTTGTATGATAACATTAGGTAGACTTCCCCCCTCATCCTAACCTTAGGGCAATATTGCATGATAACATCTAGGAATAGGTCATGATTCTCGGTGACAAGTAAGTGTTACATCAAGAGAGAAAGCGTTGAGGTGTTGAATAGGTTTTGTTTTTTGATGAGCGGCGAGAATGAAAATGTTGAGAGAGGAAGATGAGCGAGACGGATATGGCATGGCGGAGAAAACATTGTTGAGAGAGAAAGAAGAGGCGTGCGACACGGTTGATAGTGAGAGTTGAAGGTTTTGTGGTGTGAGGCATAATTCTCCTTTCCTTGTTTAAGGCAATGAGTGTGTTAGGTTAGAGTTCCTAAACGTGGACCGGGTCTATGCTCCATGGAATTGCTTCTCATACCTTCCTTTTGCCTACTGAACCTCCCACCTTCTTTCTTAGTTTAAGCTGATTTTGTTTATGTTAATTTTTTATTAGGAATTAATTTTTATTTGAATTCTTAATTAAGTTTTAATCTTAGCTTGATCTTAAAATTTTGATTATTTTTTTACTTAGAAGTTAATCTTAGATTTAACTTTTTATTAATTTTTAATCTTGGTTTTTATTAAAATGTTGAGAAAGTTCGTTCTTAATTTTGTATTTAGCTTCGACTAATTTCAATGCAAATTTTGATTAAATTCTAATTCTAGTTTTTAATTTAATTTTGATTAAATGTTGTTCTAATATTTAATTTGATTAATTAGGATTAATTCTTGATGTTTTGAGTGATTTTGGATATTGATATTTCTTGATAAAATCTAGTGAATCTCCCTATTGTTTTTCTCATGATTTTGATGTCTATCCTGATTAATTCTTGATTAGATATTGGTTAATTCTTGAGGATACTAGTTTAATCGGAATAAATGCCTCGAGCTTGATATTTTGACATGAGAGTTGCGTGTACTTAAGCCTTGTTTGGTGTCCGATTTTTCTTTGTGATTGAGTTGTCTTATGTTTACTTGTGCTTTGTTCACATGCTCCCTAAAGGCTCCTAGTCCGACTTAATTTCTGATTATGTTTGGAGTAGGATAGACATTACACTCTTAATCCTTTGCATGACAACATTAGGGTAATCCATTCTTGACCTCAACCTTAGGTCCATCATTTGTATGATATCATTAGGTAGACTTCTCGCCTCATCCTAACCTTAGGGCCATATTGCATGATAACAACTAGGAAGAGGTCATGATTCCCGGTGACAAGTAAGTGTTACATCAAGAGAGAGAGAGCGTTGAGTTGTTGAATAGGTTTCGTTGTTGATGAGCGGCGAGAAAGAGAATGTCGAGAGAGGAAAATGAGCGAGACGGAGATGGCATGGTAGAGAAAACGTTGTTGAGAGAGAAAGACGAGGCGTGCGACACGATTGATAGTGAGATCTGAAGGTTTTATGGTGTGAGGCATAATTCTTCTTTCCTTCTTTAGGGTAATGAGTGTGTTAGGTTAGAGTTCCCAAACGGGGATCGGGTCTATGCTCCATGGAATTGCTTCTCATACCTTCCTTTTGCCTACTGCACTTCCCACCTTCTTTCTTAGTTTAAGCTGATTTAGTTTAGGTTAATTTTTTATTAGGAATTAATTTTAATTGAATTCTTAACTAACTTTTAATCTTAGCTTGATCTTAAAATTTTGATTAATTTTTTTACTTAGAAGTTAATCTTATATTTAATTTTTGATTAATTTTTAATCTCGGTTTTAATTAATATGTTGATAAAGTTCGTTCTTAATTTTGTTTTTAGCTTCGACTAATTCTTGATGCAAATTTTGATTAAATTCTAATCCTAGTCTTGATTTTAATTTTGATTAAATGTTGTTCTAATCTTTAATTTGATTAATTAGGGTTAATTCTTGATGTTTTTAGTGATTTTAGATATTGATATTTGTTGATAAAATCTTATGAATCTCCTTATTGTTTTTGTCATGATTTTGATGCCTATCCTGATTAATTCTTGATTAGATATTGATTAATTCTTGAGGATACTGGTTTAATCTGAATGCATGCCTCGATCTTGATATTTTGACATGAGAGTTGCGTGTACTTGAGCCTTGTTTGGTGTCCGATTTCTCTTTGTGATTGAGTTATCTTATGTTTACTTGTGCTTTGTTCACATGCTCCCTTAAGGCTCCTAGTCCGACTTAATTTCTGATTAGGGTTGGAGTAGGATAGACATTTGGCTCTCAATCCTTTGCATGACAACATTAGGGTAATCCATTCTTGACCTCAACCTTAGGTCCATCATTTGTATGATATCATTAGGTAGACTTCTCGCCTCATCCTAACCTTAGGGCGATATTGCATGATAACAACTAGGAAGAGGTCATGATTACCGGTGACAAGTAAGTGTTACATCAAGAGAGAGAGAGCGTTGAGTTGTTGAATAGGTTTCGTTGTTGATGAGCGGCGAGAAAGAGAATGTCGAGAGAGGAAAATGAGCGAGACGGAGATGGCATGGTAGAGAAAACGTTGTTGAGAGAGAAAGACGAGGCGTGCGACACGATTGATAGTGAGATCTGAAGGTTTTATGGTGTGAGGCATAATTCTTCTTTCCTTCTTTAGGGTAATGAGTGTGTTAGGTTAGAGTTCCCAAACGGGGATCGGGTCTATGCTCCATGGAATTGCTTCTCATACCTTCCTTTTGCCTACTGCACTTCCCACCTTCTTTCTTAGTTTAAGCTGATTTAGTTTAGGTTAATTTTTTATTAGGAATTAATTTTAATTGAATTCTTAACTAACTTTTAATCTTAGCTTGATCTTAAAATTTTGATTAATTTTTTTACTTAGAAGTTAATCTTAGATTTAATTTTTGATTAATTTTTAATCTCGGTTTTAATTAATATGTTGATAAAGTTCGTTCTTAATTTTGTTTTTAGCTTCGACTAATTCTTGATGCAAATTTTGTTTAAATTCTAATCCTAGTTTTGATTTTAATTTTGATTAAATGTTGTTCTAATCTTTAATTTGATTAATTAGGGTTAATTCTTGATGTTTTTAGTGATTTTAGATATTGATATTTGTTGATAAAATCTTATGAATCTCCTTATTGTTTTTGTCATGATTTTGATGCCTATCCTGATTAATTCTTGATTAGATATTGATTAATTCTTGAGGATACTGGTTTAATCTGAATGCATACCTCGATCTTGATATTTTGACATGAGAGTTGCGTGTACTTGAGCCTTGTTTGGTGTCCGATTTCTCTTTGTGATTGAGTTGTCTTATGTTTACTTGTGCTTTGTTCACATGCTCCCTTAAGGCTCCTAGTCCGACTTAATTTCTGATTAGGGTTGGAGTAGGATAGACATTTGGCTCTCAATCCTTTGCATGACAACATTAGAGTAGTCCCTTCTTGACCTCAACCTTAGGTCCATCATTTGTATGATAACATTAGGTAGACTTCCCACCTCATCCTAACCTTAGGGCCATATTGCATGATAACAACTAGGAAGAGGTCATGATTCCCGGTGACAAGTAAGTGTTACATCAAGAGAGAGAGCGTTGAAGTGTTGAATAGGTTTCGTTGTTGATGAGCGGCGATGAATGAGAATGTTGAAAGAGGAAGATGAGCGAGACAGAGATGGCATGTGTCATACCTCAAATTTTGACCACCAAGATTTCCCATGATTGTGCAAATCATCATCACAATATGGATGCACTTTCATGCCTCATCAATCTCCTCAAAGATGATTGAGCATTCACCACAATCAAGAACTAGGGTTTTGAGCCCTCTCAGAGCACTTAGACAAAGGATCAATCAAGAAATGACATGATCTTCAATTTGTCTAACCTCTCAAACACCTATAAAAGATCAAGAGGACTCCCACATTAAGAATCAAGCACAAAGTTGCAACATTCCAAGTGGATCAAGCCTCAAGATCGCCAGTGTTACCAAATTAGGGTTTTGGTTGACTGAGGCCTCCAGATGAAACTTTTCATCTGGGTATGAGCCAATGCTTCAAAGCACAACCCAAGATACTCCAAGGGACCTCATGGACCCAATTATAAAGTCAATTTAACCTCAGGGGATGCATTTACCAAAAATTAGGAATTAGGGTTTCTTGACCTAATTCACCCCTAAGTTGACTTTTGGGACAAAGCCTGAGCCAAGACCTCAAGACATGATTTGAGGACCTCAAATACAACACATTGATCCATTTGCAACAATGGATTGACCCAAAAGGCTTGGCTCACAAGTTTCAATTTCACCAGGACCACAATTAGGGTTTTTAAGAAAAAGTCAACTATACCTTTGACTTTTGACCAGGTCATGCTCCCACACCTAGGGATATGATTCAATACACCCTATAACACCTATGGAATCCATCCATTAGGTTTTATTTAGGTCAAGGAGTTGATTTCACAAATAATCACACCGTTTGGATTTGATCCGATAAAAAGTCAACTGTGCACAAAATAAAGTTTGACTTTTTGGATTTTTTCACAAATATGGTTCCCCAAGCCTTCAAAGTCCAAAGATGTTCACATAGCCATAACAAACCTAAAAAGGCTAAAAAGGTGCCAAGACTCCAATTTTGTTTCCAAGCATTCAATGGATGCACCAAGGTGGCATGGACTGACACATTCCTAACTGAATGAGTCAAGAATCAGCACTGAATCAAAGAACCATAGACCTGTGCCCTAACCTCAAGTCAATGGCTATAGGAGACTAAAGAATCCCTTGGATCAACATTGGCCAAAGGCCTGTACCAACTGACATTCACTGTTGCTTGCAAAACAAACTTGCTCTACTGTAAATAAAGCTCATTTGTGCTCAGTTTGAGTACACCAAAGCACTACAATTGATGCTTTCCTCAAAATCTCTCTCTTTAGGCCAAAATGCCTTCTTTTGCAAGTCATCTCTGAGTTTTTGAGTTAGAGAGCAATTCCACCACAGCTCATGATCCAAACACATCAAATATGTTATATCTAAGATGTCCAAACACTCACTTGTGACCTGAAACACCAAAATCAGAAAATCCACTTCCAAAACCTCAAAATTGGACTTTTCTGCATTTTCCAAGCCACGCCTTGATTCAGTCACTTCCAAAACCAAACAAGGCCTCAAACATACACCAAATGTCATCCTTAAACTGTCCCAATTGGTTTCCCTCACCTGGAACACCATTTGAGAGAGTTTCCATATTGGTCACTTTTGCCCCTTTTGCAAGAAAGAGCTAAAACTTGTTCCTGAGGATTCCAGCTGGTTTTGATCATCCTAAAAGCTTCTAAGGGATCAATCAAGAGTGTCCAAAGCATTGGATTACTTCTGGCACAAGGATCTTGATAATTAGCATAAGAAGCTCCAAGAGGTAAGTGTATCACAACTTAAACTCTTTGAATTATGCATTCCTTTGATGTCCATTAATCACAAACATCTCATACATGTTATATATGTTGTGTTTGAACCAATTTGCCCTGCTATTGTTGACTGAGTAGTGAGATAGCATATAACATGCAAATCTAGGCCTATTTTTAAACCACTATCGAGTTTTAAAATAGGGACACTTTCTGAAAATTTCAAAAGCACCATTGGATTCCTCATGAAATTCTAGGCCAGATGCACCTAAATTTTGTCTAAATCCATGGAGAAATGAGAAAGTTAGAGGCTTCATGTAAATTGTCAAAACTTGCCTTGCATTGGCCTTGGCCAGGCCTGAAAACAAGGCACCCAATATATGCACATGGGGTGGTTTTGATACACAGATGTATCACCACCCCAGTGGTAGTGCGCATGTGTGTTTGTGTATGAGGTCGTGGGTTCAAACCCCACCCAGACCTTTTTTGCTACCTTTCCACATTTTTGCTATTTTTAATATTTATATGGTTTTTGATAATTAATCCAAAAGTTAATTTCTCTCTCAATTTTAATTATTTTTTATTGATTCTTTTTTTTTTTAAATTCAAAAAAATATTAAAATATTTTATTCCATGAAAATTTTACAAAAATATTATTTATTTCATATATTTGATATTTTTGTAAAGAATTATATTTTTATTTGTCTTTTAGACATAAAAATATTTCTTTCTCTTGGTTTTGCAAAATTCAAATGATTTTTAAATCATCCCATGAATGAAACATGATTTTCCAAATATAAATCCAAGATCATAACTTTTTTTCACATGTTTGATTATTTTATTTGAATTAAAATACATTTTAAATAAAAAAATTAGGGTTTTGATCATTATCACCTTAACAAATCTTTTCAAACATTTGTGGGCCTCTATTAGAGTGTAAGACCCAATCCTCTTTTAACCAAAACCTTTTAGGCCTCAGTCACTGTATAAGACCCACTATGTTTTCAAAAACCTCGGCGCGATCGTCGCCTTTTCAACAAAATAATTTGGGCCTCTCCTAGAGTTGTAAGCCTCATCACTTGTACAAAAATAAACTTTGGGCCTCTCCTTGAGTTGTAAGACCCAACCCACTTTGTAAATAAATAATTTCTGGCCTCAGTCATTGTATAAGTCCCAGTACAATTTTCAGAACAACGGTGCGATTAATGTTATATCTGGGCCTCCCCTTTGGGTATAAGCCCCAACAATCTTTTCAAAACAACTTCCATTTTTATTTAGATTTAAACTCATAGTTGTTATCAAAACTTCCTTTAATTTCTTGAACAATATACCGTACATCTGTTACAATGGAAGCTTGCTCACCTGTAAGTTTTATCAGCTTTCTTTACATGTTTTCATATAGATATATTTGTCTGTATTGCTGGAAGCTTGCTCACCTGTAAGTCCTTCTTTCATATCCTTTTAAATACTTGTCATATATCAACTGTATATATACTTGTATATCTTCTTAGAGTTTTCCCCAGCAATTAAGTCTAGAATTAGGCAAAGTCAGTTGGTCACTCTTAAATACAGTCAAAACTAGTTCCCCATAGGAACTCCAGATACAATCTTGCCTTCTCTCGGGCTTAAACAATATGGAACAAAGAGAAAGGCATTATTCCCGGTGAAACTTTTCTTAGACTGTCACTATTAGAAATTGTCAAAGAAGTTCATTTCCCCAGAGAGGATTAATTCCCGGTGAAACCTCTCTTGAATTTCTTCAAACCTTAGAACCGTTCACTAAAGAAAAGATTATTCCCGGTGAAACTTTTCTTGAACTTTTCTTAGGTTTGGGACCCACAAGCTTCCAAAAAGCATCCCCGCCTCCTCTTGGGCTTTGTACAAGGATCATCCGGATTCTTAGAAGTTCTCATGCCTCCTCTTGGGCATAATAGAAGGACCTTGAAGACCTCTTAAAGGTATAGGACAGAACTTAGTCATCCTTTGCTAGAGCAGTCTTTCCAGTGTCAAAACATCAAACCATTTTAGGGTTAATTCTCATCCCTTAAAACACCTGCCTCCTCTTGGGCTTCATACAAAGATAAACTCTTTCATACCAGTAGACTTGGACAGTCTAAATCTCCTCTTGGATCTCAAAAACATTCTCAAGTTCCCTACAAACACGGTAAAAAACCCTGGTCATTTAACCAATTTCCAGTGGAGTTAAAACTCTCATTTTAAATTTTTGCAGCTAGGGTCAGCTTATCATCAGAACCTCAAGGCATATGATCCCTCAACTCTTCTGTAAATCCTCAGTTAGAGTTGATACCCCATTTTGGACCTGCCTCTAGATCTCAATAATCCTCATCAGAAGCCAGCCTCCTCTTAGGCTTTGTATAATGATTTTCCTCAGCAGAATTAGCCCCAACAACACCCTTTTGATGAGCCCTTCTTCTTTATTAAAACACTCTCTTGTTGAGTTAACCCTTTTTAGCCTCAGTCTTGGGCTTTATACAAGATAAACAAAGCACTCTCTTGTTGAGTCAATAACCTTAAGGCAATCTCTTGTTGAGTCAACCCTTTTCTGCCTCCTATTAGGCTTTGTATAAAGATTTTTCCCAGCTGAGTTAGCTTCAAAAGGGCTCTCTTGTTGAGTCAATCACCTTTCAAAGTACTCTCTTTTTGAGTCAATCGCCTTTCCATACTCTCTTGTTGAGTCGATGGTACCAAAAACACTCTCTTGTTGAGTCATTCTTTCAGTCTCAATCTTGGGCTTTGTACAAGACATAGATATTAACTTTCTCCAACAAAGTCAAAATCTTCATAACCTTCTCTTAAGCTTGGGACAAATATCTTCCCAAGCGAAGTCAATTCCTCCCAGCCTTCTTTTAGGCTTTGAGAAATAATATCCCTAAGCAGAATCAATTTCCTGTTTCAGCCTCCTCTTAGGCTTTGTATAATGATTTTCCTCAGTAAGGTCAGCCTCAATCTTGGGCTTAGCACAAGACACCTAAAAATCCTCAACTGAGTCAGTCAACTACCTTTCAGCCTCAATCTTGGGCTTTGTACAAGACACCAAATAAAACACTCTCTTGTTGTGTCAGTCTCATTTCAGCCTCAATCTTGGGATTTGTACAAGACACTATATAAATCTCTCCAGTAGAGTCAGTTTCCCCTTTTAGCCTCAAGCTTGGGCTTTGTACACGACAGACAAAGTATTTCCTCGGAAAAGTCAATCTTTAGCCTCCTCTTAGGATTTGTATAATGATATCCCCAAAAGAGTCAGTCTCTTTTTAGCCTCAATCTTGGGCTTTGTACAAGATAGATAAACACTCTCTTGTTGAGTCAGTCTTTTTTTGCCTCCTCTTAGGCTTTGTATAAGGACTTCCCCAGTGGAGTCAATCAATCTCTTAGCTTTAACCTTGGGCTTTGATCAAGGCACACAAAAATCAACATCCCCTTAGAGGAAATCAAAATTTTTCTGTAGGAAAACATTTCTCTTTGTTATCACACATCAAAACAGATAAATCAAAACAAAACCCAATCCCAGATAACTTCTATAAGTGGCACACTTGTTGATTCAAAAATCCAATTTGTCGTCCATCTCTTATCCTGGCAAACTTTCTCTTTCATCTAATTGCTGTAAGTCGCAAGCCTCTGGATTATTTACATCCAAGCCGATGTCCCTTTCTTAGCATAAAAGACTCCTTAGGAAAAATGGCATTGCTCAACACTGAGTTAAAGTTTTCCCCTTCAAGACAAATCCCCGTAAAGGAAATTATGGCATTGTTGGATTCACATATCCCAGTCAAGGTAACCCTCCTTTATAAACAGTCACCCAACAGTTGTGATAAACAGACGAGATGTCTCCCATTAGAGATGATAAGTTCTCTCTCAATCTAACCTTTTAGCTTCAGTCTTGGGCTTCGAACAAGACACAAATAAACCTTTTAGCTTCAATCTTGGGCTTTGAACAAGACACCAAAACATCATCTTTTTCCTCCCATAGAATAGGAGGAATTACGATTGCTCTGATTTCCCTGTTCTTTAAACGGGAATACGTAGGCATAACATTGCGAAATCTTAGCGAGCATACCAAATAAAAACTTTAGGTCCAGTATCTTCGTACTAATCAAACACTTTAGGTCCAGTACCTTCACACAGATCAAAACTGAGGTCCAGTACCTCACCAAAATCATCAAAAACTCACTCTCTCTCTCATATCTCCCAAAGAAGAAACTTTCCCAACCCACAACAGATAAACACCATCAAGTATAAAGGTAGAACCTATTGCTAACAACCTGTGGATAACCACATATAGGATGGGTAATTGATAACTCCCTGAATCTCTCTTTAAGCGTTTGTTCAGCTAAACATTCGCTTGCAAGGTTAGTTTTAGATAGCTTCCCTTTCCCTTCCAGCTTCACGGGATAAATTAGAAATCAGAAAGTAGCACCCCACTCCTACCATTGCGGTGAGGAACCTAACGGCGATAAGGTGGTCGCGTCACTGACAAAACTCACACGCTACAGTAAAATGGAGACTTTGCTGGGGAGTCATTTTGTCTATTTAAGATCAAGACTAGAATTCCTAAGAGGTCTAAGATGTTAGTTTTCCTACTTGATATCCGTGTTTATTTTTATGCTAATGGGAATGTGAGTGATGTCGCATGTGGAAAGTATGAGAGAACCCTAAGATAGGTGATGGCATAGATGGGTAGTCTTACAGGGAGTGAATCCTAAATAAGCTATCCCGGTAGACCATCAAATCAGTGGAGATACCCTTTGCGGATTCAATGCTTAACGACTCCGTTGTGAAGGCAGATTGTCCCAAAGTGGTATCCGTGAAACTGAGGATTTAGTAGACAGTAACCATGTGGCCATTTGGTAGTGCGGTAGCTATTGGAAACAGTTGACACGCGATACTACACTCAATTGAGATTACCCTAGGATGCTACAGCTCGCTCGGGTGAACCAGCTTGCTGTTGTTATCCCTAGGGGGGTCAATGATTTTGGGAACATTTAACCCGTTCTACAGGTACAAAAATTCACCAGAATACAACCTTTGGGGATGGGTAGAGCCATGACTCCATGCTCGTGACGTTGAACCCTTGAACCCATGTTTTTTCAATGTTTTTATGTGGTGCATTCATGCATTCATTTAAAAAACTCTTAAACAAAGAAAAAATCTTCTTTTCTCTTCTCTCTTTTTTCAAATTAAACTAAAACAATGATTGCAAATATCAGAGAGAAAGATTGCGTTACGGATTTTAGTAGAAGGAAGACGCACAAGTACACCTTCAAGGCTCCAAAACTAGAGGATTTAAGGGGGTTGGCAAGGATGATCACCAACCCTGGTGCTTTCAGAGCTAAATACGGAGGGATGCTGTCTCTGTTAAAGGTCCATGTAGTTGAAGGAATCCTGTCTATGCTGATTCAGTTTTACGATCCAGTTTATCACTGTTTCACATTCCCGGATTATTAACTAGCACGAACACTGGAAGAGTACTCTCACCTGACTGATTTACCCATCACTGACCAAGCTCCCTTTTCTGGACTGGAAGAAATTCCAAAAGATCAAACCATTGCAAGAGCAATCTATTTGGACGAGTAAGAAGTCAGGACTCACATGACCACTAAGGAAGGAATCTAAGGTTTACCGACCAAGTTTTTGGTAGAGAAAACCATGTACTTTGCCAGTATAGGAAACATAACTACTTTCGAAGATATTTTTGTTCTACTCACATACGGGTTGTTCCTTTTTCCCAACATCGATAACTTCGTCGATACCAATGCCATTAAGATATTTCTGATTGGAAACCCCGTACCAACCTTGCTTGTAGATGCTTATCATTCTATACACTTAAGGAATTTGTACAGCGGAGGAATGATCACATGAGTGTACCCCTTCTATATAAATGGTTCACTTCCCATTTACCCAAGTTTGCTGCTTCTTGGGATCATAAGAGTACTCTACGTTGGTCACAGAGAATCATGTCTCTTACCAACTCTGACATAGATTGGTACAATCCAATCAATGACGGGATAAGGATCATTGACAAATGTGGAAACTTCCCTAATGTACCCCTCATAGGAACTAAAGGAGGAATCAACTATCATCCAATTTTAATTCGCCGTCAACTCAGATACCCGATGAAGCATATCCCGCGTAATGTTCATTTGGAAGGTCTTTTCTTCAAGGAAGGAGAAAATGACAGGGCACTAAAGACAGAAATAGTGCATGCCTGGAAACATGTTCACAGGAAAGGAAGAGAGTCTCTAGGAAAACCGGACTATATCTCTGTGGAACCTTATCTCCATTGGGTATAAACAAGAGCCCTCAAGCTGAGGATGCCTTACACTCGTCAAGAAGTTCTCCCGCTAAAGAAATATGTCCTTTATTTTATGTATGATGCGGGAAAACTCCAGGTAGCTCTCAAAAAAGTTCAATGGGAAAAGAAATCTTGGAAGAACAAGTAGCGCATTCTCAATGTGGAGTGTACCAAAATTCAGCAACTGTTAAAAGAAAAGGACGCTCTGATTAAGATATTAGAGCAACATGTTGTAGAAAATCAAGATAACCAAAGAAACTTGCTCGCTCCTTTCACTTGGCAAAGGACTGACAACCCAATAATGGCTCAAGAGCCCCAGTCAAAGAAAAGGAAAATACCAGAACCAGCACCTGAGCTCCCCTTAGAGAGGACTCAGGATCCATAAGCTTAGACTTTTCCTTTTACAACACTTTGTAAAATACTGTATTTCCATTTCCGCAATCTTTCAAATTCAATAAAACGGAGTCTCCCCACTGTATGATATTTGCAATTTATTTGTGGAAGTTTCTTTTTGATTAAAACAAACAAAAATA
Source organism: Lathyrus tuberosus (assembly GCA_022829125.1). NCBI lineage: Eukaryota > Viridiplantae > Streptophyta > Magnoliopsida > Fabales > Fabaceae > Lathyrus > Lathyrus tuberosus. The sequence continues at coordinate 380,037 of JALAZF010000305.1, forward strand.
TATCATTGCATATCATTCATCATAACGCATTCTTCTTACCTTCGAATCTCACGTATGTGTCACGATTCTAGAGTCAAATTGTCTCATTCGTACAATACTCAGGCCAATCGACAAAAGAAAATGGACTATCTCGAGGAAGAGAACAGAGAGCTGAGAGAAGAAATCAACGCTCTGAAGGAAGATTTGAGAAAGGTTCACAATTACATGCAATCTCTGGAAGCAGCTCAGAGACAACAACAAAGGACTGTGATCTCGGAGATCACATCTACGCCCATAGTGGAGACGTATGATCCTCGGTACAACATGCCTAAAGATCGTCCCTGGGGTATGCTTATCAACTTTATCCCTGAAGGATATATCCCGCCAGTCACGGAAGACCGGGAAACTGCAGCAGGAACCGCTGGGCCTGAAGGTTACAAACTTCGGGAAAGCGAAGACGCAAGAGTGATGACAGCAACACTTGAAGGTTACAAACTTCGGGACAGGGAAGCACCAAGAGTCACAGCCTTAATGACTATACCGCAACCCGTGGTACACACTGTCCCGGAAGGACAGATTCCACAAATACCTTCTGGTGGAAACGAAAACATGTACGAAAGAATGAATGAGTTCCAGGAGCAATTTCTGGAGATGCAGAAGGAACTGCATACCATTCGTGGTTAGGATTTATTCGGAAAGGACGCCGTAGACCTTTGTCTGGTCCCCAACGTAAAAATACCGCACAAATTCAAGGTGCCTGACTTTGAAAAATATAAGGGCAACTCTTGCCCTCAAAGTCATTTGGTGATGTACGCTCGAAAAATGTCAACTCAGACAGAGAATCAACAGCTACTGATCCATTACTTCCAAAACAGGTTAACCGGTGCCGCACTCAAATGGTACATGGGTTTAAACCACACCAAGATTGTCACTTTCAGAGATCTTGGCGCTGCCTTCGTTCAGCAGTATAAGTATAACCTGGACATGGCACCAGACAGAGATCAACTCAGAGCAATGTCACAGAAGGACAAGGAAACTTTTAAGGAATATGCTCAGAGATGGCGTGAAATTGCCGCCCAGATTTGTCCTCCTCTTGAGGAAAAAGATATGAGAAAAATCTTTTTGAAAACCTTGAGCTCATTCTATTACGACCGAATGGTCGCCAGCGCACCCAGCGACTTTACTGAGATGGTAAACATGGGGGTACGCCTTGAAGAAGCAGTTCAAGAAGGACGTCTGGTCAAAGATACAGGACCATCAAGCAGTACCAAGAGATACGGTAGTGCTTTCACTAAGAAAAAAGAGCAAGATATTGGTAATATCTCTCTCAGAAAGCAAAGGCGAAGGTACCAACCAGTAACAGCAGTAACTCTTGCTATCAACCATGCGCCTGTTCCAACGTATCAACCTCAGGTTGCTCAGAGCCAACCGAATCAACAACATTATCAACAAAGGACACAACATCCTCTTCAGCAGGTTCGTCCTCAGTACAAAAAAAATAACCGTACAACGCGATTACCAGGGTTTGACCCTATACCGATGTTGTACGTAGAACTGTTTCCACTACTACTGGTAAAGGGGCATGTCTAAACTAGGTCTCCTCTTATAGTATCGGAAAATCCGCCTTTTTGGTTCAAAGCAGATCAAACTTGCCCTTACCATCAAGGAGGACTGGGGCACAACATTGAAAACTGTCTCAACTTTAAATCTGATGTGCAGAAGCTTGTCAGGAATGGGGTCTTATCCTTCAAGGATACAAATCCAAATGTTCAGACGAACCCATTGCCTCAACTTGAGAAAACTGCAGTAAATTTGATACAGGAAGAATCTAACCACAGTTATCAAATTAACAATGTACTCCTATTTGGAACCAATCTGGTCAAGATGCATTGCAGACAGAGCGAATACGGTCATGTACCATCTCACAATTATCACTAGTGTGATGTCTGCTCAAAGAATAATCAAGGATGTTCCGTAGTGCAATCAGCTATGCAAGAACAGATGAATATCAGATGGATTCAAGATCATCGAATCCGTGAGGTCAATATGGCTCACGAAAATCCCAACATTGTCCAGAACCACAACATTCGGGCCATGAATGTCAACTTGGTGGTAATGCATTCAAGGCAAAGCCAACTTCATGATCTTCCATGGCACGATTACAATTCCTGTCCGATATGATCAATAAACAATCAGGGATGCTCTTTTGTACAAGAGGCCCTCCAGCTTCAGATGGATCTCGGATGGATCCAGGATTACCGTGATAGAAGTAGCCATCTAGTTAATATGATTCAAATCTTTGATATTCACTTAATGAATACCAATCTGGTGGAATTACATGCTAAGCAAGTCAGGCTCGGTTTTCTGGCTTCACATGATTATCAAGGCTGTAAAGTGTGTCGTAAGGATGACCAAGGACGTACACTTGTCCGAAGAACACTTCAACACTTGTTGAACCGGTGGTGGCTTTCGATCTACCTGGATGAAGACACACAACAAGTCATCATGACTGATGAGAATCCTGATAGGTATCAAAGTCAGGATGTTCGCTCGATGGAAACAGATCTAGTGAAGTTGTACTGCATACAAAGCGGATGTGGCCGGGTGCCACGACACAACTATGAGCGCTGTTGAATTTGCTCAGAAAATAACCAAGGATGCTACCTTGTGCGACCGAAAAGAGAGTCGATCATGTTCAAGTTATGGTTCGATCAACATAATGCAAAACTATCCTCTTGATCAAAGCAAAGACGTTGTCTTAAGCCCTAAATAGGAAGTGGCCAAAGATGTATGCACTATAATCCCTCTACTCCATGAATCAAGAGTTCCACTTGATAGTAAAAATATTTTCAACCTCGAACCAATTGAGGCCGCCTACGATGATCAGAAAAATCAGAAGGCTCCTATGGTTATCTATCTACTAGGACCAATACCGTACAAATCCGATAAGGCTATCCCTTACAAGTACGGTGCAACAACAATCGAGAATGGAAAGGAAACTCCATTAACCTCCGTCGTAAACATTGTCGATATCAGTCGAGTAACACGGAGCGGTCGGATCTTCAACAGAGGAGTTGGAGAACCCACCGAGGAAAAGGAACCTCAAACAGAAGTTCCCAATCAACCAGTCGGTCAATCCAGTAATCCCGACCTTTCAAAGAACAACGATGAGATGCTGAAGCTCATCCAGAAGAGCGAGTACAACATTGTAGACCAACTGTTGCAAACTCCTTCTAGAATCTCTGTGCTATCTCTCTTGCTCAGTTCCGAAGCTCACAGGGAAGCTCTATAGAAAATATTAGAGCAAGCCTTTGTGGAACAAGATGTAACGATAAGACAATTTGACAACATCATCTCCAACATCACTTCCTGAAATAATTTAGGATTCAGTGATGAAGAACTACCGGAAGAAGGCAAAAAACACAACATGGCGCTTAACATTATAGTCAACTCCCAAGACGATGCTTTATCCAGCGTACTGGTAGATACCGGATTAGCTCTGAATGTTATGCCAAAATCTACTCTGATGCGACTATCATTTCAAGGATCTCCGATGAGAGGCTGTGAGGTCATCGTCAAAGCCTTTGACGGATCCAAAAAAAAAGTTATCGGGGAAGTCGACCTTCCCATAACTATCGGTCCTCACACTTTCAAAGTCACTTTCCAGGTCATGGACATCTGGGCAGCATACAATTGTTTATTAGGAAGACCTTGGATACACGAAGCTGGGGCAGTCACTTCGATACTTCACTAGAAGCTGAAGTTCGTCAAGAATAACAAGCTAGTCACAGTCTGGGGAGAACGGGCATTAATCGTAAGCAACTTATCATCATTCTGTGTAGAACCAGAAGAGTTTATTGGGACTCAGTTCCAAGCACTCTCGGTGAGCAATGAGGATGGATCAAAGAAAGGAACGTCGATTTCCTCATACAAAGATGCTCTCGAAGTAATCAAGGGTAACGACGTAAAAGGATGGGGACATGTTGTCATACCTACTGATAACAAGACGAAGAAAGGTCTTGGTTTTTCTTCAGCCTATACCCAGATCAAGAAAGATGAAAGTTTTCATCCCATTCAGGACTTCTTCCACAGTGGAGGCTTCCTTCACCCAGTATCTCAAGAAGTACATACCATTAATGAGGGTGGCTCCTCCGATACAGATGAAGAGTGGAAGTCCTATCTCAACAAGGAAGGTTATATGTCTCAGGGAGAGACGCATACACCATTTTGCCATCCCACGCAAAGTCTGAGATATATACCAAGATCAGATGTCAAGATGATGTACGGAGATTATGATCCGGAAGGATGCCGTGCTCCACCAAACTCATTAGAGGAGGACACTCTGATGAAAGACAACTTTGACTATGAATATTATGTCCCAATGGATGACTTGCCTATCTGGCAGCCGTACCCAGAAGACTTGGGGCAAAAGAGTCAGCCAAACGACGCTTATCAGCTCAGCATCATTGAAAAGAATACCTGCGTCCCCACCAAATCATGGGATCATTACTCAGGACATTCCGAAAATATCCAGCACAACGATGAATCTGCAAAGATTGCAGGTCAAGAGTTCATTAACTATGCTTTTCCCGAGGTCAACGTCATCGAGAAGGATGACTCCTCCAAACCCGCAGAGGTATGGGACACCTTAGGACAACCGAGTGGAAAATACGACTTCTTGGTCAAGTACACCGCTCCTAAAAGCTCTCGTATCAGGCTCGAAGACATCTAGCTAAGTGAATGGGGAGATCCACCTGAGAATGAAAACACTATGAAAGATGCGACAGAAGAGTTCTCCTATGACAACTCTGCATGGGAAGAAGACTCCAATGATCCTGCTCCACCAGAAATCAATGTCATTTCTAAGGACAAACCAAGAAAGAAGGTACCAGACTTTGTGATTCACCGAGGAGTTCACCGCCAATGGGTTGCTGTCGATGTCCCGAAATTCGTCCATAAGTCTAAGTAATTGTCGTCTTTGTTTTAACCTTTCACCCTGCCCAGGTGAAACAGATGTTTTTAAAGGGCTCACTTTTCTGTAAATGTCCCTCTTCGCTTTTCCCGAAGCAATAGAGTTTTGTTTTATAGGGCTGTAGCTTTAAGAATCGACAAAATCATAAATAAATAACGTCGTTCTATAATTTCCACATTTTATTATTGTTTTCACATTTCTCTTTTTCAAAAAATGGTAATCCTAAAATAGCCCAAAAATAAAAACAAGCATTTTTCAGAAAATTACACTGCACACTCTTGCATTTCTCTCTATCTCTTCTAAAAAACAATCATCACGTCATGCAGATTACTTGTTTTAAACCCCATTGAAACATACGATCCAATGCCTTCTCCCAACTTTGAATTCCCAGTATTTGAGGCTGAAGAAAAAGATGACGAAGAAATTCCAGAGGAGATCTCCCGATTACTCAGACAAGAGGAAAGATCCATTGAACCTCACAAATAGCCATTGGAAACGGTCAACTTAGGTTCAAAAGAAGAGAGAAAAGGAATCAAGATTGGGGCACTGCTCAGTCCGACTGTCAAAGAAGACTTGATAAAACTTCTCAAAGATTTTCCCGATGTATTTGCTTGGTCATATCAGGACATGCCAGGGTTGGACACCAGCATCGTGGAACATCATCTACCGTTAAGATCAGAATGTCCGCCGGTAAAACAAAGACTGAGACGGACTCATCCAGACATGGCCATCAAAATCAAAGAGGATGTACGGAAACAGATTGACGCAGGTTTCCTCGCCACCTCAGAATATCCTCAATGGCTAGCAAACATAGTGCCAGTTCCGAAAAAGGATGGAAAAGTCAGAATGTGTGTAGATTACAAGGATCTGAACAAAGCCAGTCCAAAGGATGACTTTCCCTTACCACATATAGACATGCTGGTAGATAGTACAACAAAGTTCAAAGTCTTCTCCTTCATGGATGGATTCTCGGGCTATAATCAAATTAAAATGGCGCTGGAAGACTTGGAGAAAACATCGTTCATCACTTCATGGGGCACCTTTTATTACAAGGTAATGCAATTCGGTTTGAAAAACGCTGGGGAAACCTATCATAGGACCATGACTACTCTGTTTCACGACATGATGCACAAAGAAATCGAAGTGTATGCCAATGACATGATTGCCAAATCTAAAACAGAAGAGGAGCATGTGACCCACTTATCCAAACTATTCGAGCGTCTGAGAAAGTACAAACTCCGATTGAATCCTAACAAATGCATATTTGGTGTCCGCTCAGGAAAACTGCTAGGGTTCATCGTCAGCCAGAAATGGATTGAGGTTGATCCTGACAAGGTCAAGGCCATTCAAGAAATGCCTTCTCCAAAGACTGAGAAACAAGTCCGAGGATTTTTGGGACGTTTGAATTACATTTCCAGATTTATATTCCTCATGACCGCGACATGCGCGCCAATCTTCAAGTTACTAAAAAAGAATCAGGACTGCGTATGGACAGAAGACTGCCAAACCGCCTTCGACAGTATCAAGGAGTATCTGTTGAATCCACCTATCTTGTCACCTCCAGTGGAGGGAATACAACTAATCATCTATTTAACAGTCTTGGAAGGCTCAATGGGCTGTGTACTTGGTCAACAAGACGAAACAAAAAGAAAAGAGTCTGCCATCTACTATCTGAGCAAGAAGTTTACCGACTGTGAAACTCGGTACACTATGCTTGAGAAAACTTGATGTGCTCTGGCTTGGGAAGCCAAACGTCTTCGCCAGTACATGATTTGCCACACTACTTGGTTAATCTCCAAAATGGATTAGATCAAGTACGTATTTGAAAAGCCTTCTCTCACGGGAAGGATTTCCCGTTGGAAGATGTTATTATCAGAATAAGACATCGAGTACCATGCTCAGAAAGTCGTTAAAGGAAGTATTTTAGCCGGTCATTTGGCTCATCAATCGATTGACGATCAGGAATCAGTCGGATTTGACTTCCCAGACGAAGATGTCATGTATCTAAAAATTAAAGATTGTGATGAACCGCTACCCAGTGAAGGGCCAGAACCAGGTTCTCAATGGGGACTAATCTTTGACAGAGCTGTCAACATCTATGGAAACGGAATTGGGGCAATCATCATAACACATCAGGGTACCCACATTCCTTTCACTGCCAGATTGAGATTCAAGTGTACAAACAACGAGGTCGAATACGAAGCTTGTATCATAGGTCTCGAAGAAGCAATTGACTTAAGGATTAAGAACTTGGATGTGTATGGAGACTCAGCCCTGGTTATCAATCAGATTAAAGAAGATTGGAACACATACCAATCAGGATTGATTCCTTACAAAGACTACACGAGAAGGTTGTTACCATTCTTCAACAGAATCGAGTTTCATCATATCCTTCATGAAGAGATTCAGATGGATGATGCACTAGCCACTCTCTCTTCCATGATTAGTGTAGGTCAATGGAACGACGTACCTAAGATTGACGTAATGCGCCTTGAACGGCCCGCTTACATCTTCACGATCAAAGCAGTCATAGATGACAAACCTTGGTATTATGATATCAAATGCTTCCTTCAGAAATAATAGTACCCACCATGGGCATCAAGAAAAGACAGGAAAACCCTCAAAAGGCTGGTAGACAACTTCTTTCTGAGAAGTGACACACTCTATAAGAGAAATTTCGACATGGTCTTGCTCTGATGCGTAAATAAACTAGAAACAAACATGTTGATGAAAGAGCCCCACGAAGGATCCTTTGGCACTCACGCCAACGACCACACAATGCCGAGAAAAATTCTGAGAGCAGGGTACTATTGGTTGACCATGGAATTTGATTGTTATAAGTACATGAGGAGATGTCACAAGTGTCAAATATACTCAGACAAAATCCATGTACCGCCAACGCATCTCAAAGTTCTTTCTTCCCCATGGCCTTTTTCTATATGGGGAATTGACATGCTTGGCATGATCGAACCCAAAGTTTCAAACGGACATCGGTTCATCCTAGTAGCCATTGACTACTTCACCAAATGGGTCGAAGCAGTGTCATACACCAATGTAACCAGACAAGTGGTAGTCCGATTCCTCAAAAACAATCTCATCTGTCGTTATGGTGTTCCCAGCCAGATCATTACTGATAATGGATCTAACTTGAACAACAAGATGAAGAAAGAATTATGTGTTGAGTTCAAAATTAAACAACATAACTTATCTCCCTACCGACCTAAGATGAACGGAGCGGTAGAAGCAGCTAACAAGAACATCAAGAAGATTGTTCAAAAGATGGTTGCAACCTACAAAGACTGACATGAAATGCTACTCTTTGCTATTCACGGTTATCGCACATTTGTCTGCACTTCAAAAGGGGCAACCCCTTTATCTCTAGTATATGGCATGGAAGCAGTGCTCCCCATAGAAGTCGAGATCCCATCAATCCGGGTATTAATGGAGGCTAAGCTAACAGAAGTTGAGTGGTGTCAAAGCAGACGCGACGAGCTAAATCTTATCGAAGAAAAGCGAATAACGACTCTATGCCATGGTCAGTTATATCAACAAAGAATAAAGAAAGCGTTTGACAAAAAGGTCCGACCTCGCGTCTTCAGAAAAGGAGACCTCGTGCTCAAGAAGATACAATCATTTCTAACTGATTCCCGGGGCAAATGGGCTCCGAATTACGATGGCCCCTATGTGGTCAAGAAAGCCTTCTCAGGCGGCGCCTTGAGACTCGCAACCATGGATGGAGAAGAATTTGCCTACCCCACAAATGTTGGCGTAGTCAAGAAATACTTCGCCTAAAATAAAAATAAAAAAATGTCTCGGTGGATTGTAAACCCGAAAGGGCGGTCCAGGAAAAAATTAGAGACACAAGGAAAAATCATCCCGGTGGATTGGAAATCTCAAAGTACAATCCAGGCAAAAGTTAGGGATTAATGGCAAGTAACTACGTCCGACGAGGTTAAATCCCCAACGGTAATACCATCCGCCAAAAGACTCCAGTCAAGGTCATCTTCGACAGAAGCTTAGGATGTCCAGAATTCAAAGTTGGTAGAAGGATAACGGTCGTTATGTTTCAATGTAGCCCTTTTCCATTAAATTACCATTTTCTAAACTTTGTAAATACTCTATGGGATCACGCGCTTGGCTGATTTCCATCCTATCAATAAAATTTGAGCCCTAGTGCTTTTATTTGTAATTCTTATTTGTTTTAGCTTTACTGAATGATGTTTTTAACATGATCAATGATTCTTGAAATAAAACAAAAATGAATTTACTTGTCAAAATTTTTCTGCTTTTAAAATAAAGATGCCAATTCTTTTGACTGTTGAATATGGAAAAGAACATCGATCACTTCTCCGTAGGTGGTTGAACCTCAAAGTGCAGAATCAAAGTACTCCTTCTAAACCAGTACGCCTGAATGAAGGATCAACTATGTCAGAAACCATGTTTCATCTGATATCCCCGACAGAGTTCGTACCTCTTAAGACCGATTGAACAATTCTTTCTCCCCACAGGGACCGTCTCTCCTAAGCAAGGCAGGATTGCTATCTTGAACCAATGATAATTTTTCCCCCGCAGTGGCTGAGTATCCCTTTGTGTTCATTCACTAGTTTGTATGTCGTGTCAGTTTTGTCAGCATAAACATACATGCATCATGCATTATTGATTCATACTCATATTCATATTGCATTACTATCACTCTGGTCAGTCTCATTTCCCAAGTGATAAAAGTCCTCTTATCAATCGAGTTGTCAGTTCTTCCATCGTCAGGAAATGTTTTGTCTGAGCAATCTCTCTCCCCAGTTTATTTTTGGATTGGAGACACTCCTTGACCACTTTGATAACTTAAACCTTTGAAAGGCACGAAGACATTCGACAAACGTCACTCTTCACCATTGAAGATGATATTTTCGCTTTCCCGGATTAAGGAAAATCCCCAGAGAAAGCCTCACAACTAAAGACTCTCAGCAACACATTGGTTTTTCTCTCCAGAAAGTCAATGTTAATGAAGTCATCAGCACCTTAAAATTGGATTACATCACATGGAATTTCTCCGAGAAGATCTCGAAGAAAAGTATGATGTAATATCCCCAAGCAGGAAACAACCTCTCAAGAGACTCGTTTTCCCCAATAGAGTCAACAAATGGCATCTCCAAACAGAGAAGTTTGAACACCTCTACAGCTCAGACGAGTGGGTACCCCCCAGCAAGTTTGACCTCAAACTTTTTCTATCAAATGGAATCTCCCTAGTAAAACTCGACAAGAAGTTTGACGAAAACCGCTACACATAGCGTCCCTTGTCAAGAAAGAAACTCGACAAGAAGAAACTAAGACCAGTTCCTTGGCTGAAGACCAGGATCGAGGGGAAGTTTATTTCAGAAACTAAGACCAGTTCTGTGGGTAAAAACAGGATCGAGGCAAAGTTTATTTCAGAAACTGAGACCAGTTCCGTGGGTAAAAACCAGGATCAAGGGGAAGTTTATTAACAAAAGAAACTAAGACCAGTTTTGTGGCTGAAAACCAGGATCGAGGGGAAGTTTTACCCTTTTCTAAGCATCATTGCTAAGTAAAAGAAGATGGATGAGCAAACTGCCATTCATAACCACTGCCAAAATTTCGGGTATTCCGATATTTAATCCTCTTGCACCCCGAATGCCCGAATACCTCCGCCATTCACACCTTCGAGTCCAAGAAAATTAAATAGGGGCATCTGTCATACCCTAATTTTTACCACCAAGATTTCCCATCATTGTGCAAATCATCATCACAATATGGATGTACTTTCATGCCTCATCAATCTCCTCAAAGATGATTGAGCATTCACCACAATCAAGAATTAGGGTTTTGAGCCATCTCAGAGCACTTAGACAAAGGATCAATCAAGAAATTACATGATCTTAAATTTTTATAACCTCTCAAACACCTATAAAAGATCAAGAGGACTCCCACATCAAGAATCAAGAACAAAGTTGCAACATTCCAAGTGGATCAAGCCTCAGGATCGCCAGTGTCACCAAATTAGGGTTTTGGTCGACTGAGGCCTCCAGATGAAACTTTTCATCTGGGCATGAGCCAATGCTTCAAATCACAACCCAAGATACTCCAAGGGACCTCATGGACCCAATCATCAAGTCAATTTAATCTCAGGGGATGTATTTACCAAAAATCAGGAATTAGGGTTTCTTGACCTAATTCACCCCTAAGTTGACTTTTGGGACAAAGCCCAAGCCAAGACCTCAAGACATGATTTGAGGACCTCAAATACACCACATTGATCCATTTGCAACAATGGATTGACCCAAAAGGCTTGGTTCACAAGTTTCAATTTCACCAGGACCACAATTAGGGTTTTGAAGAAAAAGTCAACTGTACCTTTGACTTTTGACCAGGACATGCTCCCAAACCCGGGGAAATGATTCAATACACCCTACAACACCTATGGAATCCATCCATTAGGTTTGATTTAGGTCAAGGGCTTGATTTCACAAAGGATCACACAGTTTGGATTTCATCCGATAAAAAGTCAACTGTGCACAAAATCAAGTTTGACTTTTTGGATTTTTCACAAATATGGTTCCCCTAAGTCAAAAATAATGTTAATGTATGGTATTGATCATCATTCATTAAGAAAAATCAATAAAAGTGGGGTTTCTTGTAAAAGGGGCAACCATGGGAAACCAAAATTTTTCTAAGTTACAGAACAAAAATGCTTTTGGTACCAACTTCCAAGGATCATAACTTCTGATCCAAGCAACCATTTTCGGTGATCCAAAGCTGGATTTGTAGGTCTTGCTACACTCTACAAAAGCTTCAACTACCTCAAACTCCAATTCTTCATGGATTTTGAGTTATGGATTGATCAAAATCACAAAAACATGAAAATGACACTTTTTCCAACACTTAGTGAAAATCTGCCTAAGTTACCAGCGTTGAACATCAATGTTCATGAGGATTTGTATCATATGAGGGCTTTCTAAAAAGCACAAGAGCCTTCCATAACTCAACCTGAGCAGGGAGATATGATCCCCTCAAAATCACTATTTCCAACTGCCTTGTACAAGGCAGATTTTGTGCATTTGCTCGATTTGGCCAAATTAGGCAACTCCAAGCCTTGTCATCCACTTGGACACATCAGAGGATAAAACAAAAGGAGAATGATCTGATCCCCAAGCCTTCAAAGTCCAAAGATCTACACATAGCCATAATAAACCTAAAAAGGCCAAAATGGTGCCAACACTCCAATTTTGTTTCCAAGCATTCAATGGATGCACCAAGGTGGCATGGACTGACACATTCCTAACTGAATGAGTCAAGAATCAGCACTGAATCAAAGAACCATACGCCTGTGCCCTAACCTCAAGTCAATGGCTATAGGAGACTAAAGATTCCCTTGGATCAACATTGGCCAAAGGCCTGTACCAGTTGTCATTCACTATTGCTTACAAAAAAAACTTGTTCTACTATAAATAGAGCTCATTTGTGCTCAATTTGAGTACACAAAAGCACTACAACTGATGTTTTCCTCAAAATCTCCCTCTTTAGGCCAAAATGTCTTCTTTTGCAAGTCATCTCTGAGTTTTTGAGTTAGAGAGCAATTCCACCACAGCTCATGATCCAAATACATACAATATGTTATATCTAAGCTGTCTAAACACTCACTTGTGACCTGAAACACCAAAATCAGAAAATCCACTTCCAAAACCTCAAAATTGGACATTTTTGCATTTTCCAAGTCATGCCTTGATTCAGTCACTTCCAAAACCAAACAAGGCCTCAAACACACTCCAAATATCATCCTCAAACTGTCCCAATTGGTTTCCCTCATCTAGAACACCATTTGAGAGAGTTGCCATATTGGTCACTTTTGCCCCTTTTGCAAGAAAGAGCTAAAACTTATTCCTGAGGATTCCAACTGGTTTTGATCATCCTAAAAGCTTCTAAGGGATCAATAAAGAGTGTCCAAAGCATTGGATTACTTCTGGCACAAGGATCTTGACAGTTAGCACACAAAACTCCAAGAGGTAAGTGCATCACAACTTGAACTCGTTGAATTATGCATTCCTTTGATGTCCATTGATCATAAACATCTCATACATGTTGTATATGTTGTGTTTGAACCAATTTGCCCTGCTATTGTTGAATGATGAGTGAGATAGCATAGAACATGCAAATATAGGCCTATTTTGAAACCACTATCGAGTTTTAAAATAGGGACACTTTCTGAAATTCCAAAAGTATCATTGGATTCCTCATGAAATTCTAGGCCAGATGCACCTAAATTTTGTCTAAATCCATGGAGAAATGAGAAAGTTAGAGGCTTCACGTAAATTGCCAAAACTTGCCTTGCCTTGGCCTTGGCCAGGCCTGAAAACAAGGCACCCAATATATGCACATGGGGTGGTTTTGATACACGGATGTATCACTACCCCAATGGTAGCGCGCATGTGTGTTTGTGTATGAGGTCGTGGGTTCAAACCCCACCTAGACCTTTTTTGCTACCTTTCCACATTTTTGCTATTTTTAATATTTTTATGGTTTTTGATAATTAATCCAAAAATTAATTTCTTTCTCAATTTTAATTATTTTTTATTGATTCTTTTTTTTGAAAATTCACAAAAATATTAAAATATTTTATTCCATGAAAATTTTACAAAAATATTATTTATTTCATATATTTGATATTTTTGTAAAGAATTATATTTTTATTTGTTTTTTAGACATTAAAAATATTTCTTTCTCTTGGTTTTGCAAAATTCAAATGATTTTTAAATCATCCCATGAATGAAACATGATTTTCCAAATATAAATCCAAGATCATAACTTTTTTTCACATGTTTGATTATTTTATTTGAATTAAAATACATTTTAAATAAAAAAATTAGGGTTTTGATCATTATCACCTTAACAAATATTTTCAAACATTTTTGGGCCGCTATTAGAGTGTAAGACCCAATCCCCTTTTAACCAAAACCTTTTGCACCTCAGTCATTGTATAAGACCCACTGTTTTTTCAAAAACCTCGGCGCGATCGTCGCCTTTTCAACAAAATAATTTGGGCCTCTCCTAGATTTGTAAGCCCCATCACTTGTACAAAAATAAACTTTGGGCCTCTTCTTGAGTTGTAAGACCCAACCCTCTTTGAAAATAAATAATTTTTGGGCCCCAGTCATTGTATAAATCCCAATACAATTTTCATAACAACGGTGCGATCACTGGTATATCTTAGCCTCCCCTTTAAGTATAAGCCCCAACAATCTTTTCAAAACAACTTACCGTTTGATTTAGATTTAAACTCATAGTTATTATCAAAACTTTTTTTAATTTCTTGAACAACTAACCATACAGCTGTTACAATGGAAGCTTGCTTGCGTCTAAGTTTTATCAGCTTTCTTTACATGCTTTCAAATATATATATATATTTGTTTGTATTGCTGGAAGCTTGCTCACCTGTAAGTCCTTCTTTCATATCCTTTTAAATACTTGTCATATATCAACTGTATATATACTTGTATATTTGCTTAATGTTTTCCCCGAGAACTAAGTCTAGAATTAGGCAAAGCCAGTTGGTCACTCTTAAATACAGTCAAAACTAGTTCCCCATAGGAATTCCAGATACAGTTTTTCCTTCTCTTGGGCTTAAACAATATGGAACGAAGACAAAGGCATTATTCCCAGTGAAACTTTTCTCAGACTGTCACTATTAGAAATTGTCAAAGAAGTTCATTTCCGCAGAGAGGATTAATTCCCGGTGAAACCTCTCTTGAATTTCTTCAAACCCTAGAACTGTTCACTAAAGAAAAGATTATTCCCGATGAAACTTTTCTTGAACTTTTCTTAGGTTTGGGACCCACAGGCTTCCTAAAAGCATCCCCGCCTTCTCTTGGGCTTTGTACAAGGACCCTCTGGCTTCTTAGAAGTTCTCATTCCTCCTCTTGGGCTTAATACAAGGACCTTGAAGACCTCTTAAAGGTATATGACATAACTTAGTCATCCTTTGCTAGAGCAGTCTTTCCAGTGTCAAAACATCAAACCATTTTAGGGTTAATTCTCATCCCTTAAAACACCTGTCTCCTCTTGGGCATCATACAAAGATAAACTCTTTCATACTAGTAGACTTGGACAGTCTAAATCTCCTCTTGGATCTCAAATACATTCTCAAGTTCCCTACAAACACAGTAAAAAACCCTGGTCATTTAACCAATTTCCAGTGGAGGTAAAACTCTCACTTCAAATTTCCCCAGCTAGGGTCAGCTTATCATCAGAACCTCAAGGCATCTGATCCCTAAACTCTTCTATAAATCCTCAACAAGAGTTGATACCCCATTTTGGACCTGCCTCTGGATCTCAATAATCCTCAGCAGAAGCCAACCTCCTCTTAGGCTTTGTATAAGGATTTTCCTCAGCAGAATTAGCCCCAACAACACCCTTTTGTTGAGCCCATCTTCTTTATTAAAACACTGTCTTGTTGAGTTAACCCTTTTTAGCCTCAGTCTTGGGCTTTGTACAAGACAAACAAAGCACTCTCTTGTTGAGTCAATCACCTTAATGCACTCTCTTGTTGAGTCAACCTTTTTCAGGCTCCTCTTAGGGTTTGTATAAAAAAATTTCCCAGCTGAGTTAGCTTCAAAAGGACTCTCTTGTTGAGTCAATCACCTTTCAAAGTACTCTCTTGTTGAGTCAATCACCTTTCCATACTCTATTGTTAAGTCAATGGTACCAAAAACACTCTCTTGTTGAGTCATTCTTTCACCCTCAATCTTGGGCTTTGTACAAGACATAGATATAAACTTTCTCCAACAAAGTCAAAATCTTCATAACCTTCTCTTAACATTGGGACAAATATCTTCCCCAGCGAAGTAAATTCCTCCTAGCCTTCTTTAAGGCTTTGAGAAATAATATCCTTAAGCAGAATCAATTTCCTTTTTCAGCCTCCTCTTAGGCTTTGTATAATGATTTTCCTCAATAAGGTCGGCCTCAATCTTGGGCTTAGTACAAGACACCTAAAAATCCTTAGCTGAGTCAGTTAACTACTTTTCAGCCTCAATCTTGGGCTTTGTACAAGACACCAAATAAAATACTCTCTTGTTGAGTCAGTCTAATTCAGCCTCAATCTTGGGCTTTGTACAAGACACCGTATAAATCTCTCCAATAGAGTCAGTTTCCCCTTTTAACCTCAAGCTTTAGCCTCCTCTTAGGTTTTGTATAATGACATCCCCAAAAGAGTCAGTCTCTTTTTAGCCTCAATCTTGGGCTTTGTACAAGACAGATAAACACTCTCTTGTTGAGTCACTCTTTTCTAGCCTCCTCCTTGGCTTTGTATAAGGACTTCCCCAGTGGAGTCAATCAATCTCTTAGCTTCAACCTTGGGCTTTGATCAAGGCACACAAAAATCAACATCCCCTCAGAGGAAATCAAAATCTCTCTGTAGGAAAACATTTCTTTGTGTTATCACACATCAAAACAGATAAATCAAAACAAAACCCATTCCCAGATAACTGCTATAAGTGGCACACTTATGGATTCAAAAATTCAAGTTGTCGTCCATCTCTTATCCTGGCAAACTTTCTCTTTCATCTAATTGTTGTAAGTGGCAAGCCTCTAGATTATTTACATCCAAGCCGATGTCCCTCTCTTAGCATAAAAGACTCCTAAGGAAAAATGGCATTGCTCAACACTGAGTTAATGTTTTCCCCTTCAGGACAAATCCCCGTAAAGGAAATTATGGCATTGCTGGATTCACATATCCCAGTTAAAGTAACCCTCCTTTATAAACAGTCACCCAATAGTTGTGATAAACAGACGAGATGTCTCCCTTTAGAGATGACAATTTCTCTCTCACTCAAACCTTTTAGCTTCAATCTTGGGCTTCGAACAAGACACAAATGAACTTTTTAGCTTCAATCTTGGACTTTGAACAAGACACCAAAACATCATCTTTTTCCTCCCATAGAATAGGAGGAACTACGATTGCTCTGATTTTCCTGTTTCTTTAAACGGGAATACGTAGGCATAAGATTGCAAAATCTTAGCGAGCATACCAAAAAAAAACTTTAGGTCTAGTACCTTCATACTAATCAAACACTCTAGATCCAATACCTTCACACCGATCAAAACTGAGGTCTAGTACCTCACCAAAACCATCAAAAACTCACTCTCTCTCTCATATCTTCCAAAGAAGAAACTTTCCCAACCCATAATAGATAAACACAATCAAGTATAAAAGTAGAACCTATTGCTAACAACTTGTGGATAACCACATATAGGATGGGTAATTGACAACTCCCCATTGTATAACCTGACTCTGAACTCCCCGACTCTCTCTTTAAGCATTTGTTCAATTAAACATTCGTGTGCAAGGTTAGATTTAGATAGCTTCCCTTACCCTTCCAGCTTCACGGGATAAATAAGAAATCAAAAAGTAGCACCCCACTCCTACCATTGCGGTGAGGAACCTAACGGTGATAAGGTGGTCGCGTCACCGACAAAAATCGCACGCTACAGCATGGCGGAGAAAACGTTGTTGAGAGAGAAAGACGAGGCGTGCGACAAAGTTGATAGTGGGAGCTGAAGGTTTTGTGGTGTGAGGTAAAATTCTCCTTGCCTTGTTTAAGGCAATGAGTATGTTAGGTTAGAGTTCCCGAACGTGGATCGGGTCTATGCTCCATGGAATTGCTTCTCATACCTTCCTTTTGCCTACTGCACCTCCCACCTTCTTTCTTAGTTTAAGCTGATTTAGTTTAGGTTAATTTTTTATTAGGAATTAATTTTAATTGAATTCTTAACTAACTTTTATTCTTAGCTAGTTGTTAAAATTTTGATTAATTTTTTTAATTAGAAGATAATCTTAGATTTAATTTTTGATTAATTTTTAATCTTAGTTTTTATTAAAATGTTGATAAAGTTCGTTCTTAATTTTGTTTTTAGCTTCGACTAATTCTTGATGCAAATTTTGATTAAATTCTAATCCTAGTTTTGAATTTTAATTTTGATTAAATGTTGTTCGAATATTTAATTTGATTACTTAGGATTAATTCTTGATGTTTTGAGTGATTTTGGATATTGATATTTCTTGATAAAATCTTGTGAATCTCCTAATTCTTTTTGTCATGATTTTGATGCCTATCTGTAGCGAGCGGTTTTTGTCGGTGACACGACCACCTTCTCGCTGGGTTTTTCTCACCGCAATGGTAGGAGGGGGTGCTACTTTCTGATTTCTTATTTATCCCTTAAAGCTGGAAGGGAAAGGGAAGTTATCTAAAACTAACCTTGCACGCGATAGTTCAACTGAACAAACGCTTAAAAGAGATTGGGGGGTCCGGGTTAAGTTATACAATGGGTAGTTGTCAATTACCCATCCTATATGTGGTTATCCGCAGGATATCAGCTTTAGGTTTCGCTTCGTAGTTGATAGTGTTTAATAGTTAATGGGTTGGGAAAGTTTCTTGGAAAGTATGAGTGAGTGACGGAGTTTTTGTTGATGTTTTTGGTAAGGTACTGGACCTAAGGATTGATTGGTATGAAGGTACTAGACCTAGGGTTTTGGATTAGTATGCTCGCTAAGATTTCACAATCTTATGCCTACGTATTCCCGTTTAAACGAAACAGGGAAATCAGAGCAATCGTAGTTCCTCCTATTCTAAGGGAGGAAAAAGATGTTTTGGTGTTTTGTTCGAAGCCCAAGATTGAAGCTAAAAGGTTTATTTGTGTCTTGTTCAAAGCCCAAGATTGAAGCTAAAAGGTTTGACTGAGAGAGAACTTGTCATCTCTAAAGAGGTATTGTTGATTTTTGTGTGCCTTGATCAAAACCCAAGGTTGAAGCTAAGAGGTTGATGGACTCCACTGGGGAAATCCTTACCCACATCCTAAGAGGAGGCTGGGTAACACCAACTCAACAAGAGAGGGTGTATATTGGTGTCTTGTACAAAGCCCAAGATTGAGGCAAAAAAAGAGACTGACTCTTTGGGGATATCATTATACATAGCCTAAGAGGGGGCTGAAAGTTTGACATTTTGGGGAAAATGTTCTATCTGTCTTGTACAAATCCCAAGATTGAGGCTAAAAGGATTTTGACTCCGCTGGGGAGGTTTGTATGTATCTTGTGCAAAGCCCAAGATAGGAGGTGAAAAAAAGACTGACAATGTGGGAAAGAAATCTTATTCTGTCTTGTACAAAGCCCAAGATTGATGCTGAAAGATACTTTACTGACTTGGCAGAGGATATTTTAAGTTTCTTGTACAAAGCCCAAGATAGAGGCTGAAATGAGTTTGACTCTACGGGAGAGTACTATTTGTCTTGTACAAAGCCCAAGATTGAGGCGGAAACGAGTTTGACTCTGCTTGGGAAATCATTCCTCGAAGCATAAGGCTGGGAGGAATTGACTCTGCTGGGGAAGTTATTTGTCCCGAGCTTAAGAGAAGGTTAAGATGATTTATGTCTTGTACAAAGCCCAAGATTGAGGCTAAAAAGGTTTTGACTCAACAAGTGAGTGTTTTTTATCTGTCCTGTACAAAGCCTAGGATTGTGGCTGAACAAGTTGGAGAAATCATTATACAAAGCCTAAGAGGAAGCTAACTTGTGCTAGGGGAAATATTTTTACCAATCCAAAGGGAGGTTGGAAAAGATAGACTCAACAAGTGATTATTTTTATCTATCTTGTACAATGCCCAAGATTAAGGTTAAAAGGGTTGACTCAAAAAGAGAGTCTGGAACGTGATTGACTCAACAAGAGAGTCTGAAGAGTGGTTGACTCAACAAGAGAGTCTGAAAAGGTGATTGACTCAACAAGAGAGTCTGAAAAGGTGATTGACTCAACAAGAGAGTCTGAAAATGTGATTGACTCAACAAGAGAGTCTGAAAAGTGGTTGACTCAACAAGAGAGTCTGGAAAAGTGATTGACTCAACAAGAGAGTCTGAAAAGGTTAGCTCCGCTGGGGAGAATCATTTGTACAAAGCCCAAGACGAGGCTGACTGTGCTGAGGAAGGATCCTTATACAAAGCCTATGAGGAGGCTATCTTCTGCTGGGAATTATTGAGATCCCGAGGCAGGTCCAAGTGGGGAATCAACTCCTGCTGAGGATTACAGAAGAGTTGATAAATCTGAAACCTTGAGGTTATGATTTGAGATAGTGTTATACTAGTGATCGACTGTCCCTGGCAGGGGGATTTTAGGAGAGAGACTGGGTTTTAGAACCCACAAGTTTTAGCTCTGCTGGAGATTAATCCAGAATCCAGGGTTTCTTCCTATGTTTGGAGGGACTTGAGAATGTCTTTGAGACTCAAGAGGATTAGATTGTCCAAGTCTACCGGTGTGGAAGAGTTTTATCTTTTGTATGATGCCTAAGAGGAGGCAAAATCTTTTAAAGGATGAATATCAACCCTAAAGTTAGTCTGAGGTTTTGACTCCTTTTTAGAAAGACATCTCTAACGAAGGATGACTAAGTTCTGCCCTATACCTTTAGGAGGTCTTCAGGATCCTTGTATTAAGCCCAAGAGAAGGCATGAGAACTTATAAGAAGCCGAAGGGTCCTTGTACAAGGCCCAAGAGGAGGCGGGATACTTTTAGGAAGCCTGTGGGTCCCAAACCAAGAAAAGTTCAAGAAATGCTATTCACCGAGAATAGATCATTTAGTGAAAGCTCTGAGGTTTGAAGAAACTCAAGAGATGCTATTCACCGAGAATAGATCAACTCCGGGGAGTATAATTTCTTTGACAATTTCTAGGGGTAACAATCTGAGAAAATGTTCACGAGGAATAATGTCTTTCTCTTTGTTCCATATTGTTTAAGCCCAAGAGAAGGCAAGACTGTGTTTGGAAATCCTATGGGGATCAAGTTTTGACTGTATTTAAGAGTGACCAACATGGCTTTACCTAGTTCTAGACCTAGTTTCCAGGGAAAAATCTAAATAACTATAATAGTATATATACAATTGATATATGACAGGTATTTAAAAGGGTATGAAAGAAGACTAACCATGCACAACTTCCCACAATACAGTTATATATATTTCACATGTATTTAAAAGAATGAAAGAAGACTCACAGTGTGCAGCTTGCCACAATACAGATATATACATTAAAGCAGGTAAATGAAAGCGGATAAAACTTACAGGTGAGCAAGCTTCCATGCTGTATTGTTAGTTGTTCAAAGAAATTAAAGAAAGTTTTGATAACAACTGTATATTTGAACCTAAATCAAAAGGGAAGTGGTTTTGATAAGATTGTACCGGGACTTATGCAATGACTGAGGCACAAAAGGTTTTCTGTACCAAGGTATGGGTCTTACAACTCAAGGAGAGGCCTAAAGATTATTTAAAGAAAATAAATGGGACTTACAACACGAGGGTAGGCCCAGATGAAAATAGTTTGAAAACGACAATCTCGTCGAAGTTTTCGAAACTGCATTGGGGCTTATACAATACACTGAGGCCCAAATTATTTTATTTACAAAGAGGTGGGACTTACACCCTATAAAGAGGTCCAAAAGTGTTTTTAATAAAATGAATGAGACTTATAGCTCGAGGAGAAGCCCAAGTAATTTGATTTTGAACTGGCGATCGCGCCGAGGTTTCTGAAAATGTGTTTGGACTTATACAATATCTGAGGCCCAAAAATTGTTTATTTACAAAGGGGTTGGGTCTTACACTCTATTAGAGACCCATGAGTGTTTGAAAAAGATTGATGAGGGTGGAATCAACCAAAACCCTAATTTTGTTTAAAAATGGAATTAATTTTGTTAAAAAAATAATAAACATTATTGAAAACATGTAAAAAATGAGTGGTGGTCTTGGATCAATGTTTCTAAAATCATGTTTTTGTCCACAAAATGATTGAAAACCATTTAAGTTTGGAAAATCAAGAGAAAGAAAATTTTCAAAATGTTGAAAACAAATAAAAATTAATTCTTTTCAAAAATATCAAATATGTGAAATAAATAATATTTTTGGGGAATTTTTGTAAAATAAAATATTTTAACATTTTTGTGAATTATTAAAAAAAGAATCAACTCAAAATCATTAAAATTCAGAGAAAATTTAATTTTTGAATCAATTAAATAAAATCACAAAAAATTCAAATATTCAAATATTTGAAAAAGGGCGCCAAGAACATCTTGTTCTTGCCCGCGTGCCCTGTTTTGCCCAGATTTGCGTTTTCTCATCCATCTCACTGAATACTTGATGGAATCATACAATCCACATATCAATTTGAAGGTCGTGGCAGCAAAAGCAGTTTGATTTTTGAGTTAGAGGTGTTACAGATGAGTTGTGATGATCTGAACAGCGTCCCTACACCATATGGAGTGTGTTTGAAAGCTTGGATTGATTTGAAATGAACTGGAACAGATTATGGCACCTCAATTGCAACTTTGTTGAAACCTTGAGCAAATGGATGATGATTTCATGAATTTGGTGTTCCAGTTGTTGGTTTAGTGTTTGATCAGCTCACATATGATGTTTATGATGTGTGTGTGTGTGATTGGTTTGGTTGGAAACACATTCTAATTCAAAACCCGATAGTAACTTGCATTAGAAGGAATTTTTGGAAGTGATAGTGTGATTTTGAGAAAGGCAAGTGTTATAGGCCTTTGGTGTACTCAAACTGATCAGAAATGAGGTATATTTATAGTGTGTCAAGTTTATTGTGGCATCAATAGGGAATGGCAACTGCAGCAGGCCTTTGGCCAATGTGGATCAAATGGAATCTCAAGTCTCCTCTAGCCATTGACTTGAGGTTTGAGCACAGGCCTATGGTTCTTTGATTCAGAGCTTATCCTTGACTCATTCAGTTAGGAATGCATGAGTCCATGCCACCTTGGTGTATCCATTAAATGCATTCCGACAAAATTGGAGTCTTTAGGTTTGGCATGCTACTTGTGGAATCTTGGACTTGGGAGGCTGATAGATCAGTGCTTGTCCCTTGGTTGTTCCCCCTTGAGGTGTGCAGATGGATAACTATGCTTGTTGTTGCACAATTTGATCAAATCGAGCCCTTATGCACAAATTTTCCTTGCCAAGACAGTTTGCAGCAAGGCATGTTGCAGCTGTCATAACTCCTATCTCAGGTGGGTTTTGATGGAGTTCTTGAGCTTTTTGGAAAGCCCTCATATGACACAACACATGTGGGATCATAGTTTGTCTTGAAACTTTTTGGATCCAAGTGAAAAATGTCCCTAAATTTTGAAAAAAGTAAGACAGATTCTGACTTAGTGAAAATTTCACTATGTGTTGGAAAAAGTGGCATTTCATGTTTTTAGCCATTTTGATCACTCCATAATTAAAAATCCATGAGGAATTGGAATGAGATGTAGTTGACACTTTTAAAGTATGCCATGAGAGCTACAAATCCAGCTTTGGACCATCCAAAATGGTTGCTTAGATCTCAAGTTATGATGCTTGGAAGTTGGTACCCTAACCACTTTGTTTCATAACTTAGAAAAATTCTAAGTTTTTTATGGTTACCCCTTTTACAAGTTAACTCACTTTTCTTGATTTTTCTTGATGAATGATGATTCCAATCACACATTAACATTATGTTAGGGTTAAGGAACCTTGGTTGACCAAAAAATCAAAAAGTCAAACTTTGACTTTTTGTACAGTTGACTTTTTATCAGATGAAATCCAAACTGTGCGATCCTTTGTGAAATCAAGTCCTTGACCTAAATCAAACCTAATGGATGGACTCCATAGGTGATATAGGGTGTATTGAATCATGTCCCAAGGTTTGAGAGCATGTCTTGGTCAAAAGTCAAAGGTACAATTGACTTTTCCCTCAAAACCCTAGTTGTGGTCCAGATGAAAATGAAACTTGTGAATCAAGTTTCTTGGGTTAATCCATTGTTGCAAATGGATAAATGTAGTATTAGAGACCATCAAATCATGTCCTGAGGTCTTGGCTCATGTTTTGTCCTAAAAGTCAACTTAGGGGTGAATTAGGTCAAGAAACCCTAATTCCTGATTTTTTGGTAAATGCATCCCCTGAGGTTAAATTGACTTGATGATTGGGTCCATGAGGTCCCTTGGAGTATCTTGAGTTATGTTTTGAAGCATTGGCTCATGCCCAGAGGAAAATTTCCACCTGGAGGCCTTGGTCGACCAAAACCCTAATTTGGTGACACTGGCGATCTTGAGGCTTAATCCACTTGGAATGTAGCAACTTTGTGCTTGGTTCTTGATGTGGGAGTCCTCTTGATCCTTTATGGGTGTTGGAGAGTTTAGACAAGGTGAAGATCATGTCAATTCTTGATTGATCCTTTGTCTAAGTGCTCAGAGAGGGTTCATCCATATTGTGAGGATGGTTCACACAATGATGGGGAATCTTGGTGGTCAAAATTTGGGGTATGAAAGATGCCCCTATTTAATCTTCTTGGACCCGAAGGTGTGAATGGCGAAGATATTCGGGCATTTGGGGTGCAAGAGGAATAAAAATCAGAATACCCGAAATTTTGATGGTGGTTATGAATGGCAATTTGCTCTTCCATCTTTTTTTGCTAAGCAATGATGCTTAGAAAAGGTAAACTCCCCCCCGATCCTGCTTTACTACCAAGGATCTGGTATCAGTTTCTGATATAAACTTCCCCTCGATCCTGGTTTCCTACCAAGGAACTGGTCTAAGTTTCTGAAATAAACTTCCCCTCGATCCTGGTTTCCTACTAAGGATCTGGTCTAAGTTTCTGGAATAAACTTCCCCTCGATCCTGGTGATGTAATCCAATTTGTCAGCGAATCTTTCTGAGAAAAACTGCTATACTACTGAATCTTTAATTAAGAGGCTTTCTCTGAGGATTTTCCTTAATCCAGGAAAGAGAAGATATCATCTTTAATGGCGAAGAGTGACGTTTGTCGAAGGTTTTCTTTTCTTACAGAGGTTCAAGTTATTAAAGTCGTCAAGGGTCGTCTCCAATCTAGAAATAAACTAGAGGAGAGATCGCTCCTATGATTTGGTTCCTGACGAGGAAAGGACTGACAACTCGATTGTGAGGACTTTTATCACTAGGGGACAAGACCAACTAGAGTGATAGTGATGCAATATGAATATGAATGTAAATCAATAATGCATGATGTATGTATGTTTATGCTGACAAAACTGACGCGACATATAGACTAATAGATGAACACAACTGGATACTCGGGCACTGCAGGGGATGGAAAGTATCATCTGGTCCAAAAATAGCAATTTTGCCTTGCTTAGGGGAGATAGTCCCTGTGGGGAACAATCGTTGGTCGGACTTAGGAGGTAAGAGCTCTACCGGGGATGTCAGATGGAATATTCACATCTGACATAGTTGATCCTTCATTCAGGAGCACTGGTTTAGAAGGAGTACTTTGATTCTGCACTTTGAGGTTCAAACACCTTTGGAGAAGCGATCGATGTTCTTTCGATGTTCAACGGTCAAAAGAAATTGCCATCTTTATTTTAAAGCCGAAAAAATTTGACAAGTAAATTCATTTTTGTTTTATTTCAAGAATCGTTAATCATGTTAAAATGTGGTTCCGTAAAGCTAAAACAAATAAGAATTGCAAACAAAAGCACTAGGGCTCAAATTTTATTGATAGGATGGAAATTAGCCAAGCGCATGATTCCATATAGTATTTACAAAGTTTAGAAAATGGTAATTTAAGGGAACCGGGCTACATTGAAACATAACGACTATTATCCTTCTACCAACTTTAAATTCCGGACATTCTGAGCTTCCGTCGAAGATGACCTTGACTGGAGTTTTCTTATGGATGGTGCGGCTGCTGAGAAGTTGAACTGATCAGACGTAGTTACTTGCCATTAATCCCTAACTTTTGCCTTGATTGCACTTTGAGACTTCCAATCCACCGGGATGATTTTTGCTTATGTCTCTAATTTTTGCCTGGACCGCCCTTTCGGGTTTTCAATCCACCGAGACATTTTTTTTTTAGTTTAGGCGAAGTATTTCTTGACTACGTCAACATTCGTGGGGTAGGCAAATTCCTCTCCGTCCATGGTTGTGAGTCTCAAGGCGCCGCCTGAGAAAGTTTTCTTGACCATATAGGGGCCGTCATAATTCGGAGTCCACTTGCCCCGGGAATCAGTGAGAAATGATTGTATCTTCTTGAGCACAATGTCTCCTTTCCTGAAGGCGCGAGGTCAGACCTTTTTGTCAAACGCCTTCTTCATTCTTTGCTGATACAATTGACCATGGCATAGAGCCTTTATTCGTTTTTCTTTGATCAGATTCAGTTCGTCGTGCCGACTTTAACACCATTCAGCTTCTGTTAGCTTAGATTCCATCAATACCCGGATTTCTAGGATCTCTACTTCTATGGGAAGTACTGCTTCTTTGCCATATACTAGAGAGAAAGGGGTTGCCCCTGTTGAAGTGCGGACAGATGTGTGATAACCGTGAAGAGCAAAGGGTAGCATCTCGTGCCAGTCTTTGTAGGTTACAACCATCTTTTGAACAATCCTCTTGATGTTCTTGTTAGCCGCTTCTACCGCTCCGTTCATCTTAGGTCGGTAGGGAGATGAGTTATGGTGTTCGATCTTGAATTCAGCGCACAACTCTTTCATCATCTTATTGTTGAAGTTGGATCCATTATCAGTAATGATCTGGCTAGGAACACTATAACGGCAGATGATATTGTTTTTTATGAATCGGACCACCACTTGTCGGGTTACATTGGCGTACGATGCTGCTTTGACCCACTTGGTGAAGTAGTCAATGGCTACCAGAATGAACCGATGTTCGTTCGAAGCCTTGGGTTCAATCATGCCAATCATGTCGAGTCCCCATATGGAAAAAGGCCATGGGGAAGAGAGAACTTTGAGATGCGTTGGCGGTACATGGATTTTGTCGGAGTATATCTGACACTTGTGACACCTCCTCATGTACTTGTAGCAATTGGATTCCATGGTAAACCAGTAGTACCCTGCTCTCAGAATTTTTCTCTCCATTGTGTGTCCGTTGGCATGAGTGCCAAAGGATCCTTCGTGAATTTCTTTCATCAGCATGTTTGCTTCGGGTCTGTCTATACATCGAAGCAAAACCATGTCAAAGTTTCTCTTATAGAGTGTATCACCGCTCAGAAAGAAGCTACCAGCCAGTCTTCTGAGAGTTTTCCTGTCTTTTCTGGATGCCCCAGGTGGGTACTCTTGCTTTTGAAGGAAGCATTTGATATCGTGATACCAAGGTTTGTTGTCTATGACTGCTTCGATCGTGAAGATATAGGCGGGCCACTGAAGGCGCATTATGTCAATCTTAGGTATGTCATTCCATTGACCTACACTAAGCATGGAAGGGAGAGTGGCTAATGCATCAGCCATATGATTCTCTTCACGAGGGATATGATGAAACTCGATTCTGTTGAAGAATGGTAACAACCTTCTCGCATAATCTTTGTAAGGAATTAGTTCGGATTGGTATGTGTTCCAATCTTATTTTATCTGATTGATAACCAGGGCTGAGTCGCCATATACATCCAAGTTCTTAATCCTTAAGTTGATCGCTTCTTCACTTGAATGTTACAAGCTTCGTATTCGGCCTCGTTGTTTCTACACTTGAATGTTAGTCTGGCAGTGAAAGGAATATGGGGACCGTAAGGTCTTATGATGATTTCCCCAATTTCGTTTCCGTAATAATTGACAGCTCCGTCAAAGATTAGTCCCCATTGGGAACCTGGTTCTAGCTCTTCACTGGGTAGCGGTTCATCGCAATTTTTCATTTTCAAATACATGACATCTTCATCTAGGAAGTCAAATTTAACTGATTCGTGATCGTCAATCGGTTGATGAGCCAAATGATCGGCTAAAATTCTTCCTTTAATGGCTTTCTGAGCGTGGTACTTGATGTCGTATTCTGATAACAACATCTGCCAATGGGCGATCCTTCCCGTGAGAGTAGGCTTTTCAAAGATATACTTGATTGGATCCATTTATGAGATTAACCAAGTAGTGTGATGAATCATATACTGGCGGAGACGTTTGGCTGCCCAAGCCAGAGCACAATAAGTTTTCTCAAGCATAGCGTACCGACTCTCGCAGTCAGCGAATTTCTTGCTCAGATAGTAGATGGAAGAATCTTTTCTTTTTGTTTCATCATGTTGGCCAAGTACACAGCCCATGGAGTCTTCCAAGACTGTTAGGTAGATGATTAATGGTCTTCCTTCCACTGGAGGTGATAGAATCGGTGAGTTCAACAGGTATTCCTTGATACTGATGAAGGCGGTTTAGCAGTCTTCTGTCCAAACGCAGTCTTGATTCTTTTTGAGTAATTTGAAGATCGGCGCACATGTCGCGGTCATGAGGAATATATATCTGGAAATGTAGTTCAAACGTCCCAGGAATCCCCTGACTTGTTTTTCAGTCTTTGGAGAAGGCATTTCTTGAATGGCCTTGACCTTGTCAAGATCAACCTCAATTCATTTCTGGCTGACGATGAACCCTAAAACTTTTCTCGAGCGGACACCGAATGTGCACTTATTGGGGTTCAAGTGGAGTTTGTATTTTCTCAGACGCTCGAATAGCTTTGACAGGTGGGTCACATATTCCTCTTCTGTCTTAGATTTGGCAATCATGTCATCGACATATACCTTGATTTCTTTGTGTATCATGTCATGAAAGAGAGTAGTCATGGCCCTTTGATAGGTTGCCCCGGCGTTCTTCAAATCGAATGGTATTACTTTGTAACAAAAAGTGCCCCATGGGGTGATGAACGAAGTTTTCTCCATGTCTTTTGGCGCCATTTTAATTTGACTATAGCCCGAGAATCCATCCATGAAGGAGAATACTTTGAACTTTACTGTACTGTCTACCAGCATGTGAATGTGTGGTAAGGGAAAATCATCCTTTGGACTTGCTTTGTTTAGATCCCTGTAGTCCACACACATTCTGACCTTTCAGTCCTTTTTTGGAACTGGCACGATGTTGGCTAACCATTGAGGATATTCTTATGTGGCGAGGAAACCTGCGTCAATCTGCTTCTGTACTTCCTCTTTGATTTTGATGGCCATGTCTGGATGAGTCCGTCTCAACCTTTGTTTTACTGGCAGAAATTCCGATCTCAACGGTAGATGATGTTCCACAATGTTGGTATCCAACCCTGGCATATCCTGATAAGACCAAGCGAATACATCGGGAAATTCTTTAAGAAGCTTTATCAAACTTCCTTTGACAGTTGGACTGAGCAGTGCCCCAATCTTGACTTCTTTTCTCTCTTCTCCTAAACCCAAGTTTACCGTTTCCAACGGCTCTTTGTGAGGTTCAATGGACCTTTCCTCTTGTTTGAGTAATCGGGAGATCTCTTCTTAAATTCCTTCGTCATTTTCTTCTTCAGCCTCCAATACCGGGAATTCAAAGTTGGGAGAAGGCATTGGATCGTATGTTTCAATGGGGTTTAAAACAAGTAATCTGTATGACATGATGATTTGTTTTTAGAAGAGATAGAGAGAATGCAAGATTGTGTGCAGTGTATTTTTTGATAACTGCTTGTTTTTATTATTTGAGTTGCTTTTTAGGATTACCATTTTCTGAAAAAGCGAAAAGAGAAAACAGCAATAAATGCGGAAATTGCAGAACGACGTTATTTTATTTATGATCTTTTCGATTCTTGAAATTACAGCCCTATAAAACAAAACTCTGTCGCTTTGGGTAAAGCGAAGAGAATACATTTACAGAAAGTGGGCCATTATCAAAACATCCATTTCACTTGGGCAGGGTGAAAGTTTAAAATAAAGACGGCAATTACTTAGACTTATGAACGCCTTTCAGAACGTCGACAACAACCCATTGGCGGCGAACTCCTCGGTGAATCACAAAGTCTGGTACCTTCTTTCTTGACTTGTCTTCAGAAATAACGCTGATTTCTGGTGGAGTAGGATCATTGGAATCTGTTTTCCAGGCATAGTTGTCGTAGACAAACTCTTCTGTTGTATCTTGCATAGTGTTTGTACTCTCAGGTAAATCTCCCCATCCAATTGGCTGAATGTCTTCGAGCCTGATTCGAGAGCTTTCAGGAGTGGTGTAATTGACCAAGAAGTTGAACTTACCACTTGGTTGTCCTAAGGCGTCCCACACTTCTTTGGAACTGGAGGAGTCATCCCTTTCGATGATATTAACCTCAGGAAAAACATAGTTGATGAATTCTAGTCCTACAATCTTTGTAAATTCATCGTCGTGCTGGGTATTTTCTGAATGCCCTGAGTGTTGATCCCATGACATGGTGGGGATGCAGGTATTATTTTCAATAATGCTCAGTTGATATGCATCGTTGGGCTGAATTTCTTGCCCCAAGTCTCCCGGGTACGGCTGCCAGATAGGCAGGCCATCCATTGGGCCATAATAGTCTGGTCAAAGGTTTCTTTCATCAGTGTCCTCCTCTAATGAGTTTGGTGGAGCACGACATCCTTCTGGATCAAAATCTCCATATATCATCTTGACATCTGACCTTGGTATAAATCTCGGACTCTGTGCGGGATAACAAAATGGCGTAGGTACCTCTTCCTAAGACATATAACCGTCTTTGTTAAGGTAGGACTTCCTTTCTTCATCTGTATCAGAGGAATCCCCCTCGTTGATGGTATGTACCTCTTGAGACACTGGGTGAAGGAAACCTCCACTGTGCAAGAAATCCTGAATGGGATGAAGACTTTCATCGTTAGTGGCAGTCTGGGTACAGGTTGAGGAAAAACTAAGACCCTTCTTTGTTTTGTTAATAGTAGGAATGATAAGTTGTCCCCATCCTTCGTATTGTTACTTTTGATCACTTCGAGAGCATCTCTGTACGTGGAAATTGACGTTCCTTTTTCTGATTGGTCATTGCTCACCGAAAGTGCTTGGAAATGGGTTCCAACAACCTCTTCTGGTTCTACATAAGTGGACGACAATAAGTTACTCACGATCAAGGCTTTTTCTCCCCAGACCATGACTAGTTGGTCGTTCTTGACGAACTTCAGGTTCTGGTGAAGTGTCGAAGTGACTGCCCCAGCCTCGTGTATCCAAGGCCTTCCTAACAAACAACTGTATGCTGCCCCAGATGTCCATGACCTAGAAAGTGACTTGGAAAGTGTGAGGACCAATAGTTATGGGAAGATCGACTTCACCGATAACTATTTTTCGGGATCCCTCAAATGCTTTAATGATGACCTTACTGCCCCTCATCGGAGATCCTTTAAATGATAGTCATATTAGAGTGGATTTCGGCATAACATTCATAGCCGATCTGGTGTCGACCAGTACACTGGCTAAAGCATCGTCTTGGCAGTTGACTGTAATATTGAGTGCCATGTTATGACTTTTTCCTTCTTATGGCAGTTCCTCATCACTAAACCCCAAGTTGTTGCAAGAAGTTATGTTGGAGATGGTGTTGTCGAATTGTCTTATTGTTACATCTTGTTCGACAAAGGCTTGCTCTAAGACTTTCTGTAGAGCCTCCCTGTGAGCTTCGGAACGGAGTAATAGAGATAACACATAGATTTTTGAAGGAGTTTGCAACAGTTGGTCAACGATGTTGTACTCACTTTTCTGGATGAGATCCAGCATCTCATCATTGTTCTTTGAAAGGTTGGGATCATTGGACTGACCGACTGACTGATTGAGAACTTCTGTTTGAGGTTCCTTTTCTTTGTTAGGTTATCCAACTCCTCGGTAGAAGATTCGACCGCTCCGTGTTACTTGACTAATGTCTGCAATATTCACGACGGAGGGTAATGGAACTTCTTTTCCATTCTCGATTGTTGTTGCACCGTACTTATAAGGGATAGCTTTATCAGACTTTTAAGGTACTGGTCCCGACAGATAAATAACTACAGGAGCCTTCTAATTTTTCTGACATCATAACCGGCCTCAATTGGTTCGAGGTTGAGAATTCTTGATTCACGGAGTAAAGGGATTATGGCGCATACATCCTTGGCCATTTCTCGCTTAGGGATTAAGACAACATCCTTGCCTCGATCAGGACTATATTTTGACGTTGAACCAGAACCTGACCATGGTTGAATCTTCTTATGGTCCAACTGACTTTGAGGGGCTGCTCGCACGAGGTAGCATCCTTGATTATTCTCCAAGCAAACTCTACAGCGCTCGTAGTTGTGTGGTGGAACCCGACCACGTCCGCTTTGTATGCAGTGTAACCTCACTAGGTATATTTCCATGGATCGAACGTCCTGATTGTGATGCCTAGTAGGGTTTCCGTTAATCATACTGATTTGTTGCGTGTCTTCATCTAGATAGATCGGAAGCCACCAGTGGTTTAACAAGTGTTGTAGTGTTCTTTGAACGAGTGCACATCCTTGGTCACTCTCCCGACACACTTTACAGTTCTGATAGTTATGTGAAGTCTGAAAACCGAGCTGGACTTGCTTAGCATGTAATTCCACCAAGCTCGTATTCATCAAACGAATATCGAAGATTTGAATCATGTTGACTTGATAATGGCTTCTATCGCGGTAATTCTGAATCCGTCCAAGATCCATCTGACGCTGGAGAGCCTTTTGTACAAAAGAGCATCCCTGATTATTTATCGAACAAATTAGACAGGAATCGTAATCGTGCCGTGGCAGATCAAGATGTTGGCTTTGCCTTGAGTGCATTTCCACCAAGTTGACATTCATCACATGGACGTCGTGGTTTGAATGATGTTGTAATTTGTATAAGTCATGTTGTCCTCACAAATTCGGTGATCCTGGATCCATCTGAGATCCATCTGTTCTTGCAAAGCTGATTGCACCACAGAACATCCTTGATTGTCTTTCGAGCAGATATCACACTGATGATAGTTATGATACGGTATATGACTGTATCCACTCTGCCTGCAATGCATCTTGACCAGGTTGGTTCCCAATAAGAGTACATCGTGAATTTGATAGTTGTGCTTAGACTCCTCCTCTATCAAATTTACCGCAAATTTCTCGTGTTGAGGCAACGAGTTCGTCTGAATATTTGGATTTGTATCCTTGAAGGATAAGACCCCGCTCCTGACAAGCTATTGTACACCGGACTTGAAGCTGAGACAATATTCTATGTTATGCCGTGGTCCTCCTTGATGGTAAGGACAAGTCTGATCCGTTTTGAACCAAAAAGGCAGATTTTCCGATACTGTAAGAGGAGACCTGGTTTGGACGTGCCCCTTGACTACTAGTAACTAAAACAGTTCTGCGTACAACATTGGTATAGGGTCAAACCCTGGTGGTCGCGTTGTACGGTTGTTATTGTACGGAGGACGAGCCTACTGAAGTGACTGTTGTGTCCTTTGCTGATATTGTTGTTGATTCGGTTGGCTCTGACCAACCTGAGGTTGATACGCAGGAACTGGCGCAGGGTTAATAGCAGGAGTTATAGCTGCTACTGGTTGGTAACGTCGCCGTTGCTTTCAGAGAGAGATATTGCCAATATCTTGCTCTTTTTTCTTAGGGAAAGAACTACCGTATCTTTTGGTACTGCTTGATGGTCCAACATCTTTGACCAATCGTCCTTCTCAGACAGCTTCCTCATGACGAACTCCCATGTTCACCATCTCGGTAAAGTCACTGGGCGCACTGGCGACCATTCTATCGTAGTAAAATGAGCTCAAGGTTTTCAAGAAGATCTTTGTAATCTCCTTTTCTTCAAGAGGTGGACAAATCTGAGCGGAAATTTCACGCCATTTCTGAGCATATTCCTTAAAGGTTTCCTTATCCTTCTGCGATATGGCTCTGAGTTGATCTCTGTCCGGTGCCATGTCCAGGTTATACTTATATTGTTGACAAAGCCAGCGCCAAGATCTCTGAAGGTGACGATCTTAGTGCGGCTTAATCCCATGTACCATTTGAGTGCGGCACCGGTTAAACTATCTTAAAAATAATGGATCAGTAGTTGTTGGTTCTCTGTTTGAGTTGACATCCTCCGAGCGTACATCACCAAATGAATTTGAGGGCAAGAGTTACTCTTGTACTTTTCAAATTCGGGCACCTTGAATTTGTGCAGAACTTTCGCATTTGGGACCAAACAAAGGTCTGCGGCGTCCTTTCAAAATAGATCCTGACTGCGAATGGCTTGCAGTTCCTTCTGCATCTCCAGGAACTGTTCCTAGAATTCCTTCATTTTATCGTTCATACTTTCATTTCCACCTGAAGGTATCTGTGGAATCTGTCCTTCCGGGACAGTGTGTACCACGGGTGGTGGTATAGTCATTACGGCAATGACTCTTGGTGCTTCCCTTTCCCAAAGTTTGTAACCTTCAAGAGCTGCTATCATGCCCCTTGCATCTTCGCTTTCCCGAAGTTTGTAACCTTCAGGCCCAGCGGCTCCTGCTGCAGTTTCTGGATTTTCCATGATCGGCGGAATATATCCGTCCGGTATATAGTTGGGTGGCATGCCCCAGGGACGATCTTTAGGCATGTTATACCGAGGATCATACGTCTCTACTATGGGCGTAGATGTGATCTCTGATATCACAGTCCTTTGTTTTTACCTCTGAGCTGTTGCCAGAGATTGCATGTCATTGTGAAGTTTCCTCAAATCTTCTTTCAGAGTGTCGATTTCTTCTCTCAACTCTCTATTCTCTTCCTCGAGATCATCCATTTTCTTTTGTCGATTGGCCAGAGTATTGTACGAATGAGACAGTTTGACTCTAGAACCGAGACACATCGTAGGTAAGAAGAATGCGTTATGTGAGAATGATGAATGATATGCAATGATTATATTAATTAATTTTTTTGTTTATTTAATTAAAAGAAACTTTGACAATTGGATTGCAAATATCATACAGTGGGGAAACCCCGTTTTATTGAATTTATAGATTGCGGAAATGGAAATACAGTAATTTACAAAGTGTTGCAAAAGGAAATGTCTAAACTTATGGATCCTGAGTCCTCTCTGAGGAGAGCTCAGGTGCTGGTTCTGGTATTCTCCTTTTCTTTGACTGGGGCTCATGAGCCGTTGTCGGGTTGTCATTCCTTTGCCAAGTGAAAGGAGCGAGCAAATTCCTTTGGTCTTCTTAATTTTCTACAACATGTTGCTCTAAAATCTCGATCAGGGCATCCTTTTCTTTTAACAGTTGTTGTATTTGATTACACTCCACATTGAGAATGTGGTACTTGTTCTTCCAAGATTTCTTCTCCTGTTGAACTTTGTTGAGAGTAACCTGAAGTTTTTCCATATTAGACATAAAATAAAGGACAGATTCCTTTAACAGAAGAACTTCTTGACGAGCGTAAGGCATCCTCAGCTTGAGAGATCTAGTTAGTACCCAGTGGAGATAAGGTTCCACAGAGATACAGTCTGGTTTTCCTAGAGACTCTCTTCCTTTCCTGTGAACATGTTTCCAAGCATGCACTATTTCTGTCTTTAGTGCCCTGTCATTTTCTCCTTCCTTGAAGAAAAGCCCTTTCAGATGAACATTACACGGGATATGTCTCATCGGGTATCCAAATTGACGATGAACTAAAACTGGATGATAGTTGATTCCTCATTTAATTCCTACAAGGGGTACATTAGGAAAGTTTCCACAATGGTCATTGATTCTGATCCCGTCATAGATTCGATTGTACCAGTCTATGTCAGAGTTGGTAAGAGACATGATTCTCTGCGACTAACGCAAAGTACTCTTATGATCCCAAAAAGCAGCAGACTTAGGCAAATGGGGCGTGAACCATTTGTATAGTAGGGTTACACAACATGTGATCATTCCTCCGCTGTACAAATTCCTCAAGTGTACAGAATGATAAGCATCTGCGAGCAAGGTTGGTTATGGATTTCCAATCAGAAATATCTTAATGGCATTGATATCAACGAAGCTATCAATGTTGGGAAACAGAAATAACGCGTAGGTGAGTAGTACAAAGATGCTCTTGAAAGCAGTCACGTTCCCTATACTAGCAAAGTACAGGGCTTTCTTTACTAAAAACTGAGCTGGTAAACCTTGGATTCCACCCTTAATGGTCATGTGAGCCCTGACTTCTGACTCGTCCAAATAGATTGCTCTGCAATGGTTTGATCCTTTGGAATTTCTTCCAGTCCAGAAAAGGGAGCTTGGTCAGTAATCGGCAAATCAGTCAGGTGAGAGTACTCCTCCAGTGTTGGTGCTAGTTGATAATCTGGGAACGTGAAACAGTGATAGACCGGATCGTAGAACTAAATGAGTGTGGACGGGATTCCTTCAATTACTTGGACCCTTAACAGAGACAACAGCCCTCCGTACTTAGCTCTGAAAGCATCAGGGTTGGTGATCATCCTTTCCAATCCTCTTAAATCCTCTAGTTTTGGAACCTTGAAGGTGTACTTGTGAGTCTTCCTTCTACCAAAATCCATGACGCAATCTTTCTCTCTGATATTTACAATCATTGTCTCAATTTAATTTGAAAAAGAGAGAGTAGAAGAGAAAATTTTTCTTTGTTTTAAGTTTTTTAATGAAATGAATGCATGAATGCAGCACACAAAAACATAGAAAAAACATGGGGTCAAAGGTTCGGTGTCATGAAGTCATGGCTCTACCCATCCCCAAAGGTTATACTAGTGATTCTTTGAACCTATCCGCAAAATCATTGACCCCTCTTGGGATAACAACAGCAGGCAGGTTCACCCGAGCGAGCTGCAATATCTTAGAGTGATCTCAAATGAGGGTAGTATCGCGTGACAACTATTTCCGATAGCTTCCGCACTACAAAATAGTAACATGGTCTCAGCCTACTAAATCCTCAGTTTCATGGACAACCACAATCGAACAATCTGCTTTCAACAACCGAAGTCGTATAGGCATTGAATCCGCAAAGAGTGTCTCCACTGATTCAATGGTCGACCGGGGTCTCTTATTTGGGAGTCACTCCCTGTAAGATTACTCGTCTAGTGCCATCACTTATCTTAGGTATCACTCAAACTTTCCAGATGCGGCATCACCCGCAGTCCTATTAGCAAAAAAATAAACACGGATATCAAGTAGGAAAAGCGATATATATATATTTACTCCTAAAACTAACATCCTAGACCTCTTAAGAATTCTAGTCTATAATCCTAATAGATCAAAGACGTCCCCAGCAGAGTCGCCATTTTTCTGTAGCGAGCGATTTTTGTCGGTGACACGGCCACCTTATCGCTAGGTTTTCCTCACCGCAATGGTAGGAGGGGGTGCTACTTTCTGATTTCTTATTTATCCCGTGAAGTTGGAAGGGAAAGGGAAGTTATCTAAAACTAACCTTGCACGTGATTGTTCAACTGAACAAAATCTTAAAAGAGATTGGGGGGTCTGGGGTCAGGTTATACAATGGGTAATTGTCAATTACCCATCCTATATGTGGTTATCCACAGGATATCAGCTTTAGGTTTCGATTCGTAATTGATAGTGTTTATCCGTTAATGGGTTGGGAAAGTTTCTTGGGAAGTATGAGTGAGTGAGGGAGTTTTTGTTGATGTTTTTGGTAAGGTACTAGACCTAAGGATTGATTGGTATGAAGGTACTGGACCTAGGGTTTTAGATTAGTATGCTCGCTAAGATTTCGCAATCTTATGCCTACGTATTCCCGTTTAAACGAAACAGGGAAATCAGAGCAATCGTAGTTCCTCCTATTCTAAGGGAGGAAAAAGATGTTTTGGTGTCTTGTTCAAAGCCCAAGATTGAAGCTAAAAGGTTTATTTATGTCTTGTTCAAAGCCCAAGATTGGAGCTAAAAGGTTTGACTAAGAGAGAACTTGTCATCTCTAAAGAGGTATTGTTGATTTTTGCGTGCCTTGATCAAAGCCCAAGGTTCAAGCTAAGAGGTTGATGGACCCCACTGGGGAAATCCTTACCCATATCCTAAGAGGAGGCTGGGTAAGACCAACTCAACAAGAGAGGGTATATATTGGTGTCTGGTACAAAGCCCAAGATTTAAGCAAAAAAAGAGACTGACTCTTTGGGGATATCATTATACAAAGCCTAAGAGGAGGCTGAAAGTATGACTTTTCTGGGGAAAAGATTCTATATGTCTTGTACAAAGCCCAAGATTGAGGCTAAAAGGATTTTGACTCCGCTGGGGAGGTTTGTATGTATCTTGTACAAAGTCCAAGATAGGAGCTTAAAAGAAGACTGACTCTGCAGGAAAGAAATCTTTATCTGTCTTATACAAAGCCCAAGATTGAGGCTGAAAGAGACTTACTGACTTGGTTGAGGATATTTTAAGTGTCTTGTACAAAGCCCAAGATAGAGGCTGAAATGAGTTTGACTCTACGGAAGAGTATTATCTGTCTTGTACAAAGCCCAAGATTGAGGCGGAAACGAGTTTGACTCTGCTTGGGAAATCATTCCTCAAAGTATAAGGCTGGGAGGAATTGTCTCTGCTGGGGAAGTTATTTGTCCCGGGCTTAAGAGAAGGTTATGACAATTTATGTCTTGTACAAAGCCCAAGATTGAGGCTAGAAAGGTTTTGAATCAACAAGAGAGTGCTTTTTATCTATCCTGTACAAAGCCCAGGATTGTGGCTGAACAAGTTGGAGAAATCATTATACAAAGCCTAAGAGGAGGGTAACTTGTGCTAGGGGAAATCTTTTTACCAAGCCAAAGGGAGGTTGGAAAAGATTGACCAAACAAGAGAGTATTTTTATATATCTTGTACAAAGCCCAAGATTGAGGCTAAAAGGGTTGACTCAACAAGAGAGTCTGGAACGTAATTGACTCAACAAGAGAGTCTGAAAAGTGGTTGACTCAACAAGAGAGTCTGAAAAGGTGATTGACTCAACAAGA
Source organism: Lathyrus tuberosus (assembly GCA_022829125.1). Lineage (NCBI taxonomy): Eukaryota > Viridiplantae > Streptophyta > Magnoliopsida > Fabales > Fabaceae > Lathyrus > Lathyrus tuberosus. The sequence goes on from JALAZF010000305.1 coordinate 418,629, forward strand.
AAGTCTGAGACAGTGATTGACTCAACAAGAGAGTCTGAAAATGTGATTGACTCAACAAGAGAGTCTGAAAAGTGGTTGACTCAACAAGAGAGTCTGGAAAAGTGATTGACTCAACAAGAGAGTCTGAAAAGGTTAGCTCCGCTGGGGAGAATCATTTGTACAAAGCCCAAGAGGAGGCTGACTGTGCTGAGGAAGGATCCTTATACAAAGCCTATGAGGAGGCTATCTTCTGCTGGGAATTATTGAGATCCCGAGGCAGGTCCAAGTGGGAATCAACTCCCGCCGAGGATTACACAAGAGTTGATAAATCAGAAACCTTGAGGTTCTGATTTGAGATAATGTTATACTAGTGATCAACTGTCCCTGGCTGGGGGATTTTAGGAGAGAGACTGGGTTTTAGAACCCACAAGTTTTAGCTCTGCTGGAGATTAATCCAGAATCCAGGGTTTCTTCCTATGTTTGGAGGGAACTTGAGAATGTCTTTGAGACTCAAGAGGATTAGACTGTCCAAGTCTACCGGTGTGGAAGAGCTTTATCTTTTGTATGATGCCCAAGAGAAGGACGACTCTTTTAAGGTATTTAAAAGGGTATGAAAGAAGACTAACCATGCGCAGGCTTCCCACAATACAGTTATATATATATTTGACATGTATTTAAAAGAATGAAAGAAGACTCACAGTGTGCAGCTTGCCACAATACAGATATATACATTAAAGCAGGTAAATGAAAGCGGATAAAACTTACAGGTGAGCAAGCTTCCATGCTGTTTGAAAAAGATTGATGAGGGTGGAATCAACCAAACCCCTAATTTTGTTTAAAAATGGAATTAATTTTGTTAAAAAATTAATAAACATTATTGAAAACATGTAAAAAATGAGTGGTGATCTTGGATCAATGTTTCTAAAATCATGTTTTTGTCCACAAAATGATTGAAAACCATTTAAGTTTGGAAAATCAAGAGAAAGAAAATTTTCAAAATGTTGAAAAACAAATAAAAATTAATTCTTTTCAAAAATATCAAATATGTGAAATAAATAATATTTTTGGGGAATTTTTGTAAAATAAAATATTTTAACATTGTTGTGAATTATTAAAAAAAGAATAAACTCAAAATCATTAAAATTCAGAGAGAAATTAATTTTTGAATCAATTAAATAAAATCACAAAAAATTCAAAAATTCAAATATTTGAAAAAAGGCGCCAAGAACATCTTGTTCTTGCCCGCATGCCCTGTTTTGCCCAGATTTGCATTTTCTCATCAATCTCACTGAATACTTGATGGAATCATACAATCCACATATCAATTTGAAGGTCGTGGCAGCAAGAGCAATTTGATTTTTGAGTTAGAGGTGTTACAGATGAGTTGTGATGATCTGAACAGCGTCCCTACACCATATGGAGTGTGTTTGAAAGCTTGGATTGATTTGAAATGAACTAGAACAGATTTTGGCACCTCAACTGCAACTTTGTTGAAACCTTGAGCAAATGGATGATGATTTCATGAATTTGGTGTTCCAGTTGTTGGTTTAGTGTTTGATCAGCTCACATATGATGTTTATGAGGTGTGTGTGTGATTGGTTTGGTTGGAAACACATTCTAATTCAAAATCTGATAGTAGCTTGCATTAGAAGGCATTTTTGGAAGTGAGAGTGTGATTTTGAGAAAGGCAAGTGTTATAGGCCTTTGGTGTACTCAAACTGATAAAAAATGAGGTCTATTTATAGTGTGTCAAGTTTGTTTTGGCATCAATAGGGAATGGAAACTGCAGCAGGCCTTTGGCCAATGTGGATCAAATGGAATCTCAAGTCTCCTCTAGCCATTGACTTGAGGTTAGAGCACATGCCTATGGTTCTTTGATTCAAAGCTTATCCTTGACTCATTCAATTAGGAATGCATCAGTCCATGCCACCTTGGTGTATCCATTAAATGCATTGCAACAAAATTGGAGTTTTGGCACCCCTTTAGCTCTTTAGGTTTGGCATGCTACTTGTGGAATCTTGGACTTGGGAGGCTGATAGATCAGTGCTTGTCTCTTGGTTGTTCCCCCTTGAGTTGTGCAGATGGATAACCATGCTTGTTTTTGAACAATTTGATCAAATCGAGCCCTTATGCACAAATCTGCCTTGCCAAGACAGTTTGCAGCAAGGCATGTTGCAGCTGTCATAACTCCTAGCTCAGGTGGAGTTTGATGGAGTTCCTGGGCATTTTGGAAAGCCCCATATGACACAACACATGTGAGATCATAGTTTGTCTTGAAACTTTTTGGATCCAAGTGAAAAATGCCCCTACATTTTGAAAAAAGTAAGACAGATTCTGACTTAGTAAAAATTTCACAAAGTGTTGGAAAAAGTGGCATTTCATGTTTTTAGTCATTTTGATCACTCCATAACTAAAAATCCATGAGGAATTGGAATGAGATGTAGTTGACACTATTAAAGTGTACCATGAGAGCTACAAATCCAGCTTTGGACCATCCAAAATCGTTGCTTAGATCTCAAGTTATGATCCTTGGAAGTTGGTACCCTAAGCACTTTGTTTAACTTAGAAAAATTCTAAGTTTTTTATGGTTACCCCTTTTACAAGTTAACTCACTTTTCTTGATTTTTCTTGATGAATGATGATTCCAATCACACATTAACATTATTTTAGGGTTAAGAAACCTTGGTTGACCAAGAAATCAAAAAGTCAAACTTTGACTTTTTGTACAGTTGACTTTTTATCAGATGAAATCCAAACTGTGCGATCCTTTGTGAAATCAAGTCCTTGACCTAAATCAAACCTAATGGATGGACTCCATAGGTGATATAGGGTGTATTGAATCATGTCCCAATGTTTGAGAGTAGGTCTTGGTCAAAAGTCAAAGGTACAGTTGACTTTTCCCTCAAAACCCTAGTTGTGGTCCAGATGAAAATGAAATTTGTGAATCAAGTTTCCTGGGTTAATCCATTGTTGCAAACGGATCAATGTAGCATTAAAGACCCTCAAATCATGTCCTGAGGTCTTGGCTCATGTTTTGTCCCAAAAGTCAACTTAGGGGTGAATTAGGTCAAGAAACGCTAATTCCTGATTTTTTGGTAAATGCATCCCTTGAGGTTAAATTGACTTGATGATTGGGTCCATGAGGTCCCTTGGAGTATCTTGAGTTAGGTTTTGAAGCATTGGCTCATTTCCAAAGGAAAATTTCCACCTAGAGGTCATGGTCGACCAAAACCCTAATTTGGTGACACTAGCGATCTTGAGGCTTAATCCACTTGGAATGTTGCAACTTTGTGCTTGGTTCTTGGTGTGGGAGTCCTCTTGATCCTTTATGGGTGTTGGAGAGTTTAGACAAGTTGAAGATCATGTCAATTCTTGATTGATCCTTTGTGTAAGTGCTCAGAGAGAGCTCAAAACCCTAATTCTTGGTTGTGGTGAATGCTCACCCCTCTTTGAGGAGATTAGTGAGGCATGATGGTTCATCCATATTGTGATGATGATTTACACAATGATGGGGAATCTTGGTGGTCAAAATTTGTGGTATGTGTTGCACCCCAAAATTTGCCATCCTTACTTTAGTACTAACTGGCTTATGTTTCATTTCATTTTTTGCATTATCATGTATGCATATCATTAGCATGGGATCAAGATTCTCTGTTCAAGCATCGTCAGGTTGCAACAGACGTTTATTTCGTCACTCGACATGGGCGCAAAGCATTTCTCCGGGTTACGTAATCAACGGGTCAGCAAAGCTCTTATCAAAGATAATTTTTCATGTTAAGAATCTCAGAGAAAGTCGAAGTTTTCAGCCGATTCAGAACAGTTTGAGCAGAAAATCAGCTTGCTGTGCAAATTTGCAAAATTCATAACTCTTGCTCTGGAACTCGTTTTGGCTGGATATTCAACAGTTAGAACCGTCTTGGTATTCTCTACAACTTTTATGTTCGGCTCGGAAGTCAATTCATCAAGGAAAGTGGTAGAAATTATTTGTTTCTGGAATTTCGGTTTCGCTGGATAATTGCGACAGTGGCATTCAAAAGGGCTTAGCTTCTGATTGGATCATCATTTTTGAGCGATTCTTATGCCAAAAGTTCCGTCTGGATATCCTCTCCAACTTTCGTTTTTTGTCCAAAAGCTAATTCTTTGAGGAAGATCTCCGAATACGCGAATTCTTTGAGTCGATACAGCAGAAGAACAACTGAAAATAATGCTGAACCGGTGTATTTCGGACGCTAAAAAATTCATAACTCTCAGCTCATTTATCGGATTGATGTCGTTCCGGTGCCTAAAATTCCGTTTAGATGTTATCTTCGTGCCGTGAATTCAGTTTGGGTCAGGTCCAAGCGGAAGCACCCCGAAAATGTGAATTACCAGTGGGGTTCTTTGATGCAGTGCACTGTCTGTCAAATTTTGTAAAATTCATAACTCGGTCAATTATCATCGGATTGCGTCCGTTCTCGAAGTGTTGGTTCAAAAATTTTATCATCTACAGGTTTCAAGACAAGCTCGAGTTCGAACGATGCTCCGAAGATCATCGTTTTGGTTTATTTCGCAAAACGGAAGTGCTGAACCGAAGAAAAAGGCTGAAAGTTGTTTCACGGGAAAATTCATATCTCACTCGTTTTTTGTCCGATCGTGCTCATCTTTTGACACGAGGTCAATGACTCATAGATCTACAACTTTTCTGACAAAGTCGAGTCGAGATTATGCTCCTAAGAGGTTGACCTCGTCACGTTTTCGAGTAGCGGACACCAAATAAGCTGAAATAAAATGACTTATTCAGTGACGTCTTGCAGCTTAAACATATCGATCGCAATCGATTTTGATCGTATGATGTCCGTTCTTTTTGTGTTACGACCGTGATTCAGAGGCGGACGATGTTGTGGAAGGCTCAGAGTCGAAATTCCTTGCCGAAGACGGTGTTATTTTCACTTAAGCTAAAATTCTACCTTTTGCCCTTCATTTTAGACTCCACTATATATTCAAAACTCTCTCTCATTTTTCCATAACTTCACTCATTCTCAAAAAACCAAAAACCCTAATCCTTCTCTCCTTCGAATCTCATCATCCACAAGAGTTTTTCACAAACTACTTTCACAATCTGAATCCTTGGGTTCCATAGAGCACGAATCAACCACCGTTTGAAGCTAACAACAAGGGTACGGATTGCGTGACCTCAGGTTAGTGCATTTTTCAGGATCTTAGAACTCAATTTTTTGGAGTGTATAATGATATATGATATCCACTGATAATTCTGGTATGTTTTATTTTGAGATTGGACGTGTATTATGTGCATATTGTGAGTTTGAAAGTTTGTGATCTAACCTTGTTTCGTTCGATTTGGCTTATGCATTGTTTGTTTGTGATTTTTAATTGCATATTATTAATCCTGGTGAAATTCTGGCCAAGAAGGTATATTCGTTTGCGTGTTCTGGTGACTTTTTGGTTGCAGGTGGTCGAAAGGGATGACCGGAACCCTAGCTCTGGCGGCTGGTAAGGTTTCCGGTGAGGTTAGGGTTTGGGCGAAGAAGATGAAATCCTGGTCGTCCGTTGGCCAGATCCAACGGTCATCAGCTGGCCACGTTTATTTATTTTTTATTATTATTATTTTTTTCCATATTTTTATTTTTATTTAATCATTACATTTCATTTTAATTTTTTTAAAAATAGTTAATTGCATTTAAAATTCCCATAAAATCCATACATCATATTTATCATTTTAATAATTTTTTTACAAAATTTATTTTTTATTTTTATCATTTAAACTAATTATTTATTCAATTTCTTTTTGCATTATCCATACCATGCATGCTTAAATTTCTTTATTTTATCTCTCTGCAATCATAAAACATTTTTCACCCGTTCTTTTCGCATTTGTTCACTAACATTCTAAAATACATTAAAATATTTTTTTATCATTTTTTAAATCATTTCATATTGCATCTAGGTCCTTCTCTTTGGCACATTGAATCCTATCCCTTACTTGAGTTTGTATGATTAGTTGAATGGCTAACATTTTGGATTTTTGCAGGGACTTTTTATATGTTGTTTGCCTCTGGTTGAGGAACCTTAATGATTAATTTGGGAATTTTAGGAACCATTTTTCTAATTATCGGAGTTATTTTCACTTGAGATTTTCTTGGAGGCGTATCTTTGACCTTATATGATTATCTGTTTGAAAAGGCACTTGAGCCATTTGCTTTTGGGGCTGTTCTTTGTTTCTAAGTTCATGATTGAATGGTTCTCATTATTGTTTGCCACTACTTGATTTCCATTCACCTCGTTTCTCTTATTTATATCTGTTTTGTACTAATCTTTTATGCAGGGACTAAGGTAAGTTCTTTAAGGGTATGGATAACTATCCATGGTCACCCTTACCTTTTTCTCTCTCATCTTCTTCCTTAGGGTTTAGGTTGCCTTCAAACCTCACTAACCGTAGGTCACCCATGCATGATAACTTTAGGATTCATAGTCCCCTTTAGAGTTACCCTTGTGTCTTCTCTCTTCTCATCTCAAATTTCTTTAAAACACTTAATAAGAATAAGGTGTATTGCGCACGAGCCTTAAGCGTGGGGAATGAGAAATGAGGGGCTTCCTCTCATCTTTCTAGAGTGCTTAGCGAGCGTCCTGTCTTGGGACGATGCGTTAAGTATTCGCCCCTGTGCCCTAGACTTTGGTGCAATGCAGCTTAGGAACTAACTTAAGCCACTTCTGTCCTAAAAAACACCAACCAACCTCAAACCTTTTGTCCTTCGGGACCTTCAACTTAAAGGATATTTTCAAAAAGGGCACGTTACTTTCCGTCTGAGTCGCAAACAGGCATCGACCCTAACTGTCGGACGCGAACTTAACGTCGCTCATAAAAAACACAAAAAGAACTTGGTCCGAACTACGTTGACTCTGAATTCCCCATTGCACAAAAGGGGTACGTAGGCCTAGGACGTCGACATCCTACCGAGTCGGTCTTTGTCTTCCCCTCTCCGTTTTAGCACAGCCCTAGATGATAGTATAACTCGCCCTTAGAATAGACAACAAGCGTGGATCCCATCGAGTACGATGGACGTGTGGGGTGCTAGCACCTTCCCCTCGCGTAACCGACTCCCAAACCCAGGTTATGGTTGCGAAGACCATTCCTTTCCCTCTTTCCTCAGGTTTATGCGGTGTTCCCTTTCCCTCTGTTGGGATAAATTTACACGGCTGGCGACTCCGTTTTTCCGCGCCACTCTCGCGTTTGTACCTGGATGAAAATCCTGGGAGCGACAGCTGGCGACTCTGCTGGGGACTCTAGTTGACCTATGTTGGTCCATCCCTAAGCGAGTCAGTCCTAACGCTTGCTTGTCTTTGTTCTTTTTGGGTGTTTGGTTTTGATTTGCTTTAAGTGTTGTATTTTTATTTTTATTTTTTTTACCGCATTTTCTGCATTTCATTTTTTGTTACTGTCATACTGCTGTGCTGTGCTGGCTGTCTTTGTTTTTCAGGTTGGGTGGGTTTGAGAGCTAAGCCCAATACCAAGGCTTGAGAATACCCTAGGACTAGAGTGGAAAGTAGTGGGACCTACGTGCCCGCTTGGTACGTTTGTGTGTTCACGAAATTCACAACCAGACGAGGCTATCTTGGGACGCATTCTAACGTGTGTGTCTTGCGCATGTTGGGGTGTTGATCTAGAGAGCTGTCGACTCTGGTGACCGATCATTGAGGACCTTAGTGGAAACATCCCTCTTTAGTGGTGACAGTGGCAGACCACATCCTGTGGCAAACCCATTCGCACCCGAGGGCCCGCTTTGGAACTCGCATAGGATGACCCCTACGTTTTGAAGAGAATCAGTGGAGGCACTCCTCGATTGACTTTAGTACTGTACCCCGAGGGATGAATGCCCCTCGAACGTAGGGATACTTTAGCAAAAGACGCTTACGAATAATATCATCACAATCCCTTCGATATAAAGATTATAGTCCCTCGATGACCCTTCAAGTTGCCTACAAAAAATGATCTTGTCCCTCGATGACCCTACGGAAAAATGATGGTAGTCCCTACGAATTGCTAAGGTATCCTTACATGTTGCCTTCTATGACCATTTGATGACCCTTCGCTGTCCCTCCACATCCAATAGATAGGACTACCTACCCACTAATGGTATGGATAGTGCTATCTCTCAAGGAAAATGATAAGTACAAGAAAGACCTTATAAATTAAGGGTAGGTAACTTTTAAATGCTCGCTCACAACTCAAAAAAACAAATACTTTTCACACCTCATACTTTCAAAAATATTTTCAAAAACAAACACTTTGTATACGTTCTTACACGAATTATTACAAAGTCAACTTTTACGAAATATTTTCTAAACACACCACATTTCAAAAAAAAGCAAGTTAAAGTGAGCTAGCAATTAAGAGCCCGTAGATAACTACGGATGAAAATGGGTGCTAACACCTTCCCTTTTCATAACTTACCCCCCGAACTCAAAAATCTTTTCAAAACGGTCTTTCCTGTTCTTTTCACCTTTCCTAAATAAATTGGATAAAAGAAAAGTCGGTGGCGACTCTTGCTAACCGCAACATGTTTTGCGAAAAAAAAAAGTAAAAAGTCATTTCTCCACCGTACTATTGTTTCTCGACCTCAGTGCCAAAGCTGAGGACCTTCCGCTTTGGAGAATCAGTTGAGGCCTCCTCGATTGATGATGATGCCAAACCAGAAATGGTGAACGTATCATCATTTCTCGACCTGAGAGCCCGGGATACTGAACATCCTAGTACCCACATGTGAGAGGGGATGGGCGTTTGCAGGTTTGCAGGTAACCGAGACTTTCAACCTACCCGGTTTTCTGGATTTCTCATCAATGTCTGTTCATTTGGGTTCCTCAGTGGTTCAGAGTTTTGGTTTTCCGGTTCCTCGTTCAGCTAACAGCACAGCACATCCAGCAGTATGCCTTGACCCCATGTTTGCATGAGCATATCATTTTTCTTGCATTCTGACGTGTTTGACATTTTTCAGTGCTTGCATCTTACTCTTGATTCTGGTTTTCTGAGGTTACTTCAGTATGGATGTTCAGAGAAAGAAGACTGTTGCCTATTCATTCCCAGAGCCGACTTTGACACTGATTCACAAATTGATTAATATGGCTGGTTCCGGAGTTCGTACAGAGTTCAGTGGAAGGTATGGAAGACTTCTGAAATTTGTCTATAATATCTCCCAGTATGAGAAGGATGCCATTCACACACTTCTTCAGTTTTACGATCCGTCTCTGCGTTGCTCCACTTTCCCGGACTACATCTTGGCTCCGACGTTGGAGGAGTTCTCATTTATTTTGGGAATTCCTATTAGTCATGATATAGTTTTCTTTTCTGAAGAACACCCCGGTATAAAAGATATGGCTGTCGCTCTTCATATTAGTGAGCCTGTTCTGAACAGCAACATTGCAGAAAAACAAGGAGTTAAGGGTTTCCTATTGAAGTTCCTATTTGATCAAGCTTGTATACATGTCAAAGAGAAGAACTGGACTGCTTTCCAAGCTATTCTAGCTGTGTGTATCTATGGGATTGTTCTATTTCCGAATATTCCTGATCTGGTGGATATGCACGCCGTCAGGATCTTTATGTCGAAGAATCCTATACCTACCTTGCTAGGTGATGTGTACCATTCAGTTCACTATAAGAATGAGAATAGGCGTGGGAAAACTGTGAGTTGCTGTGCGCCGCTCTTAGCTACTTGGTTTTTGAGTCGTCTCCCTGAATCTGGCGCTTTCGTTGATACGAAAGATTCTCTGAAGTTGTCTAAGAGGGTTATGGGCTTGACTGCCGATAACATCGTTTGGATTAATCGTGACTTGCTAGGAATGGAGATTATTTGCAAATGCGGAGAATTTCCTAATGTTCCCTTGATAGGGAGGAAAGGTGGAATTAACTATAATCCCTCCCTAGCTATCAGACAGTTTGGCTATCCTTTGAAGAATCCACCCGAAGAGCGAGATGTCCGAGAATCCTTATTCTTCAATGGTATTGAGGATCAAGGGTTGATAAGGAAAGTTGTGAATGCTTGGAAACAGGTGACTAAGAAGGGTAAGATTCCATTCGGGAAAAGTAACAATCGGGCTTTCCATCCATATAAAGAGTGGATTAAGAAGAGAGCAGAAGAGGAGCTTCTCCCATTCCCGGTGGAACCACCTCTGTATCCTTTGGTGATTGAGCCTCCTACCACCGTTGAGTTGGAGAAGTATAACACATTATGGGCTGAAAAGGAAAGGTTGCGGGAAGAAAATAATGAGCTAAAGAGAGAAATTTATCAGTGGAAGCATGAGCGGGGTGAAGCTGTTCATACCGCCAAGTTGAAGACAGAGCTCCTTGCTAAAGCAGAAAAAGAGCTTGCTGACATGGTCGCATCCAGGGAAAGAATGAAACAAGCTTTGGATGGTATCAGTAGCGTTCTCAGGTCCAAGGATGAGGAATTAGGCAAGGCTTTGTTGAAGATTCACAGGTTCAATGATCACCGAGAGACCGCCATGGCCGAGAATAAAAGAAAGGAAGACGCTTACCTAGCTAAGATTAATCAATTGAAGTCAACGCTCAAAAAGAAAGACGCTGAGATCTTATCAGGGATATTCAAGAGACAAGCAGTCCAAGACCAACTCAATGAGGCTATAGCCTCCATAGAGGAACTGAAGGCCCAAGCTGAAGTGAAGAGATCTAGACATGAGGGACCTAGCATGGAAGGTGTTTCTGGAGAAGACGCTTGGGAGTTACATTGCCGATACTTGGATGGGATCATACACAGGAGAGACCTTCTTATCCAAGGACTGATTCAGAGGCCGAAGCATCCCGACACCAGAAAGCTGTTCGAGGAAGTTCAAAACTGGTGCAGAAAGCATAGTGGATGGGGAGGATTGACTCTTGTAAACCTTGATGACATGCCTTAGTTTTCTTCCCTCTTTTATTATATGTGGATCACCACCAGGCTTGTTGGTTGGGACCTATGGTTTTTGTATTCAGACTTGTTATCTCAGATTTGTGGTTGTTGACATTCGGCTTTTCTCTGGTTTTCTTAATATATGAGCAGAAGTTCCATTATATCTTGTTATTAAACTAGAATCAAGGGGTGGATCGCCTTGTGAAGTTTCAAACACGTCCATTTGCATTTGCATATTCATAATCATTTTGCATAATCATTTTGCATGACAGGTGTTTATTTCCGGTGTTCTTATCTTGTTCTAATCTCGGGATTTCAGATCAGCACATTCACCGGTATTTTACCAGACCAAATCAGAAGAGAATCATGGAACGAATCCAAGCTGAGTTGAGGGAAATGCGAAGCCAGATGGGGCAATTTGGGGAAGACATGCTCCAGGAGCAGAGGATGCTAAGGGAAGAGATCAATCAGATGAAGACTCAGATGGGTTTGATCATGGAAATTTTGAATAGGATGTTGAAAAAGGAAGACAGTCCTGTGCCTGCTTCCACAGCAGAGGATCTCACTCCTCCCATCTCTTTGGGGTCTCCTCTAGACCATGAACTGCCTCGTGGGTCCTCCCCACCGTCAGAGCTTTTTCATCAACAACCATTTCTTGAGGGTCTTAATCCAGAAAAGCTTGAAAAGAAGTTTGATCAGATTCCGGTGCCATACGCTCAGCTGCTTCAGCACCTGCTCAAGTTTCAGCTGATTGAATTGATTGCTGCGGGACCTCCACACACCAAGTTTCGTATGGGTTCCAATCTCCATGATAGGTGTGAATTCCATTCAGGGGCGCCTGGTCATAATGTTGAAAATTGTAAGATGCTCAAGTATAAAGTCCAAGAGCTCATTGACTCAGGGGAAATCAAGTTTACATCAGTTGGCACTGGTAAACAAAGTGATGTTACTCCCAGTGTTGCAAAGGGACTGATGACTCCCTCTTTTGCCAAAGGATCCACCTCGCGTCAGGGATCTCTTCCACAACCCTTGTTTGTACCTCAGCCGAGTGCAGAAAGGAAAGTGCAGGGCCAGACTGGGCACCCAAATCAGCACCGACAGCAGAATTATCAGCAACAGGGGCAATCGAGACCAAGAAGGCCCAAAAGGATAATTGATCCTGTTCATATCCCTTATAGTCAGCTATTTATGCGCCTGCTCAAGAAGTCTCTGATTCAAACAAGGGGTACTGCGCCAGTACCGTACCCTATTCCTCCCGATTATGACATGACTGCTAGGTGTGAGTTCCACTCGGGAACGTTCGGGCACACGATTGATGAGTGTAATGTATTCGGGCATAAGGTGCAAGACCTGGTGGACTCAGAGATCATTGTATTCACTGAAGATGATTTGTACATCAATGGAAGCCTCCTTTCTCAAATGAACACTCAGTCTGCAAGTACGTCCAGGCAGAATTAAGCTTCCTCAGCAATGGCAATCTTCAGCTTCTTTACTGCGTTTTCATTTGTAGTTTCTTATTTCTTGTTAAAGCATCGTATGCATGTAAGACTCGTTTGTTTTTTAATGATGATATTAATGCAATGAGTATGTTTTCCTTGAAGAAATCCATTCGTATTCACTCTTAAATGTTTATATGCACTGCAATATCAATTTTTCTTATTAAGAACTCTTGAGGGAGGATGACGAAATAAGAACGCAGGTCTCTAATGGTACGCTTTTGGATAGAACCCTGATGAGGATGTACAGGCATTGTTTCAAAACCATAAACACTGGAGAGATAAGGAGATAAACCCTCGTTAACCCCTTTGTGCCTCGGAGTAGGAGTTTCTTTCGTACGAAAAAAACCCTCATATTTAACCCAGGGGCAGGGTAGGCGTCAGTTAGTTTGACCGAGCGCTCAAATTCCAAGGAGAGTGTGCAAGAAATATGAAACCCCGATGGTTATCCGTCAACAACTAAGGAGTGAGGCAGTCACTACCCTTTCAAGCAAGTAAGACAACCAGTGTCACACGCTTTGTTCAAAAGGGGAATAAAAAGAGAAAGCCCGCTAAGTCGAAGCTTGAGAACAAGCAACTTAGGCAAAAGTTAGGGCGTCCCGCTAGACTTCAAAATCGAAAAAACTCAAAAGAGTCAGTCCAGGAAAAAATTAGGGCTAAAAAAAAAGAGAAAGAAAAAGCGAAAGGCGAAAAGAAAATCCCCGATAAGAACAAATTCGTGTGACACAAAAGATAAAAGGGATGACTGTCACTCCAAAACCTCCTTAGGGGTCAAACCATTAGTGGCATAGGTTCCTTGAAGATCATAAATCTTTCGAGAAATGAGGGTTTGGGTCAGATTAACTGAACATAGGACTGGAGAACATCACGAAGAGTGGGTGGGCACCGATAAACTTTGAGCCATAAATCCTTTTTTCTGAAACTGTGAACCAGACCACGTTACAACCCTCTAAAGTCCTAATTGAAACAGGGTTTATTCCGAAGGCGTACTTCAACAGGACAGCGTTCCTGACTCCTATAAGTTGTGTTAATAAGATTTGTTGGTATTGCATGTGCGCATTGTTTTGCCATTCAAAAACCAAGGTCGCGTCCCAACTAGCGATTCGTTCAAAAGGTTGGGCGACGCATTTTCAATAAAAACTTCAAGGTTAACATGAGTGTTGCATTAGAATTCTCATAGATAACTTGTTCTGTTTGCATACATGTGCCTAAGCATCAATGTAGCTTACACAGTGAAAGTCGGTCAAGAAGCTTGATCCTGCCAAGTTAGGTTGCTTGAAAATTCCGAAGGACAATCATATCAAGAGGCATGCTGCCAAGAGACTCAGCGTAGAGTGGGCTCTCCCAGTAAGTCGTGTTAAGATGGAGCCAATCTGGGGCAGTCACGTCGAGAAGTCCCTCTGAAATTCAGTTATTTTGGGGCATTCATTCTAAGATCAGGGGCAAAGTCACTTCAAAGCTCATATTGGGGCAGGTCACCTCCAGAGCGTGGGAGATTATCCACTCCTGAAAATGGTTAATTGAAAGCACCTCTTCAAGGCAGAATATTTCAGGTCATCGCAAATCCCTTTCGAAGTAGTGTACTTCATGGATTATGAAGACTGGGGCAATTATGTCGAGATATGATAAATCTCTCCAAGAGTTTGAAGACCCTAGGGCAGTGCGAACGCCCGGTCTTCTGTAAAATCCCCCTGAGGTGATTTATTCCATTAGACCTGGTGGTCTGGGGCAAGTGGAAAGTTCAAAGGGCCGTCTATGACCTTAGAAACAAGTCAGGATTGAAGGGCAACAAGACCGTACTTCCCCAGCAGCTTACTCTCCCCAGCATTGAGGTTGTACTTTCCCCAGCAGAGCAGACCTTCCCTAGCAGGAGACTTAGGAGGTATTTTCCCCAGGTCAAGACGTTATTTCCCCACAAAGTCAAGGTGCTCCTTCTTCCCCATCAGCAGGCTAAGTCCAGCAGTATCCCCAGCAGAGTCGCCACTCTCGCGTTTGTACCTGGATGAAAATCCCGGAGAGAAAAGAATAAATTGTCCTCTAAATCCCAGAACTCCGTTGAGAAGGAACACCGTGACCGACTCTCTGGACCAATAACTTTTGCTGAGGATGAAGTCTCAGATGAACATTCGCTCTACTAGGGATTATACATAACTCTTTGAAAAAGGAGGCCACAGCCTGGATCAAGAGAGTGTCAAATATCACTTGGATTCAAAACCTGCTGGGGATGTCAACCCCTGTTGGACAAACTGTTGCGAGGATCACCACCAAACTCTGCTTGGGGGAAAGGTAAATGCTGACATCTATCCTGCTAGCGGATAATATCAAGCTTACTTATCTGTTGAGGATCAGGTCGCACCGTTGCTGCTGAGGAAAACATTTCCTGACTGGTTGAGGAAAATAGGCGTTCAGACTCTGTAGGGAAACATGTCTTGATCCAGAAAATACTTCCCAAGTCTTCTGCTGGGGAAGGTCTGCTCTGCTGAGGAAAGTGCAATCTCAATGCTGGGGAGAGTAAGCTGCTGGGGAAGTACGGTCCTGTTGCCCTTCAATCCTGACTTGTTTCTAAGGTCATAGACGGCCCTTTGAACTTTCCACTTGCCTCAGACCACCAGGTCTAATGGAAGAAATCACCTCAGGAGGATTTTACAGAAGACCGGGCGTTCGCACTGCCCCAGGATCTTCAAACTCTTGGAGAGATTTATCATATCTCGACATAATTGCCCCAGTCTTCATAATCCATGAAGTACACTACTTCGAAAGGGATTTGCGATGACCATTCCTTTCCCTCTTCCTAAGGTTTATGCGGTGTTCCCTTTCCCTCTCTTGGGATAAATTTACACGGCTGGCGACTCTGTTTTTCCGCGCCACTCTCGCGTTTGTACCTGGATGAAAATCCCGGGAGCGACAGTATGACACTATCCTGATTAATTCTTAATTAGATATTGATTAATTCTTGAGGATACTGGTTTAATCTAAATGCATGCCTCGATCTTGATATTTTGGCATGAGAGTTTCGTGTACTTGAGCCTTGTTTGGTGTTCGATTTCTCTTTGTGATTGAGTTGTCTCATGTTTACTTGGGCTTTGTTCACATGCTCCCTTAAGGCTCCTAGTTCGACTTAATTTATGATAAAGTTTGGAGTAGGATAGACATTAGGCTCTCAATCCTTTGCATGACAAGATTAGGGTAGCCTTTCTTGACCTCAACCTTAGGTCCATCATTTGTATGAAAACATTAGGTAGACTTCCCCCCTCATCCTAACCTTAGGGCCATATTGCATGATAACATCTAGGAAGAGGTCATGATTCCCGGTGACAAGTAAGTGTTACATCAAGAGAGATAATGTTGAGGTGTTGAGTAGGTTTTGTTTTTGGATGAGCGGTGAGAATGAGAAAGTTGAGAGAGGAAGATGAGCGATAGGGAGATGGCATGGCAGAGAAAACATTGTTGAGAGAGAAAGAAGAGGCGTGCGACATGGTTGATAGTGAGAGTTGAAGGTTTTGTGGTGTGAGGCATAATATTCCTTTCCTTGTTTAAGGCAATGAGTGTGTTATGTTAGAGTTCCTAAACATGGACCTGGTCTATGCTCCATGGAATTGCTTCTCATACCTTCCTTTTGCCTATTGCACCTCCCACCTTCTTTCTTAGTTTAAGCTGATTTTGTTTATGTTAATTTTTTATTAGGAATTAATTTTTATTTGAATTCTTAATTAATTTTTAATCTTAGCTTGATCTTAAAATTTAGATTAATCATTTTACTTTGAAGTTAATCATAGATTTAATTTTTGATTAATTTTTAATCATAGTTTTTATTAAAATGTTGAGAAAGTTCGTTCTTAATTTTGTTCTTAGCTTTGACTAATTCATGATGCAAATTTTGATTAAATTCTAATCCTAGTTTTGATTTTAATTTTGATTAAATGTTGTTCTAATCTTTAATTTGATTAGTTAGGATTAATTCTTGACGTTTTGAGTGATTTTGGATATTGATATTTCTTGATAAAATCTTGTGAATCTCCTTATTGTTTTTGTCATGATTTTGATTCCTATCCTGATTAATTCTTGATTAGATATTGATTAATTCTTGAGGATACTAGTTTAATCTGAATGCATGCCTCGAGCTTGATATTTTGACATGAGAGTTGCGTGTACTTGAGCCTTATTTGGTGTCCGATTTCTCTTTGTGATTGAGTATTCTCATGTTTACTTGGGATATATTCACATGCTCCCTTAAGGCTCCTAGTTCGACTTAATTTGTGATTAAGTTTGGAGTAGGATAGACATTAAGCTCTCAATCCTTTGCATTACAACATTAGGATAGCCCTTCTTGACCTCAACCTTAGGTCCATCATTTGTATGATAACATTAGGTAGACTTCCCCCCTGACCCTAACCTTAGGGCCATATTGCATGATAACATCTAGGAAGAGGTCATGATTCTCGGTGACAAGTAAGTGTTACATCAAGAGAGGGAGCCTTGAGGTGTTGAGTAGGTTTCGTTGTTGGATGAGCAGCGAGAATGAGAATGTTGAGAGAGGAAGATGAGCGAGACGGAGATGGCATGGAGGAGATAACGTTGTTGAGAGAGAAAGAAAACGCGTGCGACACGGTTGATAGAGAGAGTTAAAGGTTTTGTGGTGCGAGGCATAATTCTCCTTTCCTTGTTTAAAGAAATGAGTGCGTTAGGTTAGAGTTCCCAAACGTGGACCGGGTCTATGCTCCATGGAATTGTTTCTCATACCTTCATTCTGCCTACTGCACCTCCCACCTTCTTTCTTAGTTTAAGCTGATTTTGTTTAGGTTAATTTTTGATTAGGAATTAATTTTGATTTGAATTCTTAATTAACTTTTAATCTTAGCTTGATCTTAAAATTTTGATTAATTTTTTTACTTATAAGTTAATCTTAGATTTAATTTTTGATTAATTTTTAATCTTAGTTTTCACTAAAATTTTGATAAAGTTCGTTTTTAATTTTGTTTTTAGCTTCGACTAATTCTTGATGCAAATTTTGATTAAATTCTAATCCTAGTTTTGATTTTAATTTTGATTAAATGTTGTTCTAAACTTTAATTTCATTAATTAGGATTAATTCTTGATGTTTTGAGTGCTCTTGGATATTGATATTTCTTGATAAAATCTTGTGAATCTCCTTATTGTTTTTGTCATGATTTTGGTGTCTATTTTGATAATTCTTGATTAGATATTGATTAATTCTTGAGGATACTGGTTTAATCTAAATGCATGCCTCCAGCTTGATATTTTGACATGAGAGTTGCGTGTACTTGAGCCTTGTTTGGTGTTCGATATCTCTTTGTGATTGAGTTGTCTTATGTTTACTTGTGCTTTGTGTCGCGGCCGGCTAAAAATTTTTGAGTCGTCATCATATTTTTTTAAGGGAAATAAATGATAAACCTAAGATCCTAATCCTAAGGGTAGAGATTCCTAAGGTTCGAGAGTCGATTAAGTGAGGGGAAGGTGTTAGGCACCCCTCACTTCCATTGTACTCAATGGGATCCTCCTTAGATTTTAGGGTATGCTTGTTTGTTTGTCTAAATGATTTATTAACAAAAAGAATCCTAAGTTTTTTATTAATTATACTCGCAAGGGTTTACAACCCTATGCCTACGTACCCTCATTTTTGAAGGATCAGAGTAACCGTAGTTCACCTCCCCTATTCCTACCCCCTAATCCTATTCCCAATCCTAATCCCAAACCTAATTCACTATTTATACTCTTGGATAAAGAGTTATATCCCTTAATCTATTGTTTATACTCCTATATAAGGAGTTCTATCCCTTATCCATTATTTATACTCTCGGACGAAGAGTTCTATCCCTTATCCATTCTTTATACTCTCGGATGCACAGTTCTATCCCTTATCCCTTATTTATACTCTCGGATGGAGAGCTCTATCCCTTGTCCATTATTTATACTCTCGGATGGAGAGTTCTATCCCTTGTCCATTATTTATACTCTCGGACGGAGAGTTCTATCACTAAATCTCTTTGGCCTATATTTTAACTCTTGGAACCTAAGAGCTTTATCCCTTATCCCATCCCTTATTTAGGCTCTCGGACCAAGAGCTTTATCCCAAATTTAACTCCTTAGAAAAATCTTTTTATTTCCCTTAACAAAACAATAAAATCCATCAAATCCCCAAGTAATTTAATAAAACCCAAAATGCTATTTATTATGCAACATAGCAAAAATAAATCCCCACAATATTCCAATTTAAAAGACTTTTGACACAACCCCAAAATAAAAGAATTTTAAGTCCTATTATTATTTTTTAAGAAAATATATATATCCAGCATTTTTAAATATACTCATTAAAAACCAACCCAAAAATCATCCCTAAAAACCCTAATAAACTTAAACCCCATTTCCCCAAATAAATTATTTTAGACAAAACTATTTATCATAATAATCAAAGATTAAAACATCTAAATATTTTCCCTAATTAGATAATTAAATTAAGTCATTAATTTAATTAACGAGAAAAATCCTAAATTAAAAATTAACTCAATTATATAATTAAATTAAGTTATTAATTTAATGAGTTAAAAAACCCTAAACTCCTAAAAAATCTATCCTAATTAAATTTAGTCATTTATCTAGTCCACCAAAATCCTTTTCCTTAAAAATCCTAAATAAAATATAACCTAATTAAATGATTAAATTAAGTCATTAATTTAACCAAAACCCTATTCATTAAAAAAATCCTAAATAAAATATAACCTAATTAAATTATTTAAATTAAGTCATTAATTTAATCATTCAAAAACCTAAAAACCTATTTTTTATAAATCAAAATTAAAATTTAAATCCTAAACTTAATTAAATTAAGTAATTAACTCAATTAATAACTAAAAAAACAGGGGAGGGGGTGCAAAACCAACAGATTAGTAATTTGGCTTATGAGGTTGGGGTACGAAAACTAATCTGGGTGCAAGGCCCAGTTACTAGAGTCCTAAGCCTGCAAAAAAAACAAAAAAAAAGGGAAAACGTGGGAGCAGTCAACATAGAACTCCCTCAGGATCGTCTGATGATGATCAGACGGTTCCCAAAGGCCTCAAATCCTAGCCCTAGATCCTGATTACCATCACAGGTATGCGAGATGAACGGCCCAGATGTGGAGTCAAAGAAGACTCATGATGTAAACGCGTGGAGAGGCACCCGTTGACTCCAACGGTCAAGCAATCTGGATGGCTCAAGGGAGGACACTTGGCGCGCATCCAAGGCCATTCGGAGGGAGTATATAATCCCCCATCTCCTCAGAACCCCCCTCATTTTCCAATTTCCTTCTCTCTCTTACCCACTCTCTCTCTCACTAACTCTCATTCTCTCTCGCTTCTCTCCTCTTTCTCAACCTCTCCGACCACCCTTCCAACGGCCACCGGCCACCGTCCAAAACCCCTAACCACCGTAAATCCCAAAATCCGATTGAGGATTCAACCGGAACATTCATACATCAAGAACCCTAACCCCAACCCAACCCAGAATTGATGAACCCTAACCCAGAATCGATGAACCCTAACCCAGACTTGATGAACCCTAACCCTAATTGCATGAACCCTAACCCTACACGAAGAACCCTAACCTACATTCAACCAAAACCCAGCAACCCCAATGAACCCCTAAGAACCCTAACCCTACGTCCTATGAACCCTAACCCTAATTTTCTAGAAAAGATCCATAACCGCAACCCCAAACCTAGATTCAAAAGAAACCCCCACACGCAAACAAACAACAACAATCAGAATCAAAATCTAAAAAAAAAGCTAAGTTTTTTTATTTACCGTCCGTGCCGTGAAACTTGTTGTACTTTATTTATCTTTCCTCTTCTAATCTCTCTCCTTTTTCTTTGTTCGCTGGTGGGTTTGAGCTCAGAGGGATTAGGGTTCTAGTGCTGAACCCTAAGTCTCTATTAGCAAGAGCTGCAGGTGAGGGTTGGGGAATTCGCGCAGCAACAACGTATCTTTCCTTATGGTTTTTTCCTTTTTTCTTACATTTGAATTTTGTTTTAGTTTTTATAGGCAAAAATTAGGTTTTAGACATTTATTAGATTTGATTCTGTAATTTTGATTTGTTTTGATCAGATTTCGGGTTTTGATGTCAAATTGTAATTGTTTTTTAATTGGATTCCAAAATTTATGTAAAAGATATGACTCGATCCATTTTTCCGAATTCTGCGCACGATTAGGGTTTGGGAACTTGGAGAAAGAGAAGGCCCACGAGTCAACGGTTTTGACCATAATTAAAAAATATAAATAATAAAATAAAATAAAAAGGAAATAGCATATCAACAAACCCACATCGTACACAATGAACTAGATATAAAAATAAAAAATAAATAATACCTCTCAAAACAAATCTTAAAACCAAAATTAATAATAATTAGTAACAATGTCAATAAATAAAATCTGATACTAATCAACCCTAAACCCTAACTAATAAAAATTATTCCTAATTAATAAATAATAATATATATTAACCATCTAAATCCTAATTAAAACAAAGCTCCAAATTAATTAAAAATAATAAAGTTTAAAAAATAAAAGGAAATTAAACTAATTGACTCAAAAATAAAACCTAATTATTTCCTAATTAATCTAAAAGACCAAATTCAAAAATAATACCCACTTAAATCTATTATGACAAAATCTTAAGATAATAAACCGTAAAATATGAGAAATCCCAAATAAAACCTTTTATTCCCTAGTATAAAAACAATTAATCCAACAATTTTAAATATTATCTAATAAATTAATTTAATACTTTTAATTCCAAATAAAATAAATAAATAAAACCTATACATGAAACCCAAATCCCAAAACAAGTCTAAAAGTGTTAGCAAACCCCCAAAAGCCCAAATGACACTGAAAGACACCCCCTAGTAGCACAAGAAAAATCCCAAAAGCTAAGAAAAACATCGGTCAAAATTTGGGGTACTACAGCTGCCCCTATTTAATCGTCTTCGAATCAGAAAGAGGAAGTTGACATGTCTTTCTCTTTTGAAGAGGAGATGATTAAATACAAGAAGGACCCTAATTTTGACCGCAGAACCCAATAAGTGCTAAACTGATATCCTAAAATCCCTGGAAATAAACCCATAGGGAAATATCCAATTAAACCCTGGTATCCCTGAGAGAATGTATGCATGTTTAAGAGTGTGCATGGTTTTATGCATGATGCATCATTTGGGCTAACGCCTCTTTTATGATATGCAGTGCATGTATTTACGGAAACCAAATCTTTTGCAATATTCCGACTTCCCAACCCCTGAACCCTTGACTCCTTTGATGAGCGTAATAAGTCATATGCTCTTGCTATCTGGAGATGCGTATCATTCCTTTTAAAGAAATTTCCATAATGATTAAAAGCGTGACTGTTAATATATAGACCTTGTGTTTAACTTGGAAGAAATATGATCCCTTTACTGTTTCCAAATCGAAATAAAATACCTTTCCTTCTTTTTTCGAAAGCTTTTGATTATACCTAATGTTTCAACGCATTATTCTATAATTAATCAGGATTTTGTAATCAAGCGGAGTAATTGGAAAGGAAAGAAAATTTTATTTATTAAAAAAAATGGGCCCCTGAACAGGCAATAGTACATAAGGAAAGCAATCCTCATAAGGAGGACTTACTATAACTCTACAAGATAAAAGAATGGCAATACGAAAAAACAAATTTATCTACGTCCCTATTGAATTCAAACACCAGCTAATATCCCTAAGTCTCCGAGGCCATGACACTTCGCTTCTGAAGATGACGACTGGATTGATCATTCCTTTCCGAATCCCTGTTGCGTGACCGTAAGTGTTGTCAATCATATGCCTTTTGGATGTCCTTAATTTTGCCTGGACCGTTCTTTTTTAGTCTTAGTCCACCAGGATAATATACAATTTTTTTCAACTAGCCGCCCTTTAGGGTTTTCGACTTGCCGGGTATCATTTTTATTTAAGTCCCTAATTTTGCTTAGATTGCTCTTTCGAGTTTTCAATCCACAGGGACGCCCTAATTTTTGCCTAAGTCGTCCTTTCGGGTTTTCGACTTAGCGGGCTTTTATCCTCTTTTTCTAGGCATATTATTTTTTGACTGAATCAGAATTTACCGGTCGCGGTAAATTCGCACCATCCATAGTAGTCAACATTAAAGCTCCACCCGAGAAGGCGCTCTTTACGACATATGGTCCTTCATAGTTTGGGGCCCATTTGCCACGAGGATCTTTATAGATGGGCAGCACTTTCCTTAACACCAGGTCTCCTTCCTTAAATAGGAGAGGGCGAACTTTCTTGTCGAATGCCTTTTTGAGTCTCCGCTGATATAACTGACCATGAGATACAGTAGCCATGCGCTTCTCCTCTATGAGATTCAGTTGATCAAGTCTATTTTGTACCCACTCCGCTTCATCCAGCTTGGTCTCCATTGTGACCCTAAGTGAAGGAATTTCTACTTCAATAGGGAGTACCGCTTCCGTGCCATATACCAAGGAAAAAGGTGTAGCTCCTGTCGAAGTACGAACTGAGGTTCTGTAGCCATGTAGTGCGAAAGGGAGCATTTCGTACCAATCCTTGTAGGTCTTCACCATTTTCTGGATAATCTTCTTGATGTTCTTATTGGCTGCTTCTACCGCGCCATTCAACTTTGGGCGATAAGGTGGCGAGTTGTGGTGATCGATTTTGAAACTCTCGCATAGCTCATCCATCACTTTGTTGTTTAGATTAAGCCCATTATCCGTGATGATCTTGTTAGGAACCCCATAGCGATAGATTATCTCTTTCTTGATGAATCGTGCTATTACTTGCCTTGTCACATTAGTGTAGGAAGCAACCTCTACCCATTTGGTGAAGTAGTCGATAGCAACCAGAATGAACCGGTGTCCATTTGATGCCTTTGGCTCAATCATCCCTATTATGTCTATCCCCCACATAGAGAAAGGCCACGGGGCAGTTAAGACGTTCAAAGGATTTGGCGGCACATGAATTTTATCTGCATAGATTTGACACTTGTGGCACTTCTTGACATATTTGAAGCAGTCTGATTCCATAGTCAACCAATAGTACCCTTCTCGAAGAATCTTCTTAGCCATTGTATGCCCATTTGCATGAGTTCCGAAGGATCCTCCGTGTATTTCTCTGAGGAGCATGTCCTGTTCATGTCCGTCTAAACACCGGAGTAACACCATGTCATGATTCCTTTTATACAGTACCTCTCCATCAAGGAAAAACTGGGCAGCTAGTCTTCTAAGTGTTTTCTTATCCCCACTTGAGGCATTTGCAGGATATTCTTGTTTTTGGAGGAACTGTTTGATATCGTAAAACCACGGTTTATCATCCACTTTTGCCTCCACTGCTGCACAATAAGATGGTTCATCTAGGCAATTGATTCTTATAGCTGGTGCTTCATTATACCATTTGACTTTGAACATGGATGCCAAAGTTGCCAAAGCGTCTGCCAGTTGATTCTCATCTTTGGGGATATGATGGAAGGTGATCTCATCAAAGTATGCTATCCTTTTCCAGACACAATCTGGATATCGAGTTAGCTTGGTATTAAGTGTTCTACACTCTCCTTTGACTTGATTGATGACGAGAGCCGAATCTCCATATACTTCTAAGATCTTGATTCCGAGGTTAATGGCTTCGTTAATACCCAAGATACACGCCTCATATTCCGCCATATTGTTAGTACACGTGAAACATATTCTCGCAATGAATGGTATGTGGAATCCTGTGGTAGAAGTTATAACAGCTCCTACCCCATGTCCTTCTGCATTTGAGGCTCCATCGAATATAAGCTTCCATCGAGATCAGGGCCCAGGTCCTTCGTAAGAATCCAGAATATCATCGTCTCTTACAGCCATCACATCCTTGTCAGGGAAGTCAAATTGCATAGGTTGATAGTCATCTACTGGCTGATGAGCGAGATGATCGGCTAACACGCTCCCTTTTATGGCCATTTGGGTAACATACTGGATGTCATATTCAGTCAGTAACATCTGCCACCGAGCCACTCTCCTGGTCACTGCAGGCTTCTCGAATATATACTTGATGGGGTCCATTCTTGATATTAAGAAAGTAGTATGGCACACCATGTATTGCCTTAATCGTCGGGCGGCCCATACAAGAGCACAACAAGTCTTCTCCAAGAGTGAGTATCTGGATTCACAATCGGTGAATTTCTTACTCAGGTAATAAATTGCGTGCTCCTTTCTCCCCGTTTTGTCTTGTTGTCAGAGTACACAGCCCATCGAATTGTCAAGCACCGTTAGATACATTATGAGTGGCCTTCCAGGCACCGGTGGCACCAATATGGGTGGTTCTTGCAAATATTCCTTAATTCGATCGAAAGCCTTTTGACAGTTATCACCCCACTCGATGCTTTGCCCTTTCCTTAACAACTTGAAGATTGGTTCACAAGTAGCAGTAAGGTGTGAGATGAACCTGGCGATGTAATTTAATCTTCCCAGGAACCCACACACTTCTTTTTCAGTCCTCGGTGCTGGCATTTCTTGGATTGCCTTCACTTTGTCAGGATCAACTTCTATACCTCTTTGACTGACTATGAACCCCAACAACTTCCCAAATCTGACCCCAAAAGTACACTTCGCAGGATTTAGTCGTAGCTTGAACTTCCTTAGCCGTTCAAACAACTTTTGTAAATTGACTATGTGCTCTTCCTCAGTTAGTGACTTAGCAATCATATCATCGACGTAGACCTCTATTTCCTTATGCATCATATCATGTAAGAGAGTTGCCATTGCCCTTTGATAAGTTGCCCCAGTGTTCTTTAACCCGAAGCGCATTACCTTGTAATAGAAGTTTCCCCATGGAGTAATAAAAGTAGTCTTTTCCATGACGGAGGGAGCCATCTTGATCTGATTATACCCGGAGAATCCATCCATGAATGAGAAGACTGAAAATTGAGCAGTGTTACCCACCAACACATCAATGTGGGGAAGTGGAAAATCGTCTTTAGGACTTGCTCTGTTGAGATCTCGATAGTCTACGCACATTCTGACTTTTCCATCCTTCTTTGGCACGGGCACAATGTTGGCTACCCATTCTGGATACTTCACTGCAGCTAAGAACCCTACGTCAAACTGCTTTTTAACCTCTTCCTTGATTTTGAGAGTCATATGTGGTCTAGTCCGCCTTAACTTTTGTTTGACCGGTGGACATTTGGGTTTAAGCGGTAGCTTATGTTCAACAATATCTGTGTCCAAACCGGGCATATCTTGGTAAGACCAAGCGAACACATCCACATACTCTTGTAGTAACTTGATCAACTTCCCCTTGACGTCCTTGTTTAAAGAAGCACCGACTTTAACCTCCTTTTTGTCCTCTTCAGTTCCCAGATTGATCACATCCACTGGTTCCTGATGAGTTTGTATCACCTTATCCTCTTGCTTTAACATTCTGGCTAGCTCTTCAGGGAGCTCACAATCGTCCTCATCACCCTCTTCCGCTTGGTTAATCGGGAACTCGATGTTGTAAGGAATTATAGCGGTGTCGTTTTCAGTAGGTTCATTTTTAAATCTGCATGATGGAAATTTTTATACTTATTATTTTTGAATTGGTGCAAATGAAAGTACTGAAAAGAAAGTGTATTGCCATTTGAAAAAAGAACAACTAAGGAAGAAAAAAAAGATCTTGATTGAAAACAATATGCGATTTTATTATTAAATAATTCAAAGAAACAAAAGGTGGCCCTACAAAGCTTGTCCATTTGCCTTGGGCATAGCAAAGGACTTATTTTTTTTTAAAGAAAAGTAAATTACTTTGAAATAGAAATCATCTCAGGAATCTCAATGGCCCTCCAATTATCGAGAATTGTATCTGGTGGGCAATGGCGCACCCAATCTGGTATCCCTCTACTTTCCTCTTCAATGGCAGTCACCTGATCTTCATCTCTGAATCCGACCTTATGGAAAGTTTCTTCAAGAGGAGGAAATGTCATCCGACGAGACTTCTGAACCCCTTTATTAGCCGATTTGTAACCCAGCCCGAATTGATCCTTCTTTTCATGTATCTCTATCACCTTGCCCCAGCCCCTAGTATCCCCATTCTGGATTAAGTCTGTGATCCTTTTTGGCCTTTCCTCTTGTCGAACGACTTGCTTACGACTGACCGTTGCAACCTCCAAAGCATGGAAAGGTATCTCAAATGTCTCCCCATCCACTTCTATGTATCTGAATGATGAGAGATGGCTGACAAACATGTCTTCCTCCCCATCAACAATTATTAAATTGTCCCCAGATATGAACTTCAATTTCTGATGAAGTGTGGAAGTAACTGCGCCCGGAGCGTGAATCCATGGTCGTCCTAGAAGATAAGTGTATGAAGGATTGATGTTCATGACTTGGAAAGTGATCATGAAGGTATGTGACCACACCACTGTAGGTATATCCACCTCCCCAATTACCATTCTTTTCGAATCGTCGAAAGCCCTAACAATCAGGGAACTGGTTTTCATAAAGGTCCTTACAAATGTTAATTTCATAAGGGTATCCTTAGGCATGACATTTAGAGCAGACCCTGTGTCCACTAGCACCCTTGAGAGAATAGTGTCCTGACATTTGATTGATATATGCAAGGCCTTATTATGTGCTTGCCTCTCGGGAGGTAATTCCTCACTACTGAAACCCAGACAGGTGCTGGCGGCGATATTGGCGACCACCTCGTCGAACTGAATTACTGATATGTCCTTGGAGACATGGGTTTTATTTAGGACCTTCAGCAGGGATTCCCTATGCGCCTCCGAGCGTAACAACAAGGATAGAATAGAGATCTTGGACGATGTTTGATTTAGTTGGTCCACCACCCTATAATCACTTTTCTTTATGATTCTCAAAAACTACTCGGCGTCTTCTTGAGATATACCCTTCTTGGACGGTCCCTCACCTGTACTTGTGGTCTATTTTCCCTTTGAGCTTTCAGGGGTATCCTTCTTAGGTTGCTCTGAGGAGTATACTCTTCAACTATGGGTCATCCCTCCAATACCAGCTATGTTAGTAACAGCTGGTGATGGTATTATAGTCTTTCCTCCTGCGGATGCAGTGATGTGATATTTCCAAGGTACAGTCTTGGTGCTTTCATATGGAAATGATGCTGGAACATGGAAAGTGATAGGGCCTTCTAACTTTTCAGGCTCTGTAGCTTTGACTGGTGCAGGAACAGGTATTTGAATTGGTGTTCGTGCAGGTACCGGAATCTGAATAGGAGTCTGTGCAGGCCTTGAAACTGGTATTTGAATGGGTGCCTGTGCAGGCCTGGGAACTGGTATTTGAATAGGCACTTATGCAGATCTTGGAACTGGTATTTGAATAGGATTTGCAGCTCCTCTTTTCTGGTATGGAATCTCAGAAGGCACTTGCCCCTGGGATTCTAAGACAGCTACCTCATTCATATTCCTTAAGTACACAATTTGAACTATCCCTTGGTCCATTAATTGTTGGAGGACCTCTTTCATCTTCTTACAATTATTGGGATCAACCGCGCAATCCTCGCAGTCACCGTGCAGCCTTTCGAACTCCTCGTACCCAATTAATACTTCCCTTACTTTCGTCATAGGGGTCTTTACTTGTTCTACCCCTCTGATCAGGAAATTCTCTCCCAATCCCTCGATGGAGTTAACAGTTGGTCCAGCGTGCTCTGGGAAAGGGTTATCTCCTACATTTGGAGTGTCATAACTAAAGTTAATGACCTTCTGATCCAGCAAATCTTGCACCCTAAACTTGAAGGCTAAACACTTTTCAGTCGTATGCCCTGGCGATCCAACATGGTACTCACATCTAGCATTAGCATCATACCCTCGAGGAGGAGGCGTAGGAGGGGCCCTAACGGCTTGATTTCTACCAATCCCTTTTGGATTAACATTGGCAGGATCTGAGTATATGTAGTAGGTATAGGATCAAAGTCCTTCCATGGGCTCTTTTGTTCCCTTTGGGGATACTTCTATTGTTGCTGATTTTGCGGCGGTGGCGCCTTTGGCTTCTGGATTTGGAGCGTAGGAGATGCTTGACTAGAGGTCGTAGCCGCCACGTAAGGGTTATAAGGCACTTGAGTATACCTATCAGCAGAAATGGCGTTGGCCTCCTTCTTCGAACTGTTTCCAGAGTACTTTTTATTGCTATGTTGACTGGAAGACGACGTTCCAATCTTGCCACTTTTTAATCCATTCTCGATCCTTTCCCCAATGATAACCAAATCCGCAAATCCAGTTAAGAATGATCCAGTCATATTTTCATAGTATAGCCCTTGCAGAGTTCCCATGAATGTGTCTACTAGCTCGCTTTCCCGTAATGGAGGTTGCACACGAGAGGCTAGCTCCCTCCATCTCTGGGCATACTCCTTAAAAGATTCATTCCCTTTCTGAGACATATTTTGTAATTGTATGCGATTAGGGGCCATGTCTACATTATATTGGTATTGCCTTATAAAGGCACTTTCCAGATCCTCCCAGTTCTTGATGTAAGTCCTTTCTAGTTGCATGTACCAGTCCAAAGATGCCCCACTAAGGCTGTCTTGGAAAACATGCATCATCAGCTTTTCATTTTTAGCGTGAGCCCCCATCTTTCGGGAAAACATCCAAATGTGATTTTTGGGACAACTAACTCCTTTATACAGCTCGAAGTTAGGCGCCTTAAACTGAGGAGGCACGACCAGGTTGGGTACCAAACATATTTCCAAGGCATCAATCCCAAAGACCTTGGATCCTTCCACAGCCCTTAATCGTTCCTCAATTATCTTGTACTTTTCATCCTCCCTTCTTCCTTCCATGGCAGCCAGTTTGGTTTCACGACCTACTTTCCTTGAGTTTTCCTCTCCATATTGGAGGTGCCAGTCATCAGAGACCTCACGAGTGACAGGTATCTGTATAGGTCGTGATTCTCCATTGTGCTCGGGTGTAGGAACAGACCCTACAGGAGGTTGAGTGTTAGTCTTCCCTTTACGAGCCTCTAATGCTTCACGTTCCAAGTCAGTCGTAAATCCCAAAAGAGGATTACTATCTTCATACTGGGGAGGAGGGGTGGGGACACTCCTACGGTTACTAGCCTCGGTGTCTCTTGCTATCATATTCTGAATAGCTCGAGTCAGTTGGTCGATTTTGTCCTTCATTTCCTCCACATTTCCTTTGAGAACATCCACATCTCCCTTTAGAGCAGCGCGGTTCAGCTCCATTTGTTCCATAGCTTTCTTTTGGTGAGCACGGGTGTTGGGTCGAGACCTTAGATTGTTGCGATGATTCTGAGAGAAGATATTGAAAAAAATGATTTCCGTTCGATGTTTTTTTTGTGTTATGCATGCATGAATGTATGAGTGTGCAGAAATTATTTTTATTTTAGGAATCTTAAACTTTTATTAAGATTAAAGCCAAGGATAATGGAAAACAAATACTTTTATTCACGAAAGGAAAGTACTAGGGTCAAAGCCTCATTTATTACATAAGGAAAACCGCACTAGGGATACACCCTTAAATTATTCAAAGCTAAAAACCAAACGTAAGAAGTCATTACATAGAAAAGCTACATCCTCCTCCTAATCCTTGCCCTAAACTCCTCTACCATCTCACGACAAAGTGCAAGAAAATCGGCGATCTCTTTGACTGGCTTGAAGATATCAGCCATGTACTCCGCCTCCTTTAAACTTCGAGGGATCTCGTGGATGAGATCGTTGGATAGTAAGATCAACTTCTGATACCTTTCTCAATAATACGCCTCATCACTTTGTAACTTTGCCATGATCTCCAGATCCTCCCTAGCAGTTTGCTCTAGCTGTTGGTTATGTTCTTCAACATAAATGCCCCATGCCCTTAGATCTTCGTAGTAATCCTGAAGCTCCCCATATATCCTTCTAAGCTCCTGGTTCTCCTCTTGAGTTTCTAACCATCCTTCTGGCCATAGGGCAAGAAGTTCTTCGGCTGATCTCAATTGCACAGTTGCATCTAGGGCCTGCCTTTTGCTGTCGAGAAGAGCGTTTGCCAAGCTTTGGACTTCAGCTTCAAGGTTGTGGATACGCCTATCATATCCCTCCTTGAACTCTCTTTGCGTTGATGTCATCCAAATGTCCCTCCACTCGTCCCTTTGACGCCAGGCTTTATCTAATTGCTCCTTATGGTCTTTGAGACGTGAACTCACAGCTTGAAGGTCGGCGTAGGCTTGTTCCTTCTTCTCCTCTTCCATCTGGGCTATCCCCTTATTGATCTTTGACTGCTCCATAACTTCATTGAGACTCCTTCTTAACTGACTACTTTCTCCAGTGGCTTGGTAAAATTTACCTTCCCACTCTTCTTTTTCTTTTTGTAATTGTGAAATAGTCTCTTTGAGTCTTTCACTTTCCTCTATGGAGATTGCGGCAGGTGGGGGGACCCTTGGATTAACAGGACAATCCAGAGTAAAAGGCAGCTTCACTATACTCACCCTTTCTTTCATCCATTGCAGATATGGTACCCTAGATTCTTCCCTTGGTCTTTTAAGACAACCATTCCCTTTGATACTTTGCCTCCAAGCCTGAGCAATCTTTAGAACATCGGGATGATTTCCAGCTACATTTTGTAGGACGAATCCTTCTAACAACCTATCCTCTGGCTTGTAGGCCAATGGATGCCCCAATTGCCTCATTGATAAGACAGGATTGTAACTTATGCACCCTCTCGATCCTATCAAGGGTACATTAGGAAAATCCCCACAGCTTAGGATCACATCGTCTCGATGGAGTATTTGAGGGAACCACAAGATGTCTTTATCACCAAGAGATACCAAATATTGAGACCAAGCATAGGCTTTCATTTTTCCCATATCCTTTAGATCCCTTACTAGGTGAGAACGCAACCATTTGTACAATAACTGAGAGAAACACAACATAGCTCCTCCCCTTCTTTCAAACTTTTGGTGAAGGGTAAAGTATATATCTGCAAGGAGGGCCGGTGTAAGATCTTCTTCTCCAATGGTCACATCCAAGAATAAATTAATGGCAGCGATGTCTACAAAGTTCTTAGCACTCGGGAATAGGACTAACCCAAAGACGAGGAGTACCATGATAGCGTCCATGGCTGCCCAATTTTTGCAAGCAGCAAAATAATTGGCTTTCTTCTCCAAGAACCCTTTAGAGAACCCATGAAAGTCTTCTTGAACCTTTAAGTTAGCTTGCAAGTCTTCCTCACGGATATGAAAACCACTTGTCATTTCTTTGAAGGTAGGGCGATACCCTAAAGGCTTGAATGGACCTTTGTTGTTCTTGGGGAGACCCAGTATCCTACGAACTTCTTCTAGAGTGGGGGCTATTTGAAAGTCTTGAAACTGGAAGCACCTTAACTCTGTGTCTTAAAACTGAGCCAAGGCGGTTAGACCCTCTTCTTGAATAGGAGTAGTGACCATATCTAATATATCCCCATACTTACGAATTAAGGGCTTTCTCCTTTCCTGGGGCAACCCCATAACATAAGCTTTTAAGCCTCCTATGTCAGATGTTCTTACTTTGATTGTGATAGTTTTCCTTTTCCCGAATTCCATTTCCTTTGACTTTAACCCCTTTTTTTGAAAATATTTAAGATTCTTGTGACATGATAATGCAAAAAAAGAATTTATGAGGATGATGAATGCAAATTTTATATACTTTGATTAGGGTAAGATGAAAATGCAAGCATGACCCTAACTAGGTAGGCTCCCTATAATAGGTTTAGATCTAAAGCTTATCTACCCAATCCCCTCACATGTAGGATATAAAGTTTGGACAGCATAACGACCCTATGATGTACAGACTATACCCTTGTTTTACCATGATAAGGAGCATGCCTTCCTATGGTAATCCTTCGGGATAAGTCTCATCTGGGTAGGACCCTAGTAACAGCCCTTGAGGGTTGAATACGTAGGGTCTCCATGAGTTGGTAAGGGGTAGGCTAAAAGTTCTCAGAGTCTCGGACCACATCCAAATCATCCTCTACGTTAGGGGCTAGCCCTTTCATGAGGACACCTTTGGAAGGATCTATTCTGAGTGTGGCATCAATGAATTATTGGGGATGTCGCATCCCCCCCAAAAACATTTTTGTTCCACGTCCTAATCTAGGGTTATACTCCAAGCTTGGGCTTTAGCTTCACACATTATTTGCCCCATTCCAATGCATGATGACAAAAATAAAAAATATTATAGACAAATATAATAAATAAAAACAAATTAAAACATAAAATAAATAATAATAAATAAAAAACAATAAACACCCAAAACAAACAAGGACCCTAAAACCTAAGGTTAGGAGGGACTCTCTTTAGGTTACCCGTCCCCAGCAGAGTCGCCAGCAGTCGCGGCCGGCTAAAAATTTTCGAGTCGCCATCATATTTTTTTAAGGGAAATAAATGATAAACCTAAGATCCTAATCCTAAGGGTAGAGATTCCTAAGGTTCGGGAGTCGATTAAGTGAGGGGAAGGTGTTAGACACCCCTCGCTTCCATTGTACTCAATGGGATCCTCCTTGGATTTTAGGGTATGCTTGTTTGTTTGTCTAAATGATTTATTAACAAAAAGAATCCTAAGTTTTTTATTAATTATACTCGCCAGGGTTTACAACCCTATGCCTACGTACCCTCAATTTTGAAGGATCAGAGTAACCGTAGTTCACCTCCCCTATTCCTATCCCCTAATCCTATTCCCAATCCTAATCCCAGACCTAATCTACTATTTATACTCTTGGATAAAGAGTTATATCCCTTAATCTATTGTTTATACTCCTAGATGAGGAGTTCTATCCCTTATCCATTATTTATACTCTCGGACGAAGAGTTTTATCCCTTATCCATTCTTTATACTCTCGGATGGAGAGTTCTATCCCTTATCCCTTATTTATACTCTCGGATGGAGAGCTCTATCCCTTGTACATTATTTATACTCTCGGATGGAGAGTTTTATCCCTTGTCCATTATTTATACTCTTGGACGGAGAGTTCTATCCCTAAATCCCTTTGGCCTATATTTTAACTCTTGGAACCTAAGAGCTTTATCCCTTATCTCATCTCTTATTTAGGCTCTCGGACCAAGAGCTTTATCCCAAATTTAACTCCTTAGAAAAATCTTTTTATGTCCCTTAACAAAACAATGAAATCCATCAAATCCCCAAGTAATTTAATAAAACCCAAAATGCTATTTATTATGCAACATAGCAAAAATAAATCCCCAAAATATTTCAATTTAAAAGACTTTTGACACAACCCCAAAATAAAAGAATTTTAAGTCCTATTATTTTTTTTAAGAAAATATATATATCCGGCATTTTTAAATATACTCATTAAAACCCAACCCAAAAATCATCCCTAAAAACCCTAATAAACTTAAACCCCATTTCCCCAAATAAATTATTTTATACAAAACTATTTATCATAATAATAAAAGATTAAAACATCTAAATATTTACCCTAATTAGATAATTAAATTAAGTCATTAATTTAATTATCGAGAAAAATCCTTAATTAAAAATTAACTCAATTATATAATTAAATTAAGTTATTAATTTAATTAGTTAAAAAACCCTAAACTCCTAAAAAATCTATCCTAATTAAATTCAATCATTTATCTAATCCACCAAAACCCTTTTCCTTAAAAATCCTAAATAAAATATAACCTAATTAAATGATTAAATTAAGTCATTAATTTAACCAAAACCCTATTCATTAAAAAAATCCTAAATAAAATATAACCTAATTAAATGATTTAAATTAAGTCATTAATTTAATCATTCAAAAACCTAAAAACCTATTTTTTATAAATCAAAATTAAAATTTAAATCCTAAAATTAATTAAATTAAGTAATTAACTCAATTAATAACTAAAAAAACAGGGGGTTGCAAAACCAATAGATTAGTAACTGGGCTTACGAGGTTGGGGTACGAAAAGTAATCTGGGAGCAAGGCCCAGTTACTAGAGTCCTAAGCCTGCAAAAAAAAAACAAAAAAAAGGGAAAACGTGGGAGCAGTCAACATAGAACTCCCTCAGGATCGTCTGATGATGATCAGACGGTTGGTTCCCAAAGGCCTCAAATCCTAGCCCTAGATCCTGATTACCATCACAGGTATGCGAGATGAACGGCCCAGATGTGGAGTCAAAGAAGACTCATGATGTGCACGCGTGGAGAGGCACCCGTTGACTCCAACGGTCAAGCAATCTGGATGGCTCAATGGAGGACACTTGGCGCGCATCCAAGGCCATACGGAGGGAGTATATAATCCTCCAACTCCTCAGAACCCCCCTCATTTTCCAATTTCCTTCTCTCTCTTACCCGCTCTCTCTCTCACTAACTCTCATTCTCTCTCGCTTCTCTCCTCTTTCTCAACCTCTCCGACCACCCTTCCAACGGCCACCGGGCACCGCCCAAAACCCCTAACCACCGTAAATCCTAGAATCCGGTTGAGGATTCAACCGGAACATTCATACATCAAGAACCCTAACCCCAACCCAACCCAAAATCGATGAACCCTAACCCAGACTTGATGAACCCTAACCCCAATTGCATGAACCCTAACCCTACACGAAGAACCCTAACCTACATTCAACCAAAACCCAGCAACCCCAATGAACCCCCAAGAACCCTAACCCTACGTCCTATGAACCCTAACCCTAATTTTCCAGAAAAAATCCATAACTGCAACCCCAAACCCATATTCAAAAGAAACCCCCACACGCAAACAAACAACAACAATCAGAATCTAAATCTAAAAAAAAAGCTAAGTTTTTTTATTTACCGTTCGTGCCGTGAAACTGATTGTATTTTATTTATCCTTCCTCTTCTAATCTCTCTCCTTTTTCTTTGTTCGCAGGTGGGTTTGAGCTCAGAGGGATTAGGGTTCTAGTGATGAACCCTAAGTCTCTATTAGAAAGAGCTGCAGGTGAGGGTTGGGGAATTCGCGCAGCAACAACGTATCTTTCCTTAGGGTTTTTTCCTTTTTTCTTACATTTGAATTTTGTTTTAGTTTTTATAGGCAAAAATTAGGTTTTAGACATTTATTAGATTTGTTCTGTAATTTTGATTTGTTTTGATCAGATTTCGGGTTTTGATGTCAAATTGTAATTGTTTTGTAATTGGATTCCAAAATTTATGAAAAAGATATGATTCAATCCATTTTTCTGAATTCTGCGCACGATAAGGGTTTGGGAACTTGGGGAAGGAGAAGGCCCACGGGTCAACGATTTTGACCATAATTAAAAAATATAAATAATAAAATAAAATAAAAAGGAAATAGCATATCAACAAACCCACATCGTACACAATGAACTAGATATAAAAAATAAAAAAAATAATACCTCTCAAAACAAATCTTAAAACCAAAATTAATAATAATTAGTAACTATGTCAAAAAATAAAATCTGATACTAATCAACCCTAAACCCTAACTAATAAAAATTATTCCTAATTTATAAATAATAATATATATTAACCATCTAAATTCTAATTAAAACAAAGCTCCTAATTAATTAAAAATAATAAAGTTTAAAAAATAAAAGGAAATTAAACTAATTGACTCTAAAATAAAACCTAATTATTTCCTAATTAATCTAAAAGACCAAATTCAAAAATAATACCCACTTAAATCTATTATGACAAAATATTAAGATAATAAACCGTAAAATATGAGAAATCCCAAATAAAACCTTTTATTCCCTATTATAAAAACAATTAATCCAACAATTTTAAATATTATCTAATAAATTAATTTAATACTTTTAATTCCAAATAAAAAAAATAAATAAAACCTATACATGAAACCCAAATCCCAAAACAAGTCTAAAAGTGTTAGCAAACCCCCAAAAGCCCAAATGACACTGAATGACACCCCCTAGTGGCACAAGAAAAATCCCTAAAGCTAAGAAAAACACCGGTCAAAATTTGGGGTACTACACTTTGTTTACATGCTCCCTTAAGGCTCCTAGTCCGACATAATTTCTTATTAAGTTTGGAGTAGGATAAAAATTAGGCTCTCAATCCTTTGCATGACAACATTAGGGTAGTCCCTTCTTGACCTCAACCTTAGGTCCATCATTTGTATGATAACATTAGGTAAACTTCCCCATCATCCTAACCTTAGGGCCATATTGCATGATAACATCTAGGAAGAGGTCATGATTCTTGGTGACAAGTAAGTGTTACATCAAGAGAGAGCGTTGAGGTATTTGTAACACCCCAAAATTTGCCTTATCGTTTCTTAATCTCTTGGCTTATGTTTCATATCATTTGCATCTTCATTTATGGATATCATTGATTCTAAGCATGGGATCAAGGTATCTTGGTTAGCTCTCAGGAAGAGGGTGTGTTCCTCAGAGGTTCAAGCCAGGGATTGTACTCAATCTTCTGCCATTCTCAAGCTCTAAAGTCCTTTCCTCACCAAGGCATTCTTAACCATCTCACACAATCATCTAATCCAGAATACAACCATTGGCCATGTCTTCCTATCTTTTGATCATCTGGATTAGGGTTTTGGTCAAAGGGAATTTGTGGCTAGCTTCTTGGGCAAGGCATTGTTCTAAGACTCAATTCACATCTCAAGGGTTCCCTACATATGTTAGGTATCATCATAAGTCATGGCATGAGCCTCAATCAGTTGAAAGAAGGCTAGGGTTTCATATGGTCAATAAAAAGTCAACCGTGATTCCACAAGGTCAAAGTCAGGGTTTTGAGGTCAATCATGGGCATTTTATGTCACCTCATGTGTTTTCATGTGTTTGGAGCACGAAGAATTAAAGAGAAATATAAAATCAGGAGTTTTGGAGGATTAGGGTTTTGAAGGAAAAGTTTCTAAGTGTGGAAATCCTAATTTCTAGCCATTTTGTAACCTCCATAACTTTGTCATACTTGATCCAAATGGAGCAAACTAGTTATAAAATTGAAGAGGACACCATGTACTACAAGTTTGAAGAAGGAAAGATGTTCAAAAGATTCATATATTTCAAGTTATGAAGGCTTGAAGTTGAGAAAATCTAGGTTTTGGAAATTTACACTTAGAAAATTTTCTAAGTATAGAATTTCAATATAGAGGGTGACTTTTCAAGGCATTCTTTCATCATGATCCAAGCTTCATCTCAATTTTATTCAAAAATTAAACTTGTATAGCATTGTTCTAGCTTTCTTTTGAGTAATATAACTCCTCCATTGGATGTATAGAACTCAAGTTATGAAGTTATCAGGATAGGGTTTTCATTAAGTCAAATTTGACAAGGTTTTGGCAACTTAGTGGACCAATCTTCCAAAGGATTTTTCTTCATGATCAAGACCTCATCTCAATTATATGTAAACATCAAAGTTATAGAGCTTTCTTCAAGCTTTCCAACCATTACAATAACTCTTTCATTGGAAAAGTACATCTTAAGTTATGTTGCTTTAAAGATGGTGTCACAAAATTGTCAGTTCATGACTTAGAATTTTTCTAAGGTTCCTTTTGATGACATATTGGTGGACATAGTTTCAATTCAATTTTTCTCCACTTTCCAAGCCTTATTTCAAATTGATTTCCAAATGGAAATTGTTCTATGAACTTCATACTTTGCATTAGACCAAAAACCTCATGATTTGAGTCATGATACATCAAGTTATGGTGGTCTAAAGTAGTCTACCTAAAGTGGTGGGTATGCATGTCCATATGCCATTTTTCATGCAGCCACCATTTCATGTCATTTTCATGCGCATAATCTGACCCAAACCTTGCCAAAACATTGCCTAAAAAGTGCCAACATTCCATGTAACTTCATGTACCATTTTGGATCGTTTTTGCTAAAAGAGGTAAACCACAAAACTTGCACACCAAGTGTTGCCTTATTCTCTCACATGTTGTACTACATTCCACCAAGAATAACAACCAAAATGACTCTCACAAAAACCTCATCCGTACCACACCATCACACATGATCCATTTTTTCAAATTTTTACACAAATCACTAACCACAAATATTAACCTCGGTAACTTTTTAACCCACAAAAAACCATCATATATAAACCTCCAAACCCTAAAGAAGAGGCAGAGATCATTTTCAGCAGCCACAAACCCTAAAGCTCTCTTTCTCACTCAAAAACATTTTTTCTTCGAATCTGGTTGTTCATAGCTTCTCATTCCTTTTCCTTGCTTCAAACAAGCTTCTGAGAGTTTCTGGAGGCTAGTGGAAGGATTTAACGGTTTGTTTACACGTGAAAAAGAAGCATACTAAGGTCACCGTAGGTAACCTTTCTCTGTTACTTTTCTCATTGTTTAATGCATGATTTAACCTGTGATAAGTGTTTTTGCTAGTTTAGAAACATGAGAAACATGTTCATGGTGTTGTTGTGTTGTTTGATTAAGTTTCAGTTTTGCGCATCAAATTTTCGTGCTCACTTTTAACCATGTTAGGTTTGTTATTAATAAAAAAAGATGTGATATTCGTAATCAGCATGAAAAACCGAGTGGAATGATTCCTTGATTTTTAAGTTTGAGTGACTTTTGCAGTCAGCTCCGGCGGGAGCCACCGGAGAAGACGACCGGAGCCCTAGCTCTGGCGTCTGACGTGTGTATGTGTGTGTGTGTGTGTTTGAATGTTGACTGGCGTAGGTGTCGTCCCACATGGCCATGACATGGTGCCAGCATGTTAAATGAATCTCGCGTGGCAGTTGTTTAGTTTAGTTTCTGAACATGGGTTTCAAATGATCTTGGGCCTGGCGTTTCTTGCTTTTCACACCACCCATTCTGAGCCCAATGCGCAGGTTACCTGGGTTTCAGTTAGTCCGGGATTTACTTGTGCACCCCCTTTGCCCATTCCTTTTCTTTTTTATTTTATTTCTTTTACTTTGATTGATTTATTTTCAATTGTTCCAATTTCCAAAAAAATCACTAAAAATAATTTTTAAATACTTTAATGTCTTATTCATTTTATCAAATATTTTTATTTTTAAAAATTATTTTTCTATTTTATTTTGATTTTATAATTCAAGGTGTCCATTTTGACCTAATTTTGAACATTTGCTTTGAATGAGGTCGTTCCCAATTGATTCTTGAGCTGATTTTTTAGAGTGTTTTAATACACATTGAGAGGATGTTTGGGTATGCTTGCTGGTCTCTGATGATGTTGCTTGGATTGACTTTCATTTGACTTTTGTGACCCTCGATTTATGCTCGACTCTTGTGACACCTTATCTTGTTAATTGGTTTTGTGCATTTTCTTGTGCTTCTCTTGTGACAATCTTTTGTACACACATACTTGAGTATATAAACTTGTGTTTGAGCCTTGATTTGGATTTTATTTGTTAACTTTTCTATTTTTTAATGCCATGTCAAGTTGATGACCTTTTGTCCATGTTTTCATGCTCACTTTGACCTAGTTTCTTAGGAATGTTTCTTGGGATGTTTGAATTGATTGAATATGTGTTTGTGGTTGGTTTGAAAAGCATGTTTAAACTATGACTTCATGATTCAAAGGTGTTCTTGTTTGTCCATTTGATCATTTGTACATGTCTTGTCTTGTTTGAAACATTTCATGTTGTTTTGGCTTGTTACTTGCATATGACTTTTCTCATGCATAAATGTGGTTCTTGTTGGTATTACTTTTGACATCTTAATGTTGAACATGAGCTTTATGAGATGTGTATGCTACTGCCCATTTGGATTTGGAGTTGTAACTTCTATATTGAACCTTTCTTTCCACTTGTCTTTGTGTGGTAGAACTTGTAGCAAGTACGCTTGATGTCTTGGTATGTGTTTTGACATGTTGAGCATGATATTCACGAGTTGATTGGGATATGACATAGCTACTACCCTACCTTGGGTTTCACCTTGTTTGGAGTCATTTCACTTTGTTTGATGATTGATAATACTCCTTGATTGGTCTTAAGTCACTTGTGTGTGCATTGATGCATTGTTTTGCCTAATTGTTTTGACTTCCAATCTTTGAGTTTGAAATATGTGCTCGTTCTTGACATGACATTAATGGTTATCTTGAGTGATAGAATATGATGCTTGCATTGCTTGGTGCTTATGTCAACTTGTTTGAATCTCTTTGGTTGGTTATTTGGTGTTACATCTTCTCTTTTATTTTTCATCTCTCTTTCTATTCTTTTAAGTCTTGAGTTTCCTTTAGTTTGTTATTGATTAGTATACTGTTTACTTGTGCTTGTTCACATGATCCCTTATGATTCCTAGCTCAACTTAATTTCTGATTAAGTTAGAGGTAGGAGAGACATTAGGCTTTCAATCCTTTGTATGATAACAATTAGGATAATCCTTTTCAAACCTTAACCTTAAGTTTACCTCTTTGCATGCTAACATTAGGTAGGATTACCTTTTATCCTCAACTTTAGGACTATTGTGCATGATAACATTAGGACCTAGTTTTCCCTAGTTGTTTTCTTTTCAACCTTTGAGTCCTTTTCTTTCTCATCTCAAAACAAAAGTCAAAACACTTAATAAATACGAGGAGTGTTGTACGCCGTGAACCTTGAGTACATGGGAAATAACGAGGGAGGGGATCTCCCCTTGCTTTTCTAGACTGTTTAGCGTACGTCCCGTTTGGGGGCGATCATGCGACACATTCGCTTCTATGTCATAGACTTTAGTGCAATACGAATCTCAAACTAATTCAATTCACTTCTATCTAAAAAACACAAACCAAATGCAAATCTTTTTATCCTTCGGGATTGGTGTCAAATCATTTTTAGAAAAAGAGTACGTTACTTTCGTTCTACCGCAAACAGGCATCGACCCTAACTGCTGGAATGCAAACTTAGCGTCGCTCATAAGAGACACTTATCGACTCGTAGGTCGAACTACGATTGCCCTGATTTCCTCTTTCTCGTCCGATTGAAGATACGTAGGCACAAGACGGCGAAGTCTTGGCGAGCAACCTTCCCTCATTCACTCGTAGTCCTCCGAACTACGTTGACTATGACTTTCCCATTGCACAAGGGAATACATAGGCCTAGGACGGCGAAGTCCTATCGAGTCTCCTTTTTTTTCCATTTTCATTTCCGTTTAGAAGTAGAGCTTTAGATAACACACCCTTTGATTAGACAACAAACGTGGATCCCGTTGAGTGCAACGGACGCGAGGGGGTGCTAATACCTTCCTCTTGCGTAACCGACTTTCGAACCCAGACTATGGTTGCGATGACCATGTCTTCTCCCTTTTGAGGTTTCATCGATTCGTTTCTTTCCCCCCGTCGGGATAAATCACGTTCGGTGGCAACTCTATTTTTCTGCCGGTTGTTTTTCGCAGTTGTGACAGCTGGCGACTCTGTTGGGGACTCTAGTTCCATATGCGAGTTAATCCTAATGCTTATCTGTTTCTTTTTCATTGGGTGTTTATTTTTGTCCATTTATTTGCACTATCTGTTGTACATTATCTATTGTATATTACTGTATTTTACTGCATTATTGTTATCCTATTATGCTACTACTGCTGTGCTGTTGGGTGGGTTGGATTCATGAGAGATAAGCCTAATACCCAAGCTTGAGTATACACTTAGGATTAGAGTGGAGAGTAGTGTGGCTTGTGTGGCGTTTGGCCATGTTTAGTTGACACGAAATCCACATTCAGACGAGGTTTTCTTTGGAGATGTTATATCCTGTGCGTCTGGTGAAAATGATAGGATGTTGACTTAGAGAGCTTATGACTCTGGAGAGCGTTCATTGAGAATTAGTTGAGTCCTCCTTGATTGATGATGATGTCAAACCATAAATGGTGACCGTATCATCGTTTCTCGATCTAAGAGTCCGTGATACTGAGGACCTGCTAAGATTGTCTTGCCCAAGACTAGAACCCACATGTGAGAGGGGATGGGTTTTCCAGGAAAATTTGACTTTCAGCATACCCGATTTTCTGGATTTCTTATCAGTGTGGACCTTCAAACTTGGTATTCTAAGCTTGGTATTTTGATTATTCTGATATTCTGGTGTTCTGGGTTTCTTGTCAGACTAGAATTATGGTCCTTATTTAGTCAGCAGCACGTCAGCTATTCTGAGCGTATTGGATATCGTGATCCCATATGTGCATTTGTATAACATCATACTTGCATTTTAGCACTCATGTTTGTTTATTTCCAGGGTTCACATCTTAGCTTTGATTCCGGTTGCTGAAGACCTTCACAAATGACCACTGGTAGGAAGAGTATCATTGTGTATAAATTTCCAAAGCCAGCCTTGGATTTTCTTCATGGATTAGTTGCTTTGGCAGATCCTGGTGTTCTAGAAGATTTTAAGAAAGATTATAGGAGAATTATGAATTTCTCGCATACTATCACTGACTATGAGTACAAGGCCATACATACTCTGGTGCAATTCTACGACCGTCCACTGTTTTTTTTACCTTCCCAGACTATGTATTGGTTCCAACATTGGAGGAATTTGCTATCATCTTGGGGGTCCCCATCAAGGAGAGAGCGCCCTTCTTCTATTCCAAGGAAAACCCTAATCTGGAGAAGGTTGTCGCTGCTCTTCATTAGGGCCAATCTATTTTGGATAGTAATGTTGCTAGCAAGGGAGGGTTTCAAGGGTTTCATTTGGATTTTATGGTTGGTCAAGCTCGCAAGTATGCCGAGGCGAAAAGTTGGTCAGTCTTTAATGAAATTATGGCTCTGTGTGTTTATGGGATCGTCTTGTACCCAAATCTGACTGATTTTGTGGATATGAGTGTTGTTAGGATCTTCACTATGAAA
The DNA here is from genome assembly GCA_022829125.1 of Lathyrus tuberosus. Taxonomy (NCBI): domain Eukaryota; kingdom Viridiplantae; phylum Streptophyta; class Magnoliopsida; order Fabales; family Fabaceae; genus Lathyrus; species Lathyrus tuberosus. The sequence goes on from JALAZF010000305.1 coordinate 461,657, forward strand.
AATTCGGTGCCTACTCTTCTAGGTGATTTGTACCATTCATTGCATCATAAGAATGAAAAGAGGAGGGGAGGACATATTTCTTGTTGTGCACCACTCTTCCATAAATGGTTCATGGATCGTCTCCCTTGCTCTGGGGCATTTGTGGACACTCGGAAGTCATTAGAATGGTCTAAGAGATTGATGGGTCTGAGGGAAAAGGATCTCGTGTGGATCAATCAGGACTTATTGGTTAAAGATGCCATTGTTAGCTGTGGAGACTTCCCGAATGTGCCTCTAATAGGGAAAAAAGGGGGAATTAATTATATCCCTAATCTTTCTATTAGACAGTTTGGATACGCACTGAAAGAGCTACCGAAGGAGAAGGATGTTCAGGAATCTTTATTTTACCACGTGGAGTCTGATCCAGATTTACTAGATAGAGTTGTGGATACATGGGGGAAGATCCACAGGAAGGGGAAAGTTTCTCTGGTAAAGAGTGATTGTAGAGTCTACACTCCATATGTGGAATGGATTCAGAAGAGGGTATAAGAGGTGTTTCTGCCCTTCTCGGTAGAACCACCTTTATACCCATCAATGATTAAACAACCTACTACAGTTGATATTTAGAGGTATAACAAGCTTTGGGCTGAAAAGGAGGAATTACGCAAGTAGAATGAAGAGTTGAAGAGGGATATCAGTCAGTTGGGGCATGATCAGAGGGAAGCTGTCTATGTGGCTAAGTGAAGACAGAGATGTTGGCCAAGAAAGAAAAAGAACTAGCTGAAGAGGTCGCAAGTAGACAATGAGTAGGACGAGATCTAAAAGGAGGCCACAGTTTACTCCAGTCAAAGAAGAAAGAATTATACAGAGCTTTTGTCAGGATTCATAAGTTTGATAGTCAGTGGAACACTAAGGTGACCGCTCATAGAAGAAAGAAGACAACCTCTGAGACCAGATCGAGAAGATGAAGATGCAACTCAGAAAGAAAGAAGAAGAAGTCAGAGCAGAGGCATCTCATAGGTACAGAAGTGAAGAATGGCTTAACGAGACCTTGTCAGCCTTGGAAGAGCTCAAGATCCGAGCGGAAGTAAAGAAGCCCAAATTTGAAGATCCTAAGCTTGAGGGCGTTTTCGGTGAAGACACTTGGGAAACGAGATGTCATTACTTGGAAGAAAACCTACACAAAATCAACACTCTCATTCAAGAATTGATCCAAAGACCTAAGCATCCAGACACGAAGAAGCTTTTCAAGGAGATTCGAGCTTGGTGTGAAATGCGTGAGGGTTGGGAAGGGCTGTCTATGGTAGATTTTGATGATATGCCTTAGTGGTTTTCATTCTTTTGTATTTGATCACTACCAAACTTGTTGGTTGGGATCATTGATTGTTGTATTTGGATATCTTTCTCTATTTGGGTTGTATGCAATGACTGGTGGTTATTCTCTTGTCTTCTAATCCATGAGTGGTCGTTATTGGTGTTCCGTTCATTTTTGTTATTTATCGTTATTATTAAACTGGAATCAAGAGGTAGATCACCCTGGGAATATTCAAACATGGCATTTGCATTTGCATCACATATTCATTTGCATAACAGGTGTTCTGGATCGGATTATTCTTATCCCTGCCTGGTTTTCTTTAGCAGGATTGCGAACTCAAATATTCACAGGTATCACACAAGAGGGAATCAACAGAGAGCAATGGATCAACTATAGGATGAACATCGGGATTTTTCCAACCGCATGGCTCAGTTTATGGAATTAATACAAAATGTGGCTCAGGGGCAGGAACAGTTAAGAACCTTGTTCAAACCTTTGGTCACTCGTGTGGATGAAGATGGTATTGTTCATATAGGTGCTGGCATTATTATGGGTGTTGTGCATGGCGCTAGTGGCCATCATTGGGAAGAACATCATCAGGACGACATTTTCTCCATGCAAGGTATTGACGTCAGCCTCCCATCTAAGGCCGACAAGAAGTTTAAACTGATTGAAGAAAGGATGAGAGCCTATGAAAACCAAAATTCTTTTGGGCTCGATATGACAGACTTGGAGTTGGTTCCTGGAGTGAAGATACCTCACAAATTCAAAGTCCCAGACTTTGATAAATACAAGGGTACAACTTGCCCTAAGACTCATATTCGGGCGTACTACAAAAAAAAACCGGCCTACTCAGATGATGAGAAACTCTTGATGCATTTCTTCCAAGACAGCCTGGCAGGGGCGTCGTTGGAATGGTATATGGGGTTGAGGACCCATTTCCAAAGCTGGAGAGACTTGGCGGAGGCTTTTGTCAAGCATTAACAATACAATATCGACATGGCACCAAACAAGATGCAATTGTATAATCTCTCCCAGAGGGGTAATGAGAGCTTCAAGGAGTACGCCTAGAGGTGGCATGAACTGGAAGCATGAGTTCAACCTCCAATGATGGAGCGAGAACTTATCGATATGTTCATGACTACATTTCAGGGGCCCTATTACGAGAAGTTGGTTGGGTACATGTCAGGAAGTTTTTCAGATCTGGTGCTAGCAGGAGAAAGGGTTGAAAGTGGAATCAAAACTGGTAAGATATCAGGTGGAACTGGATCCTCATCAAGAGGAAGTAAGAAACCATATCCAGGAATCCCAAAGAAGAGAGAGGGTGACACAAATTTTATTTCTTTCTATTGTGGTAAAGGCAGAGCTCATCAAAATTATACCTGGCAAGTTGTTATCGTTCATCAACAGAATAATGCTCCACGCCGATACCAAGATTGGCCAAAAATGAATAGGAATTTTAAAACTCCACCAATGCCATATTCCCAATTACCACAGCATCTTTTGCAGCTACAGTTGATACAAAAAAGGATATTGGCTCCACCCACTAGAAATTTTCCACCGGGTTATGATGCCAATGCTCATTGTGAATTTCATTCAGGAGCTCCCAGACATCATATAGACAATTGCAAAGCCTTCAAGCATAAGGTACAAGATTTGCTTGATTCAAAGGTAATTGATTTCACCAATGGCAGACTGAATGTCATTCAGAACCCAATGCCAACGTATGGGGGACTGAGGATCAATGCAGTCGAGGACGGAGAGGAATTGAATTTGGTATATGATGTGAATGAGTTGAAGACTCCATTGTTATTTGTTAAAGAACAGTTACTAAAAGGAGGGGTATTCCCAGAATGCGAGAGTAATTGTCAGGGTTGTACATTGCAGTCAGGGGGTTATAATTTGTTGAAAGCATACAGAGAATTTTTTATGAAGGTCAGTTACAGTTTGATAGGATGAATGTCAAGTAAAAGGTTGTTGAAGATGTTAGTGATAATGATGTTGCTACCATTTCTATCCCATATAAACCTATCCACATTTCATCACCGGTGCGGCAGGCACCTGTTGTTATCACTACGCTTGGACCAATTCCTTACGAGAGTACCAAAGCGATCCCATGGAACTATGGTGCGGAGGTATTTTGTAATGAACAAAAGCAAGAGCTGGTTGGATCTTCTGATGTTGGTTGAAGTGTTGACAATATCATTGGTCCTAGCGGAATCACTCGCAGTGGTAGAGTATTTTCTCCATCAAATGAGAATGTGGGTAGTTCGAGTAAAGACAAAGGTAAACAAGTTGTTGATGACTCCGCTTAGAAACAGGTTGATGATGCTTCCTTCTCAAAGGATGTGGAAGAGTTTATGAGGTTGATACGAAAGAGTGACTACAAGATTGTTGGCCATCTTAATCAAACACCGTAAAAAATTTATATCTTATCATTGTTGTTATGTTCTGAAGCGCACAGAAATGCTTTGTTGAAAGTGTTAAATACTGCGTATGTGCCACAGGAGATTTCAGTAAATCAACTTGAAGGTGTAGTCGCACATGTGAATGCTGGGAACGGTTTGGGATTTACTGATTTGTATTTGACGTCTGCCGAAAGAGAGCATAACAATGCCTTGCATATTTCCTTGGAATGCAGAGGTTCCTTAATGTCACATGTCCTTGTAGATACAGGGTCTTCGCTGAATGTTCTGCCAAAGAAGGCTTGATGAAGATGGACACTCAAGGTTCGATATGCAGGCTAAGTTATTTGGTGGTGCGGGCATTTGATGGATAGAAAAGATCGGTGTTTGGGGAGGTAGTGATGCCTATCAAGGTGGAACCTAAATTTTTTGATGCAACTTTCTATATCATGGATATTCAACCGGCCTACAGTTGTTTGTTAGGTCGTCCTTTGATATATTCCACTGGAGCGGTAACTTCTACTCTGCATCAGAAGCTGAAATACATGGTTGAGGGTAAAGTGGTCACAGTATGTGGGGAAGAAGATATAATGGTTTGACAGTTGTTGACATTCAAGTATGTGGAAGTTGATGGAGAGATCCACAAGACTTTATGTCAGGCCTTCGAAGCTGTAGAAATTCAGAAGAAGCCTCATGCAGAGGTTAAAGAGCCAAAAGTTTCGATGTCTTCATTTAAAGAGACGCGTGCGGTGGTTGAGTCCGGTGGCTCTCAGAGGTGGGGCCAGGTTCTTGAAGCTCCAATGAAGCAAGACAAATATGGTTTGGGATACATGCCATCAAAGCTATCCTAAGATCCTCCAAGATACAGAGGTCCGGTCCAGTTCACAAGTGCTGGGTTAATTTTCGACAGGATCAATCCAATTGGGGATAACAAAGTCGATAACGACTTTGATATGGTCTGTCGAAGAAGTCATCCGGGTTACCTTTTAAGAGTAATTTTTATTGTCTTTGCATTTGATAAGTCCTACACTCTGCCCAAGACGTAGTGACTCATTTTGTAGGGCCACACTATTTCATTTTCAATTTCATCATGAATAAAGTACGTTTTGCATTTAAATGTTTTGATCCATGTTTTCCTTTTTTGTTTTTACTTTTACTAAAAGAAAAATGGCAATGTGTTTTTGTTTGTTCGTTGTTGCATTCATGGTAAACATAAAACATCACTCATGCAGGTCTGTCATCTCAAATTCCATCGATAATGATTCACCTATGGCCCGATATGACTTTGATAATCCCATTTATCAAGCCAAAGAAGAGACTGTCGAAGACTGTGAATTGCCCGAGGAATTAGCCAGACTTTTGAAACAGGAGGAAAGGATTATTTTACCTCATCAGGAGGATGTTGAAGTTGTTAATCTAGGCACCGAGGACGTAAAAAAGGAAGTCAGAATTGGGGCCACTTTGGAGGATGGTGTTAAAGGAAGATTGGTTGAATTGCTTCGGGATTATGTGGACATCTTCGCCTGGTCTTACCAAGACATGTCAGGGCTTGTCACGAACATCGTCGTGCACCGTCCGCCTCTCAAATAGGGTTGTCCTCCAGTTAAACAAAAGCTAAGAAGAACGAGACCGGACATGGCTGTCAAAATCAAGGAAGAGGTTTAGAAATAGTTAGATGTTGTCTTTCTTGTTGTGACAAATTATCCTTTGTGGGTTGCGAATATCGTTCCAATACCTAAGAAGGATGGAAAGGTCAGGATGTGTGTTGATTATCGTGACTTAAACAGAGCAAGCCCGAAATATGAATTCCTGCTCCCCCACATTGATGTGTTAGTAGACAACACTAGTCAGCACTTTGTATTTTTCGTCATGGATGGCTTCTCTGGGTATAACCAAATCAAGATGGCCCTAGAGGACATGGAGAATACTACCTTTATAACACCGTGGGGGGCTTTCTGTTACAAGGTAATGCCCTTTGGATTGAATAATGATGGGGCAACCTATCAGCGGGCGATGGTGACTCTCTTTCATGATATGATTCACAAAGAGATCGAGGTCTATGTTGACTACATGATTGCGAAGTCACAAACGGAGGTGGAGCATCTGGTGAATCTTTAGAAGTTTTTTGAAAGGTTGAGGAAGTTCAACCTGAGGTTGAATCCAAATAAGTGCACCTTCGAGGTGAGATCCGGCAAGCTGCTGGGTTTCATTGTTAATCAAAGAGGTATTAAGGTAGATCCTGCTAAAGTAAAAGCCATACAAGAAATTCCTGAACCGAGAACGGAAAGAGAGGTTCATGGTTTCTTAGGAAGATTAAACTACATAGCTCGGTCCATATCTCATCTTACAGACACATGCGAACCGATATTCAAATTGATGAGAAAAGATTAAGAGCTCAGGTGGAATGAAAACTGTCAAAAGGCATTTAAGAAAATAAAAGGATATTTGCAGGAGCCTCCAATCCTCATGCCTCCAGTAGCAAGAAGACCTTAGATTATGTATCTTACAGTTCTTTAGAATTCGATGGGGTGTGTGCTCGGTCAACACGACGAGACAGGTAGAAAAGAGCATGCCATCTACTACCTGAGTAAAAGGTTCGCTGATTGTGAGTCGAGGTACTCGATGCTGGAGAAGACATGTTGCTCACTCGCTTGGGCATCTAAGCGTTTGAGGTAGTATTTGTTAAACCACACAACCCTGTTAATTTCAAAGATGGATCCGATAAAGTACGAGTTTTAAAAGCAAGCACTATCTGGGAGGATTGCTCGTTGGCAGATGGTTTTGACAGAATGCAATATTCAGTATGTGTCATAGAAATCCATTAAGCGAAGTGTTCTATCAGAATATCTCGCTCAATAACCAATAGAGGATTATCAACCAATGAAGTTTGAGTTTCCAGATGAGGATATCATGTATCTGAAGGCGAAAGACTGCGATGAACCTTTTCCTGACGAGGGACCTGAGATTGGCTCTCAATGGATTTTAATCTTTGAAGGAGTTGTCAATACATATGGTAACGGAATCGGGGCAATCATTACAACTCCAAGGGGTTCCCATATACCCTTCACTACCTGATTAGTGTTTATATGCACCAATAAAGAAGCAGAGTATGAAGCATGCATCATGGGGTTAGAAGAGACTATTGATTTGAGACTCAAGAACCTTGATGTGTATGGTGATTCTGCGTTGGTAATCAATCAGATTAAAGGTGAGTGGGAAACTCATCAGGTAAACTTGGTGCCTTATAAGAACTACGCCGGAAGGCTGTTTCCGTTCTTTGATAGGGTTGCCTTTCATCATGTACCCTGGGCTGAAAATCAGATGGCGGATGCGTTGGCCACATTGGCTTCAATGTACAAAGTGAATATATGGAATGAAGTTCCATCAATCAGAATTATGTACCTTGATAGACCAACCTTTGTGTTTGCAGTTGAAGAGGCATCAGATGGCAAACCATGGTATTATGACATCAAGTGCTTTCTCAAGAGTCAAGAGTACCCATCTGGGGAATCTCCTAAAAACAAGGAGACTTTGAGGAGGCTAGCTGGAAATTTCTTTTTGAGCGAGGACGATGTGTTATACAAGAGGAACTTTGACATGGTCCTGTTGTGTTGTGTTGATGAACACGAGGCAAACTTGTTAATGGAAGAGGTTCACGAGGCTTCTTTCGGTACTCATGCTAGTGGGCAAGCAGAAAACTGTTGAGGGCAGGGTATTACTGGATGACGATGGAGTCTGATTGTTTTAAATACGCCAGAAAATGCCATAAATTCCAAATTTATTCAGATAAAGTGCACGTACCGCCTACTCCTCTGAATGTATTGACATATCCTTGGCCCTTCGCTATGTGGGGCATTAATATGATTGGAAATATTGAGCCGACTGCCTCCAATGGGTATCACTTTATTCTGGTTGCCATTGACTATTTCAAAAAGTGGGTAGAAGCAACTTCGTTTGCTAATGTCACTAGACAGGTGGTCGCCCAATTTATAAAGAAGGACATCATCTGCCGTTATGGAATCCAAGAGAGAATCATTACTGATAATGGTTCAAATTTGAATAACAAGATGATGAAGGAGCTATGCTAGAGCTTTAAAATCGAACAACACAATTCTTCTCCATATCGTCCGATAATGAATGGTGTTGTTAAGGCAACAAACATGAATATCAAGAAGATTGTGCAGAAGATGGTGGTAACATACAACGATTGGCATGAAATGTTTCCCTTTGCTCTACATGGCTATCGTACTTCGGTGCGTACATCGACAAGGGCAACTCATTTCTCACTAGTGTATGGTATGGAGGTGGTCATACCATTAGAAGTTGAGATTCCTTCATTGAGAATTCTGGCAGATGTGAAACTTGATGAAGCCGAATGGGCATGATCCATGCTAGATCAATTGAAACTTATTGAAGAGAAGAGATTGGCAGCCATTGCACACGGCTGGTTGAACCAAAACAGGATGAAGAAAGCCTTTGATCAGAAAGTGCGTCCTTGGTGTTTTCAGACGGAAAATTTGGTTTTGAAAAGGATCCTTCCTCCTCAGACAGATCACAGGGGCAAATGGACTCCAAACTATGAATGGCCATATGTGGTAAGAAAGGTTTCCTCTGGTGGAGCCTTGTTACTATCAACTATGGATGGCGAAGATTTTACATCCCCTGTGAACGCAGACGTAGTCATAAAATACTACACATAAAAAGACCCGCTGGACCACAAAAGGAAAAGTCCAGGCAAAAAGGGGCGTCCCGACAAACCACAAAAAGAAAAGGTTCGGGCAAAAATTAGGGATAAAAGAAAAGAAGAGAATAAACCCGCAAAATTGAAAACCTGAAAAGGAAACTTTGGCAAAAATGGGTATCCCGGTGGATTGAAAACCCGAAAGGGCAATCTAGGCAAAAGTTAGGGATTTGAAAGCGAGAGGTTGTGGTTTGCGTTCGATCTGTAAACACTTTTGATACATGGAGATTTCAAAGGAAGGGAATCAGTCCAATTAGTCTTTTCAGAAGGCGAAGCATCTGTGAACATTGAAGGCATATGGGTCATAGCTTAATTGAAACATGGTGGACATCTATTCCCACATTGCCGACATATGTATTTTCTTTTCACTTTTGAGCAATTACCTCTTTTCAGGAGTTGCTTCCAATGTGTAAACGCCTATTTATTGGCCAATTAAATCAATAAAATATTATTTCACTCAAAAAGATGTTTATTTCTATTTTTACTTTTTAGTGTTTTGTTTGTAAAAACGTCTGATATTTTTTATAAACATTGCATGTGAAAACATTAGGCTTTACAGAGCATATCAAAAACAATGAAAATTTTTTGAACGATGGATATCATGGATGGTAACCGAGGTGACCATTTCGCATATCGGAGATGTCGTTGTTTGTTATGTGTTTGCAGGGTGGCATGATTCCTCTCCCCAGTAGAGTTTCTCTCTCCAGCATTGATGTTATATCATCCTCAGCAGGGCATTGTGAAATTCTTAATCACTCTCCCCCGGCAGAAGTGCAGAAGAGTGTTTTCCTCAGCTAGATTTGTTTATGACTCCCCAACGAGTATTCAGAAGTTGGCTACCCCAGGCAGGATAGTGTTGATTGGTATTTCAAACAGGAGGCTCATTTGATGTCTCTCCCTTGGTAGAGATTTTACATTCCCCACAGAGTCTTGGCGTCTACTTTCCTCATCAGGTCAGGAAGTGTAATTTCGCCAGCGATAGTATGCTCTTATCCCCAGCAGGGTAAGGTTAAAAGATATTTCCCCAACATAAGCTCAATGATATTCCCCAGCAGGTTTGGTATTATTGACTTCTCTCCCTAAGCCGAGTTTGGTATTGATTCCCTCGACAGGTAAATCAACGGCGGTTGACATCCCCGGCAGATTCCAAGCCCAATTGTCATTGGCACTTTTCTATATCAGATTCTCGGGATGATTTCTTAGCAGGTTATTCATAATTCCCAGCAGAGGGGAAGTTTCTCTTTGGGTTCTTTCTTCAGCAGAGGTTATAATCAGGAAGGTCGTTCAGCTTGTCTTCCTTAGCAGAGTTTTGTTTCTGGTTTTCTTAGCACTTCTCTTGGTGGAGTGTCTTTTACATATCATGAGCATCTTTGCATTGCATACTCAAAACGCGTAGCATTTTCATTTTGTAGTGAGAATTACGCCATAAAAAAATTCAAACATATGCATTCGAAGCATAAGCCAGGTTTGATATCATCTTTTCCAGACGTTTCCTCAACAGAAAATGGCATAACTCAGGAGATTTTGTCTTACTTTATCCCCAGTGAAGTTACCGATGAATTCGTTCATCTTGCTTATACCCCCTGGAGAGTCATCTTTTGAGACTTCTCTTTTCCCCAACGGAATCATCTTCTATTTATTTATGGATGTGAGTCTGCCTTAGGTCGGCATTCCTTTTGAAATTCATCTTTGGCTGTTATCTTTTGGTTGTGAACCCGCCTTCGGTCGCTAAATCTTTGTTAGGTTGTGAGTCCACCTTCGGCCGACTTTCTTTTTGAATCTTTTGTTTGTGAACCCGCCTTCGGTCGATAAACCTTTGTTGGGTCGTGAGTCCACCTTCGGTCGTCTTTCCTTTTGAATCTTTTGGTTGTGAACCTGCCTTCGGCCGGTAAACCTTTGTTGGTTCGTGAGTCCGCCTTTGGCTAGCTTTCCTTTTGAATATTTTGGTTGTGAACCCGCCTTCGGCCGGTAAACCTTTGTTGGGTCGTGAGTCCACCTTCGGCTGGCTTTCCTTTTGAATCTTTTGGTTGTGAACCCACCTTCGTCCGGTAAACCTTTGTTCGGTTATGAGTCTGCCTTCGGCCGGCTTTCCTTTTAAATACTTTGGTTGTGAACCCGCCATCGACCGGTAAACCTTTGTTTGGTCATGAGTCTGCCTTTGGCCGGCTTTCCTTTTAAATCCTTTAGTTATGAACCCGCCTTCGGCCGGTAAACCTTTGCTTGGTCATGGGTCCGCCTTCAGCCAGCACCCCTTTTCTTGTTAGATGTGAGACCGCATCCAGCCGGCATTCTTCTTAAAATTCACCTTCGATTCCTATCTTTTTGATGTGAGTCCGACTTCGGTCGGCACCCCTTTTCTTCTTAGATGTTAGTCCGCCCCGGCCGACATTCTTTCTTTTATCCTTCGGTGTGAATCCGCCTCTGGCCGGCATTCCATCTTTAAATCCGCTTTTGAGTGGCTTCTTTATTTTAAATCCACCTTCATCTGGCAACCTTTATCGTTTATCTCCCCACAGTTTGCAAATTTTCGGGTTCTTTTGGTATTCAATCTCCGTCTACCCTGAATGTATGAAAGTCATTGCTGTCATTCCTTTAGGTCCAAGTTGATTGAATAAGGGCAGCTGTAACACCCTAAAGTTTGCCTTATCTTTTCTTAATATCTTGGCTTATGTTTCATATCATTTGCATCTTCATTTATGCATATCATTGGTTCTAAGCATGGGAGCAATGTATCTTGGTTAGCTCTCAAGAAGAGGTTGTGTTCCTTATAGGTTTAAGCAATGGATTATACTCAATCTTATGGAATTCTCAAGCTCTAAAATCCTTTCCTCACCAAGGCATTCTTAACCATCTCACACAATCATCTGGATCAAGAATAAAAGCATTGGGCATGTTTTCCTATCTTTTGATCATCTGGACTAGGGTTTTGGTTAAAGGGCATCTGTGGCTAGTTTCTTGGGCAAGACATTGTTCTAAGGCTCAATTCACATCTGAAGGGTTCCCTACATGTGTTAGGTATCATCACAAATAATGGAATGAACCTCAATCAGAGGCTAGGGTTTCATATGGTCAAGAAAAAGTCAATTGTGATTCCACAAGGTCAAAATCAAGGTTTTGAGGTCAATCATGGACATTTTATGTCACCTCAAGTGTTTTCATGTGTTTGCAGCATGAAGAATAAAAAAGAAATATAAAATCAGGACTTTTGGAGGATTAGGGTTTTGAAGGAAAAGTTTCTAATTGTGGAAATCCTAATTTCTAGCCATTTTATAATCTCCATAACTTTGTCATCCTTGATCCAAATGGAGCAAACTAGCTATCAAATTGAAGAGGACTCCATGTACTACAAGCTTGAAGAGGGAAATTTGTTCAAAAGATTCATAGATTTCAAGTTATGAAGGCTTGAAGTTGAGACAATCTAGGTTTTGGAAATTTATACTTAGAAATTTTTCTAAGTATAAAATTTCAATATGGAGGGTGACGTTTCAAGGCATTCTTTCATCATTATCCAAGCTTCATCTCACTTTTCTTCAAACATGAAGGTTTTGTGGTGTGAGGCATAATTCTCGTTTCCTTGTTTAAGGCAATAAGTGTGTTAGGTTAGAGTTCCCAAACATGGACCGGGTCTATGGTCCATGGAATTGCTTTACATACCTTCCTTTTTCCTACTGCACCTCCCACCTTCTTTCTTAGTTTAAGCTGATTTAGTTTAACTTAATATTTTATTAGGAATTAATTTTGATTTGAATTCTAAATTAACTTTTAATCTTAGCTTGATCTTAAAATTTTGATTAAATTTTTTACTTAGAAGTTAATCTTAGATTTAATTTTTGATTAATTTTTAATCTTAGTTTTAATTAAAATGCTGATAAATTTCGTTCTTAATTTTGTTTTTAGCTTAGACTAACTCTTGACGCAAATTTTGATTAAATTCTAATTCTAGTTTTGATTTTAATTTTGATTAAATGTTGTTCTAAACTTTAATTTGATTAATTAGGATTAATTCGTGATGTTCTGAGTGATCTTGGATATTAATATTTCTTGATAAAATCTTGTGAATCTCCTTATTGTTTTTGTCATGATTTTAATTCCTATCCTGATTAATTCTTGATTAGATATTGATTCATTCTTGAGGATACTGGTTTAATTTGAATGCATACCCTGAGCTTGATATTTTGACATGAGAGTTGCGTGTACTTGAGCCTTGTTTGGTGTCTGATTTCTCTTTGTGATTGAGTTGTCTCATGTTTACTAGTGCTTTGTTCACATGCTCCCTCAAGGATCCTGGTCCGACTTAATTTCTGATTAAGTTTATAGTAGGATAGACATTAGGCTCATAATCCTTTGCATGACAACATTAGGGTTGTTCCTTCTTGACCTCAACCACGGGTCCATCAATTGTATGATAACATTAGGTAGACTTTCCCCCTCATCCTAACCTTAGGGCCATATTGCATGATAACATCTAGGAAGAGATCATGAATCCCGGTGACAAGTAAGTGTTACATCAAGAGAGAGAGCGTTGAGGTGTTGATTAGGTTTCGTTGTTGGATGAGAGGCGGGAATGAGAATGTTGAGAGAGGAAGATGAGCGAGACAGAGATGACATGGCGGAGAAAACATTGTTGAGAGAGAAAGATGAGGCGTGCGACACGGTTGATAGTGAGAGCTGAAGGTTTTGTGGTGTGAGGTATAATTCTCCTTTCCTTGTTTAAGGAAATGAGTGGGTTAGGTTAGAGTTCCCAAACGTGGACCAGGTCTATGCTCCATGGAATTGCGTATCATACCATCATTTTGCCTACTGCACCTCACACCTTCTTTCTTAGTTTAAGCTGATTTAGTTTAGGTTAATTTTTTATTAGGAACTAATTTTGTTTTGAATTCTTAATTAACTTTTAATCTTAGCTTGATGTTAAAGTTTTGATTAATTTTTTTACTTAGAAGTTAATCTTAGATTTAATTTTTGATTAATTTTTAATCTTAGTTTTAATTAAAGTGTTGTTAAAGTTCGTTCTTAAATTTGTTTTCGCTTCGACTAATTCTTTAGGCAAATTTTGATTAAATTCTAATCCTTGTTTTGATTTTTATTTTGATTAAATGTTGTTCTAAATTTTAATTTGATTAATTAGGATTAATTCTTGATGTTCTGAGTGATCTTGTATTTTGATATTTCTTGATAAAATCTTGTGAATCTCCTTATTTATTTTGTCATGATTTTGATGCCTATCCTGATTAATTCTTCATTAGATATTTATTAATTCTTGAGGATACTAGTTTAATCTGAATGCATGCCTCGAACTTGATATTTTGACATGAGAGTTGCGTGTACTTGAGCCTTGTTTGGTGTCCGATTTCTCTTTGTGATTGAGTTGTCTTATGTTTACTTGTGCTTTGTTCACATGCTCCCTTAAGGCTCCTGGTCCGACATAATTTCGGAATAAGTTTGGAGCAGGATAGACATTAGGCTCTCACTCCTTTGCATGACAACATTAGGATAGTCCCTTCTTGACCTCAACCATAGGTCCATCATTTATATGATAACATTAGGTAGACTTCCCTTCACATCCTAACCTTAGGGACATATTTCATGATAACATCTAGGAAGTGGTCATGATTCCCGGTGACAAGTAAGTGTTACTTCAAGAGAGATAGCGTTGAGGTGTTAAATAGGTTTCGTTGTTGGATGAGTGGTGAGAATGAGAATGTTGAGAGAGGAAGATGAGCGAGACGGAGATGGCATGGCGGAGAAACCGTTGTTGAGAGAGAAAGAAGAGGCGTGCGACACAGTTGATAGTGAGAGATGAAGGTTTTGTGGTGTGACGCATAATTCTCCTTTCCTTGTTTAAGGCATTGAGTGTGTTTGGTTAGAGTCCCCAAACATGGACCGGGTCTATGCTCCATGGAATTGCTTATCATACTTTCCTTTTGCCTACTGCACCTCCCACCTTCTTTCTTAGTTTAAGCTGATTTAGTTTAGGTTAATTGTTTTTTAAGAATTAATTTTGATTTGAATTCTTAATTAACTTTTAATCTTAGCTTGATCTTTAAATTCTGATAATTTTTTTTACTTAGAAGTTAATATTAGATTTAATTTTTGATTAATTTTTAATCTTAGTTTTAATTAAAATGTTGTTAAAGTTCGTTCTTAATTTTTTTTTAGCTTCGACTAATTCTTGAGGCAAATTTTAATTAAATTGAATCCCAGTTTTGATTTTAATTTTAATTAAATGTTGTTCTAAACATTAATTTGATTAATTAGGATTAAGTCTTGATGTTCTGAATATCTTGGATATTGATATTTCTCGATAAAATCTTGTGAATCTCCTTATTGTTTTTGCCATGATTTTGATGCCTATCCTGATTAATTCTTGTTTAGATATTTATTAATTCTTAAGGATACTGGTTTAATCTGAATGCATGCCTCGAGCTTGATATTTTGACATGAGATTTGGGTGTACTTGAGCCTTGTTTGGTGTCCGATTTCTCTTTGTGATTGAGTTGTGTCATGTTTAATTGTGCGTTATTCACATGAGCCCTTAAGGCTCCTGGTCCGACTTAATTTTTGATAAAGTTTGAAGTAGGATAGACATTAGGCTCTCAATCCTTTACATGACAACATTAGGTTTATCCCTTCTTGACCTCAACCTTAGGTCCATCAGTTATATGATAACATTAGGTAGACTTCCCCCCTCATCCTAACCTTAGGGCCATATTGCATGATAACATCTAGGAAGAGGTCGTGATTCCCTGTGACAAGTAAGTGTTACATCAAGAGAAAGAGCGTTGAGGTGTTGAGAGAGAAAGAAGAGGCGTGTGACATGGTAGATAGTGAGAACTGATGGTTTTGTGGTGTAAGGCATAATTCTCCTTTCTCTTTTTAAGGCAATGAGTGTGTTAGGTTAGAGTTCCCAAACGTGTATCGGGTCTATGCTCCATGGAATTGTGTATCATACCTTCCTTTTGCCTACTGCACCTCCCACCTTCTTTCTTAGTTTAAGCTGATTTAGTTTAGGTTAATTTTTTATTAGGAATTAATTTTGATTTGAATTCTTAAATAATTTTTAAACTTAGCGTGATCTTAAAATTCTAATTAATTTTTTTACTTAGAAGTTAATCTTAGATTTAATTTTTTTTAATTTTTAATCTTAGTTTTAATTAAAATGTTGTTAAAGTTCGTTCTTAATTTGGTTTTTAGCTTCGACTAATTCTTGAGGAAAATTTTGATTAAATTCTAATCCTAGTTTTGATTTTAATTTTATTTAAATGTTGTTCTAAACTTTAATTTGATTAATTAGGATTAATTCTTGATGTTCTGAGTGATCTTGGATATTGATATTTCTTGATAAAGTCTTGTGAATCTCCTTATTGTTTTTGTCATGATTTTGATGCCTCTCCTGATTAATTCTTGATTAGATATTGATTAATTCTTGAGGATACTGGTTTAATCTGAACGCATGCCTCGAGCTTGATATTTTCACAAGAGAGTTGATGGTACTTGAGCCTTGTTTGGTGTCCGATTTCTCTTTGTGATTGAGTTGTGTTACGTTTAATTGTGCTTTGTTCACATACGCCCTTAAGGCTCCTAGCCCGACTTAATTTCTAATTAAGTTTGGAGAAGGATAGACATTAGGCTTTTAATACTTTGCATGACAACATTTGGGTAGTCCCTTCTTGACCTCAACCTGAGATCCATCATTTATATGATAGAATTAGGTAGACTCCCCCCCCCCCCCCTTCATCCTAACCTTAGGGCCATATTGCATGATAACATCTTGGAAGAGGTCATGATTCCCGGTGACAAGTAAGTGTTACATCAAGAGAGAGAGTGTTAAGGTGTTGAATAGGTTTCGTTGTTGGATGAGCGGCGAGAATGAGAATGTTGATAGAGGAATATAAGTGGGACGGAGATGGCATGGCGCCTAAAACGTTGTTGAGATAGAAAGAAGAGGTGTGCGAACCGTTGATAGTGTGAGTTGAAGGTTTTGTGGTGTGAGGCACAATTCACCTTTCCTTGTTTAAGGAAATGAGTGTGTTAGGTTAGAGTTCCTAAATGTGGACCGGTTCTATGATCCATGGAGTTGCTTCTCATACCTTCCTTTTGCCTACTGCACCTCCCACCTTCTTTCTTAGTTTAAGATGATTTAGTTTAGGTTAATTTTTTATTACAAATTAATTTTGATTTCAATTCTTAATTAACTTTTAATCTTAGCTTGGTCTTAAATTTTGATTAATTTTTTTACTTAGAAGTGAATCTTAGATTTAATTTTTGATTAATTTTTAATCTTAGTTTTAATGAAAATGTTGTTAAAGTTCGTTCTTAATTTTGTTTTTAGCTTCGACTAATTCTTGAGGAAAATTATGATTAAATTCTAATCCTAGTTTTGATTTTAGTTTGGTTGTTGGATTAGAGGAGAGAATGAGAATGTTGAGAGAGGATGATGAGCGAGACGGAGATAGCATGGCGCATAAAACATTGTTGATATAGAAAGAAGAGGTGTGCGACTCGGTTGATAGTGAGAGCTGAAGGTTTTGTGGTATGAGACATAATTCTCCTTTCCTTGTTTAAGGTTATGACTATGTTAGGTTAGAGTTCCCAAACGTGGACCGTGTCTATGCTCCATGGAATTGCTTCTCATACCTTCCTTTTGCCTACTGCACCTCCCACCTTCTTTCTTAGTTTTAGCTGATTTAGTTTTGGTTAATTTTTTATTAGGAATTAATATTGACTTGAATTATTAATTAAATTTTAATCTTAGCTTGATTTTAAAATTTTGAATAATTTTTTTACTTAGAAGTTAATCTTAGATTTAATTTTTGAATAATTTTTAATCTTAGTTTTAATTAAAATGTTGATAAAGTTCGCTCTTAATTTTGTTTTTAGCTTCGACTAATTCTTGATGCAAATTTTGATTAAATTCTAATCCTAGTTTTGATTTTAATTTTGATTAAGTGTTGTTCTAAACTTTAAATTGATTAATTAGGATTAATTCTTGATGTTCTGAGTGATCTTGGAGATTGATATTTTTTGATAAAATCTTGTGAATCTCCTTATTGTTTTTGTCATGATTCTATGCCTCTCCTGATTAATTCTTGATTAGATATTGATTAATTCTTGAGAATACTGGTTTAATCTGAATGCATGCCTCGAGCTTAATATTTTGACATGAGAGTTGCATGTACTTGACTCTTGTTTGGTGTCCGATTTCTCTTTGTGATTGAGTTGTGTCATGTTTAATTTTGCTTTATTCACATGCGCCCTTAAGGATCCTAGTCTGACTTAATTTTTGATTAAATTTGGAGTAAGATAGACATTAGGCTCTCAATACTTTGCTTGAAAACATTAGGTTAGTCCCTTCTTAACCACAACCTTAGGTACAACATTTATATGATAACATTAGGTAGACTTCCCCCTCATCCTAACCTTAGGGCCATATTGCATGATAACATCTAGAAAGAAGTCATGATTCCCGGTGACATGTAAGTGTTACATCAAGAGAGAAAGAGAGAGAGAGAGAGAGAGAGAGAGAGAGAGAGAGAGAGAGAGTTGAGGTGTTGAATAGGTTTCGTTGTTGGATTAGCGGAGAGAATGAGAATGTTGAGAGAGGAAGATGAGCGAGACGGAGATGGCATGGCGCAGAAAACGTTGTTGATATAAAAAGAAGACGTGTGCGACACGGTTGATAGTGAGAGCTGAAGGTTTTGTGGTGTGGGGCATAATTCTCCTTTCATTGTTTAAGGCAATGAGTATCTTAGGTTAGAGTTCCCCAACGTGGACCGTGTCTATGCTCCATGGAATTGCTTCTCATACCTTCCTTTTGCCTACTGCACCTCCCACCTTCTTTCTTAGTTTTAGCTGATTTAGTTTTGGTTAATTTTTTATAAGGAATTAATATTGACTTGAATTATTAATTAAATTTTAATCTTAGCTAGATCTTAAAATTTTGAATAATTTTTTTTACTTAGAAGTTAATCTTAGATTTAATTTTTGAATAATTTTTAATCTTAGTTTTAATTAAAATGTTGATAAATTTCGCTCTTAATTTTGTTTTTAGCTTCGACTAATTCTTGAGGCAAATTTTGATTAAATTATAATCCTAGTTTTGATGTTAATTTTGATTAAGTGTTGTTCTAAACTTTAAATTGATTAATTAGGATTAATTCTTGATGTTCTGAGTGATCTTGGATATTGACATTTCTTGATAAAATCTTGTGAATCTCCTTATTGTTTTTGTCATGATTTTGATGCCTCTCCTGATTAATTCTTGATTAGATATTGATTAATTCTTGAGGATACTGGTTTAATCTGAATGCATGCCTTGAGCTTGATATTTTGGCATGAGAGTTGCGTGTACTTGAGCCTTGTTTGGTGTTCGATTTCTCTTTGTGATTGAGTTGTGTCATGTTCAATTGTACTTTGTTCACATGCTTCCTTAAGGCTCCTAGTCCGACTTAATTTCTGATTAAGTTTGGAGCAGGATAGAAATTAGGCTCTCAATCCTTTGGATGACAACAGTAGGGTAGTCCTTTCTTGACCTCAACCTTAGGTCCATAATTTATATGATAACATTAGGTAGACTTCCCCCCTCATCCTAACCTTAGGGCCATATTGCATGATAATATCTTGGAAGACGTCATGATTCCCGGTGAAAAGTAAGTGTTACATCAAGAGAGAGAGAGTGTTAAAGTATTGAATAGGTTTCGTTGTTGGATGAGCGGTGAAAATGAGAATGTTGAGAGAGGAAGATGAGTGAGACGAAGATGGCATTGCGGGGAAAACGTTGTTGAGAGAGAAAGAAGAGGCGTGCGTCACGGTTGATAGTGAGAGCTGATGGTTTTGTGGTGTGAGACATAATTCTCCTTTCCTTGTTTAAGGCAATGAGTATGGTAGGTTAGAGTTCCCAAACGTGGACCGGGTCTATGCTCCATGGAATTGCTTCTTATACCTTCCTTTTGCCTACTGCACCTCCCACCTTCTTTCTTAGTTTAAGCTGATTTAGTTTAGGTTAATTTTTTTATTAGGAATTAATTTTGATTTGAATTCTTAATTAAATTTTAATCTTAGATTAATCTTATAATTTTGATTAATTTGTTATTTAGAAGTTAATCTTAGATTTAATTTTTGATTAATTTTTAATCTTAGTTTTAATTAAAATGTTGATAAAGTTCGTTCTTAATTTTGTTTTTGATTAATTAGGATTTGTTCTTAATGTTCTGAGTGATACTTCTTGATAAAATCTTGTGAATCTCCTTATTGTTTTTGTCATGACTTTGATGCCTCTCCTGATTAATTCTTGATTAGATATTGATTACTTCTTGAGGATACTAGTTTAATCTGAATGGATGCCTCGAGATTGATATTTTGACATGAGAGTTTCGTGTACTTGAGCCTTGTTTGGTGTTTGATTTCTCTTTGTGATTGCGTTGTCTCACGTTTAATTGTGCTTTGTTCACATGTGCCCTTAAGGCTCCTAGTCTGACTTAATTTTAAATTATGTTTGGAGCAGGATACACATTCGGCTCTCAACCTTAGGTCCATCATTTATATCATAACATTAGGTAGACTTCCCACCTTATCCTAACCTTTGGGCCATATTGCATGATAACATCTAAGAAGAGGTCATAATTCCCAGTGACAAGTAAGAGTTACATCAAGAGAGAGAGCGTTGAGGTGTTGAATTTTGTTGTTGGATGATCGGCGAAAATGAGAATGTTGAGAGAGGAAGATGAGCGAGACGGAGATGGCATGGCGGAGAAAACATTGTTCAGAGAGAAAGAAGAGGCGTGAGAAACGGTTGATAGTGAAAGCTGAAGGTTGTGTGGTGTGAGGCATAATTCTCCTTTCCTTGTTTAAGGCAATGAGTACGTTAGGTTAGAGTTCCCAACCGTGGACCAGGTCTATGCTCCATGGAATTGCTTCTCATACCTTCCTATTGCCTACTGCACCTCCCACCTTCTTTCTTAGTTTAAGCTGATTTTGTTTAGGTAAGTTTTTCTTATGAATTAATTTTGATTTGAATTCTTAATTAAATTTTAATCTTAGCTTTATCTTAATATTTTTATTAATTTTTTTTACTTACAAATTAATTTTAGATTTAATTTTTTATTTTTTTTAAACTTAGTTTTAATTAAAATGTTGATAATGTTCGTTCTTAATTTTGTTTTTAGCTTCGACTAATTCTTGAGGCAAATTTTGATTAAATTCTAATCCTCATTTTGGTTTAAATTTTGATTAAATGTTGTACTAAACTTTAATTTGATTAATTAAGATTTATTCTTGATGTTCTGAGTGATCTTGGATATTGATAATTCTTGATAAAATCTTGTGAATCTCCTTATTGATTTTGTCATGATTTTTATGCCTCTCCTGATTAATTCTTGATTAGATATTGATTAATTCTTGAGGATACTGGTTTAATCTGAATGCATGCCTCGAGCTTGATATTTTGACATGAGAGTGTCGTGTACTTGAGCCTTGTTTGGTGTTCGATTTCTCTTTGTGATTGGGTTGTGTCATGTATAATTGTGCTATTTTCACATGCTCCATTAAGGCTACTGGTACAACTTAATTTCTGATTAAGTTTGGGGCAGGATAGACATTAGGCTCTCAAACCTTTGCATTACAATAGTAGGGTAGTCCCTTCTTGACCTCAACCTTAGTTCCATCAATTATATGATAACATTAGGTAGACTTCCCCCCTCATCTTAACCTTAGGGCCATATTTCATGATAACATATAGGAAGATGTAATGATTCCCGGTGATAAGTAAGTGTTACATCAAGAGAGAAAGCGTTAATGTGTTGAACAGGTTTCGTTGTTGGATGAGCGGAGATAATGAGAATGTTGAGAGAGGAAGATGAGCGAGACGAAGATGGCATGGCGGAGAAAACGTTTTTGAGAGGGAAAGAAGAGGCGTGCGACACGGTTGATAGTGAGAGCTGAAGGTTTTGTGGTGTGGGGCATAATACTCCTTTCCTTGTTTAAGGCAATGAGTATGTTAGGTTAGAGTTCCCAAACGTGGACCGGGTATATGCTCCATGGAATTGCTTCTCATACCTTCCTTTTGCCTACTGCACTTCGCACCTTCTTTCTTAGTTTATGCTAATTTAGTTTAGGTTAAGTTTTTATTAGTAATTAATTTTGATTTGAATTCTTAATTAAATTTTAATCTTAGCTTGATATTAAAATTTTGATTAATTTTTTTACTTAGAAGTTAATCTTAGATTTAATTTTTGATTAATTTTTAATCTTAGTTTTAATTAAAATGTTGATAAAGTTCGTTCTTAATTTGTTTTTAGCTTCGACTAATTCTTGAGGAAAATTTTGATTAAATTCTAATCCTAGTTTTGATTTTAATTTTAATTAAATGCTGTATTAAACTTTTATTTGATTAATTAGGATTTATTCTTGATGTTCTGAGTGATCTGGGATATTGATATTTCTTGATAAAATCTTGTGAATCTCCTTATTGTTTTTGTCATGATTTTGATGCCTCTCCTAATTAATTCTTGATTAGATATTGATTAATTCTTGAGGATACTGCTTTAATCGGAATGTATGCCTCGAGCATGATATTTTGACATGAGAGTTTCGTGTACTTGAGCCTTGTTTTGTGTCTGATTTCTCTTTGTGATTGCGTTGTCTCACGTTTAATTGTGCTTTGGTCACATGCGCCCTTAAGGCTCCTAGTCCGACTTAATTTCAGATTTTGTTTGGAGCAGGATACACATTCGGCTCTCAATACTTTGCATGACAACATTAGGGTAGTCCCTTCTTGACCTCAACCTTAGGTCCATCATTTATATCATAACATTAGGTAGACTTCCCACCTTATTCCTAACCTTAGGGCCATATTACAGGATAACATCTAAGAAGAAGTCATGATTCCCGGTGACAAGTAAGAGTTACATCAATAGAGAGAGCGTTGAGGTGTTGAATTTCGTAATTGGATGATCGGCGAAAATGAGAATGTTGAGAGAAGAAGATGAGCGAGACGGAGATGGCATGGCGGAGAAAACGTTGTTCAGAGAGAAAGAAGAGGCATGAGACACGGTTGATAGTGAGAGTTGAAGGTTGTGTGGTGTGAGGCATAATTCTCCTTTCCTTGTTTAAGGCAATGAGTACGTTAGGTTAGAGTTCCCAACCGTGTACCGGGTCTATGCTCCATGGAATTTCTTCTCATACCTTCCTTTTGCCTAGTGCACCTCCCACCTTCTTTCTTAGTTTAAGCTGATTTAGTTTAGGTGAAGTTTTTCTTATGTATTTCTTTTTATTTGAATTCTTAATTAAATTTTAATCTAAGCTTTATCTAAATATTTTTATTAATTTTTTTACTTAGAAGTTAATCTTAGATTTAATTTTTGATTATTTTTAAACTTAGTTTTAATTAAAATGTCGATAATGTTCGTTCTTAATTTTGTTTTCAGCTTCGACTAATTCTTGAGGCAAATTTTGATTAAATTCTAATCCTCATTTTGGTTTAAATTTTGATTAAATGTTGTACTAAACTTTAATTTGATTAATTAAGATTTATTCTTGATGTTCTGAGTGATCTTGGATATTGATAATTCTTGATAAAATCTTGTGAATCTCCTTATTGATTTTGTCATGATTTTTATGCCTCTCCTGATTAATTCTTGATTAGATATTGATTAATTCTTGAGGATACTGGTTTAATCTGAATGCATGCCTCGAGCTTGATATTTTGACATGAGAGTGTCGTGTACTTGAGCCTTGTTTGGTGTTCGATTTCTCTTTGTGATTGGGTTGTGTCATGTATAATTGTGCTATTTTCACATGCTCCATTAAGGCTACTGGTACAACTTAATTTCTGATTAAGTTTGGGGCAGGATAGACATAAGGCTCTCAAACCTTTGCATTACAACAGTAGGGTAGTCCCTTCTTGACCTCAACCTTAGTTCCATCATTTATATGATAACATTAGGTAGACTTCCCCCCTCATCTTAACCTTAGGGCCATATTTCATGATAACATATAGGAAGATGTCATGATTCCCGGTGATAAGTAAGTGTTACATCAAGAGAGAGAGCGTTAATGTGTTGAATAGGTTTCGTTGTTTGATGAGCGGAGATAATGAGAATGTTGAGAGAGGAAGATGAGCGAGACGGAGATGGCATGGCGGAGAAAACGTTGTTGAAAGAGAAAGAAGAGGCGTGCGACACGGTTGATAGTGAGAGCATAAGGTTTTATGGTGTGGGGCATAATTCTCCTTTCCTTGTTTAAGGCAATGAGTATGTTAGGTTAGAGTTCCCAAACGTAGACCGGCTATATGCTCCATGGAATTGCTTCTCATACCTTCCTTTTGCATACTGCACTTCGCACCTTCTTACTTAGTTTATGCTAATTTAGTTTAGGTTAAGTTTTTATTAGGAATTAATTTTGATTTGAATTCTTAATTAAATTTTAATCTTAGCTTGATCTTAAAATTTTGATTAATTTTTTTACTTAGAAGTTAATCTTAGATTTAATTTTTGATTAATTTTTAATCTTAGTTTTAATTAAAGTGTTGATAAAGTTCGTTCTTAATTTTGTTTTTAGCTTCGACTAATTCTTGAGGCAAATTTTGATTAAATTCTAATCCTAGTTTTGATTTTAATTTTAATTAAATGTTGTACTAAACTTTAATTTGATTAATTAGGATTTATTCTTGATGTTCTAAGTGATCTGGGATATTGATATTTCTTGATAAAATCTTGTGAATCTCCTTATTATGTTTGTCATGATTTTGATGCCTCTCCTAATTAATTCTTGATTAGATATTGATTAATTCTTGAGGATACCGGTTTAATCTGAATGTATGCCTTGAGCATGATATTTTGACATGAGAGTTTCGTGTACTTGAACCTTGTTTTGTGTCTGATTTTTCTTTGTGATTGCGTTGTCTCACGTTTAATTGTGGTTTGTTCACATGCGCCCTTAAGGCTCCTAGTCCAACTTAATTTCAAATTTTGTTTGGAGCAGGATACACATTCGACTCTCAATCCTTTGCATGAAAAAATTAGGGTAGTCCCTTCTTGACCTCAACCTTAGGTCCATCATTTATATCATAACATTAGGTAGACTTCCCACCTTATCCTAACCTTAGGGCCATATTGCATGATAACTTCTAAGAAGAGGTCATGATTCCCGGTGACAAGTAAGAGTTACATCAAGAGAGAGAGCGTTGAGGTGTTGAATTTCGTTGTTGGATGATCGGCGAAAATGAGAATGTTGAGAGAAGAAGATGAGCGAGACGGAGATGGCATGGCGGAGAAAACGTTGTTCAGAGAGAAAGAAGAGGCGTGAGACACGGTTGATAGTGAGAGCTGAAGGTTGTGTGGTGTGAGGCATAATTCTCCTTTCCTCGTTTAAGGCAATGAGTACGTTAGGTTAGACTTCCCAACCGTGTACCGGGTCTATGCTCCATGGAATTTCTTCTCATACCTTCCTTTTGCCTACTGCACCTCCCACCTTCTTTCTTAGTTTAAGCTGATTTAGTTTAGGTGAAGTTTTTCTTATGAATTTCTTTTTATTTAAATTCTTAATTAAATTTTAATCTAAGCTTTATCTTAATTTTTTTATTAATTTTTTTACTTAGAAGTTAATCTTAGATTTAATTTTTGATTATTTTTAAACTTAGTTTTAATTAAAATGTTGATAATGTTCGTTCTTAATTTTGTTTTTAGCTTTGACTAATTCTTGGGGGAAATTTTGATTAAATTCTAATCCTAGTTTTGGTTTAAATTTTGATTAAATGTTGTACTAAACTTTAATTTGATTAATTAGGATTTATTCTTGATGTTCTGCGTGATCTTGGATATTGATATTTCTTGATAAAATCTTGTGAATCTCCTTATTGTTTTTGTCATGATTTTGATGCCTCTCCTGATTAATTCTTGATTAGATATTGATTAATTCTTGAGGATACTAGTTTAATCTGAATACATGCCTCGAGCTTGATATTTTGACATGAGAGTTGCATGTACTTGAGCCTTGTTTGGTGTCCGATTTCTCTTTGTGATTGGGTTGTGTCATGTTTAGTTGTGGTTTTTTCACATGCTCCATTAAGGCTACTGGTCCGACTTAATTTCTGATTAAGTTTGGGGCAGGATAGACATTAGGCTCTCAAACCTTTGCATTACAACAGTAGGGTAGTCCTTCTTGACCTCAACCTTAGTTCCATCATTTATATGATAACATTAGGTAGACTTCCCCCCTCATCTTAACCTTAAGGCCATATTTCATGATAACATATAGGAAGATGTCATGATTCCCGGTGATAAGTAAGTGTTACATCAAGAGAAATAGCGTTAACGTGTTGAATAGGTTTCATTGTTGGATGAGCGGAGATAATGAGAATGTTGAGAGAGGAAGATAAGCGAGACGGAGATGGCATGGCGGAGAAAACGTTGTTGAGAGAGAAAGAAGAGGCGTGCGACACGGTTGATAGTGAGAGCTGAAGGTTTTGTGGTGTGCGACATAATTCTCCTTTCCTTGTTTAAGGCAATGAGTATGTTAGGTTAGAGTTCCCAAACGTGGACCGGGTATATGCTCCACGGAATTGCTTCTCAAACCTTCCTTTTGCCTACTACACGTCGCACCTTCTTTCTTAGTTTATGCTAATTTAGTTTAGGTTAAGTTTTTATTAGGAATTAATTATGATTTGAATTCTTAATTAAATTTTAATCTTAGCTTGATCTTAAAATTTTGATTAATTTTTTTACTTAGAAGTTAATCTTAGATTTAATTTTTGATTAATTTTTAATCTTAGTTTTAATTAAAATGTTGATAAAGTTCGTTCTTAATTTTGTTTTTAGCTTCGACTAATTCTTGAGGCAAATTTTGATTAAATTCTAATCCTAGTTTTGATTTTAATTTTAATTAAATGTTGTACTAAACTTTAATTTGATTAATTAGGATTTATTATTGATGTTCTGAGTGATATGGGATATTGATATTTCTTGATAAAATCTTGTGAATCTCCTTATTATTTTTGTCATGATTTTGATGCCTCTCCTAATTAATTCTTGATTAGATATTGATTAATTCTTGAGGATACTGGTTTATTCTGAATGTATGCCTCGAGCATGATATTTTGACATGAGAGTTTCGTGTACTTGAACCTTGTTTTGTGTCTGATTTCTCTTTGTGATTGCGTTGTCTCACGTTTAATTGTGGTTTGTTCACATGCGCCCTTAAGGCTCCTAGTCCAACTTAATTTCAAATTTTGTTTGGAGCAGGATACACATTCGGCTCTCAATCCTTTGCATGAAAAAATTAGGGTAGTCCCTTCTTGACCTCAACCTTAGGTCCATCATTTATATCATAACATTAGGTAGACTTCCCACCTTATCCTAACCTTAGGGCCATATTGCATGATAACTTCTAAGAAGAGGTCATGATTCCCGGTGACAAGTAAGAGTTACATCAAGAGAGACAGCGTTGAGGTGTTGAATTTTGTTGTTGGATGATCGGCGAAAATGAGAATGTTGAGAGAAGAAGATGAGTGAGACGGAGATGGCATGGCGGAGAAAACGTTGTTCAGAGAGAAAGAAGAGGCGTGAGACACGGTTGATAGTGAGAGCTGAAAGTTGTGTGGTGTGAGGCATAATTCTCCTTTCCTCGTTTAAGGCAATGAGTACGTTAGGTTAGAGTTCCCAACCGTGTACCGGGTCTATGCTCCATGGAATTTCTTCTCATACCTTCCTTTTGCCTACTGCACCTCCCACCTTCTTTCTTAGTTTAAGCTGATTTAGTTTAGGTTAAGTTTTTCTTATGAATTTCTTTTTATTTGAATTCTTAATTAAATTTTAATCTAAGCTTTATCTTAATTTTTTTATTAATTTTTTTACTTAGAAGTTAATCTTAGGATTAATTTTTGATTATTTTTAAACTTAGTTTTAATTAAAATGTTGATAATGTTCGTTCTTAATTTTGTTTTTAGCTTCGACTAATTCTTGAGGGAAATTTTGATTAAATTCTAATCCTTGTTTTGGTTTAAATTTTGATTAAATGTTGTACTAAACTTTAATTTGATTAATTAGGATTTATTCTTGATGTTCTGAGTGATCTTGGATATTGATATTTCTTGATAAAATCTTGTGAATCTCCTTATTGTTTTTGTCATGATTTTGATGCCTCTCCTGATTAATTCTTGATTAGATATTGATTAATTCTTGAGGATACTAGTTTAATCTGAATACATGCCTCGAGCTTGATATTTTGACATGAGAGTTGCATGTACTTGAGCCTTGTTTGGTGTCCGATTTCTCTTTGTGATTGCGTTGTGTCATGTTTAATTGTGCTTTGTTCACATGCTCCCTTAAGGATACTAGTCCGACTTAATTTCTGATTAAGTTTGGGGCAGGATAAACATTAAGCTCTCAATCCTTTGCATGACAACAGTAGGGTAGTTCCTTCTTGACCTCACCCTTAGGTCCATCATTTATATGTTAACAGTAGGTAGACTTCCCCTATCATCCTAACCTTAGGGTCATTATGCATGATAACATCTAGGAAGAGGTCAAGATTCCCGGTGAAAAGTAAGTGTTACATCAAGAGAGAGAGCATTAAGGTGTTGAAAATGGTTTCGTTGTTGGATGAGCGGCGAGAATGAGAATGTTGAGAGAGGAAGATGAGCGAGACGGAGATGGCATGGCGGAGAAAACGTTGCTGAGAGAGAAAGAAGAGGCGTGCGACACGGTTAATAGTGAGAGCTGAAGGTTTTGTGGTGTGAGGCATAATTCTCTTTCCCTTGTTTAAGGCAATGAGTATGTTAGGTTAGAGTTCCCAAACGTGGACCGGGTCTATGCTCCATGGAATTGCTTCTCATACCTTCCTTTTGCCTACTGCACCTCCCACCTTCTTTCTTAGTTTAAGCTGATTTAGTTTAGGTTAAGTTTTTATTAGGAATTAATTTTGATTTGAATTCTTAATTAAATTTTAATCTTAGCTTGAGTTTAAATTTTTGATTAATTTTTTTACTTAGAAGTTAATCTTAGATTTAATTTTTGAATAATTTTTTATCTTAGTTTTAATTAAAATGTTGATAAAGTTTGTTCTTAATTTTGTTTTTAGCTTCGACTTATTCTTGATGCAAATTTTTATTTAATTATAATCCTAGTTTTGATTTTAATTTTGATTAAGTGTTCTTCTAAACTTTAATTTGATTAATTAGGATTAATTCTTGATGTTCTTAGTGATCGTGGATATTGATATTTCATGATAAAATCTTGGGAATCTCCTTAATGGTTTTGTCAGGATTTTGATGCCTCTCCTGATTAGATCTTGATTACATATTGATTAATACTTGAGGATACTGGTTTAATCTAAATGTATGCCTCGAGCTTGGTATTTTGACATGAGAGTTGCGTGTACTTGAGCCTTGTTTGGTGTCCGATTTCTCTTTGTGATTGCGTTGTCTCATGTTTAATTGTGCTTTGTTCACATACGGCCTTAAGGCTCTTTGTCCGACTTAATTTCTGATTAAGTTTGGAGCAGGATAGATATTAGGCTCTCAATCCTTTGCATGACAACATTAGTCCTTTCTTGACCTCAACCTTAGGTCAATCATATATATGATAACATTACGTAGACTTCCCTCCTCATCTTAACCTTAGGGCCATATTTCATGATTACATATAGGAAGATGTCATGATTCCCGATGATAAGTAAGTGTTACATAAAGAGAGAGAGCGTTAACGTGTTGAATAGGTTTCGTTGTTGGATGAGCGGAGATAATGAGAATGTTGAGAGAGGAAGATGAGCGAGACGGAGATGGCATGGCGGAGAAAACGTTGTTGAGAGAGAAAGAAGAGGCGTGCGACACGGTTGATAGTGAGAGTTGAAGGTTTTGTGGTGTGGGGCATAATACTCCTTTCCTTGTTTAAGGCAATGAATATGTTAGGTTAAGGTTCCCAAACGTGGACCGGGTATATGCTCCATGGAATTGCTTCTCATACCTTCCTTTTGCCTACTGCACTTCGCACCTTCTTTCTTAGTTTATGCTAATTTAGTTTAGGTTAAGTTTTTATTAGGAATTAATTTTGATTTGAATTCTTAATTAAATTTTAATCGTAGCTTGATCTTAAAATTTTGATTAATTCTTTTACTTAGAAGTTAATCTTAGATTTAATTTTTGAATAATTTTTTATCTTAGTTTTAATTAAAATGTTGATAAAGTTCGTTCTTAATTTTTTTTTAGCTTCGACTAATTCTTGATGCAAATTTTAATTAAATTCTAATCCTAGTTTTGATTTTAATTTTGATTAAGTGTTGTTCTAAACTTTAATTTGATTAATTAGGATTAATTCTTGATGTTTTGAGTGATTTTGGATATTGATATTTCATGATAAAATCTTATGAATCACCTTAATGTTTTTGTCAGGATTTTGATGCCTCTCCTGATTCATTCATGATTAGATATTGATTAATTCTTGAGGATACTGGTTTTATCTGAATACATGCCTCGAGCTTGATATTTTGACAAGAGAGTTGCATGTACTTGAGCCTTTTTTGGTGTCCGATTTATCTTTGTGATTGCGTTGTCTCATGTTTAATTGTGCTTTGTTCACATGCTCCCTTAAGGCTCCTAGTCTGACTTAATTTCTGATTAAGTTTGGGGCAGGATAGACATTAAGCTCTCAATCCTTTGCATGACAACAGTAGGGTAGTGCCTTCTTGACCTCAACCATAGGTCCATCATTTATATGTTAACATTAGGTAGACTTCCCCCATCATCCTAACCTTAGGGTCATTATGCATGATAACATCTAGGAAGATGTCAAGATTCCCGGTGAAAAGTAAGTGTTACATCAAGAGAGAGAGCATTAAGGTGTTGAATAGGTTTCGTTGTTGGATGAGCGGCGAGAATGAGAATGTTGAGAGAGGAAGATGAGCGAGGCGGAGATGGCATGGCGGAGAAAACGTTGCTGAGAGAGAAAGAAGAGGCGTGCGACACGGTTAATAGTGAGGCTGAAGGTTTTATGGGGTGAGGCATAATTCTCTTTTCCTTGTTTAAGGCAATGAGTATGTTAGGTTAGAGTTCCCAAACGTGGACCGGGTCTATGCTCCATGGAATTGCTTCTCATACCTTCCTTTTGCCTACTGCACCTCCCACCTTCTTTCTTAGTTTAAGCTGATTTAGTTTAGGTTAAGTTTTTATTAGGAATTAATTTTGATTTGAATTCTTAATTAAATTTTAATCTTAGCTTGATTTTAAATTTTTGATTAATTTTTTTACTTAGAAGTTAATCTTAGATTTAATTTTTGAATA
The DNA here is from genome assembly GCA_022829125.1 of Lathyrus tuberosus. Classification (NCBI taxonomy): domain Eukaryota; kingdom Viridiplantae; phylum Streptophyta; class Magnoliopsida; order Fabales; family Fabaceae; genus Lathyrus; species Lathyrus tuberosus. The sequence continues at coordinate 492,367 of JALAZF010000305.1, forward strand.
ATTTTTTATCTTAGTTTTAATTAAAATGTAGATAAAGTTTGTTCTTAATTTTGTTTTTAGCTTCGACTTATTCTTGATGCAAATTTTGATTTAATTATAATCCTAGTTTTGATTTTAATTTTGATTAAGTGTTCTTCTAAACTTTAATTTGATTAATTAGGATTAATTCTTAAGGTTCTTAGTGATCGTGGATATTGATATTTCATGATAAAATCTTGGGAATCTCCTTAATGGTTTTGTCAGGATTTTGATGCCTCTCCTGATTAGATCTTGATTACATATTGATTAATACTTGAGGATACTGGTTTAATCTAAATGTATGCCTCGAGCTTGGTATTTTGACATGAGAGTTGCGTGTACTTGACCCTTGTTTGGTGTCCGATTTCTCTGTGATTGCGTTGTCTCATGTTTAATTGTGCTTTGTTCACATGCGGCCTTAAGGCTCTTTGTCCGACATAATTTCTGATTAAGTTTGGAGCAGGATAGATATTAGGCTCTCAATCCTTTGCATGACAACATTAGTCCTTTCTTGACCTCAACCTTAGGTCAATCATATATATGATAACATTACGTAGACTTCCCCCCTCATCTTAACCTTAGGGCCATATTTCATGATAACATATAGGAAGATGTCATGATTCCCGGTGATAAGTAAGTGTTACATAAAGAGAGAGAGCGTTAACGTGTTGAATAGGTTTCGTTGTTGGATGAGCGGAGATAATGAGAATGTTAAGAGAGGAAGATGAGCGAGACGGAGATGGCATGGCGGAGAAAACATTGTTGAGAGAGAAAGAAGAGGCGTGCGACACGGTTGAATGTGAGAGTTGAAGGTTTTGTGGTGTGGGGCATAATTCTCCTTTCCTTGTTTAAGGCAATGAATATGTTAGGTTAGAGTTCCCAAACGTGGACCGGGTATATGCTCCATGGAATTGCTTCTCATACCTTCCTTTTGCCTACTGCACTTCGCACCTTTTTTCTTAGAATATGCTAATTTAGTTTAGGTTAAGTTTTTATTAGGAATTAATTTTGATTTGAATTCTTAATTAAATTTTAATCGTAGCTTGATCTTATAATTTTGATTAATTTTTTTACTTAGAAGTTAATCTTAGATTTAAATTTTGAAAAAAATTTTATCTTAGTTTTAATTAAAATGTTGATAAAGTTCGTTCTTAATTTTTTTTTAGCTTCGACTAATTCTTGATGCAAATTTTGATTAAATTCTAATCCTTGTTTTGATTTTAATTTTGATTAAGTGTTGTTCTAAACTTTAATTTGATTAATTAGGATTAATTCTTGATGTTCTGAGTGATTTTGGATATTGATATTTCATGATAAAATCTTATGAATCTCCTTAATGTTTTTGTCAGGATTTTGATGCCTCTCCTGATTCATTCATGATTAGATATTGATTAATTCTTGAGGATACTGGTTTAATCTGAATACATGCCTCGAGCTTGATATTTTGACATGAGAGTTGCATGTACTTGAGCCTTGTTTGGTGTCCGATTTCTCTTTGTGATTGCGTTGTCTCTTGTTTAATTGTGCTTAGTTCACATGCTCCCTTAAGGCTCCTAGTCTGACTTAATTTCTGATTAAGTTTGGGGCAGGATAGACATTAAGCTCTCAATCCTTTGCATGACAACAGTAGGGTAGTGCCTTCTTGACCTCAACCTTAGGTCCATCATTTATATGTTAACATTAGGTAGACTTCCCCCTTCATCCTAACCTTAGGGTCATTATGCATGATAACATCTAGGAAGAGGTCGAGATTCCCGGTGAAAAGTAAGTGTTACATCAAGAGAGAGAGCATTAAGGTGTTGAATAGGTTTCGTTGTTGGATGAGCGGCGAGAATGAGAATGTTGAGAGAGGAAGATGAGCGAGACGGAGATGGCATGGCGGAGAAAACGTTGCAGAGAGAGAAAGAAGAGGCGTGCGACACGGTTAGTAGTGAGAGTTGAAGGTTTTATGGTGTGAGGCTTAATTCTCTTTTCCTTGTTTAAGGCAATGAGTATGTTAGGTTAGAGTTCCCAAACGTGGACCGGGTCTATGCTCCATGGAATTGCTTCTCATACCTTCCTTTTGCCTACAGCACCTCCCAGCTTCTTTCTTAGTTTAAGCTGATTTAGTTTAGGTTATGTTTTTATTAGGAATTAGTTTTGATTTGAATTCTTAATTAAATTTTAATCTTAGCTTGGTTTTAAATTTTTGATTAGTTTTTTTACTTAGAAGTTAATCTTAGATTTAATTTTTGAATAATTTTTTATCTTAGTTTTAATTAAAATGTTGATAAAGTTTGTTCTTAATTTTGTTTTTAGCTTCGACTTATTCTTGATGCAAATTTTGATTTAATTATAATCCTAGTTTTGATTTTAATTTTGATTAAGTGTTCTTCTAAACTTTAATTTGATTAATTAGGATTAATTCTTGATGTTCTTAGTGATCGTGGATATTGATATTTCATGATAAAATCTTGGGAATCTCCTTAATGGTTTTGTCAGGATTTTGATGCCTCTCCTGATTAGATCTTGATTACATATTGATTAATACTTGAGGATACTGGTTTAATCTAAATGTATGCCTCGAGCTTGGTATTTTGACATGAGAGTTGCGTGTACTTGAGCCTTGTTTGGTGTCCGATTTCTCTTTGTGATTGCGTTGTCTCATGTTTAATTGTGCTTTGTTCACATGCAGCTTTAAGGCTCTTTCTCCGACTTAATTTCTGATTAAGTTTGGAGCAGGATAGATATTAGGCTCTTAATCCTTTGCATGACAACATTAGTCCTTTCTTGACCTCAACCTTAGGTCAATCATATATATGATAACATTAGGTAGACTTCCCCCCTCATCCTAACATTATAGCCATATTGCATGATACCATCTTGGAAGAGGTCATGATTCCCAGTGACAAGTAAGTATTACATCAAGAGAGAGAGCGTTGAGGTGTTGAATAGGTTTCGTTGTTGGATGAGCGGCGAGAATGAGAATGTTGAGAGAGAAAGATGAGCGAGACGGAGATGCCATGGCGGAGAAAACGTTGTTGAGAGAGAAAGAAGAGGCATGCGACACGGTTGATAGTGAGAGCTGAATGTTTTGTGGTGTGAGGCATAATTCTCCTTTCCTTGTTTAAGGCAATGAATATGTTAGGTTAGAGTTCCCAAACGTGGACCGGGTCTATGCTCCATGGAATTGCTTTGCATAACTTCCTTTTGCCTACTGCATCTCCCACCTTCTTTCTTAGTTTAAGCTGATTTAGTTTAGGTTAAGTTTTTATTAAGAATTAAATTTGATTTGAATTTTTAATTAAATTTTAATCGTAGCTTGATCTTAAAATTTTGATTAATTTTTTTACTTAGAAGTTAATCTTAGATTTAATTTTTGATTAATTTTTAATCTTAGTTTTAATTAAAATGTTGATAAAGTTAGTTCTTAATTTTGTTTATAGCTTCGACTAATTCTTAAGGCAAATTTTGATTAAATTCTAATCCTAGTTTTGGTTTTAATTTTGATTAAATGTTGTACTAAACTTTAATTTGATTAATTAGGATTTATTCTTGATGTTCTGAGTGATCTTGGATATTGATATTTCATGATAAAATCTTGTGAATCTCCTTATTGTTTTTGTCTTGATTTTGATGCCTCTCCTGATTAATTCTTGATTAGAATTTATTAATTCTTGAGGATAATGGTTTAATCTTCATGCATTCCTTGAGGTTGATATTTTGACATCAGAGTTGTGTATACTTGAGCCTTGTTTGGTGTTCAATTTGTTTTTGTGATTGAGTTGTTCACATGCTCCCTTAAGGCTCCTAGTCCGACATAATTTCTGATTAAGTTTGTGGCAGGATAGACATTAGGCTCTCAATCCATTGCATGACAATAGTAGGGTAATCCCTTCTTGACCTCAACCTTAGGTCCATCATTTATATGATAGCATTAGGTAGAATTCTCCCCTCATCCTAACCTTAGGGCCATATTGCATGATAACATCTAGGAAGAGGTCATGATTCCCGGTGACAAGTAAGTTCTACATCAAGAGAGAGAGCGTCAACGTGTTGAATAGGTTTCGTTGTTGGATGAGCGGTGAGAATGAGAATGTTGAGAGAGGATGTTGAGCGAGACGGAGATGGCATGGCGGAGAAAACGTTGTTGAGAGAGAAAGAAGAGGCGTCCGACACGGTTGATAGTGAGAGTTGAAGATTTTGTGGTGTGAGGCATATTTCTCCTTTCCTTGTTTAAGGCAATGAGTGTGTTAGGTTAGAGTTCCCAAATGTGGACCGGGTCTATACTCCTTGGAATTGCTTCTCATACCTTCCTTTTGCCTACTGCACCTCCCACCTTCTTTCTTAGTTTAAGTTGATTTAGTTTAGGTTAATTTTTTATTAGGAATTAATTTTGATTTGAATTCTTAATTAACTTTTAATCTTAGGTTGATCTTAAAATTTTGATTAATTTTTTTACTTAGAAGTTAATCTTAGATTTAATTTTTGATTAATTTTTAATCTTAGTTATAATTATAATGTTGATAAAGTTTGTTCTTAATTTTGTTTTTAGCTTCGACTAATTCTTGATGCAAATTTTGATTAAATTCTAATCCTAGTTTTGATTTTAATTTTGATTAAATGTTATACTAAACTTTAATTTGATTTATTAGGATAAATTCTTGATGTTTTGAGTGATTTTAAATATTGATAATTCTTGATAAAATCTTGTGAATCTCTTTATTGATTTATGCATGATTTTAATGCCTCTCCTGATTATATCTTGATTAGATATTGATTAATTATTGAGGATACTGGTTTAATCTGAATGCTTGCCTCGAGCTTGATATTTTGCCATGAGAGTTACGGGTACTTGAGCCTTGTTTGGTGCCCGATTTCTCTTTGTGATTGAGTTGTGTTTTGTTTACTAGTGCTTTGTTCATATGCTCCCTTAAGGCTCCTATTCCGACTTAATTTCTGATTAAGTTTGGAGTAGGATAGACATTAGGCTCTTAATCCTTTGCATGAAAACATTAGGGTAGTCCTTTCTTGACCTCAACCTTAGGTCCATTATTTGTATGATAACATAAGGTAGACTTCCCCCCTCATCCGAACCATAGGGTCATATTGCACGATAACATCTATGAAGAGGTCATGATTCCCGGTGACAAGTAAGTTTTACATCGAGAGAGAGAGAGAGAGAAAGAGAGAGAGAGAGAGAGAGAGATAGAGAGAGAGAGTGTATGTTGAGGTGTTGAATTGGTTTCGTTGTTGGATGAGCGGCAAGAATGAGAATGTTGAAAGAGGAAGATGATCGAGACGGAGATGGCAAGGCGAAGAAAATGTTGTAGAGAGAGAAAGAAGAGGCGTGCGACAAGGTTGATACTGAGAGCTGAAGGTTTTGTGGTGTGAGGCATAATTCTCCTTTCTTTGTTTAAGGCAATGAGTATGTTAGGTTAGAGTTCCCAAATGTGAACCGGGTCTATGCTCCATGGAATTGCATCTCATACCTTCCTTTTACCTACTGCACCTCCCACCTTCTTTCTTAGTTTAAGCCGATTTAGTTTAGGTTAATTTTTTATTAGGAATTAATTTTGATTTGAATTCTTAATTGACGTTTAATCTTAGCTTGATCATAAAATTTTGATTAATTTTTTAACTTAGAAGTTAATCTTAGATTTAATTTTTGAATAATTTTTAATCTTAGTTTTCTTTAAAATGTTGATAAGGTTCGTTCATAATTTTGCTTTTAGCTTCGACTAATTCTTGATGCAAATTTTGATTAAATTCTTATCCTTGTTTTGATTTTAATTAAGATTAAATGTTGTTCTAAACTTTAATTTGATTAATTAGGATTAATTCTTGATGTTCTGAGTGATCTTGGATATTGAAATTTCTTGATAAAATCTTGTGAATCTCCTTATTGTTTTTGTCATGATTTTGATGCCTCTCCTGATTAATTTTTGATTAGATATTGATTAATTCTTGAGGATACTGCTTTAATCTGAATGCATGCCTCGAGCTTGATATTTTAACATGAGAGTTGCGTGTACTTGAGCCTTGTTTGGTGTCCGATTTCTCTTTGTGATTGAGTTGTGTCATGTTTACTTGTGCTTTGTTCACATGCCCCCTTAAGGCTCCTAGTTCAACATAATTTTTGATTAAGTTTGGAGTAGGATAGACATTAGGCTCTCAATCCTTCGCATGAAAACATTCAGGTAGTCCCTTCTTGACATCAACCTAAGGTCCATCATTTGTATGATAACATAGGTAGACTTCCCCCCTCATCCTAACCTTAGGGTCATATTGCAGGATAACATCTAGGAAGAGGTTATGATTCCCGGTGACAAGTAAGTTTTACATAAAGCGAGAGAGAAAGAGTGAGAGAGTGTGTTGAGGTGTTGAATAGGTTTCGTTGTTGGATGAGCGGCGAGTATGATAATGTTGAGAGAGGAAGATGAGCGACACGGTGATGGCATGACGAAGAAAATGTTGTTGAGAAAGAAAGAAGAGGCGTGCGACACAATTGATAGTGAGAGCTGAAGATTTTGTGGTGTGAGGCATAATTCTCCTTTCCTTGTTTAAGGCAATGAGTATGTTAGGTTAGAGTTCCCAAACGTGGACCGGGTCTATGCTCCAAGGAATTGCTTCTCATACCTTCCTTTTGCCTACTGCACCTCCCACCTACTTTCTTAGTTTAAGCTGATTTAGTTTAGGTTAATTTTTTATTAGGAATTAATTTTGATTTGAATTCTTAATTAACTTTTAATCTTAGCTTGATCATAAAATTTTGATTAATTTTTTAACTTAGAAGTTAATCTTAGATTTAATTTTTGAATAATTTTTAATATTAGTTTTAATTAAAATGTTGATAAGGTTCGTTCATAATTTTGCTTTTAGCATCGACTAATTCTTGATGCAATTTTTGATTAAATTCTAATCCTAGTTTTGATTTTAATTTTGATTAAATGTTGTTCTAAACTTTAATTTGATTAATTAGGATTAATTCTTGATGTTCTGAGTGATCTTGGATATTGATATTTCTTGATAAAATCTTGTGAATCTCCTTATTATTTTTGTCATGATTTTTATGCATCTCCTGATTAATTCTTTATTAGATATTGATTAATTCTTGATAATATTGGTTAAATCCGAATGCATGCCTCAAGCTTGATATTTTGACATGAGAGTTGTGTGTACTTGAGCCTTGTTTGGTGTCCGTTTTTTCTTTATGATTGAGTTGTGTCATGTTTACTTGTGATTAAGTTTGGAGTAGGATAGACATTAGGCTCTCATTCCATTGCATGACAACATTAGGGCATTTCCTTCTTGACCTCAACCTTAGGTCCATCATTTGTATGATAACATTAGGTAGACTTCCCCCCCCCCCCCCCCCCCCCCCTCATCCTAACCTTAGGGTCATATTGCAGGATAACATCTAGGATTAAGAGGTCATGATTCCCGGTGACAAGTAAGTTTTACATCAAGAGAGAGAGAGAGAGTGTTGAGGTGTTGAATAGGTTTCGTTATTGGATAGGCGTCGAGAATGAGAATATTGAGAGAGGAATATGGGCGAGACGGAGATGGCATGGCGGAGAAAACGTTTTAGAGAGAGAAAGAAGAGGCGTGCGACACGGTTGATAGTGAGAGCTGAAGGTTTTGTGGTGTGAGGCATAATTCTCCTTTCCTTGTTTAAGGCAATGAGTATGTTAGGTTAGAGTTCCCAAACGTGCACCGGGTCTATGCTCTAAGGAATTGCTTCTCATACCTTCCTTTTTCCTACTGCACCTCCCACCTTCTTTCATAGTTTAAGCTGATTTAGTTTAGGTGAATTTTTTATTAGGAATTAATTTTGATTTGAATTCTTTATTAACTTTTAATCTTAGCTTGATCATAAAATTTTGATTAATTTTTTAACTTAGAAGTTAATCTTAGTTTTAATTTTTGAATAATTTTTAATCTTAGTTTTAATTAAAATGTTATAAGGTTCGTTCATAATTTTGCCTTTAGCTTCGACTAATTCTTGATGCAAATTTTGATTAAATTCTTATCCTAGTTTTGATTTTAATTTTGATTAAATGTTGTTCTAAACTTTAATTTGATTAATTAGGATTAATTCTTGATGTTCTGAGTGATCTTAGATATTGATATTTCTTGATAAAATTTTGTGAATCTCCTTTATGTTTTTGTCATGATTTTTATGCATCTCCTGATTAATTCTTTATTAGATATTGATTAATACTTGAGAATACTGGTTAAATCTGAATGCTTGCCTCGAGCTTGATATTTTGACATGAGAGTTGCGTGTACTTGAGCCTTGTTTGGTGTCCGTTTTTCCTTTGTGATTGAGTTGTGTCATGTTTACTTGTGCTTTGTTCACATGCTCCATTAAGGCTCCTAGTCCGACTTAATTTGTGATTAAGTTTGGAGTAGGATAGACATTAGGCTCTCAATCCATTGCATGACAACATTAGGGTAGTTCCTTCTTGACCTCAACCTTAGGTCCATCATTTGTATGATAACATTAGGTAGACTTCCCCCCCCCCCCCTCATCCTAACCTTAGGGTCATATTGCAGGATAACATCTAGGATTAAGAGGTCATGATTCCCTGTGACAAGTAAGTTTTACATCAAGAGAGAAAGAGAGTGTTGAGGTGTTGAATAGGTTTCGTTGTTGGATAGGCGGCGAGAATGAGAATATTGAGAGAGGAAGATGGGAGAGACGGAGATGGCATGGCGGAGAAAATGTTGTAGAGAGAGAAAGAAGAGGCGTGCGACACGGTTGATAGTGAGAGCTGAAGGTTTTGTGGTGTGTGGCATAATTCTCCTTTCCTTGTTTAAGGCAATGAGTATGTTAGGTTAGAGTTCCCCAACGTGGACCGGGTCTATGCTCCAAGGAATTGCTTCTCATACCTTCCTTTTGCCTACTGCACCTCCCACCTTCTTTCTTAGTTTAAGCTGATTTTGTTTAGGTTAATTTTTTATTAGGAATTAATTTTGATTTGAAATATTAATTAACTTTTAATCTTAGCTTTATCATTAAATTTTTATTAATTTTTTTACTTAGAAGTTAATCTTAGATTTAATTTTTGAATAATTTTTAATCTTAGTTTTAATTAAAATGTTGATAAAGTTCGTTCATAATTTTTCTTTTAGCTTTGACTAATTCTCGATGCAAATTTTGATTAAATTCTAATCCTAGGTTTGATTTTATTTTTTATTAAATGTTGTTCTAAACTTTAATTTGATTAATTAGGATTAATTCTTGATGTTTTGAGTGATCTTGTGTTGTACCCCAAATTTTACCCTTTAGATGATATAACATTGTGCATCTACATTTAGGATTTCATTCATCCATGCATTGTTAACTAACCACAATATCTTGCTAGTTTGTTTCTTTTGTGAAAGCCAGGGTTTGCACAGGAGAGAGAATAAAAGTCAATAAGCTAAACTCTCCCATATTTCAAGGTCTCTGGCTCCAAATGCAACCATTTGAGCTCACCTACATTCAAGAAATCTCATTCAACAAGAAATCAAGTGTGTTTGGTTCTTACTACAAGGGCCACGGGATTCACCATGCCTCAAACCAGGGTTTTCTCAACGACAGTCAACCATTGCCATTGGTTTTAATCAGGACATATTCCCAAGCTTTGGAACTTGATTCTACATGATACTGGACATCCCTAGAGGCCATCCACGGACCTTGGAAAAGAGTGAGGAAGCAAGATCCTCAAAGATCGTCTAGTTGGAATTCCTGAGGAAATCAGCGTTTTGATCGAAAGAAGTCGATCTTCTAACTTAAATATTATTGGACCGAAATGAAGTTGGAATATGAGAAATCACAAGGCATTTTGCAAAGTTGTATTTGAAAAGAAAAGAAAGGAATAAAACAAAAACAAGAAAAAGAAAAGAAAGAAAAAGATGATAGAAAAAGAAAAAAAAGAAGACAATGTGGTGGGCCACCACACTTAAGCATGGCGCCTGCCACACTTAAGCATGGCGCTCACCACCTTAGAGACCATGGTGCCCACCACCAGGGAACATGGCGCCTGCCATGTTGATGCACAGTGCTTGCCACATTAATTTGTGGCACCCGCCATGGATTAATGTGGCATTTTCCCATTCTATTTTCTTTTCGGCACTCAAGAAAAATAATATTTTTAAAACCAAGGCAAGGCAAGTGGATGGAAATTCATCATGAATAAAAAGAGACCTTTTCCGAAAAGCATTGTTCCACGTCTATCAGTACAACCTACTCTCTAATGCTATTCTGATTAATCAAGACTTTTTCAACAAGCTAGCTTGCGAAGATTTGAAAAAAGGGTGTTTTGGGCAATATGAAAAATCAGACTACACCCTCACTTTCTCCTATAAATAGGACCCTTCATCCTCAGTATTACGAACACCGGATTCACCCCAAAAAGAGGCTGAATACCCTTCTCATTTTCTCCCTCGTATTTCTTCAAGAAGCTCGTCCGGTTTATTTTTCCAGAACTCGTATCATTGAAGAGGCAGTGGACCGTCTCCACTAGGTAACATTCACCTCTTTTATTTTCTTGGTTTTCAAAGTGCCATGATCATTTATCTATGATGTTATCAGGTCCATTAACATGTTAATATTTTTCTGAAAAAGTATTTTGTGTTCATAATATCATAATGTTTTGTTTCATGTTACCATCATATTCATGCTAATACTGTGTGTGGTTTTTGTTATGATTTTGTTTCATGAATATCACTTAAAGAAAAAATAAAATAAAAGAAAACAAGAAAAATCCATGGCACTGGCCAGGCTCTAGGTGGCGCCTGCCACCATCATCCAAACACACATGGCGCCTGCCATGCTTGTTGTGGCGCATGCCACACTTTGAGGAGGGTGGCGCTGGCCACCTTTATTGTGGCACCTGCCATGATTTCTTTCATGGCTTATAACATTAAGTTTTTATTTTATTTATTCAACTTCAATTTTATTTTCAAAACTCCAAAATAAAAAATAACAGAAAAATATGCCTTAATGAAAAATGGTGGCACCCTGGGTTGCCATGAAAATGTGGTGGCACCCTGGGTTGCCATGGAAAAATCAAGGCACCCGCCTTATTACTTTTATTTGCTTTCTTTTTTTATAATTTGAATTTCCATGTTTATTTTGATCTCAATTCTTTCTAAAATGTAAAAAACAAAATATATATCTTTCTTTTCTTACTTTATTTCTCATATTTATTTTATTTTTCTTTCTAAAAAACTCCAAAATTCAAAAATAACAAAAATATGCATTTAACTTCATGTTTAATTCTCGGATTCTTTTATGAAAAATCACCAAAGGTTTCAGTAAGAACTTTTCAATTGGTGTGTAAATATTTGTTTGTGGTTTCCTGACTTGGACAATATCAATTTTGTTGTTTGTATGTCATGGCTTCTGTTAATTTTCATGGCTTAACATGTTTCTGATTTCAAAATGTTGAAAATATTATCTTTGCCGTACTCGTATTGTTTAATTTCAATCCATTTAACTCTTTTTTACAAGTTATTATCTCCCCTATTCCAAAGGAAAGTCTCTCTATTGACCGCAAGGTCCTGGATAGCCCAATACTCTTTTAACCTAGCCTTAGATTTGGAGTCGCCGCACTCCACGTAGGTGTCTTGCTGTCAGACCCTACTTTCCCGTGAACACAACATTCCCTTTTAACCTAGCCTTCCCAAGAGATAGCCATTAATCTCTTATAACTCTTAAACATTTCTTTAAACCTTCACAAGAGATAGCCATTAATCTCTTCTCCTTCACGACGGTCTAACCCTTCACAATCCTTTCATAAGAGATAGCCATTAATCTATTCTCCTAAACAATCAATCCGCACAAGCTTTGCTTTCAAGCTTTTCACCCTATTTTCCCTTGGAACCTTGACCACAGTCAAGAGTTCTTTACCCCCGTTGAGGGGAACTACGATCTCCCTGATTTCTCAAGTTCACCTTGAGAATACGTAGGCATAGGATTGCGAGATCCTAGCGAGCCACCTTTTTGTTTTTCTACCTTTTTCTTTTTCCACCCTTTTTCATTTACATCCAATGCCTTCTTGGATTCCACCTTTTTACCTTTACATCCGATGCCTTCTCGGATTCCACCTTTTCGTTTTATACCCTTTTTACCCGTAGTAAGGGGAACTACGAATGCTCTGATTCCATTCCCATCAGGATACATAGGCACGAGATACGAAGTCTTGGCGAGCATACTTAGTGTATATACCCCTAGGTATTTACCTTAGCATATTTCCCTTAGCAAGCAAACATTAACATAACCCAAATACAAACAAGAGGTTTCTGTAGAGTACTACAGATATCTAGGATGCTAACACCTTCCCTAGGTATAACCAACCCCTGAACCTAGATTCTCTTATTAGGGTTTCCGTTCTTTACCCTTTCCTTTGGATAAATCAAAGCTCGGTGGTGAATTTCTAAGTTTTGTGATGCAAGTTAACTAATAGCTTGATATCCGATTAACACCACAACATCTTGGATATTTATATTTCTTGATAAAATCTTGTGAATCTCCTTATTGTTTTTGTCATGATTTTGATGCCTCTCCTGATTAATTCTTGATTAGATATTGATTAATTCTTGAGGACACTGGTTTAATCTGAATGCGTGCCTTGAGCTTGATATTTTGACATGAGAGTTGCATGTACTTGAGCCTTGTTTGGTGTCTGATTTCTCTTTCTGATTGAGTTGTGTCACGTTTACTTGCGCTTTGTTCACATGCTCCCTCAAGCCTCCTAGTCCGACTTAATTTCTGATTAAGTTTGGAGTAGGATAGACATTAGGCTCTCAATCCTTTGCATGACAACATTAGGGTAGTCCCTTCTTGACCTCAACCTTAGGTCCATCTTTTGAATGATATTATTAGGTAGACTTCCCCCCTCATCCTAACCTTAGGGTCATATTGCAGGATAACATCTAGGAAGAGGACATGATTCCCGGTGACAAGTAAGTGTTACATCAAGAGAGAGAGAGTGAGAGAGAGAGAGAGTTGAGGTGTTGAATAGGTTTCGTTGTTGGATGAGCTGGGAGAATGAGAATGTTGAGAGAGGAAGATGAGCGAGACGGAGATGGCATGGCGGAGAAAACGTTGTAGAGAGAGAAAAAAGAGGCGTGCGACACGGTTGATAGTGAGAGCTGAAGGTTTTGTGGTGTGAGGCATAATTCTCCTTTCCTTGTTTAAGGCAATGAGTATGTTAGGTTAGAGTTCCCAAACGTGGACCTGGTCTATGCTCTCTGGAATTGCTTCTCATACCTTCCTTTTGCCTACTGCACCTCCCACCTTCTTTTTTAGTTTAAGCTGATTTAGTTTAGGTTAATTTTTTATTAGGAATTTATTTTGATTTGAATTATTAATTAACTTTTAATCTTATCTTGATCACAAAATTTTGATTAATTTTTTTACTTAGAAGTTAATCTTAGATTTAATTTTTGAATAATTTTTAATCTTAGTTTTAATTAAAATGTTGATAAGGTTCGTTCATAATTTTGCTTTTAGCTTCGACTAATTGTTGATGCAAATTTTGATTAAATTTTAAGCCTTGTTTTGATTTTAATTTTGATTAAATGTTGTTCTAAACCTTAATTTGTTTAATTAGGATTAATTCTTGATGTTCTGAGTGATCTTGGATATTGATATTTCTTGATAAAATCTTGTGAATCTCCTTATTGTTTTTGTCATGATTTTTATGCATCTCCTCATTAATTCTTTATTAGATATTGATTAATACTTGAGAATACTGGTTAAATCTGACTGCATGCCTCGAGCTTGATATTTTGACATGAGAGTTGCGTGTACTTGAGCCTTGTTTGGTGTCCGTTTTTTCTTTGTGATTGAGTTGTGTCATGTTTACTTGTGCTTTGTTCACATGCTCCATTAAGGCTCCTAGTCCAACTTAATTTGTGATTAAGTTTGGAGTAGGATAGACATTAGGCTCTCAATCCATTGCATGACAACATTAGGGTAGTTCCTTCTTGACCTCAACCTTAGGTCCATCATTTGTATGATAACATTAGGTAGACTTCCCCCCCTCATCCTAACCTTAAGGTCATATTGCAGGATAACATCTAGGATTAAGAGGTCATGATTCCCGGCGACAAGTAAGTTTTACATCAAGAGAGAGAGAGAGTGTTGAGGTGTTGAATAGGTTTCGTTGTTGGATAGGCGGCGAGAATGAGTATATTGAGAGAGGAAGATGGCGAGACAAAGATGGCATGGCGGAGAAAACGTTGTAGAGAGAGAAAGAAGAGGCGTGCGATACGGTTGATGGTGAGAGCTGAAGGTTTTGTGGTGTGAGGCATAATTCTCCTTCCCTTGTTTAAGGCAATGAGTATGTTAGGTTAGAGTTCCCAAATGTGGACCGGGTCTATGCTCCAAGGAATTGCTTCTCATACCTTCCTTTTGCCTACTGCACCTCCCACCTTTTTTCTTAGTTTAAGCTAATTTTGTTTAGGTTAATTTTTTATTAGGAATTAATTTTGATTTGAAATCTTAATTAACTTTTAATCTTAGCTTGATCATTAAATTTTGATTTATTTTTTTACTTAGAAGTTAATCTTAGATTTAATTTTTGAATAATTTTTAATCTTAGTTTTAATTAAAATGTTGATAAAGTTCGTTCATAATTTTTCTTTTAGCTTCGACTAATTCTTGATGCAAATTTTGATTAAATTCTAATCCTAGTTTTGATTTTAATTTTGATTAAATGTTGTTCTAAACTTTAATTTGATTAATTAGGATTAATTCTTGATGTTCTGAGTGATCTTGTGTTGTACCCCAAATTTTACCCTTTAGATGATATAACATTGTGCATCTAAATTTAGGATTTCATTCATCCATGCATTGTTAACTAACCACAATATCTTGATAGTTTGTTTCTTTTGTGAAAGCCAGGGTTTGCACAGGAAAGAGAATAAAAGTCAATAAGCTAAACTCTCCCATATTTCAAGGTCTCTGGCTCCAAATGCAACCATTTGAGCTCCCCTACATTCTAGAAATCTCATTCAACAAGAAATCAAGTGTGTTTGGTTCTTACTACAAGGGCCACGGGATTCACCATGCCTCAAACCAGGGTTTTCTCAACGACAGTCAACCATTGCCTTTGGTTTTAATCCGGACATATTCCCAAGCTTTGGAACTTGATTCTACATGATACTGGACATCCCTAGAGGCCATCCACGGACCTTGGAAAAGAGTGAGGAAGCAAGATCGTCTAGTTGGAATTCCTGAGGAAATCAGCATTGTGATCGAAAGAAGTCGATCTTCTGACTTTAATATTATTGGACCGAAATGAAGTTGGAATATGAGAAATCACAAGGCATTTTGCGAAGTTGTATTTGAAAAGAAAAGAAAGGAATAAAACAAAAACAAGAAAAAGAAAAGAAAGAAAAAGATGATAGAAAAAAAAAAAGAAGACAATGTGGTGGCCCACCACACTTAAGCATGGCGCCTGCCACACTTAAGCATGGCGCTCACCACCTTAGAGACCATGGTGCCCACCACCAAGGAACATGGCGCCTGCCATGTTGATGCACAGTGCTTGCCACATTAATTTGTGGCACCCGCCATGGATTAATGTGGCATTTTCCCATCCTATTTTCTTTTCGGCACTCAAGAAAAATAATATTTTTAAAACCAAGGCAAGGCAAGTGGATGGAAATTCATCATGAATAAAAATAGACCTTTTCAGAAAAGCATTGTTCCACGTTTATTAGTACAACCTACTCTCTGATGCTATTCTGATTAATCAAAACTTTTTCAACAAGCCAACTTGCGAAGATTTGAAAAAAGGGTGTTTTGGGCAATATGAAAAATCAGACTACACCCTCACTTTCTCCTATAAATAGGACCCTTCATCCTCAGTATTACGAACACTGGATTCACCCCAAAAAGAGGCTGAATACCCTTCTCATTTTCTCCCTCGTATTTCTTCAAGAAGCTCGTCCGGTTTATTTTTCCAGAACTCGTATCATTGAAGAGGCAGTGGACCGTCTCCACTAGGTAACATTCACCTCTTTTATTTTCTTCGTTTTCAAAGTGCCATGATCATTTATCTATGATGTTATCAGGTTCATTAACATGTTAATATTTTTCTAAAAAACTATTTTGTGTTCATAATATCATAATGTTTTGTTTCATGTTAAAATCATATTCATGCTAATACTGTGTGTGGTTTTTGTTATGATTTTGTTTCATGAATATCACTTAAAGAAAAAATAAAATAAAAGAAAACAAGAAAAATCCATGGCACTGGCCAGGCTCTAGGTGGCGCCTGCCTCCATCATCCAAACACACATAGCGCCTGCCATGCTTGTTGTGGCGCATGCCACACTTTGAGGAGGGTGGCGCTGGCCACCTTTATTGTGGCACCTGCCATGATTTCTTTCTTGGCTTATAACATTAAGTTTTTATTTTATTTATTCAACTTCATTTTAATTTTCAAAACTCCAAAATAAAAAATAACAGAAAAATATGCCTTAATGAAAAATGGTGGCACCCTGGGTTGCCATGAAAAAGTGGTGGCACCCTGGGTTGCCATGGAAAAATCATGGCACCCGCCTTATTACTTTTATTTGCTTTCTTTTTTTATAATTTCAATTTCCATGTTTATTTTGATCTCATTTCTTTCTAAAATGTAAAAAACAAAATATATATGTTTCTTTTCTTACTTTATTTCTCATATTTATTTTATTTTTCTTTCTAAAAAACTCTAAAATTCAAAAATAACAAAAATATGCATTTAACTTCATGTTTAATTCTCGGATTCTTTTATGAAAAATCACTAATGGTTTCAGTAAGAACTTTTCAATTGGCGTGTAAATATTTGTTTGTGGTTTCCTGACTTGGACAATATCATTTTTGTTGTTTGTATGTCATGCCTTCTGTTAATTTTCATGGCTTAACATGTTTTTGATTTCAAAATGTTGAAAATATTATCTTTGCCGTACTCGTATTGTTTAATTTCAATCCATTTAACTCTTTTTTACAAGTTATTATCTCCCCTATTCCAAAGGAAAGTCTCTCTATTGACCGCAAGGTCATGGATAGCCCAATACCCTTTTAACCTAGCCTTAGATTTGGAGTCGCCGCACTCCACGTAGGTGTCTTGCTGTCAGACCCTACTTTCCCGTGAACACTACATTCCCTTTTAACCTAGCCTTCCCAAGAGATAACCATTAATCTCTTATAACTCTTAAACCTTTCTTTAAACCTTCACAACAAATAGCCATTAATCTCTTCTCCTTCACTACGATCTAACCCTTCACAATCGTTTCATAAGAGAGAGCCATTAATCTCTTCTCCTAAACAATCAATCCGCACAAGCTTTGCTTTCAAGCTTTTCACCCTATTTTCCCTTGGAACCTTGACCACAGTCAAGAGTTCTTTACCCCCGTTGAGGGGAACTACGATCGCTCTGATTTCTCAAGTTCACCTTGAGAATACGTAGGCATAGGATTGCGAGATCCTAGCGAGCCACGTTTTTGTTTTTCTACCTTTTTCTTTTTCCACCCTTTTTCATTTACATCCAATGCCTTCTTGGATTCCACTCTTTTTACCTTTACCTTCGATGCCTTCTCGGATTCCACCTTTTCGTTTTATACCCTTTTTACCCCGTAGTGAGGGGAACTACGAATGCTCTGATTCCATTCCCATCAGGATACGTAGGCACGAGATGCGAAGTCTTGGCGAGCATACTTAGTGTATATACCCCTAGGTCTTTACCTTAGCATATTTCCCTTAGCAAGCAAACATTAACATAACCCAAATACAAACAAGAGGTTTCTGTAGAGTACTACAGATATCTAGGATGCTAACACCTTCCATAGGTATAACCAACCCCTGAACCTAGATTCTCTTATTAGGGTTTCCGTTCTTGACCCTTTCCTTTGGATAAATCAAAGCTCGGTGGTGAATTTCAAAGTTTTGTGATGCAAGTTAAATAATAGCTTGATATCCGATTATCACCACAACATCTTGGATATTTATATTTCTTGATAAAATCTTGTGAATCTCCTTATTGTTTTTGTCATGATTTTGATGCCTCTCCTGATTAATTCTTGATTAGATATTGATTAATTCTTGAGGACACTGGTTTAATCTGAATGCATGCCTTGAGCTTGATATTTTGACATGAGAGTTGCGAGTACTTGAGCCTTGTTTGGTGTCTGATTTCTCTTTGTGATTGAGTTGTGTCATGTTTACTTGTGCTTTGTTCACATGCTCCCTCAAGCCTCCTAGTCCAACTTAATTTCTGATTAAGTTTGGAGTAGGATAGACATTAGGCTCTCAATCCTTTGCATGACAACATTAGGGTAGTCCCTTCTTGACCTCAACCTTAGGTCCATCATTTGTATGATATTATTAGGTAGACTTCCCAACTCATCCTAACCTTAGGGTCATATTGCAGGATAACATCTAGGAAGAGGACATGATTCCCGGTGACAAGTAAGTGTTACATCAAGAAAGAGAGGGTGAGAGAGAGAGAGAGAGAAAGTTGAGGTGTTGAATATGTTTCGTTGTTGGATGAGCTGGGAGAATGAGTATGTTGAGAGAGGAAAATGAGCGAGACGGAGATGGCATGGCAGAGAAAACGTTGTAGAGAGAGAAAAATGAGGCGTGCGGCACGTTTGATAGTGAGAGCTGAAGGTTTTGTGGTGTGAGGCATAATTCTCCTTTCCTTGTTTAAGGCAATGAGTATGTTAGGTTAGAGTTCCCAAACGTGGACCTGGTCTATGCTCTCTGGAATTGCTTCTCATACCTTCCTTTTGCCTACTGCACCTCCCACCTTCTTTTTTAGTTTAAGCTGATTTAGTTTAGGTTAATTTTTTATTAGGAATTCATTTTGATTTGAATTATTAATTAACTTTTAATCTTAGCTTGATCACAAAATTTTGATTAATTTTTTTACTTAGAAGTTAATCTTAGATTTAATTTTTGAATAATTTTTAGTCTTAGTTTTAATTAAAATATTGATAAAGTTTGTTCATAATTTTGCTTTTAGCTTTGACTAATTCTTGATGCAAATTTTGATTAAATTCTAATACTAGTTTAGATTTTGATTTTGATCAAATGTTGTTCTAAATTTAATTTCATTAATTAGGATTAATTCTTGATGTTCTGAGTGATCTTGGATATTGATATTTCTTGATAAAATCATGTGAATCTCCTTATTGTTTTTGTCATGATTTTGATGCCTCTCCTGATTAATTCATGATTAGATATTGATTAATTCTTGAGGATACTGGTTTAACCCGAATGTATTCCTCGAGCTGGATATTTTGACATGAGAGTTGCGTGTACTTGAGCATTGTTTGTTGTTCGATTTCTGTTTGTGATTGAGTTGTGTCATGTTTACTTGTGCTTTGTTCACATGCTCCTAGTCCGACTAAATTTCTGATTAAGTTTGGAGTAGGATAAACATTAGGCTCTCAATCCTTTGCATGACAACATTAGGGTAGTCCCTTCTTGACCTCAACCTTAGGTCCATCATTTGTATGATATTATTAGGTAGACTTCCCAACTCATCCTAACCTTAGGGTCATATTGCAGGATAACATCTAGGAAGAGGACATGATTCCCGGTGACAAGTAAGTGTTACATCAAGAAAGAGAGGGTGAGAGAGAGAGAGAGAGAAAGTTGAGGTGTTGAATATGTTTCGTTGTTGGATGACCTAGGAGAATGAGAATGTTGAGAGAGGAAGATGAGCGAGACGGAGATGGCATGGCGGAGAAAACGTTGTAGAGAGAGAAAAAAGAGGCGTGCGACACGATTGATAGTGAGAGCTGAAGGTTTTGGGGTGTGAGGCATAATTCTCCTTTCCTTGTTTAAGGCAATGAGTATGTTAGGTTAGAGTTCCCAAACGTGGACCGGGTCTATGCTCTATCGAATTGATTCTCATACCTTCCCTTGGCCTACTGCACCTCCCATCTTCTTTTTTAGTTTAAGCTGATTTAGTTTAGGTTAATTTTTTATTAGGAATTAATTTTGATTTGAATTCTTAATTAACTTTTAATCTTAGCTTGATCACAAAATTTTGATTAATTTTTTTACTTAGAAGTTAATCTTAGATTTAATTTTTGAATAATTTTTAATCTTAGTTTTAATTAAAATGTTGATAAAGTTCGGTCATAATTTTGCTTTTAGCTTTGACTAATTCTTGATGCAAATTTTGATTAAATTATAATACTAGTTTAGATTTTAATTTTGATTAAATGTTGTTCTAAACTTTAATTTGATTAATTAGGATTAATTCTTGATGTTCTGAGTGATCTTGGATATTGATATTTTATGATAAAATCTTGTGAATCTCCTTATTGTTTTTGTCATAATTTTGATGCCTCTCCTGATTAATTCATGATTAGATATTGATTAATTCTTGAGGATACTGGTTTAATCTTAAAGCATTCCTCGAGCTTGATATTTTGACATGAGAGTTGCGTGTACTTGAGCATTGTTTGTTGTTCGATTTCTGTTTCTGATTGAGTTATGTCGTGTTTACTTGTTCTTTGTTCACATGCTCCCTTAAGGCTCCTAGTCCGACTAAATTTCTGATTAAGTTTGGAGTAGGATAAACATTAGGCTCTCAATCCTTTGCATGACAACATTAGGGTAGTCCCTTCTTGACCTCAACCTTAGGTCCATCAATTGTATGATAACATTAGGTAGACTTCCCCCTCATCCTAACCTTAGGGTCATATTGCAGGATAACATCTAGGAAGAGGTCATGATTCTCGGTGACAAGTAAGTTTTACATCAAGAGAGAGAGTGAGAGCATTGAGGTGTTGAATAGGTTTCGTTGTCGGATGAGCGGCGAGAATGAGAATGTTGAGAGAGGAAGATGAGCGAGACGGAGATGGCATGGCGGAGAAAACATTTTAGAGAGAGAAAGAAGAGGCGTGCGACACGGTTGATAGTGAGAGCTGAGGGTTTTGTGGTGTGAGGCATAATTCTCCTTTCCTTGTTTAAGGCAATGAGTATGTTAGGTTAGAGTTCCCAAACGTGCACCGGGTCTATGCTCTAAGGAATTGCTTCTCATACCTTCCTTTTTCCTACTGCACCTCCCACCTTCTTTCATAGTTTAAGCTGATTTAGTTTAGGTGAATTTTTTATTAGGAATTAATTTTGATTTGAATTCTTAATTAACTTCTAATCTTAGCTTGATCATAAAATTTTGATTAATTTTTTAACTTAGAAGTTAATCTTAGATTTAATTTTTGAATAATTTTTAATCTTAGTTTTAATTAAAATGTTGATAAAGTTCGTTCATAATTTTGCTTTTAGCCTCGACTAATTCTTGATGCAAATATTGATTAAATTCTAATCCTTGTTTTGATTTTAATTTTGATTAAATGTTGTTCTAAACTTTAATTTGATTAATTAGGATTAATTCTTGATGTTTTGAGTGATCTTGGATATTGGTATTTCCTGATTAAATCTTGTGTATCTACTTATTGTTTTTGTCATGATTTTGATGCCTCTCCTGATTAATTCATGATTAGATATTGATTAATTCTTGAGGATATTGGTTTAATCTGAATGCATTCCTCAAGCTTGATATTTTGATATGAGAGTTGCGTGTACTTGAGCATTGTTTGTTGTTCGATTTCTGTTTGTGATTGAGTTGTGTCATGTTTACTTGTGCTTTGTTCACATGCTCCCTTAAGGCTCCTAGTCTGACTTAATTTCTGATTAAGTTTGGAGTAGGATAGACATTAGGCTCTCAATCCTTTGCATGACAACATTAGGGTAGTCCCTTCTTGACCTCAACCTTAGGTCCATCATTTGTATGATAACATTAGGTAGACTTCCCCCCTCGTCCTAACATTAGGGTCATATTGCACGATAATATATAGGAAGAGGTCATGATTCCCGGTGACAAGTAAGTTTGACATCAAGAGAGAGAGAGAGAGAGTGTTGAGGTGTTGAATAGGTCTCGTAGTAGGATGAACGGCGAGAATGAGAATGTTGAGAAAGGAATATGAGCAAGACGGAGATGGCATGGCGGAGAAAATGTTGTTGAGAAAGAAAAAAGAGGCATGCGACACGGTTGATAGTGAGAGATGAAGATTTTGTTGTGTGAGGCATAATTCTCCTTTCCTTGTTAAAGGTGATGAGTGTGTTAGGCTAGAGTTCCCAAATGTGGAACGGGTCTATGCTCCCTGGAATTGCTTCTCATACCTTCCTTTTGCCTACTGCACCTCCCACCTTCTTTATTAGTTTAAGCTGATTTAGTTTAGGTTAATTTTTTATTAGGGATTAATTTTGATTTGAATTCTTAATTAACTTTTAATCTTAGCTTGATCTTAAAATTTAGATTAATTTTTTTACTTAGAAGTTAATCTTAGATTTAAGTTTTAATCTTAGTTTTAATTAAAATGTTGATAAAGTTCGTTCTTAATTTTGTTTTTAGCTTCAACTAATTCTTGATGCAAATTTTGATTATATTCTAATCCTAGTTTTGATTTTAATTTGATTAAATGTTGTTCTAAACTATAATTTGATTAATTAAGAATAATTCTTGATGTTTTGAATGATTTTGGATATTGATAATTCTTGATAAAATCTTGTGAATCTCCTTATTATTTTATGCATGATTTTGATGCCTCTCCTGATTTATTCCTGATTAGATATTGATTATTTCTTGAGGATACTGGTTTAATCTGAATGCATGCCTTGAGCTTGATATTTTGACATGAGAGTTGCGTGTCCTTGAGACTTGTTTGGTGTCTGATTTCTCTTTATGATTGAGTTGTGTCATGTTTACTTGTGCTATGTTCACATGCTCCCTCAAGCCTCATAGTCCGACTTAATTTCTTATTAAGTTTGGAGTAGGATAAACATTAGGCTCTCAATCCTTTGCATGACAACATTAGGGTAGTCCCTTCTTGACCTCAACCTTAGGTGCATCATTTGTATGATATTATTAGGTAAACTTCCCCCCTCATCCTAACCTTAGGGTCATATTGCATGATAACATCTAGGAAGAGGACATGATTCCCGGTGACAAGTAAGTATTACATCAAGAGAGAGAGAGAGAGAGAGAGAGAGGGTTGAGGTGTTGAATAGGTTTCGTTGTTGGATGACCTGGGAGAATGAGAATGTTGAGAGAGGAAGATGAGCGAGACGGAGATGGCATGGCGGAGAAAACGTTGTAGAGAGAGAAAAAAGAGGCGTGCGACACGATTGATAGTGAGAGCTGAAGGTTTTGGGGTGTGAGGCATAATTCTCCTTTCCTTGTTTAAGGCAATGAGTATGTTAGGTTAGAGTTCCCAAACGTGGACCGGGTCTATGCTCTATCGAATTGATTCTCATACCTTCCCTTGGCCTATTGCACCTCCCATCTTCTTTTTTAGTTTAAGCTGATTTAGTTTAGGTTAATTTTTTATTAGGAATTAATTTTGATTTGAATTCTTAATTAACTTTTAATCTTAGCTTGATCACAAAATTTTGATTAATTTTTTTACTTAGAAGTTAATCTTAGATTTAATTTTTGAATAATTTTTAATCTTAGTTTTAATTAAAATGTTGATAAAGTTCGGTCATAATTTTGCTTTTAGCTTTGACTAATTCTTGATGCAAATTTTGATTAAATTATAATACTAGTTTAGATTTTAATTTTGATTAAATGTTGTTCTAAACTTTAATTTGATTAATTAGGATTAATTCTTGATGTTCTGAGTGATCTTGGATATTGATATTTTATGATAAAATCTTGTGAATCTCCTTATTGTTTTTGTCATAATTTTGATGCCTCTCCTGATTAATTCATGATTAGATATTGATTAATTCTTGAGGATACTGGTTTAATCTTAAAGCATTCCTCGAGCTTGATATTTTGACATGAGAGTTGCGTGTACTTGAGCATTGTTTGTTGTTCGATTTCTGTTTCTGATTGAGTTGTGTCGTGTTTACTTGTTCTTTGTTCACATGCTCCCTTAAGGCTCCTAGTCCGACTAAATTTCTGATTAAGTTTGGAGTAGGATAAACATTAGGCTCTCAATCCTTTGCATGACAACATTAGGGTAGTCCCTTCTTGACCTCAACCTTAGGTCCATCAATTGTATGATAACATTAGGTAGACTTCCCCCTCATCCTAACCTTAGGGTCATATTGCAGGATAACATCTAGGAAGAGGTCATGATTCTCGGTGACAAGTAAGTTTTACATCAAGAGAGAGAGAGAGAGCATTGAGGTGTTGAATAGGTTTCGTTGTCGGATGAGCGGCGAGAATGAGAATGTTGAGAGAGGAAGATGAGCGAGACGGAGATGGCATGGCGGAGAAAACATTTTAGAGAGAGAAAGAAGAGGCGTGCGACACGGTTGATAGTGAGAGCTGAGGGTTTTGTGGTGTGAGGCATAATTCTCCTTTCCTTGTTTAAGGCAATGAGTATGTTAGGTTAGAGTTCCCAAACGTGCACCGGGTCTATGCTCTAAGGAATTGCTTCTCATACCTTCCTTTTTCCTACTGCACCTCCCACCTTCTTTCATAGTTTAAGCTGATTTAGTTTAGGTGAATTTTTTATTAGGAATTAATTTTGATTTGAATTCTTAATTAACTTCTAATCTTAGCTTGATCATAAAATTTTGATTAATTTTTTAACTTAGAAGTTAATCTTAGATTTAATTTTTGAATAATTTTTAATCTTAGTTTTAATTAAAATGTTGATAAAGTTCGTTCATAATTTTGCTTTTAGCCTCGACTAATTCTTGATGCAAATATTGATTAAATTCTAATCCTTGTTTTGATTTTAATTTTGATTAAATGTTGTTCTAAACTTTAATTTGATTAATTAGGATTAATTCTTGATGTTTTGAGTGATCTTGGATATTGGTATTTCCTGATTAAATCTTGTGTATCTGCTTATTGTTTTTGTCATGATTTTGATGCCTCTCCTGATTAATTCATGATTAGATATTGATTAATTCTTGAGGATATTGGTTTAATCTGAATGCATTCCTCGAGCTTGATATTTTGACATGAGAGTTGCGTGTACTTGAGCATTGTTTGTTGTTCGATTTCTGTTTGTGATTGAGTTGTGTCATGTTTACTTGTGCTTTGTTCACATGCTCCCTTAAGGCTCCTAGTCTGACTTAATTTCTGATTAAGTTTGGAGTAGGATAGACATTAGGCTCTCAATCCTTTGCATGACAACATTAGGGTAGTCCCTTCTTGACCTCAACCTTAGGTCCATCATTTGTATGATAACATTAGGTAGACTTCCCCCCTCGTCCTAACATTAGGGTCATATTGCACGATAATATATAGGAAGAGGTCATGATTCCCGGTGACAAGTAAGTTTTACATCAAGAGAGAGAGAGAGAGTGTTGAGGTGTTGAATAGGTCTCGTAGTAGGATGAACGGCGAGAATGAGAATGTTGAGAAAGGAATATGAGCAAGACGGAGATGGCATGGCGGAGAAAATGTTGTTGAGAAAGAAAAAAGAGGCATGCGACACGGTTGATAGTGAGAGATGAAGATTTTGTTGTGTGAGGCATAATTCTCCTTTCCTTTGTAAAGGCGATGAGTGTGTTAGGCTAGAGTTCCCAAATGTGGAACGGGTCTATGCTCCCTGGAATTGCTTCTCATACCTTCCTTTTGCCTACTGCACCTCCCACCTTCTTTATTAGTTTAAGCTGATTTAGTTTAGGTTAATTTTTTATTAGGGATTAATTTTGATTTGAATTCTTAATTAACTTTTAATCTTAGCTTGATCTTAAAATTTAGATTAATTTTTTTACTTAGAAGTTAATCTTAGATTTAAGTTTTAATCTTAGTTTTAATTAAAATGTTGATAAAGTTCGTTCTTAATTTTGTTTTTAGCTTCAACTAATTCTTGATGCAAATTTTGATTATATTCTAATCCTAGTTTTGATTTTAATTTTGATTAAATGTTGTTCTAAACTATAATTTGATTAATTAAGAATAATTCTTGATGTTTTGAATGATTTTGGATATTGATAATTCTTGATAAAATCTTGTGAATCTCCTTATTATTTTATGCATGATTTTGATGCCTCTCCTGATTTATTCCTGATTAGATATTGATTATTTCTTGAGGATACTGGTTTAATCTGAATGCATGCCTTGAGCTTGATATTTTGACATGAGAGTTGCGTGTCCTTGAGACTTGTTTGGTGTCTGATTTCTCTTTATGATTGAGTTGTGTCATGTTTACTTGTGCTATGTTCACATGCTCCCTCAAGCCTCATAGTCCGACTTAATTTCTGATTAAGTTTGGAGTAGGATAAACATTAGGCTCTCAATCCTTTGCATGACAACATTAGGGTAGTCCCTTCTTGACCTCAACCTTAGGTGCATCATTTGTATGATATTATTAGGTAAACTTCCCCCCTCATCCTAACCTTAGGGTCATATTGCATGATAACATCTAGGAAGAGGACATGATTCCCGGTGACAAGTAAGTATTACATCAAGAGAGAGAGAGAGAGAGAGAGAGAGGGTTGAGGTGTTGAATAGGTTTCGTTGTTGGATGACCTGGGAGAATGAGAATGTTGAGAGAGGAAGATGAGCGAGACGGAGATGGCATGGCGGAGAAAACGTTGTAGAGAGAGAAAAAAGAGGCGTGCGACACGATTGATAGTGAGAGCTGAAGGTTTTGGGGTGTGAGGCATAATTCTCCTTTCCTTGTTTAAGGCAATGAGTATGTTAGGTTAGAGTTCCCAAACGTGGACCGGGTCTATGCTCTATCGAATTGATTCTCATACCTTCCCTTGGCCTACTGCACCTCCCATCTTCTTTTTTAGTTTAAGCTGATTTAGTTTAGGTTAATTTTTTATTAGGAATTAATTTTGATTTGAATTCTTAATTAACTTTTAATCTTAGCTTGATCACAAAATTTTGATTAATTTTTTTACTTAGAAGTTAATCTTAGATTTAATTTTTGAATAATTTTTAATCTTAGTTTTAATTAAAATGTTGATAAAGTTCGGTCATAATTTTGCTTTTAGCTTTGACTAATTCTTGATGCAAATTTTGATTAAATTATAATACTAGTTTAGATTTTAATTTTGATTAAATGTTGTTCTAAACTTTAATTTGATTAATTAGGATTAATTCTTGATGTTCTGAGTGATCTTGGATATTGATATTTTATGATAAAATCTTGTGAATCTCCTTATTGTTTTTGTCATAATTTTGATGCCTCTCCTGATTAATTCATGATTAGATATTGATTAATTCTTGAGGATACTGGTTTAATCTTAAAGCATTCCTCGAGCTTGATATTTTGACATGAGAGTTGCGTGTACTTGAGCATTGTTTGTTGTTCGATTTCTGTTTCTGATTGCGTTGTGTCGTGTTTACTTGTTCTTTGTTCACATGCTCCCTTAAGGCTCCTAGTCCGACTAAATTTCTGATTAAGTTTGGAGTAGGATAAACATTAGGCTCTCAATCCTTTGCATGACAACATTAGGGTAGTCCCTTCTTGACCTCAACCTTAGGTCCATCAATTGTATGATAACATTAGGTAGACTTCCCCCTCATCCTAACCTTAGGGTCATATTGCAGGATAACATCTAGGAAGAGGTCATGATTCTCGGTGACAAGTAAGTTTTACATCAAGAGAGAGAGAGAGAGCATTGAGGTGTTGAATAGGTTTCGTTGTTGGATGAGCGGCGAGAATGAGAATGTTGAGAGAGGAAGATGAGCGAGACGGAGATGGCATGGCGGAGAAAACATTTTAGAGAGAGAAAGAAGAGGCGTGCGACACGGTTGATAGTGAGAGCTGAGGGTTTTGTGGTGTGAGGCATAATTCTCCTTTCCTTGTTTAAGGCAATGAGTATGTTAGGTTAGAGTTCCCAAACGTGCACCGGGTCTATGCTCTAAGGAATTGCTTCTCATACCTTCCTTTTTCCTACTGCACCTCCCACCTTCTTTCATAGTTTAAGCTGATTTAGTTTAGGTGAATTTTTTATTAGGAATTAATTTTGATTTGAATTCTTAATTAACTTCTAATCTTAGCTTGATCATAAAATTTTGATTAATTTTTTAACTTAGAAGTTAATCTTAGATTTAATTTTTGAATAATTTTTAATCTTAGTTTTAATTAAAATGTTGATAAAGTTCGTTCATAATTTTGCTTTTAGCCTCGACTAATTCTTGATGCAAATATTGATTAAATTCTAATCCTTGTTTTGATTTTAATTTTGATTAAATGTTGTTCTAAACTTTAATTTGATTAATTAGGATTAATTCTTGATGTTTTGAGTGATCTTGGATATTGGTATTTCCTGATTAAATCTTGTGTATCTACTTATTGTTTTTGTCATGATTTTGATGCCTCTCCTGATTAATTCATGATTAGATATTGATTAATTCTTGAGGATATTGGTTTAATCTGAATGCATTCCTCGAGCTTGATATTTTGACATGAGAGTTGCGTGTACTTGAGCATTGTTTGTTGTTCGATTTCTGTTTGTGATTGAGTTGTGTCATGTTTACTTGTGCTTTGTTCACATGCTCCCTTAAGGCTCCTAGTCTGACTTAATTTCTGATTAAGTTTGGAGTAGGATAGACATTAGGCTCTCAATCCTTTGCATGACAACATTAGGGTAGTCCCTTCTTGACCTCAACCTTAGGTCCATCATTTGTATGATAACATTAGGTAGACTTCCCCTTCATCCTAACCATAGGGTCATATTGCAGGATAACATCTAGGAAGAGGTCATCATTCTCGGTGACAAGTAAGTTTTAAATCAAGAGAGAGAGTGTTGAGGTGTTGAATAGGTCTCGTAGTTGGATGAACGGCGAGAATGAGAATGTTGAGAGAGGAAGATGAGCGAGACGGAGATGGCATGGCGGAGAAAATGTTGTTGAGAAAGAAAAAAAAGGCGTGCGACACGGTTGATAGTGAGAGATGAAGATTTTGTTGTGTGAGGCATAATTCTCCTTTCCTTGTTAAAAGCAATGAGTGTGTTAGGCTAGAGTTCCCAAATGTGGAACGGGTCTATGCTCCCTGGAATTGCTTCTCATACCTTCCTTTTGCCTACTGCACCTCCCACCTTCTCTATTAGTTTAAGCTGATTTAGTTTAGGTTAATTTTTTATTAGGAATTAATTTTGATTTGAATTCTTAATTAACTTTTAATCTTAGCTTGATCTTAAAATTTAGATTAATTCTTTTACTTAGAAGTTAATCTTAGATTTAATTTTTAATTAAGTTTTAATCTTAGTTTTAATTAAAATGTTGATAAAGTTTGTTCTTAATTTTGTTTTTAGCTTCAACTAATTCTTGATGCAAATTTTGATTATATTCTAATCCTAGTTTTGATTTTAAATTTGATTAAATGTTGTTCTAGACTATAATTTGATTAATTAAGATTAATTCTTGATGTTTTGATTGATTTTGGATATTGATAATTCTTGATAAAATCTTGTGAATCTTCTTATTGTTTTATGCATGATTTTGATGCCTCTCCTGATTAATTCTTGATTAGATATTCATTAATTCTTGAGGATACTGGTTTAATCTGAATGCATGCCTCGAGCTTGATATTTTGACATGAGAGTTGCGTGTACTTGAGCCTTGTTTGGTGTCCGATTTCTCTTTTTATGATTTAGTTCTGTCATGTTTACTTTTGCTTTGTTGACATGCTGCCGTAAGGCTCCTAGTCCGACTTAATTTCTGATTAAGTTTGGAGTAGGATAGACATTAGGATCTCAATCCTTTGCATGACAACATTAGGATAGTCCTTCTTGACCTTATCCTGAGGTCCATCAGTTGTATGATAATATCAGGTAGACTTTCCCCCTCATCCTAACAATAGGGTCGTATTGCATGATAACATATAGGAAGAGGTCATGATTATCGGTGACAAGTAAGTGTTACATCAAGAGAGAGAGAGAGAGAGAGAGAGAGAGAGAGAGAGTGTTGAGGTGTTTAATAGGTTTCGTTGTTGGATGAGCTGCGAGAATGAGAATGTGGAGAGAGGAAGATAAGCGAGACGGAGATGGCACGACGGAGAAAACGTTGTTGAGAAAGAAAGAAGAGTTGTGTGACACGGTTGATAGTGAGAGTTGAAGGTTTTGAGGTGTGAGATATAATTCTTCTTTCCTTGTTTAAGGAAATGAGTGTGTTAGGTTAGCGTTCCCGAACATGGACTGGGTCTATGCTCCATGGAATTGCTTCTCATACCTTCCTTTTTCCTACTGCAACTCCCACCTTCTTTCTTAGTTTAAGCTGATTAAGTTTTGGTTAATTTTTTATTAGGAATTAATTTGGATTTGAATTCTTAATTAACTTTTAATCTTAGCTTGATCTTAAAATTTAGATTATTTTTTTACTTAGAAGTTAATCTTAGATTTCCTTTTTAATTAATTTTTAATCTTAGTTTTAATTAAAATGTTGATAAAGTTCGTTCTTAATTTTGTTTTTAGCTTCGACTAATTCTTGATGTGAATTTTGATTAAATTTTAAACCAAGGTTTGATTTTAATTTTGAATAAATGTTATTCTAAACTTTAATTTGATTAATTTGGATTAATTCTTGATGTTTTGAGTCATTTTGGATATTGATGTTTTCTGATAAAATCTTGTGAATCTCCTTATTGTTTTTGTCATGATTTTGATCCCTGTCTTGATTAATTCTTGATATGATATTGATTAATTCTTGAGGATACTGGTTAATCTGAATGCATCCCTCGATCTTGATATTTTGACATGAGAGTTGCGTGTACTTGAGCCTTGTTTGCTGTCCGATTTCTCTTTGTCATTGAGTTGTGTCATGTTTACTTGTGCTTTGTTCACATGCTCCCTCAAGCCTCCTAGTCCGACTTAATGTCTGATTAAGTTTCGAGTTGGATAGACATTAGGCTCTCAATCCTTTGCATGACAACATTAGGGTAGTCCCTTCTTGACCTCAACCTTAGGTCCATCATCTGTATAATAACTTTAGGTAGACTTCCCATCTCATCTAAACCTTAGGGTCATATTGCTTGATAACATATAGGAAGAGGTCATGATTCCCGGTGACAAGTAAGTTTTACATCATGAGAGAGAGTGTTGAGGTGTTGAATAGGTCTCGTAGTTGGATGAACGACGAGAATGAGATAGTTGAGAGAGAAAGAAGAGGCGTGCGACACGGTTGATAGTGAGAGATGAAGATTTTGTGGTGTGAGGCATAATTCACGTTTATTTTTTTAAGGAAATGAGTGTGTAAGGTTAGAGCTCCCAAACGTGGACATGGTCTATGCTCCATGGAATTGCTTCTAATACCTTCCTTTTACCTACTGCACCTCTCACCTTCTTTGTTAGTTTAAGCTAATTTAGTTTAGGTTAATTTTTTATTAGGAATTAATTTTGATTTGAATTCTTAATTAACTTTTATTCTTAGCTTGATCTTGAAATTTTGATTAAATTTTTTACTTAGAAGTTAATCTTAGATTTAATTTTCTATTAGTTAAAACTTAGTTTTAATTAAAATGCTGATAAAGTTCGTTCTTAATTTTGTTTTTAGCTTAGACTAACTCTTGATGCAAATTTTTATTAAATTATAATCCTAGTTTTGATTTTAATTTTGATTAAATAATGTTATAAACTTTAATTTTGATTAATTAGGATTAAATCCTGATGTTCTGAGTGATCTTGGATATTGATATTTCTTGAAAAAATCTTCTGAATCTCCTTATTGTTTTTTTCATGATTTTGATCCCTATCCTGATTAATTCTTGATTAGATATTGATTAATTCTTGAGGATATTGCTTTAATCTGAATGCATGTCTTGAGCTTGATATTTCGACATGAGAGTTGCGTGTACTTGAGCCTTGTTTGGTGTCCGATTTCTCTTTTTGATTTAGTTGTGTCATGTTTACTTGTACTTTGTTCACATGTTGCTGTAAGGCTCCTAGTCCGACTTAATTTCTGATTAAGTTTGGAGTAGGGTAGACATTAGGCTCTCAATCCTTTGCATGACAAAATTAGGGTAGTCCTTCTTGACCTTAACCTTAGGTCCATCATTTGTATGATAACATTAGGTAGACTTTATCCCTCATCCTAACATTAGGGTCATATTGCATGATAACATATAGGAAGAGGTCATGATTCCCGGTGACAAGTAAGTGTTACACCAAGAGAGAGAGAGAGAGAGAGAGAGTGTGTGTGTGTTGAGTTGTTGAATAGGTTTCGTCGTTGGATGAGCTGCGAGAATGAGAATGTGGAGAGAGGAAGATGAGCGAGATGGAGATGGCATGGCGGAGAAAACGTTGTTGAGAAAGAAAGAAGAGTTGTGCGACACGGTTGATAGTGAGAGCTGAAGGTTTTGTGGTGTGAGATATAATTCTCCTTTCCTTGTTTAAGGAAATGAGTGGGTTTGGTTAGCGTTCCCGAACACGGACCGGGTCTATGCTCCATGGAATTTCTTCTCATACCTTCCTTTTGCCTACTGCACCTCCCACCTTCTTTCTTAGTTTAAGCTGATTTAGTTTAGGTTAATTTTTTATTAGGAATTAATTTTGATTTGAATTCTTAATTAACTTTCAATCTTAGCTTGATCTTAAAATTTAGATTATTTTTTTTTTTACTTAGAAGTTAATCTTAGATTTCAAATTTAATTAATTTTTAATCTTAGTTTTAATTAAAATGTTGATAAAGTTCGTTCTTAATTTTGTTTTTAGCATCGACTAATTCTTGATGTGCATTTTGATTAAATTTTAAACCAAGTTTTGATTTTAATTTTGATTAAATCTTATTCTAAACTTTAATTTGATTAATTTGGATTAATTCTTGATGTTTTGAGTCATTTTGGATATTGATATTTTCTGATAAAATCTTGTGAATCTCCTTATTGTTTTTGTCATGATTTTGTTCCCTGTGTTGATTAATTCTTCATTAGATATTGATTAATTCTTGAGGATACTGGTTAATCTGAATGTATCCCTCGATCTTGATATTTTGACATGAGAGTTGCGTGTACTTGAGCCTTGTTTGTTGTCCGATTTCTCTTTGTCATTGAGTTGTGTCATGTTTACTTGTGCTTTGTTAACATGCTCCCTCAAGCCTCTTAGTCCGACTTAATTTCTGATTAAATTTGGAGTTGGATAGAGATTAGGCTCTCAATCCTTTGCATGACAACATTAGGGTAGTCCCTTCTTGACCTCAACCTTAGGTCCATCATCTGTTTGATAACATTAGGTAGACTTCCCCCCTCATCTTAACCTTAGGGTCATATTGCTTGATAACATATAGGAAGAGGTGATGATTCCCAGTGACAAGTAAGTTTTACATCTAGAGAGAGAGTGTTGAGGTGCTGAATAGGTCTCGTAGTTGGATGAACGGCGAGAATGAGAATGTTGAGAGAGGAAGATGAGCGAGACGGATATGGCATGGCCGAGAAAATGTTGTTGAGAAAGATAGAAGATGCGTGCGACATGGTTGATTGTGAGAGATGAAGATTTTATGGTGTGAGGCATAATTCTCCTTTCCTTGTTAAAGGCAATGAGTGAGTTAGGCTAGAGTTCCCAAATGTGGAACGGGTCTATGCTCCCTGGAATTGCTTCTCATACCTTCCTTTTGCCTACTGCACCTCCCACCTTCTTTATTAGTTTAAGCTGATTTAGTTTAGGTTAATTTTTTATTAGGAATTAATTTTGAATTGAATTATTAATTAACTTTTAATCATAGCTTGATCTTAAAATTTAGATTAATTTTTTTACTTAGAAGTTAATCTTAGATTTAATTTTTGATTAAGTTTTAATCTTAGTTTTAATTAAAATGTTGATAAAGTTCGTTCTTAATTTTGTTTTTAGCTTCAACTAATTCTTGATGCAAATTTTGATTATATTCTAATCCTAGTTTTGATTTTAATTTTGATTAAATGTTGTTCTAAACTATAATTTGATTAATTAAGATTAATTCTTGATGTTTGGAATGATTTTGGATATTGATATTTCTTGATAAAATCTTGTGAATCTCCTTATTGTTTTATGCATGATTTTGATGCCTCTCCTGATTAATTCTTGATTAGATATTGATTAATTCTTAAGGATACTGGTTTAATCTGAATGCATGCCTCGAGCTTGATATTTTGACATGAGAGTTGCGTGTACTTGAACCTTGTTTGGTGTCCGATTTCTCTTTTTATGATTTAGTTGTGTCATGTTTACTTTTGCTTTGTTCACATGCTGCCGTAAGGCTCCTAGTCCGACTTAATTTCTGATTATGTTTGGAGTAGGATAGACATTAAGTTCTCAATCCTTTGCATGACAACATTAGGGTAGTCCTTCTTGACCTTAACCTTAGGTCCAACATTTGTATGATAACATTAGGTAGACTTTCCCCCTCACCCTAACATTAGGGTCATATTGTATGATAACATATAGGAAGAGGTCATGATTACCGGTGACAAGTAAGTGTTACATCAAGAGAGAGAGAGAGAGAGAGAGAGAGAGAGAGAGCGAGAGAGAGAGGGAGTGTTGAGGTGTTGAATAGGTTTCGTTGTTGAATGAGCTGCGAGAATGAGAATGTGGAGAGAGGAAGATGAGCGAGACGGAGATGGCATGGAGTAGAAAACGTTGTTGAGAAAGAAAGAAGAGGTGTGCGACACGGTTGATAGTGAGAGCTGAAGGTTTTGTGGTGTGAGATATAATTCTCCTTTCCTTGTTTAAGGAAATGAGTGTGTTAGGTTAGCGTTCCCGAACATGGACCGGGTCTATGCTCCATGGAATTGCTTCTCATACCTTCCTTTTGCCTACTGCACCTCCCACCTTCTTTCTTAGTTTAAGCTGATTAAGTTTAGGTTAATTTTTTATTAGGAATTAATTTTGATTTGAATTCTTAATTAACTTTTAATCTTAGCTTGATCTTAAAAGTTAGATTATTTTTTTTACTTAGAAGTTAATCTTAGATTTCCTTTTTAATTAATTTTTAATCTTAGTTTTAATTAAAATGTTGATAAAGTTCGTTCTTAATTTTTTTTTAGCTTCGATTAATTCTTGATGTGAATTTTGATTAAATTTTAAACCATGTTTTGATTTTAATTTTGAATAAATGTTATTCTAAACTTTAATTTGATTAATTTGGATTAATTCTTAATGTTTTGAGTCATTTTGGATATTGATGTTTTCTGATAAAATCTTGTGAATCTCCTTATTATTTTTGTCATGATTTTGATCCCTGTCTTGATTAATTCTTGATTAGATATTGATTAATTCTTGAGGATACTGGTTAATCTGAATGCATCCCTCGATCTTCATATTTTGACATGAGAGTTGCGTGTACTTGAGCCTTGTTTGCTGTCCGATTTCTCTTTGTCATTGAGTTGTGTCATGTTTACTTATGCTTTGTTCACATGCTCCCTCTAGCCTCCTAGTTCGACTTAATTTCTGATTAAGTTTGAAGTTGGATAGACATTAGGCTCTCAATCCTTTGCATGACTACATTAGGGTAGTCCCTTCTTGACCTCAACCGTAGGTCCATCATCTATATGATAACATTAGGTACACTTCGCCCCTCATCTTAACCTTAGGGTCATATTGCTTGATAACATCTAGGAAGAGGTCATGATTCCCGGTGACAATTAAGTGTTACATCAAGAGAGAGAGTGTTGAGGTGTTGAATAGGTTTCGTTGTTGGATGAGCGGCTAGAATGAGAATGTTAAGAGAGGAAGATGAGCGAGACAGAGATGGCATAGAGGAGAAAACGTTGTTTAGAAAGAAAGAAGAGGCGTGCGAGACGGTTGATAGCGAGAGCTGAAGGTTTTCGGGTGTGAAGCATAATTCACGTTTATTTTTTTAAGGAAATGAGTGTGTAAGGTTAGAGCTCCCAAACGTGGACATGGTCTATGCTCCATGGAATTGCTTCTAATACCTTCCTTTTGCCTACTGTACCTCTCACCTTCTTTGTTAGTTTAAGCTGATTTAGTTTAGGTTAATTTTTTATTAGGAATTAATTTTGATTTGAATTATTAATTAACTTTTATTCTTAGCTTGATCTTGAAATTTTGATTAAATTTTTTACTTAGAAGTTAATCTTAGATTTAATTTTCTATTAGTTAAAACTTAGTTTTAATTAAAATGCTGATAAAGTTCGTTCTTAATTTTGTTTTTAGCTTAGACTAACTCTTGATGCAAATTTTTATTAAATTCTAATCCTAGTTTTGATTTTAATTTTGATTAAATAATGTTCTAAACTTTAATTTTGATTAATTAGGATTAAATCCTGATGTTCTGAGTGATCTTGGATATTGATATTTCTTGAAAAAATCTTGTGAATCTCCTTATTGTTTTTTTCATGATTTTGATCCCTATCCTGATTAATTCTTGATTAGATATTGATTAATTCTTGAGGATATTGCTTTAATCTGAATGCATGTCTCGAGCTTGATATTTCGACATGAGAGTTGCGTGTACTTGAGCCTTGTTTGGTGTCCGATTTCTCTTTTTGATTTAGTTGTGTCATGTTTACTTGTACTTTGTTCACATGTTCCTGTAAGGCTCCTAGTCCGACTTAATTTCTGATTAAGTTTGCAGTAGGGTAGACATTAGGCTCTCAATCCTTTACATGACAACATTAGGGTAGTCCTTCTTGACCTTAACCTTAGGTCCATCATTTGTATGATAACATTAGGTAGACTTTCCCCCTCATCCTAACATTAGGGTCATATTGCATGATAACATATAGGAAGAGGTCATAATTCCCGGTGACAAGTAAGTGTTACATCAAGAGAGAGAGAGAGAGAGAGAGAGAGAGAGAGAGAGAGAGTGTGTGTGTTGAGTTGTTGAATAGGTTTCGTCGTTGGATGAGCTGCGAGAATGAGAATGTGGAGAGAGGAAGATGAGCGAGATGGAGATGGCATGGCGGAGAAAACGTTGTTGAGAAAGAAAGAAGAGTTGTGCGACACGGTTGATAGTGAGAGCTGAAGGTTTTGTGGTGTGAGATATAATTCTCCTTTCCTTGTTTAAGGAAATGAGTGGGTTTGGTTAGCGTTCCCGAACACGGACCGGGTCTATGCTCCATGGAATTTCTTCTCATACCTTCCTTTTGCCTACTGCACCTCCCACCTTCTTTCTTAGTTTAAGCTGATTTAGTTTAGGTTAATTTTTTATTAGGAATTAATTTTGATTTGAATTCTTAATTAACTTTTAATCTTAGCTTGATCTTAAAATTTAGATTATTTTTTTTTACTTAGAAGTTAATCTTAGATTTCAAATTTAATTAATTTTTAATCTTTGTTTTAATTAAAATGTTGATAAAGTTCGTTCTTAATTTTGTTTTTAGCTTCGACTAATTCTTGATGTGCATTTTGATTAAATTTTAAACCAAGTTTTGATTTTAATTTTGATTAAATGTTATTCTAAACTTTAATTTGATTAATTTGGATTAATTCTTGATGTTTTGAGTCATTTTGGATATTTGGATATTGATATTTTCTGATAAAATCTTGTGAATTTCCTTATTGTTTTTGTCATGATTTTGATCCCTGTCTTGATTAATTCTTGATTAGATATTGATTAATTCTTGAGGATACTGGTTAATCTGAATGTATCCCTCGATCTTGATATTTTGACATGAGAGTTGCGTGTACTTGAGCCTTGTTTGTTGTCCGATTTCTCTTTGTCATTGAGTTGTGTCATGTTTACTTGTGCTTTGTTCACATGCTCCCTCAAGCCTCCTAGTCCAACTTAATTTATGATTAAATTTGGAGTTGGATAGAAATTAGGCTGTCAATCCTTTGCATGACAACATTAGGGTAGTCCCTTCTTGACCTCAACCTTAGGTCCATCATCTGTTTGATAACATTAGGTAGACTTCCCCCCTCATCTTAACCTTAGGGTCATATTGCTTGATAACATATAGGAAGAGGTGATGATTCTCGGTGACAAGTAAGTTTTACATCAAGAGAGAGAGTGTTGAGGTTTTGAATAGGTCTCGTAGTTGGATGAACGGCGAGAATGAGAATGTTGAGAGAGGAAGATGAGCGAGACGGAGATGGCATGGCGGAGAAAATGTTGTTGAGAAAGATAGAAGAGGCGTGCGACATGGTTGATAGTGAGAGATGAAGATTTTATGGTGTGAGGAATAATTCTCCTTTCCTTGTTAAAGGCAATGAGTGTGTTAGGCTAGAGTTCCCAAATGTGGAACAGGTCTATGCTCCCTGGAATTGCTTCTCATACCTTCCTTTTGCCTACTACACCTCCCACCTTCTTTATTAGTTAAAGCTGATTTAGTTTAGGTTAATTTTTTATTAGGAATTAATTTTGATTTGAATTATTAATTAACTTTTAATCATAGCTTGATCTTAAAATTTAGATTAATTTTTTTACTTAGAAGTTAATCTTAGATTTAATTTTTGATTAAGTTTTAATCTTAGTTTTAATTAAAATGTTGATAAAGTTCGTTCTTAATTTTGTTTTTAGCTTCAACTAATTCTTGATGCAAATTTTGATTATATTCTAATCCTAGTTTTGATTTTAATTTTGATTAAATGTTGTTCTAAACTATAATTTGATAAATTAAGATTAATTCTTGATGTTTGGAATGATTTTGGATATTGATAATTCTTGATAAAATCTTGTGAATCTCCTTATTGTTTTATGCATGATTTTGATGCCTCTCCTGATTAATTCTTGATTAGATATTGATTAATTCTTGAGGATACTGGTTTAATCTGAATGCATGCCTCGAGCTTGATATTTTGACATGAGAGTTGCGTGTACTTGAACCTTGTTTGGTCTCCGATTTCTCTTTTTATGATTTAGTTGTGTCATGTTTACTTTTGCTTTGTTCACATGCTGCCGTAAGGCACTTAGTCCGACTTAATTTTTGATTATGTTTGGAGTAGGATAGACATTAAGCTCTCAATCCTTTGCATGACAACATTAGGGTAGTCCTTCTTGACCTTAACCTTAGGTCCAACATTTGTATGATAACATTAGGTAGACTTTCCCCCTCACCCTAACATTAGGGTCATATTGTATGATAACATATAGGAAGAGGTCATGATTACCGGTGAGAAGTAAGTGTTACATCAAGAGAGAGAGAGAGAGAGAGAGAGAGAGAGAGAGAGAGAGAGAGTTGAGGTGTTGAATAGGTTTCGTTGTTGAATGAGCTGCGAGAATGAGAATGTGGAGAGAGGAAAATGAGCGAGACGGAGATGGCATGGAGGAGAAAACGTTGTTGAGAAAGAAAGAAGAGATGTGCGACACGTTTGATAGTGGGAGCTGAAGGTTTTGTGGTGTGAGATATAATTCTCCTTTCCTTGTTTAAGGAAATGAGTGTGTTAGTCTAGCGTTCCCGAACATGGACCGGGTCTATGCTCCATGGAATTGCTTCTCATACCTTCCTTTTGCCTACTGCACCTCCCACCTTCTTTCTTAGTTTAAGCTGATTAAGTTTAGGTTAATTTTTTATTAGGAATTAATATTGATTTGAATTCTTAATTAATTTTTAATCTTAGCTTGATCTTAAAATTAAGATTATTTTTTTTACTTAGAAGTTAATCTTAGATTTCCTTTTTAATTAATTTTTAATCTTAGTTTTTATTAAAATGTTGATAAAGTTCGTTCTTAATTTTTTTTTAGCTTCGACTAATTCTTGATGTGAATTTTAATTAAATTTTAAACCATGTTTTGATTTTAATTTTGATTAAATGTTATTCTAAACTTTAATTTGATTAATTTGGATTAATTCTTGATGTTTTGAGTCATTTTGGATATTGATATTTTCTGATAAAATCTTGTGAATCTCCTTATTGTTTTTGTCATGATTTTGATCCCTGTCTTGACTAATTCTTGATTCGATATTGATTAATTCTTGAGGATACTGGTTAATCTGAATGCATCCCTCGATCTTGATATTTTGACATGAGAGTTGCGTGTACTTGAGCCTTGTTTCCTGTCCGATTTCTCTTTGTCATTGAGTTGTGTCATGTTTACTTGTGCTTTGTTCACATGCTCCCTCTAGCCTCCTAGTTCGACTTAATTTCTGATTAAGTTTGGAGTTGGATATACATTAGGCTCTCAATCCTTTGCATGACAACATTAGGGTAGTCCCTTCTTGACCTCAACCGTAGGTCCATCATCTATATGATAACATTAGGTAGACTTTGCCCCTCATCTTAACCTTAGGGTCATATTGCTTGATAACATCTAGGAAGAGGTCATGATTCCCGGTGACAAGTAAATGTTACATCAAGAGAGAGAGTGTTGAGGTGTTGAATAGGTTTCGTTGTTGGATGAGCGGCTAGAATGAGAATGTTAAGAGAGGAAGTTGAGCGAGAAGGATATGGCATAGAGGAGAAAATATTGTTTAGAAAGAAAGAAGAGGCGTGCGACACGGTTGATAGCGAGAGCTGAAGGTTTTCTGGTGTGAAGCATAATTCACGTTTATTTTTTTAAGGAAATGAGTGTGTAAGGTTAGAGCTCCCAAACGTGGACATGGTCTATGCTCCATGGAATTGCTTCTAATACCTTCCTTTTGCCTACTGCACCTCTCACCTTCTTTGTTAGTTTAAGCTGATTTAGTTTAGGTTAATTTTTTATTAGGAATTAATTTTGATTTGAATTCTTCATTAACTTTTATTCTTAGCTTGATCTTGAAATTTTGATTAAATTGTTTACTTAGAAGTTAATCTTAGATTTAATTTTCTATTAGTTAAAACTTAGTTTTAATTAAAATGCTGATAAAGTTCGTTCTTAATTTTGTTTTTAGCTTAGACTAACTCTTGATGCAAATTTTTATTAAATTCTAATCCTAGTTTTGATTTTAATTTTGATTAAATAATGTTCTAAACTTTAATTTTGATTAATTAGGATTAAATCCTGATGTTCTGAGTGATCTTGGATATTGATATTTCTTGAAAAAATCTTGTGAATCTCCTTATTGTTTTTTTCATGATTTTGATCCCTATCCTGATGAATTCTTGATTAGATATTGATTAATTCTTGAGGATATTGCTTTAATCTGAATGCATGTCTCGAGCTTGATATTTCGACATGAGAGTTGCGTGTACTTGAGCCTTGTTTGGTGTCCGATTTCTCTTTTTGATTTAGTTGTGTCATGTTTACTTGTACTTTGTTCACATGTTGCTGTAAGGCTCCTAGTCCGACTTAATTTCTGATTAAGTTTGGAGTAGGGTAGACATTAGGCTCTCAATCCTTTGCATGACAACATTAGGGTAGTCCTTCTTGACCTTAACCTTAGGTCCATCATTTGTATGATAACATTAGGTAGACTTCCCCCCTCATCTTAACCTTAGGGTCATATTGCTTGATAACATATAGGAAGAGGTGATGATTCCCGGTGACAAGTAAGTTTTGCATCAAGAGAGAGAGTGTTGAGGTGTTGAATAGGTCTCGTAGTTGGATGAACGGCGAGAATGAGAATGTTGAGAGAGGAAGATGAGCGAGACGGAGATGGCATGGTGGAGAAAATGTTGTTGAGAAAGATAGAAGAGGCGTGCGACATGGTTGATAGTGAGAGATGAAGATTTTATGGTGTGAGGCATAATTCTCCTTTCCTTGTTAAGGGCAATGAGTGTGTTAGGCTAGAGTTCCCAAATGTGGAACGGGTCTATGCTCCCTGGAATTGCTTCTCATACCTTCCTTTTGCCTACTGCACCTCCCACCTTCTTTATTAGTTTATGCTGATTTAGTTTAGGTTAATTATTTATTAGGAATTAATTTTGATTTGAATTATTAATTAACTTTTAATCATAGCTTGATCTTAAAATTTAGATTAATTTTTTTACTTAGAAGTTAATCTTAGATTTAATTTTTGATTAAGTTTTAATCTTAGTTTTAATTAAAATGTTGATAAAGTTCGTTCTTAATTTTGTTTTTAGCTTCAACTAATTCTTGATGCAAATTTTGATTATATTCTAATCCTAGTTTTGATTTTAATTTTGATTAAATGTTGTTCTAAACTATAATTTGATTAATTAAGATTAATTCTTGATGTTTGGAATGATTTTGGATATTGATAATTTTTGATAAAATCTTGTGAATCTCCTTATTGTTTTATGCATGATTTTGATGCCTCTCCTGATTAATTCTTGATTAGATATTGATTAATTCTTGAGGATACTGGTTTAATCTGAATGCATGCCTCGAGCTTGATATTTTGACATGAGAGTTGCGTGTACTTGAACCTTGTTTGGTGTCCGATTTCTCTTTTTATGATTTAGTTGTGTCATGTTTTATTTTGCTTTGTTTACATGCTGCCGTAAGGCTCCTAGTCCGACTAAATTTCTGATTATGTTTGGAGTAGGATAGACATTAAGCTCTCAATCCTTTGCATGACAACATTAGGGTAGTCCTTCTTGAACTTAACCTTAGGTCTAACATTTGTATGATAACATTAGGTAGACTTTCC
This sequence comes from Lathyrus tuberosus, assembly GCA_022829125.1. NCBI lineage: Eukaryota > Viridiplantae > Streptophyta > Magnoliopsida > Fabales > Fabaceae > Lathyrus > Lathyrus tuberosus. The sequence goes on from JALAZF010000305.1 coordinate 534,697, forward strand.
CCCTCATTCTAACATTAGGGTCATATTGTATGATAACATATAGGAAGAGGTCATGATTACCGGTGACAAGTAAGTGTTACATCAAGAGAGAGAGAGAGAGAGAGAGAGGGAGAGAGTATTGAGGTGTTGAATAGGTTTCGTTGTTGAATGAGCTGCGAGAATGAAAATGTGGAGAGAGGAAGATGAGCGAGACAGAGATGGCATGGAGGAGAAAATGTTGTTGAGAAAGAAAGAAGAGGTGTGCGACACGGTTGATAGTGAGAGCTGAAGGTTTTGTCGTGTGAGATATAATTCTCCTTTCCTTGTTTAAGGAAATGAGTGTGTTAGGTTAGCGTTCCCGAACATGGACTGGGTCTATGCTCCATGGAATTGCTTCTCATACCTTCCTTTTGCCTACTGCACCTCCCACCTTCTTTCTTAGTTTAAGCTGATTAAGTTTAGGTTAATTTTTTATTAGGAATTAATTTTGATTTGAATTCTTAATTAACTTTTAATCTTAGCTTGATCTTAAAATTTAGATTAATTTTTTTACTTAGAAGTTAATCTTAGATTTCCTTTTTAATTAATTTTTAATCTTAGTTTTAATTAAAATGTTGATAAAGTTCGTTCTTAATTTTTTTTTAGCTTCGACTAATTCTTGATGTGAATTTTGATTAAATTTTAAACCAAGTTTTAATTTTATTTTTGATTAAATGTTATTCTAAACTTTAATTTGATTAATTTGGATTAATTCTTGATGTTTTGAGTCATTTTGGATATTGATATTTTCTGATAAAATCTTGTGAATCTCCTTATTGTTTTTGTCATGATTTTGATCCCTGTCTTGATTAATTCTTGATTAGATATTGATTAATTCTTGAGGATACTGGTTAATCTGAATGCATCCCTCGATCTTGATATTTTGACATGAGAGTTGCGTGAACTTGAGCCTTGTTTGCTGTCCGATTTCTCTTTGTCATTGAGTTGTGTCATGTTTACTTGTGCTTTGTTCACATGCTCCCTCTAGCCTCCTAGTTCGACTTAATTTCTGATTAAGTTTGGAGTTGGATAGACATTAGGCTCTCAATCCTTTGCATGACAACATTAGGGTAGTCCCTTCTTGACCTCAACTGTAGGTCCATCATCTATATGATAACATTAGGTACACTTCGCCCCTCATCTTAACCTTAGGGTCATATTGCTTGATAACATCTAGGAAGAGGTCATGATTCCCGGTGACAAGTAAGTGTTACATCAAGAGAGAGAGTGTTGAGGTGTTGAATAGGTTTCGTTGTTGGTTGAGCGGCTAGAATGAGAATGTTAAGAGAGGAAGATGAGCGAGACGGAGATGGCATAGAGGAGAAAACGTTGTTTAGAAAGAAAGAAGAGGCGTGCGACACGGTTGATAGCGAGAGCTGAAGGTTTTCGGGTGTGAAGCATAATTCATGTTTATTTTTTTAAGGAAATGAGTGTGTAAGGTTAGAGCTCCCAAACGTGGACATGGTCTATGCTCCATGGAATTGCTTCTAATACCTTCCTTTTGCCTACTGTACCTATCACCTTCTTTGTTAGTTTAAGCTGATTTAGTTTAGGTTAATTTTTTATTAGGAATTAGTTTTGATTTGAATTCTTAATTAACTTTTATTCTTAGCTTGATCTTGAAATTTTGATTAAATTTTTTACTTAGAAGTTAATCTTAGATTTAATTTTCTATTAGTTAAAACTTAGTTTTAATTAAAATGCTGATAAAGTTCGTTCTTAATTTTGTTTTTAGCTTAGACTAACTCTTGATGCAAATTTTTATTAAATTCTAATCCTAGTTTTGATTTTAATTTTGATTAAATAATGTTCTAAACTTTAATTTTGATTAATTAGGATTAAATCATGATGTTCTGAGTGATCTTGGATATTGATATTTCTTGAAAAAATCTTGTGAAGCTCCTTATTGTTTTTTTCATGATTTTGATCCCTATCCTGATTAATTCTTGATTAGATATTGATTAATTCTTGAGGATATTGCTTTAATCTGAATGCATGTCTCGAGCTTGATATTTCGACATGAGAGTTGCGTGTACTTGAGCCTTGTTTGGTGTCCGATTTCTCTTTTTGATTTAGTTGTGTCATGTTTACTTGTACTTTGTTCACATGTTACTGTAAGGCTCCTAGTCCGACTTAATTTTTGATTAAGTTTGGAGTAGGGTAGACATTAGGCTCTCAATCCTTTACATGACAACATTAGGGTAGTCCTTCTTGACCTTAACCTTAGGTCCATCATTTGTATGATAACATTAGGTAGACTTTCCCCCTCATCCTAACAGTAGGGTCATATTGCATGATAACATATAGGAAGAGGTCATGATTCCCGGTGACAAGTAAGTGTTACATCAAGAGAGAGAGAGAGAGAGAGAGAGAGAGAGAGAGAGTGTTGAGTTGTTGAATAGGTTTCGTCGTTGGATGAGCTGCGAGAATGAGAATGTGGAGAGAGGAAGATGAGCGAGACGGAGATGGCATGGCGGAGAAAACATTGTTGAGAAAGAAAGAAGAGTTGTGCAACACGGTTGATAGTGAGAGCTGAAGGTTTTGTGGTGTGAGATATAATTTTCCTTTCCTTGTTTAAGGAAATGAGTGTGTTAGGTTAGCGTTCCCGAACATGGACCGGGTCTATGCTCCATGGAATTTCTTCTCATACCTTCCTTTTGCCTACTGCACCTCCCACCTTCTTTGTTAGTTTAAATTGATTTAGTTTAGGTTAATTTTTTATTAGGAATTAATTTTAATTTGAATTCTTAATTAACTTTTAATCTTAGCTTGATCTTGAAATTTTGATTTAATTTTTTATTAGTTTTAATGTTAGTTTTAATTAAAATGCTGATAAAGTAGGTTCTTAATTTTGTTTTTAGCTTAGACTAACTCTTGATGCAAATTTTTATTAAATTCTAATCCTAGTTTTGATTTTAATTTTGATTAAATAATGTTATAAACTTTAATTTGATTAATTAGGATTAATTCTTGATGTTCTGAGTGATTTTGGATATTGATATTTCTTGATAAAATATTGTGAATCTCCTTATTGATTTTTTCATGATTTTGATCCCTATCCTGATTAATTCTTGATTTGATATTGATTAATTCTTGAGGATACTGGTTTAATCGAAATGCATGCCTCGAGCTTGATATTTTGACATGAGAGTTGCGTGTACTTGAGATTTGTTTGGTGTCCGATTTCTCTTTGTGATTGAGTTGTCTGATGTTTACTTGTGCTTTGTTCACATGCTCTCTTAAGGCTCCTAGTTCGACGTAATATCTGATTAAGTTTGGATTGGGATAGACATTATGCTCACAATCCTTTGCATGACAACATTAGGGTAGTCCCTTCTTGACCTCAACCTTAGGTCCATCATTTGTTTGATAACATTAGGTAGACTTCCCCCCTCATCCTAACCTTAGGGCCATTTGGCATGATAACATCTAGGAAGAGGTCACGAATCCCTGTGACAAGTAAGATTTACATCCAGAGAGAGAGAGTTGAGGTGTTGAATAGGTTTCATTGTTGGATGAGCGGAGAGAATGAGAATGTTGAGAGAGGAAGATGAGCGAGACGGAGATGGCATGGTGGAGAAAACGTTGTTTAAAGAGAAAGAAGAGGCGTGCAACACGGTTGATAATGGGAGCTGAAGGTTTTGTGGTGTGAGGCATAATTCTCCTTTATTTGTTTAAGGCAATCAGTGTGTTAGGTTAGAGTTCCCAAACGTGGTTCGGGTTTATGCTCCATGGAATTGCTTATCATACCTTCCTTTTGCCTATTCCACCTCCCACCTTCTTTCTTAGTTTAAGCTGATTTAGTTTAGGTTAATTTTTTATAAGGAATTAATTTTGATTAGAATTCTTAATTAACTTTTAATCTTAGCTTGATCTCAAAATTTTGATTAATTATTTTACTTAGAAGTTAATCTTAGATTTAATTTTTGATTAATTTTTAATCTTAGTTTTAATTAAAATGTTGATAATGTTCAATCTTAATTTTGTTTTTAGCTTCAACTAATTCTTGATGCGAATTTTGATTAAATTCTAATCCTAGTTTTGATTTTAATTTTGATTAAATGTTGTTCTAATATTTAATTTGATTAATTAGGATTAATTCTTGATGTTTTGAGTGATTTTGGATATTGATATTTTCTGATAAAGTCTTGTGAATCTCCTTATTGTTTTTGTCATGATTTTTATCCCTATCCTGATTAATTCTTGATTAGATATTGAATAATTCTTGAGGATACTAGTTTAATCTGAATGCATACCTCGAGCTTGATATTTTGACGTGAGAGTTGCGTGTACTTGAGCCTTGATTGTTGTCCGATTTCTCTTTGTCATTGAGTTGTGTCATGTTTACTTGTGCTTTGTTCACATGTGTAGCGTGCGAATTTTGTCGGTGACGTGACCACCTTATCGCCATTAGTTGGAATTGGGTGCTACTTTCTGATTTCTTAATTATCCTATGAAGCAGGAAAGGAAAGGGAAGCTATCTAAAACTAACCTTGCACGCAAATGTTTTCTTTAACAAATGCTAAGAGATTGGGGGGTCCGGGGTCAGGTTATACAATGGGGAGTTGCCAATTACCCATCCTATATATGGCTATCCATAGATCGTTAGCAATTTCTATTGTTTTCTACTTACTGGTGTTTATCTGTTTATTGGGAAAGTTTCTCCTTTGGGAATGTTTGAGAGAGAGTATTTTTGTTGATGTCGGGTTTTTTTGATGTTTTTGGTAAAGTGTTGGACCTAAGGTTCTTGTTATGTGTGCTCGCTAAGATTTCACAATCTTATGCCTATGTATTCCCGTTAAAGAAAATAGGGAAATCAGAGCAATCGTAGTTCCTCCTATTCTATGGGAGGAAAACGATGTTTGGTGTCTTGTTCAAAGCCCAAGATTGAAGCTAAAGGTTATTTGTGTCTTGTTCAAAGCCCAAGAATGAAGCTAAAGGTTTGATTGAGAGAAAAATTTTCATCTCTAAGGGAGATATCTCATTTGTTTATCACAGTTGTTGGGTAACTGATTATAAAGGAGAATTACTTTAACTGGGATATGTGAATCCAGCAATGCCATAATTTCCTTTATGAGGGATTTATCCTGAAGGAGGAAACTTTAACTCAGTGTTGAGCAATGCCATTTTTCCTTAGGAATCTTTCATGCTAAGAGAGGGACATTGGCTTGGATGTAAATAATTCAGAGGCTTGCCACTTACAGCAATTATATGAAAGAAGGGGATTTACCAGGATAAGAGATGGACTACAACTTGGACTTTTGAATCAATATATGTGCCACTTATAGCAGTTATCTGGGATTAAGGTTTGTTTGATTTATCTGTTTTGATGTGTGATTTTACAGAGAAATGTCTTCCTACAGAGTTTTTTATTTCCTCTGAGGGGATGTTGATTTTTGTGTGCCTTGATCAAAGCACAAGGTTGAAGCTAAAAGGTTGGCTCTACTAGGGAGTTTTATATCTATCTTGTATAAAGCCCAAGATTGAGGCTGAAAAGAGACTGACTCTTTTGGGGAGATCATTATACAAAGCCAAAGAGGAGGCTGGAAGGAATTGACTCTTCTGGGGAATATTTTGTCTGTCTTGTACAAAGCCCAAGATTGAGGCTAAATAGGATTGACTCTACTGGCGAGAGGTTTTATATGTCTTGTACAAAGCCCAAGATTGAGGCTAAGAAAAGAAATGACTATATTGGAGAGGTTTTATATATGTCTTGTACAAAGCCCAAGATTGTGGCTAAAAAGGGGTTAACTGACTCAGCTGGAGAATGTTTATAGGTGTCTTGTACAAAGCCCAAGATTGAGGCTGAAAGGTGTTGTGGGATGATCATTATACAAATCCTAAGAGGAGGCTAGTTGGGGAATTTCTTATATGAAGCCTAGGAGGAGGCTAACTCCTGCTGAGGATTATTGAGATCCAGAGACAGGTCCAAAGTGGGGAATCAACTCTTGCTGAGGATTATAGAAGAGTTGAAATATCAGATGCCTTGAGGTTCTGATTTAGGGTTTATTGATAGTGATATGACCTTAGCTGGGGAAATTTAAAGTGAGGGTTTAAAGGTTGAATTTTAAAACCTATGGAGGTTTTAACTCTGTTGGAAATTGATCAGGGTTTTTTCCTGTGCTTTTAGGAAACTTAAGGGTTTCTGGAGATCCAAAAAGGAGGTGAGACTGTCCAAGTCTGCTAGTATGAAGAGGTTAACTCTTAACTAGAGGATGATCTTTGTATGATGCCCAAGAGGAGGCTGAGACTGGCCAAGTCTGCTTGTATGAAGCCCAATAGGAGGCTGGTGTTTTAAGGGATGAGAATCAACCCTAAATTGGTATGATGTTTTGAGTCTTTGGAAGACTGCTCTAACAAAGGATGACTAGGTTCTGTCCTATACCTGTAGGAGGTCTTTGGGTCCTTGTACTAAGCCCAAGAGGTGGCATGAGAACTTCTAAGAAGCCTGAGGGTCCTTGTACAAAGCCCAAGAGGAGGCTGGGGCTGCTTTTAGGAAGCTTGTGGGTCCAAACCTAAGAAAAGATCAAGAAAGGTTTCACCGATCATAATCCTTTCTTTAGTGAACAGTTCTAGGGTTTAAAGAAATTCAAGAGAGGTTTCACCAGGAATTAATCCTCTCTGGAGGAAATGAATTTCTTAGACAAATTTCTAGATAGTGACAGTCTTGAGAAAAGTTTCACCGGGAATAATGCCTTTCTCTATTCCATATTGTATAAGCCCCAAGATGAGGCAAGACTGTATCTGGAATTTCCTTTGAGGAACTAGTTTTGACTGTGTTGAAAGAGTAACCACTGGCTTGATCTAATCCTAGGCCTAATTGCCAGGGAAAACTCTAAGTAGATAATATATAGGCATATATATATAGATGAAATATATACAAGTATGTAAAAGAAAGCTGGTAGAACTTACAGGCGAGCAAGCTTCCAGTACTACAGCTGTATGGTTAGTTATTCAAGAAATTAAAGAAAGTTTTGATAACAACTATGAATTTGAATCTAAATCAAAAGGGAAAGATGTTTTGAAAAGAAGATTGGGGCTTATACTCAAGGAGAGACCCAGAAATAACTGTGATCGCACCGTTGTTCTGAAAATTGTATCGGGACTTATACAATGACTAAGGCCCAAATTATAGTTTATGTACAAAAGGGATGGGTCTTACACTTTATTAGAGGCCCAAGAGTTTTAAAAAAAGAAAAATTAAAATGGGAGTTACAACACAAGGAGAGGCCCAGGTTAAATTTGTTTGAAAACGGTGATCGTGCCGTGATTTTTAAAATTGTATCGGGACTTATATAATGACTGATGCCCAAATTATTTTATGTACAAGGGGGTTGGGTCTTACACTCTATTAGAGGCCCAAAGTGAGTTAAAAGAAAAGAGAATGAGGCTTACAACTCTGGGAGAGGCCCAGATGAAAATGTTTTGAAAACGACGATCGCGCCGAGATTTTTTAACGTACTGGGACTTATACAATGACTGAGGCCCAAAAAGGTTTTTATTTACAAGGGATAGGTCTTACAATCTATTAGAGGCCCAAGATTTTTTTAAAAAAAGATTTGTAAGGGTGAAAATAATCAAAATCCTAATTTGATAAAAAATGTATTTTAATTTGAATAAAAAAACATTTTAAATGATCAAAATTATCAAACATGTATGAAAAACAAGTTGTTATCTTGGATAATTGTTTGAAAAATCATGTTTTGTCCATAGAATGATTTGAAAATCATTTGAATTTGGAAAAATTAGAAAAAATAAATATTTTCAAATAAAATAAACTCTTTATGAAAATATTAAATATATAGAAATAAATAATATTTTTGTGAAATTTGTGTAGAATAAAATATTTTAACAATTTTATAAGTTTTCAAAAAAAGAATTAATTCAAAAACATTAAAAATCAGAGAGAAATTAATTTTGGAAGTTATTAAAAAAATGGTGAAGAAAAGTGAAAGAAAACAAGTGATAAAAAAATAGGATGGCCCTCCCAAGGTTTGAACCCACGCCCTTGAGGTGGATGGCTTAAAACTTTACCAACTGACCCACTTGCGTGTGGTTGAAAAAGAATGGTAAGTGTAGATAATATATGAAAAATCCTTTTGAAATGGTTTAAAAAATAAAACCAAAAGGTCTGGGGCGAGGGGGATTCGAACCCCATACCCTTTGCTCGCTACACACACAAAACCAACTGATCAACCACAAGGGTGCAATGCCAATTCAAATATATAGTGGAAAGTGTATAACATATACCAAAATTGGTTCTGAAAGATTGAAAATGGTGCCATGGCCATTTCCTTGGGCAATCATCAGACTTGCGTGAAGCAAGCTATCTCCCTCGTCTCTTAACCATTTTACAAGATGTAAACATGAAACTCGTGTATTTTTAACAAGGGACATGATGGCGATATTCAATTTCATTTATTTTTTAGTGTATCAAAAGAAATTGTCTGAAAGCACATATGAACCCTAACTAATCTTTTTAAAATTAAATTCCATATGATCATGATATGAAGCAATTAATTGAGGGGAAATGATCTATAAACATCCAGAAACACAATGGTAACTTAAAAACATGTTTATGATGCATGATTCATTGAGTTCAGTTTTAAGGAAGCTTACCTTGCAAGTGAGAATCGAATTATGGCTTGGAGGTGTTACAGATGTGTTCCAATGATCTGGACAACTTCCTTGACCTCTATGGATGGTGTTCCAATGCTTAGATTGAGTTGAAAACCTCTGGATTGGTTAACTCGATCCAACCTGCAGCTACTTTGTAACTTTGAGCAATTGAGGGGTGAGTTGATGATTTGGATGTTTCAGAAACTTGGTGAGTGTTTAGATCACTTCCATATGAAGTATATGAAGTGTTTGAGTGGCCAGTTTGGATGGAATTACTCAGATATGAGAAATTCGATTTCTTACTCTCTTGGTTTTTGAAAATTGGAGTGAGAGCAAGAAGAGTGTGAAAACAAGTTTTGTATTGTTTTGGTGTGATCTGAGGAAATGTGACCTCTATTTATAGGTGATCACGTTTTGTCTTGGAGGAATAGTGAATGGCTGCAAGATCAGATCACATTCAATGGCTTTGGCTTGGTGGCATTTCTTCTTATGCAAGGCAAACTAGCCCCTCCAAGTAGCAAGGCTATGTTTTGACCAATTCCACATTCCTCAGATGTTTTTATTGTTGTTTATGCCTGAATCTTGACTAAGAAGATCAACTTTGTTGAATGTGCACTATTGCACATAAATGCACTTTGAATTCCAAGTCTTTGTACAAAGACTCATTATGCTGCATGATAAAGCTCTAAGCATCTTGGCCTAATTATGCAGGTTTGATATGATCATATTGAGTGTATGTGGCATAGTGATAATTGTTTCTTGACTCAAACTTGAGTATAGCAAAAAACAAACAAACTGATCTTCCAAACCAGTTGCAGCAGCATGACTTTGAGCTGCCATATCTCTTGGTTTCCATGGAGTTTTTCCATGCTGATGGACTCTTTGAATTGCTAGCAAGATGTACAATAACTTTGATGTTTACATTTGAGATTGATTCATCTTGCAACTAGGTGAAAAAGTTCTCCAAGTTTTGGTGTTTTACCTAAAATTTGTCTTGGACAGAATTTTGTCTAAGTGTTGGAAAAAAGGGTATTTTCATGTTTTAGTTATTTTGCTCCATTCATAACTCAAAATCCATGAAGATTTGGAATGAGATGTAGTTGACATATTTGAAGTATCTAAGATGAAATTTCATTTGAGCTTTGAATGAGAGAAAAAGGCCTTGTGGTTTAGGAGTTATGACCTTGCAATGTTGGTACAAAATCACTTTTATTCCATAACTTAGAAAAATTTTGGTTTCTCATGGTTGCCCCTTTTGCAAGAAACATCACTTTTCTTGATTTTTCTTGATAAATGATGATCAAAATCATACATTAACATTGTATTTGACTTAGGGGAACCATATTTGTGAAAAATTCCAAAAAGTCAAACTTGATTTTGGGCATAGTTGACTTTTTGTCAGATGAAATCCAAACTGTGTGATTCTTTGTGTAATCAAGTTCTTGACCTAATTCAAACCTAATGGATGGATTCCATAGGTGTTTTAGGGTGTCTTGAATCATGTCCCATGATTTGGGAGTATGTCTTGGTCAAAAGTCAAAGGTACATTTGACTTTTTCTTCAAAACCCTAATTGTGGTCCAGATGAAAACGAAACTTATGAATCAAGCTTCTTGGATAAATCCATTGTTGTAATGGATCAATGTGGTGTGTTTGAGGTCCTCAAAACATGTCTTGAGGTCTTGGCTCATACTTTGCTCCAAAAGTCAACTTAGGGGTGAATTAGGTCAAGAAACCCTAATTCCTGATTTTTTATGAATGCATCCCTTGAGGTTATTTTGACTTGATGGTTAGGTCCATGAGGTCCCTTTGAGCATCTTGGTTTGTGATTTGAAGCATTGGCTCATGCCCAGAAGAAAATTTTCATCTGGAGGCCTTGGTTGACCAAAACCCTAATTTGGTGACACAGGCGATCTCGAGGCTTGATCCACTTGGAATGTTGCAGTCCTGTGTCTGATTCTTGATATGGAAGTCCTCTTAATCATTTATGGGTGTTTAAGAGGTTAGACAAGTTGAAGATCATGTCATTTCTTGATTGATCCTTTGTCTAAGTGCTATGAGAGGGCTTAAAACCCTAATTCTTGATTGTGGTGAATGCTTAACCATCTTTGAGGAGATTGATGAGGCATAATGGTTCATCCATATTGTGGTGATGATTTGCACAATGATGGGAAATCTTGGTGGTCAAAATTTGGGGTATGACAGATGCCCCTATTTAATCTTTTTGGACCCGAAGGTGTGAATGGCGGAGATATTCGGACATTCAGGGTGCAAGAGGATTAAATATCGGAATACCCGAAATTTTGACGGTGGTTATGAATGGAATTTTGCTCACCCATCTTCTTTTGCTAAGTAACACCACTAAGAAAAGGTAAAAACTTCCCCTCAATCCTTGTCTTCAGCCACAGAACTGGTCTTAGTTTCTTTTTGTAATAAACCTCCCCTCGATCCTTGGTCTTTAGCCACGGAACTGGTCTCTGTTTCTTTTGAAATAAACCTCCCCTCGATCGTGGTATTTAGCCACGGAATTGGTCTTAGTTTCTTCTTGTCGAGTTTCTTCCTTGACAAGGAACACTATGTGTAGCGGTTTTCATCAAACTTGTCGCCGAGCTATACTGGGGTACACGCCATTTGATTGAAAAATTTGATGTCAGACTTGTCGGGGGTACCCATTTGTCTGAGCGGTAGAGGTGTGCAAACTTCTCTGTTGGAGACGCCATTTGTTGACTCTACTAGGGAAAAACGAATCTCTTGAGAGACTGGTTTTTGCTTGGGGACACTACATCATACTTTTCTTCGAGATCTTTTCGGAGTAATGCCATGTGATGTAATCCAATTTTGAGATGCTTATGACTTCATTAACATCGAATTTTTTGGGAGAAAAAACGATGTATTGCTGAGAGTCTTCGGTTGAGAGGCTTTCCCTGGGGATTTTCCTTAATCCGGGAAAGCGAGAAATATCATCTCCAATGGTGAAGAGCGATATTCCAGAGGTGTGTGTTGAATGTTTTCTTGTCTTTCAGAGGTTCAAGTGATCAAAGTGGTCGAGGACCGTCTCTAATCCAGAAATAAACTAGGGGAGAGATTGCTCAGACGATACATTTCCTGACGTGGAAAGGACTTAAACCGAGATTTTGTCTTATCCGACACGGAAAGGACAACTGACAACTTTATTGACAATAGGGTTTTATCACTTTGGGCAATGAGGATGGCCAGAGTGATAATAATGCGATACGATTATGAATGTGGATCAAATATGCATGATGTATGTATGTTTATGCTGACAAAACTGACGCGATATACAAAATAGTGAATGAACACGACTAGATACTTGGCCACTGTAGGGGATGAAAAGTATCATCGGTTCAAGATAGCAATTCTGCCTTGCTTAGGATAGGTAGACCCTGTGGGGGAGAAAGAATCGTTCAATCGGTCTTAAAAGATATGAAATCTGTCGGGGATATCAGATGGGAAATTACATCTAACACAGTTGATCCTTCATTCAGGTGCACTGGTTTAGAATGAGTACTTTGATTCTGCACTCTGAGGTACAATCACTTTCGGAGAAACTATCGATGTTCTTTTTAATGTTCAAAGTCAAAAGGAATTGCCATCTTTATTTTTAAAAGCGGAAAAATTTTGACAAGTGTCATACCCTAAATTTTGACCACTAAGATTTCCCATCATTGTACAAGTCATCATCATAATATAGAGGGGTCATCATGCCTCATCAGTCTCCCCAAAGATGGGTGAACATTCACTACAAACAATAATTAGGGTTTCAAGCCCTCTCAGAGCTCTTAGACAAAGGATCAATCAAGGAATGACACGATCATCAACTTGTCTAACCTCTCAAACATCCACAATGGATCAAGAGGACTCCCACATCAAGAATCAAGCATAATATTGCAGTATTTTAGGTGGATCAAGCCTCTAAATCGATAGTGTCACCAAATTAGGGTTTTGGTCGACTAGGGCCTCCAGATGGAAATTTTCCTCTGGGCATGAGCCAATGCTTCAAAGAATAACCCAAAATGCTCTAAGGGACCTCATGGACCCAATCACACAAGTCAATTTAGCCTCAGGGGATGTATTCACCAAAAATCAGGAATTGGGGTTTCTTGACCTAATTCACCCCTAAGTTGACTTTTTAGTCAAATCATGAGCCAATACCTCAAGACATGGTTTGAGGATCTCTAATACACCACATTGATCCATTTACAACAATGGATTGATCCAAGAAGCTTGATTCCCAAGTTTCAAGTTCATCAGAACCACAGTTAGGGTTTCGCGGAAAAAGTCAACTGTATAACACCTATGAAATCAATCCATCATGTTTGATTTAGGTCAAGGACTTGATTTCATAGAGGATTGCACAGTTTGGAATTCATCTAATAAAAAGTCAACTGTGCCCAAAAGTCAAAGTTTGACTTTTTGATTTTTTAATCAATTATGGTTCCCTAACCCTAAAATGAAGTTAATGTGTGATTTGAATCATCATTTATCAAGAAAAAACAAAGAAAGTGGGATAACTTGTAAAAGGGGTAACCATAAAAAACTTAGAAAATTTCTAAGTTATGGAACAAAGTGGCTAGGGTACCAACTTCCAAGGATCATAACTTGAGATCCAAGCAACCATTTTGGCTGATCCAAAGATGGATTTGTAGCTCTCATGGCATACTTTAAAAGTGTCAACTACGCCTCATTCCAATTCCTCATGGATTTTAAGTTATGGAGTGACCAAAATGACAAAAAGTGAAAATGTCACTTTTTTCCAACACTTAGTGAAATTTTCACTAAGTCAGAATCTGTTTCACTTTTTTTCCAAATGTAGGGGCATTTTTCACTTGGATCCAAAAAGTGTCAAGACAAACTATGATCACACATATGTTTTATCATATGAGAGCTTTCCAAAATGGCCAAGAACCCCATGAAACTCCACTTAAGCCATGAGATATGACAATGGCAATGTGCCTTGCTGCAAACTGTCATAACTAGGCAGATTTGTGCATTTTGCTCGATTTGAGCAATTTGTACAAATGAGAAACAAGTTTATCCATCTGAACACCTCAGGGGGAGACCAATGAGGGACAAACACTGATCCATAAACCTCCCAAGTCTTTGGAACCAAAAGTAGCATGCCAAACCTAGAAATCCCTAAAGAGGGGACAAAACTCCGGTTTTGTTTTGGAGCATTCAATGGATGCACCAAGGTGGCATGAACTGAGCCATTTCCAACTGAATGAGTCAAGGATAAGATCTGAACCAAGGGAACCAGCAGCCTGTGCTCTAACCTCTAGTCAATGGCTAGAGGAGACGTGGATTCCCATTGATCAAGATTGGCCAAACCTCTGCTGCAATTGCCATTCACTATTGCAGCCAAAACAAACTTGCTCTACTATAAATAGAGCTCATTTGTGATCAGTTTGAGTACACCAAAGCCATCAAATAGATGCTTTCCTCAAGATCACCTTCTCACTTCCAAACTTGCCTTCCAAAGGAAATCACTATCGGGTTTTGAGTTTGAGAGCAATTCCAACCAAACCAATCATACACACACCTCATAACCATCATATAGAAGTGATCCAAACACTTAAACAACATCTGGAACACCAGATTCTCAAAATCACCAGCCATCTGCACAAGCCTTTGACAGATTTACAGTTGAGGTGCCAAATCAAGTTCCAGCTGAATTCAATCCACTCCAAGCACGCAGACACATCACTTGGCACCTAAGGAAGCTGTACAAATCATTGGAACCAGCTTGCAACACCTCTAACACAAAACACGATCACCAGCAGCAAGAGGTAAGCCTGAGCTCTTCTAACTCTATGATCCATGCATATTTTGCTGCACAATAATTTTTCCATATGTTCATAATCATGTATAGAGTGTTTACCCCCAATCAATTGCTTTGTTTGAATCGTGTATGGAATTTCTGAGCCTTCATGCAAATTTTAGGGTTCTTAAGGTTTCTCTTTGATTTCTTATTCCACAGTTAAAATAAATGAAATTAAAGACCATAGACATGATCGTGAGGAAAAAACGAGCAGATTGATATGTGGTTGTGTGATTTCATCAAGTATTCAGTGAGATTGGATAGAAAATGCAAATCTGGGCAAAACTTAGAACACGCGCGTGTTCTTGCTATGTTCTTGGCGCCATTTTTGAATATTTGAATATTTGAATTTTGTGATTTTATTTAATTGATTCAAAAATTAATTTCTCTCTGACTTTTAATGATTTTGAGTTAATTCTTTTTCTAATAATTCACAAAAATGTTAAAATATTTTATTTTACCAAAAAATCCCAAAAATTATTATTTATTTCATATATTTGATATTTTTGCAAAGAATTAATGTTTTATTTGTTTTTTGACATATAAAATGTTTTTTCCTTCTTGATTTTCCAAATTTAATTGGTTTCCAATCATTTTGTGGACTATAACATGATTTTTGAAACATTAATCCAAGATCACAATTTGTTTTTCACACATGTTTAACAATTTTGATCATTTTAATTGAATTTTTATCCAATTAAAATATATTTTTGAAAACAAATTAGAGTTTTGATTAATTCAACCCTCATCAAACTTTTTCAAACACTTTGGGCCTCTAATCGAGTGTAAGACCCAATCCCCTTTTAACCAAAACCTTTTTGGGCCTAAGGTATTGTATAAGTCCCTCTGCGTTAAAAGAAAAAAACCTCGGCGCGATCGCCAGTTTAAAACAAAAACAATTGGGCCTACCCTCGTGTTATAAGCCTCGTTTATTTTCTTTAAAAATCTTTGGGTCTCTAATAGAGTGTAAGACCCACCCCTTTTGAAAACCAAAATAATTTGGGCCTCAGTCATTGTATAAGACCCACTGTGTTTTCAAACCTCGGAGCAATCGCCATTTTTCAACAAATAATCATCTGGGCCTCTCCTAGAGCTATAAGTCCCATTCCTTTTCTTAAAAATCTTTGGGCCTCTTGGTAGAGTGTAAGACCCAATACTTTTGTAAATAAACCTTTAAGGGCCTCACACATTGTATAAGTCCCTCTGTATATTTTCAAAAGTATGATGCGGTCGTCGCCTTTATAACGAAACCAAATGGGCTTCTCCTTGAGCTATAAGACCCATCTCTATTCATTTTCAAACTCTTGGGCCTCTAATAGAGTGTAAGACCCATCCCCTTGTACATAAAAACTTTTTGGGGCTCACATATTGTATAAGTCCCTCTATATAGTTTTCAAAACAACGGTACAATCATCGTTAAAACTTGGGCCTCTCCTTGAGCTGTAAGCCCCAACAATCTTTTTCAAAGCACTTTCTCCTTTGATTTTGAATATAATATTGTATCAAAGTTTTCTTTGTTGAACAATTAACAAAACAGCATGGAAGCTCTACAACGGGTAAGTGGTTATCCACTTTCATTTATCGCTTTCATATGTATATAACTGTATTATGGGGCTGTTTCACTGTAAGTCCCCTTTCACATCCTTTTATATACTTGTCAAATATCAACTGTGTAATACTAGTATAGTTATTTAGAGTTTTCCCCGGCAACTACGTCTAGCACTAGGTAAAGCCTTGTTGGTCACTCTTAAATACAAACAAAACTAGATCCCCCGTAGGATTCCAGATACTGTCTTCCCTTCTCTTGGGGTTAAACAATATGGAACAAAGAGAATGGCAGTATTCTCGGTGAACCTTTTCTTAGACTGTCACCCTTAGAAATTGTCAAAGAGACTCTAGTCCCCAGAGTTGATCTATTCTCCGTGAATAGCATCTCTTGAGTTTCTTCCAAATTCTCGAACTTTCCTGGAATGATCTCTTCTCTGTGAATTGTATTTCTTGAACTTCTCGTGGTTTGGGGACCCACAGGCTTCCTAAAAGCATCCCCGCCTCCTCTTGGGCGTTGTACAAGGACCCTTCGGCTTCTTAGAAGTTCTCATGCCTTCTCTTGGGCTTAATACAAGGACCCTGACGACCTCTTAAAGGTATAAGACAGAACTTAGTCATCCTTTGCTAGAGCAGTCTTTCCAGTGTCAAACCTCTGGCCACTTTAGGGTTGATACTCATCCCTTAATGCCCATGCCCCCTCTTAGGCATTGTATAATAGATAAAACTCTAGACTTGGACAATCTAAACCCCTTGAGTCTTAAAGACATTCTCAAGTTTCCTTTCAAACATAGGAAAAAACACTGATCACTCAGAAACACGACCTCTCTCATGAGGGCTCTCCCACTTGGTCCTGCCTATGGATCTAATCCTCAGCAGTAAGATAGCCTCCCCTTGGGCTTTGTACAAATTACTCTCCCCAGCAGAGATAACCTTTTCAGACTCTCTTGTTGAGTCAAAACCTTTTTTAGCCTCCGTCTTAGGCTTCGTATAAGATAGATAAAAGTACTCTCTTGTTGAGTCAAACCTTTTAGCCTCCGTCTTGGGCTTCGTACAAGACACCTATCAAACCCACCCTCTTGTTGAGTATAAAAGACTCTCTTGTTGAGTCAATCTCTCTTTAGCCTCCGTCTTGGGCTTCATGCAAGACACATATAAAACACTTTCTTGTTGAGTCAATCCCCTTTTCTCCTTTATCCCAGGCTTCGTATGAGACAGCAAAACACTCACTTGTTGAGTATAAACGACTCTCTTGTTGAGTCGATCTCCTTTTCGCCTCAATCTCAGGCTTCGTACGAGACAACAAATCACTCTCTTGTTGAGTATAAAAGACTCTCTTGTTGAGTCAAACAACCTTCAGACTCTCTTGTTGAGTCAATCACTTGTCAAACAGACTCTCTTGTTGAGTCAAACTTTTAGCCTCCGCCCTGGGCTTTATACAGGACAAATAAAAGTACTCTCTTGTTGAGTCAAACCTTTTAGCCTCCGTCTTGGGCTTTATACAAGACACATAAAAAGCACTCTCTTGTTGAGTCAGTCACTTGTTAGTACTCTCTTGTTGAGTCAACCCTTTTAGCCTCTATCTCGGGCTTCGTACGAGACAACAAATAAAAGACACCCTCTTGTTGGGTCAATCGCC
Source organism: Lathyrus tuberosus (assembly GCA_022829125.1). NCBI lineage: Eukaryota > Viridiplantae > Streptophyta > Magnoliopsida > Fabales > Fabaceae > Lathyrus > Lathyrus tuberosus. Next base: position 552,356 of record JALAZF010000305.1, read on the forward strand.
TCCTCTTAGGCTTTGTATAAGGAAACCTCGGTTGAGTCAATCAACCTTTTAGCATCAAATCTGTGCCTTGCTCACAGTATACAAACATCAATAACTCCTCTTTAGAGATGACGAATTCTCTCTCATCCAAACCTTTTAGCTTCACATCTTGGGCTTTGAACAAGATATAGACCACCTTTAGCTTCATGTCTTGGGCTTTGAACAAGACACTAAAACAACCATTTTTCCTCCCATAGAATAGGAGGAACTACGATCGCTCTGATTTCCTTGTCTCGAGAATACGTAGGCATAAGATTGAAAAATCTTAGCGAGCATACTAATAAAAAACCCAAAATCCAGTACCCCCATATATCAACCCAAAAGCACCAAATCCTAACATCTTACCAAAAACCTCGCAAATAGTCCAGACATTCTAATCTTAACAAAATAAACCGAAGAGGGGCCCACATCTTAATAGCATCTCTAAACTAATAGCCAGCTGTTTAAACTCAGTATGTAAGCAGGGTTAATTGGAGACATCTATTTTCATTCCTTAATCAGCTCAATAGGGTAAAAAATGAATCGAACTGTAGTACCCAAGCGATCGTGATTCAAGACCACAAAAATCGTGCTACAACAAGTAAATTCATTTTTGTTTTATTTCAAGAAACATTGATCATGTTAAAATGTCATTTTGTAAAGCTAAAACAAATGAGAATTGCAAACAAAAGCACTAGGGCTCAAATTTTAATGATAGGATGGAAATCAGCTAAGCGCGTGATCCCATAGAGTATTTACAAAGTTTAAAAAATGGTAATTTAAGGGAAAAGGGCTCAATTGAAACATAACGACCGTAATCCTTCTACCAACTTTGAATTCTGGATATCCTGAGCTTTGGTCGAAGATGACCTTGACTGGAAGTTTTTTGACGAATAGTGTTACCGCTGGGGATTTAACCTTGTCGGACGTAGTTACTTGCCATGAATCCCTAACTTTTGCCTGGATTTCCTTTTGAGGTTTCCAATCCATCGGGATGATTTTTGCTTGTGTCTCTAATTTTTACCTGGACCTCCCTTTCAGGTTTTCAATCCACCGAGACGTTTTATTTTTATTTAGGTGAAGTATTTCTTGACTATGTCAACATTCGTGGGGTAGGTAAACTCCTCTCCATCCATGTTGCGAGTCTCAAGGCGCCGCCTGAGAAGGCTTTCTTGACCACGTAAGGGCCATCGTAATTCGGGGTCCATTTGCCCCGGGAATCAGTGAGAAATGATTGTATCTTCTTGAGCACGAGGTCTCCTTTTCTGAAGACATGTGGTCAGACCTTTTTGTCAAACGCTTTCTTCATTCTTGAGTGATGCAACTGACCATGGCACAGAGCCGTTATTCGCTTTTCTTCGATTAGGTTTAGTTCATCGTTCCAACTTTGACACCATTCAGCCTCTGTTAGCTTAGCTTCCATCAATACCCGGATTGATGAGATCTCTACGTCTATGGGAAGTACTGCTTCCATGCCATATACTTGAGAGAAAGGGGTTTCCCCTGTTGAAGTGCAGACAGATGTGCGATAACCGTGAAGAGCAAAAGGCAGCATTTCATGCCAGTCTTTGTAGGTTACAACCATCTTTTGAATGATCTTCTTGATATTCTTGTTAGTTATTTCTACTGCCCTGTTCACCTTAGGCCGGTAGGGAGATGAGTTATGGTGTTCGATTTTGAACTCAGCACACAACTCTTTCGTCATCTTGTTGTTCAAGTTAGATCCATTATCAGTAATGATCTGGCTTGGAACACCATAATAATAGATGAGATTGTTCTTGATAAATCGGATCACCACTTGTTTGGTCACATTGGCGTATGACGCTGCTTCAAGCCATTTGGTGAAGTAGTCAATGGCTACCAAGACGAACTGATGTCCGTTTGCAGCCTTGGGTTCGATCATGCCAATCATGTCGATTCCACATATAGAAAAAGGCCATGGAGAAGAAAGAACTTTGAGATGGGTTGGCGGTACATGGATTTTGTAAGCGTATATCTGACACTTGTGACACTTCCTCATGTACTTGTAGCCATCGGATTCCATGGTCAACCAATAGTATCCTGCTCTCAGAATGTCTTGAGGTCTTGGCTCATGCTTTGCTCCAAAAGTCAACTTAAGGGTGAATTAGGTCAAGAAACCCTAATTCTTGATTTTTGATGAATGCATCCCCTGAGGCTATTTTGACTTCATGGTTAGGTCCATGAGGTCCCTTTTAGCATCTTGGGTTGTGCTTTGAAGCATTGGCTCATGCCCAGAAGAAAATTTTCATCTGGAGGCCTTGGTCGACCAAAACCCTAATTTGGTGACACTGGCGATCTCGAGGCTTGATATACTTGGAATGTTGCACTCCAGTGCCTGATTCTTGATATAGGAGTCCTCTTGATCCTTTATGGGTGTTTGAGAGGTTAGACAAGTTGAAGATCATGTCATTTCTTGTTTGATCCTTTGTCTAAGTGCTCTGAGAGGGCTTAAAACCCTAATTCTTGATTGTGGTGAATGCTCAACCATATTTTAGGAGATTGATGAGGCATGAAGGTACATCCATATTGTGGTGATGATTTGCACAATGATGGGAAATCTTGGTGGTCAAAATTTTGGGGTATGACAACATGCTCCATTAAGGCTCCTAGTCCGACTTAATTTCTGATTAAGTTTGGAGTAGGATAGACATTAGGCTCTCAATCCTTTGCATGACAACATTAGGGTAGTCCCTTATTGACCTCAACCTTAGGTCCATCATTTGTATGATAACATTACGTAGACTTCCCCCCTCATCCTAACCTTAGGATCATATTGCATGATAACATCTAGGAAGAGGTCATGATTCCCGGTGACAAGTAAGTGTTACATCAAGAGAGAGAGAGAGAGAGAGAGAGAGAGAGAGAGAGAGAGAGAGATTGTTGAGGTGTTTAATAGGTTTCGTTGTTGGATGAGCGGCGAGAATGAGAATGTTGAGAGAGGAAGATGAGCAAGACAAAGATGGCATGGCGAAGAAAACATTGTTGAGAAAGAAAGAAGAGGCGTGCGACACGGTTGATAGCGAGAGCTGAAGGTTTTGTGGTGTGAGGCATAATTCTCCTTTCCTTTTTTAAGGCAATGAGTGTGTTAGGTTAGAGTTCCAAAACGTGGATCGGGTCTATGCTCCATGGAATTGCTTCTCATACATTCCTTTTGCCTACTATACCTCCCACCTTCTTTGTTAGTTTTAACTAATTTAGTTTAGGTTAATTTTTTATTAGGAATTAATTTTTGATTTGAATTCTAAATTAAATTTTAATCTTAGATTGATCTTGAAATTTTGATAAAATATTTTACTTAGAAGTTAATCTTAGATTTAATTTTTTATTAGTTTTAATCTTAGTTTAAATTAAAATGCTGACAAAGTTCGTTCTTAATTTTGTTTTTAGCTTAGACTAACTCTTGATGCAAATTTTGATTAAATTCTAATCCTAGTTTTGATTTTAATTTTTATTAATGTTGTTATGAACTTTAATTTGATTAATCAGGATTAATTCTTGATGTTCTGAGGGATCTTGGATATTGATATTTCTTGATAAAATCTTGTGAATCTCCTTATTGTTTTTGTCATGAGTTTGATCCCTATCCTGATTAATTCTTGATTAGATATTGATTAATTCTTGAGGATACTGGTTTAATCTGAATGCTTGCCTCGAGCTTGATATTTTGACATGAGAGTTGCGTGTACTAGAACCTTGTTTGGTGTCTGATTTCTCTTTGTGATTGAGTTGTCTAATGTTTACTTGTGCTTTGTTCACATGCTCTCTTAAGGCTCCTAGTTCAACTTAATTTCTGATTAAGTTTGGAGTGCGATAGACATTAGGCTCACAATCCTTTGCATGACAACATTAGGGTAGTCCCTTCTTGACCTCAACCTTAGGTCCATCATTTGTATGATAACATTAGGTAGACTTCCCTCCTCATCCTAACCTTAGGGCCATATGCCATGATAACATCTAGGAAGAGGTCATGATTCCCGGTGACAAGTAAGATTTATATCAAGAGAGAGAGCGTTGAGGTGTTGAATAGGTTTCATTGTTGGATGAGCAGCGAGAATGAGAATGTTGAGAGAGGAAGATGAGCGAGATGGAGATGGCATGGTGGAGAAAATGTTGTTCAGAAAGAAAGAAGAGGCATGCGACACGGTTGATAATGGGAGCTAAAGGTTTTGTGGTGTGAGGCATAATTCTCCTTTCCATGTTTAAGGCAATGAGTGTGTTAGGTTAGAGTTCCCAAACGTGGACCGGGTCTTTGCTCCATGAAATTGCTTCCCATACCTTCCTTTTGCCTACTGCACCTCCCACCTTCTTTCTTAGTTTAAGCTGATTTAGTTTAGGTTAATTTTTTATTAGGATTAATTTTGATTTGAATTCTTAATTAACTTTTAATGTTAGCTTGATCTTAAAATTTTGATTAATTTTTTAACTTAGAAGTTAATCTTAGATTTATTTTTTGATTAATTTTTTATCTTAGTTTTAATTAAAATGTTGATAAAGTTCATTCTTAATTATGTTTTTAGCTTCGACTAATTCTTAATGCAAATTTTGATTAAATTCTAATCCTAGTTATGATTTTAATTTTGATTAAATGTTATTCTAAACTTTAATTTGATTAATTAGGATTAATTCTTGATGTTCTGAGCGATCTTGGATATTGATATTTCTTGATAAAATCTTGTGAATCTCCTGATTGTTTTTGGAATGATTTTGATGCCTCTCCTGATTAATTCTTGATTAGATATTGATTAATTCATGAGGATACTGGTTTAATCTGAATGTATGCCTCGAGCTTGATATTTTGACATGAGAGTTGCGTGTACTTGAGCCTTGTTTGGTGTCCGATTTCTCTTTCTCATTGAGTTGTGTCATGTTTACTTGTGCTTTGTTCACATGCTCCCTTAAGGATCCTAGTCCGACTTAATTTCTGATTAAGTTTGGAGTAGGATAGACATTAGGCTCTCAATCCTTTGCATGACAACATTAGGGTAGTCCCTTATTGAAAGAGGTCATGATTCAGATTGCATGATAACATCTTGGAAGAGGTCATGATTCCCAGTGACAAGTAAGTGTTACATCCCAAGAGAGAGAGAGAGAGAAAGAGAGAGTGTGTTTAGGTGTTGAATAGGTTTCGTTGTTGGATGAGCGGCGAGAATGAGAATGTTGAGAGAGGAAAATGAGCGAGACGGAGATGGCATGGCGGAGAAAACATTGTTGAGAAAGAAAGAAGAGGCGTGCAACACGGTTGATTGTGAGAGCTGAAGGTTTTATGGTGTGAGGCATAATTCTTCTTTCCTTGTTTAAGACAATGAGTGTGTTAGTTTAAAGTTCCCAAATGTGGACCGGGTCTATGCTCCATGAAATTACTTCTCATACCTTCCCTTTGCCTACTGCACCTCCCACTTTCTTTCTTAGTTTAGGATGATTTAATTTAGATTAATTTTTTATTAGGAATTAATTTTGATTTGAATTCTTAATTAACTTTTAATCTTAGCTTGATCTTAAAATTTCGATTAATTTTTTTACTTAGAAGTTAATCTTAGATTTAATTTTTGATTAATTTTTAATCTTAGTTTTAATTAAGATGTTGATAAAGTTCGTTCTTAATTTTGTTTTTAGCTTCGACTAATTCTTGATGCAAATTTTGATTAAATTCTAATTTTAGTTTTGATTTTAATTTTAATTAAATGTTGTTCTAATCTTTAATTTGATTAATTAGGATTAATTCTTGATGTTTTGAGTGATTTTGGATATTTATATTACTTGATAAAATCTTGTGAATCTCCATTTTTTTTTGTCATGATTTTGATCCCTCTCCTGATTAATTCTTGATTAGATATTGATTAATTCTTGAGGATAATGGTTTAATCTGAATGAATGCCTTGAGCTTGATTTTTTGACATGAGAGTTGCGTGTACTTGAGCCTTGTTTGGTGTCTGATTTCTCTTTGTCATTGAGTTGTGTCATGTTTACTTGTGCTTTGTTCACATGCTCCCTTAAGGCTCCTAATCCGAATTAATTTCTGATTAAGTTTGGAGTAGGATAGACATTAGGCTCTCAATCCTTTGCATGACAACATTAGGGTAGTCCCTTCTTGACCTCAACCTTAGGTCCATCATTTGTATGATAACATTAGGTAGACCTCCCCCCTCATCCTAACCATAGGGTCATATTACATGATAACATCTAGGAAGAGGTCATGATTCCCGGTGACAAGTAAGTCTTACATCAAGAGAGAGAGAGAGAGAGAGAGAGAGAGAGAGAGAGAGAGAGTGTTAAGGTGTTGTATAGGTTTCCTTGTTGGATGAGCGACGAGAATGAGAATGTTGAGAGAGGAAAATGAGCGAGACGGAGATGGCATGGCGGAGAAAACATTGTTGAGAAAGAAAGAAGAGGCGTGCAACACGGTTGATTGTGAGAGCTGAAGGTTTTATGGTGTGAGGCATAATTCTTCTTTCCTTGTTTAAGACAATGAGTGTGTTAGTTTAAAGTTCCCAAATGTGGACCGGGTCTATGCTCCATGAAATTACTTCTCATACCTTCCCTTTGCCTACTGCACCTCCCACTTTCTTTCTTAGTTTAGGATGATTTAGTTTAGATTAATTTTTTATTAGGAATTAATTTTGATTTGAATTCTTAATTAACTTTTAATCTTAGCTTGATCTTAAAATTTCGATTAATTTTTTTACTTAGAAGTTAATCTTAGATTTAATTTTTGATTAATTTTTAATCTTAGTTTTAATTAAGATGTTGATAAAGTTCGTTCTTAATTTTGTTTTTAGCTTCGACTAATTCTTGATGCAAATTTTGATTAAATTCTAATTTTAGTTTTGATTTTAATTTTAATTAAATGTTGTTCTAATCTTTAATTTGATTAATTAGGATTAATTCTTGATGTTTTGAGTGATTTTGGATATTTATATTACTTGATAAAATCTTGTGAATCTCCATTTTTTTTTGTCATGATTTTGATCCCTCTCCTGATTAATTCTTGATTAGATATTGATTAATTCTTGAGGATAATGGTTTAATCTGAATGAATGCCTTGAGCTTGATTTTTTGACATGAGAGTTGCGTGTACTTGAGCCTTGTTTGGTGTCTGATTTCTCTTTGTCATTGAGTTGTGTCATGTTTACTTGTGCTTTGTTCACATGCTCCCTTAAGGCTCCTAATCCGAATTAATTTCTGATTAAGTTTGGAGTAGGATAGACATTAGGCTCTCAATCCTTTGCATGACAACATTAGGGTAGTCCCTTCTTGACCTCAACCTTAGGTCCATCATTTGTATGATAACATTAGGTAGACCTCCCCCCTCATCCTAACCATAGGGTCATATTGCATGATAACATCTAGGAAGAGGTCATGATTCCCGGTGACAAGTAAGTCTTACATCAAGAGAGAGAGAGAGAGAGAGAGAGAGAGAGAGAGAGAGAGAGTGTTAAGGTGTTGTATAGGTTTCCTTGTTGGATGAGCGACGAGAATGAGAATGTTGAGAGAGGAAAATGAGCGAGACGGAGATGGCATGGCGGAGAAAATATTGTTGAGAAAGAAAGAAGAGGCGTGCGACACGATTGATAGTCAGAGCTGAAGGTTTTATGGTGTGAGGCATAATTCTCCTTTCCTTGTTTAAGGCAATGAGTGTGTTAGTTTAGAGTTCCCAAACGTGGACCGGGTCTATGCTCCATGGAATTGCTTCTCATACCTTCTCTTTGCCTACTACACCTCCCACTTTCTTTCTTAGTTTAAGCTGATTTAGTTTAGATTAATTTTTTATTAGGAATTAATTTTGATTTGAATTCTTAATTAACTTTTAATCTTAGCTTGATCTTAAAATTTCGATTATTTTTTTTACTTAGAAGTTAATCTTAGATTTAATTTTTGATTAATTTTTAATCTTAGTTTTAATTAAGATGTTGATAAAGTTCGTTCTTAATTTTGTTTTTGGCTTCGACTAATTCTTGATGCAAATTTTGATTAAATTCTAATCCTAGTTTTAATTTTAATTTTAATTAAATGTTGTTTTAATCTTTTATTTGATTAATTATGATTAATTCTTGATGTTTTGAGTTAATTTGGATATTGATATTTCTTGATAAAATATTGTGAATCTCCTTATTGTTTTTGTCATGATTTTGATCCCTATATTCATTCTTGAGGATACTGGTTTAATCGAAATGCATGCCTCGAGCTTGATATTTTGACATGAGAGTTGCGTGTACTTGTGCCTTGTTTAGTGTCTGATTTCTCTTTGTGATTGAGTTTTCTAATGTTTACTTGTGCTTAGTTCACATATTCTCTTAAGGCTCCTAGTCCGACTTAATTTGTGATTAAGTTTGAAGGGGATAAACATTAGGCTCACAATCCTTTGCATGACAACATTAGGGTAGTTCCTTCTTGACCTCAACTTTAGGTCCATCATTTGTATGATAACATTAGGTAGATATCCCCCCTCATCCTAACCTTTGGGCCATATTGCATGATAACATCTAGGAAGAGGTCATGATTCCCGGTGACAAGTAAGATTTACATCAACAGAGAAAGCGTTGAGGTGTTGAATAGGTTTCATTGTTGGATGAACAACGAGAATGAGAATGTTGAAAGAGGAAGATGAGCGAGACGGAGATTGCATGGTGGAGAAAACGTTGTTGAGAGTGAAAGAAGAGGCGTGCAACACAGTTGATAATGGGAGATAAAGGTTTTGTGTTATGAGGCATAATTTTCCTTTCCTTGTTTAAGGCAATGAGTGTGTTAGGTTAGAGTTCCCAAACGTGGACTGGGTCTATGCTCCATGGAATCGCTTCCCATACCTTCCTTTTGCCTACTGCACCTCCCACCTTCTTTCTTAGTTTAAGCTGATTTAGTTTAGGTTAATTTTTTTTAGGAATTTATTTTGATTTGAATTCTTAATTAACTTTTAATATTAGCTTGATCCTAAATTTTAGATTTATTTTTTACTTAGAAGTTATCTAAGATTTAATTTTTGAATATTTTTTAATCTTTGTTTTAACTAAAATGTTGATAAAGTTCGTTCTTCATTTTGTTTTTAGCTTCGACTAATTCTTGATGCAAATTTTGATTAAATTCTAATCCTAGTTTTGATTTTAATTTTGATTAAATGTTGTTCTTAACATTAATTGGATTAATTAGTATTATTTCTTGATGTTCTGAGTGATCTTGGATATTGATATTTCTTGATAAAATCTTGCTAATCTCTTTATTATTTTTGCCATGATTTTGATGCCTATCTTTATTAATTCTTGATTAGATATTGATTAATTCTCTAGGATATTGGTTTTATCTGAATGCATGCCTCGAGTTTGATTTTTTGACATACGAGTTGCGTGTACTTGAGCCTTGTTTGGTGTATGATTTCTTTTTGTGATTGAGTTGTCTCATGTTTACTTGTGCTTTGTTCACATGCCCCCTTAAGGCTCCTTGTCCGACTTAATTTCTGATTAAATTTGGAGTAGGATGGACATTAGGCTCTTAATTCTTTGCATGACAACATTAGGGTAGTCCCTTCTTGACCTCAACCTTAGGTCCATCATTTGTATGATAACATTAGGTAGACTTCCCCCTTCATCCTAACCTTAAGGCCATATTGCATGATAACATCTAGGAAGAGGTCATGATTCCCGGTGACAAGTAAGAGTTACATCAAGAGAGAGTGCATTGAGGTGTTGAATAGGTTTTAATGATGGATGAGCGGCGAGAATGAGAATGTTGAGAGAGGGAGATGAGCGAGACGGAGATGGCATGGTGGAGAAAACGTTGTTGAGAGAGAAAGAAGAGGCATGCGATACGGTTGATAGTGGGAGCAAAAGGTTTTGTGGTGTGAGGCATGATTCTCCTTTCCTTGTTTAAGGCAATGAGTGTGTTAGGTTAAAGTTCCCAAACATGGACCGGGTCTATGCTCCATGGAATTGCTTCTCATACCTTTCTTTTGCCTACTACACTTAACTGATGGAACGCGAACTTAACGTCACTCATAAAAAACACTTAACAATGGGTTCCAAGAATTATGAACGCTCTAACTTCCTCATTCTTGTCTGAATTAAGATACGTAGGCACAAGACGACGAAGTCTTGGTGAGCAACCTTCCCCCATCCACCCGTAGTCCTCCGAACTACGTTGACTCTGACTTTCCCATTGCACGAGGGGGTGCTAATACCTTCCTCTCGCGTAATCGACTCCCAGACCCAGGATTTGGTTGCGAGACCATGTCTTCTCCCTTTTGAGGCTTCTTCGATCATTTCCTTTCCCCCGTTGGGATAAATAATGTTCGGTGGCGACTCTGTTTTTCCGCCAGTTATTTTTTGCAATGCGACAGCTGGCGACTCTGCTGGTGACTCTGGTTCCCTATGCGAGTCAATCCTAGTGCTCGTCTGTTTCTGCTTCATTGGGTGTTTATCTTTGTGCATTTATTTGCTTTAGTTGTTGTATATTATTGCATTTACTTGCATTTTATTTGCATTTGATTACTGTTATCATACTGTTCTGCTGCTGTTGTGCTATTGATGGGATGGCTCCATGAGGGATAAGCCCACTACCCAGGCTTGAATACATACATAGGAATAGAGTGGATAGTCTTATGGCCTGCGTAGCTTCTTGGTACGTTTGGTTGACACGAGACCCATATTCAGACGAGGTTCTCTTGGGAGATATTCTGTCCGGCGCGTCTTGTGCATATGACATGGTGTTCCCATAGAGAGCTTATGACTCTAGAGACCATTCATGGGAAATTAGTTGAGGCCTCCTTGAGGGATGATAATGCCAAACTAGAAATGTTAAATGTATTATCATTTCTCGACCTAAGAATCCGTGAGACTGAGGACCTGCTAGGATGCCTCTGTCCAAGACTATAACCCACATGTGAGAGGGGATGGTTTTTGTAGGAAACTGTGACCTTTAACCTACCTGGTTTTCTGGTTTTCTTATCAGTGTGGACTTTTGAACCTAGTTTTCTGGTGTTCTGGTATTCTCGTCAATGCAGACTTTTAGACTTATTCCATCATCAACACAACATTATATTCAACATTTGTGGAAGCTTTGATCCCATGTATCTCCATCCATATCAACATAACATGTTTGCATTCTGACATACATGCTCTTTTATTTCCAAGGATCTTAGCTTTAAGACTTCCTGTTGAGCATTCCATCTATTTCTTGTGGTTCTTCTGTGAAAAACTTGAATCGAAGCAGACAGATTCCTTGGAAATAATCAAACATGGCATTTGCATAGACCTATGCATACATGCATTCATAGCAGGTATTCAAGGATGAGAAATATTATTCTGACTTGGTCTTCTCTTTAGAACTGCAAACCTGACTTCTCGCCACTACGCAACTCGCAGCAATCAGAGCCAGATCATGGATCAGGTACAATCAGAATTGTTGGAAGTCAGAACTCGTATGGGATAGTTTATTGAACTCAAGAGGAATTAAGGGCGCTTATCCATATTCCTGTTGTTGTTATCCCAGAGGCTGGCAATAGGAATGTTGTTTGTTGTAATCCTCCGGGCGGAGATGTGAATCCTCCATGTACTGATCTTCCTCCACCCCCTCCTATGAGTCAACCAAGGAGAAGGACTGCTGAAATTCCCATTCCTCGCCTGGAGGTGGACAATCAAGATGAGCAGTTTTACAATGCTGAAATGAGTTTTCACACTGGGGCAGAAAAGAAATTTCGTATGCTCGTGGAGAGAATGAAGGCTTTTGAGAACCTAAATACTTTGGGTATGGACATGGCTGACTTAGGTTTGGTCCCAGGTGTGAGGGTCCCTCCAAAGTTCAGGGTGTCTATTTTCGACAAGTTCAATGGAACCACCTGTCTTAAGACTCACATTAGGGCATATCTCAGGAAAATGTCTGCGTATTGGGATGATGAGAAGATGCTGATGCATTTCTTTTAGGACAGCCTAGCTAGGGCATCCTTAGAGTGGTATATGCAAATAGAGATGACTCATATCTGCAGCTGGAAGAATTTGGCAGAAGCGCTCGTCAAGCACTACCAATACAATACAAATATGGCTCCTAATAGGACGCAACTACAGAATCTTGCACAAGGACAAAACGGAAGCTTCAAGGAATATTCCAAGTGGTGGCGTGAATTGGGTGCCCGAGTTCAACCTCCTATGTATAAAAGAGAGCTTGTGGACATGTTCATGAGCACTTTGCAAGGTCCCTACTACGACAGGTTGGTTGGTGGTACTTCCGTCGGTTTCTCAAATCTAGTAAGGGCTGGAGAAAGAGTCAAAAGCGGTATCAAAATGGGTAAGATTCAAGCTGCTATTGGTTCCTCTGAAGATGCAAAGAAACCTTATGTTGGGTTCCCCAAGAGGATGGAAGGAGAAACTAATGTTGTATCTATTCCAACTGCTCAATAGCCTGTTTAGTACCAACAACCTTATACTCCTCAGTAGCAGAACTACCAGCAACAGAGACAACCAAGATCAAGAACGCCTGAGAGAAGATTTTATCCAATTCCTAACCCTCATAGTCAGCTGCTTGCTCGTTTGCTCAAAGGTTCTTTAGTTCAACTAAGGGAGGCCAAGCCTGTTCCAGAACCTATTCCTCCTAGTTACTACATGGACCCTATATGTGAGTATCACTCGGAAACACTAGGTCATTCAATTGAAAATTGCAACGTGTTTAAACACAAGGTGCAAGATCTGGCCGACTCAAAGGTCATCACATTCACTGCAGATGGCTGCACATAAATTGAAGCCTCCTTTCTTTAGTGAGCACTCAGACTGCAAATACCTCGTCAGAAACAATAATTCCAGACGGAGCCAGCTTCCTCAACATTGGCAAAATTTTGCTTCTTTACTGCATTTTCATTTGTAATTTTTCCTTGTTTGTTAATGCTTTGTTTGCATGTAAAAAAACTTGTTTTTTTTAATGATAATCTTAATGCAATGAGTATGTTTTTCTTGAAGTAATTCATTTGTGTTCATTCACATAAATGTTTCTGTGCATTGCAATACCAACTTTCTTGCTTAAATTCTTTGAGGGAGGATGACGAAGTGAAAACGCAAACTTCTAAATGTATGCTTTGGGGATAAAACCTTGTTAATGATGTACATGCATTGTTTCAACTCCTCAAACACCGGAGATATAAGGGAGATAGACCTTCGTTAACCCCTTTGAGCCTTGAGGTAGGAGTTTTTTTTCATATGAAAAACTCTCACATTTAACCCAGGGGCAGGGTAGTCGTCAGTTAATTTAACCATGAGTTCAGATTTCAAAAAGGGAAAAAAGAGGAGTGTCCCATTCGAGGACGAACTACATCTTATCCCTTACAAGAGGTCGTACCTCACAAACCCACAATGGTTATCCGTCATCAACCAAGGAATGATGCAGTCACAACCCTTTCTTAGAAATTAAGACAACCAGTGTCACACGATTTTTTCAAAAGAAAAAGAATAAAAAGGAAAAAAAAAGCTCGCTAAGCCGAAAACTTGAAAACAGGTGACTTAGGCAAAAGTTAGGACATCCCGCTGGACTTCAAGATCAAAATATCAGTCCAGGAAAAAATTAGGGAAAATAATAAAAGAATGAAAAAATGTGAAAAGCGAAAAGGATTACAAAAGAAAAATCCCCGAGCAAGAGCAAGTCGTGTGACTACATACACCAAAGACAAAAGGGGTGACTGTCATTCTGAATACCTCGTGGGTCCCTAAACTATCAATCATCACAAAATCCTTTTGGGAAATTACCGTTTGTGCCAAATTAGTTGAACGTAGGACTGGAGAACGTCAAGGAGAATGGGTGGGTACAAACAAACTTTGAGCCTAAAAATATTTTTTTCTAAAACCGTGAACTAGGCCACGTTACAACCCTCAAAAGTCCTAATTGAAGCAGGGTTTATTCTGAAGGCATACTTCAACGAGATAGCGTTCCTAACTCCCATGAGTTGTGCTAATAAGATTTTTGTTGGTATTTCATGTGCATAATGTCTTCAATTCAAAAATCAATATCGCATTCTAACTAGTGACTCGTTCACAGGGTTTGGCGACGTCTTGTCATACCCCAAATTTTGACCACAATATTTCCCACCATTGTGCATGAGCCAATACTTCAAAACATGACCCAAAATTCTCAAAGGGACCTCATAGACCTAATCATAAAGTCAAATTAACCTCAGGGGAAGCATTCGTCAAAAATCAAGAATTAGGGTTTCTTGACCTAATTCACCCCTAAGTTGACTTTTGAGGCAAGACATAAACTAAGACCTCAAGACATGATTTGAGGGCCTCAAATACAACACATTGATCCATTTACAACAATGGATAGATCCATGAAACTTGATTCACAAGTTTCAATTTCATCTGGACCACAATTAGGGCTTTGAAGAAAGAGTCAACTGTATCTTTGACTTTGGACCATGACATGTTCCCAAACCTTGGGAAATCAATAAAGACACCCTAAAAAACCTATGGAATCCATACATTAGGTTTGAATTAGGTCAAGAACTTGATTGCATAGAGGATCACACAATTTGGAATTCATTTAACAAAAAGTCAACTGTACCCAGCATCAAGTTTGACTTTTCTAAAATTCTTCACAAATGTGGCTCCCCTAAGTAAAAAAAAATGTTAATGTATGGTTTTGATGATCATTCATCAAGAAAAATCAAGAAAAGTGAGGTTTCTTGCAAAAGGGGCAACCATAGGAAACTTAAATTTTTCTAAGTTATGGAACAAAATGGATTTGGTACCAAATTTGCAAGGTCATAACTCCCAAACCCTAAGGCCTTTTTCTTCCATCCAAAGCTAAAATGAAAGTTCACATGACATACTTCAAAAGTGTCAACTACAAAAGATTCAAAATCTTCATGGATTTTGAGTTATGGATTGATCAAAATAACAAAAATGAAAATGACCACTTTTTCCAACACTTAGTGAAATTTTCAAGTCAGAATCTGTTTCATTTTTTACCAACTTTGAGGCCATTTTTCACCTTGATCCAAGCTGAACCAGGTCCATTGGTGGACATCAAAGTTAAAGTATGTCATGAGAGCTTTCCAACAAGTACCAGATCATCTCCAAATTCAATTTGAGTAGGGAGTTACTACCCTTGGAACATGGCATCAAAGATTGGTTTCTTCCCAAGACAGATTATACGTCATTTGCTCGAATTGGCTCATTTTTGAAATTACAAGTCTTGTAATCCTTATAGAAACATTGAAGATCAAAGCAAAGCAAAAGATCTCTGAGCCACAAGCCTCCCAACACAAAAGATCATCATGTAGGCATGTGAAACTCAATGTTGCAAATCCAAAACTTTCAAATTTGTCATGAAGCATTCAAGGAGTGCATATAGCTGGCATGTATCAGTCCATGATCAACCAAACGAGTCAAGATAAACTCAAGCAGCAGAGGACCATAGGCCTACTGCACTGACCCAAGTCAATGGCTAGAGGAGACATGAGATTCCTTTTTGCAACCATTGAACAATGAGTTGTACCAACTGCCATTCACTATTCCTTGCAAAACAAACTTGCTCTACTATAAATAGAGCTCATTTGTGATCAGTTTAAGTACACCAAAGCAACACAACTGATGCTTTCCTCAAAATCACATTTCAAAAACCAGATTTTGCTTCTTCTTGAAGTCACTATCGAGTTTTCAAATTGAGAGCAAATCTATCAAAACCAATCATGCTAACACCTCACATATATCATATATGTCTTATCCATGACCTGAAAACTCATCTGGAACATCAGAATCACAAAGTCACCATTCATTTTCTCAAGCTTTTTGGTAAGGTTGCAGTTGAGGTACCATAAGGTGATCCAAGCATCTCAAATCAAAGCCAAACATCTCAACACACTCCATAGGGTATTGTGAAGTTGTCCAAGTCCTTACAACACATCTGTAACATCTCCATCATTAAGCTCGATCACCAGCTGCAAGAAGTAAGCCTGAAGCCTTCAAACTCCATATTACATGCATCATAAATGTGTTTTTGAGTTACCATCTTGTTTCTGCATGTATATAAAGTGATAACCCTCAATCAATTGCTATGTATGATTCGTGTTTAGGATTTCATAGTGTTCTTACAAAAATTAGGGTTCTTGAGTTCATCTTCTGATTTCTCACTCCACACTTAATGTAAATGCAATTAATTTATATGGTTGTGATCCTTGATCAAAAACGAACAAGTTTCATGTTTACAAAAGTCATTTTCATTGAGTAATTAGAGAGTTAGGGAGGATTTTACAAATCCGAAAAGGAAGAACACGCGCGATCAAGAACATGTGTTCATGGCGCCTTTTTTTTAAAAATTTGAATATTTGAGTTTTTGATATTTTATTTAATTGATTCAAAAATTAATTTATCTTTGAATTTTAATGTTTTTGAATTGATTCTTTTTTTAAAATTCACAAAAATAATATAATATTTTATTCTACAAAAACTTCACAAAAATATTATTTATTTTATATATTTGATATTTTTTTAAAGAATTAAATTTTATTTGTTTTTAAACATCTAAAAATATTTCTTCCTCTTGATTTTTCAAATTTAAATGATTTTCAAATCATTCTATGGATAAAGCATAATTTTTCAAACATTAATCCAAGATCACAACTTGTTTTTCACACATGTTTGATAATTTTGATCATTTTAATTGAATTTTATTCAAATTAAAATACATTTTTAAATCAAATTAGGGTTTTTGATTATTTTCACCCTCACAAATATTTTTCAAAACACTTTTGGGCCTCTTGGTAGAGTGTAAGTCCCATCCCTTTGTAAATAAACTATTTTTAGGCCTTAGTCATTGTGTAAGTCCCGATACGTTTCAAAAAAATCTCGGCGCGATCGCCGTTTTCAGAACAATTTTCATCTGGGCCTCCCCTTTGTGATGTAAGTCCCGTTTTTCTTCTTTTTCAAACACTTTGGGCCTCTAAGATAGTGTATGACGCAACCCCCTTGTACATAAACAATTTGGGCCTCAGTCATTGTATAAGTCCCGATACAATTTTCAAAATAACGCTGCGATCACTGTTTTTCATCTGGGCATCTCCTTGAGCTATAAGCCCCATCTCTTGAATAAAAAATAAACTTTTGGGCCTATAATAAAGTGTAATACCCATCCTTCTTGTAAATACAATAGTTTGGGCCTCAGCCATTGTATAAGTCCCTCTGTCGTTTTCAAAATAATGACGCGATCGTCGCCTTTTCAAAAGAATTCATCTGGGCATCTCCTTGAGTATAAGCCCCAAAATTCCTTTTACAACAACTTTCCTTTTGATTTAGATTCAAATCCTAAGTTTTTATGAAAACTTTATTCAATTTCTTGAATAACTAACCATGCAGCTGTGGTTACAATGCTGGAGCTTGCACACCTATAAGTTCTACTATTTCTTCTACAATTACTTGCTTATATATTTCATCTGTATATGTATGTCTGTATATTCTTACTTAGAGTTTTCCCCAGCAATTAGGTCTAGTTCTAGATCAAACCAGTGATTACTCTTCTAAAATAGTCAAAACTAGTTCCCCATAAGAAATTCCAGATTTAGTCTTGCCTCCTCTTAGGCTTATACAATATGGAACAAAGAAATTCATTATTCCCTTTGAAAATTTTCTCAAGACTGTCATAGCTTATAAATGTGTGTACAAGAAACTCATTTCCCCGGAGAGGATTATTCCTAGTGAAACCTCTTTTGAATTTCTTCAAACCCTAGAACTGTTCACTAAAGAAAGGATTATTCCCGGTGAAACCTTTCTTGAACTTTTCTTAGGCCTGGACCCACAGGCTTCCTAAAAGCATCCCCAGCCTCCTCTTGGGCTTTGTACAATAACCCTCAAGCTTCTTAGAAGTTCTCAACCCCATATTGGGCTTAGTATAAGGACGCAAAGACCTCCTACATGTATAGGATAAAACTTAGTCATCTCTAATAGTTCAATCCTCCAGAGGGTCAGAATCCCAAAACATCAGATCATTCTAGGGTTGATTCTCATCCCTTGAAATCATAGCCTCCTCTTAGGCATCATACAAATATTATCCTCCAGCTAAGTATCAACCTCATCATACCAGTAGACTTGGAAAGTCTCATCTCCTCTGGGATCTCAAAGAAACCCTCAGGTTTCCTGAGAAAACAGGGAAAACCCTGATCATTCCATCAATCTCCAGCAGAGATTGAAGCCTCCATAAATTTTCATACCCAAAGTTTAAACATTTACCCTCAATAAAACCTTGACAGGATCAGAGCCTCAGGGCATCTGATATTTCAACTCTTCTTCAATCCTCAGCAAGAGTTGATTCCCCAATTTGGACCTGTCCCTGAATCTCAATAATCCTCAGCAGAAGCCAGCCCTCTCTTAGGGTTCATATAAGAAATTCCCCAACCAGCCTTCTCTTAGGCTTTGTATAAAGATTTTCCTCAGTAAAGTTAGCCTCAATCTTGGGGTTTGTACAAGACAGATCATATTCTCCAGCTGAGTCAATCAATCATTTTAGCCTCAATCTTGGGCTTTGTACAAGACAGATAAAACCTCTCCCCATTGGAGTCAATTCTTTTAGCCTCAATCTTGGGCTTTGTACAAGACAGACAAAACTTTCCCCGGAAGAGTTAATTCTTTTCAGCCTCAATCTTGGGCTTTGTACAAGACAGACATAAAACTCCCTAAACAGAATCAACCATTTAGCTTCAACCTTGTGCTTTGATCAAGCCACACAAAAATCCCCTCAGAGGAAATCAAGAGTTCTCTCTATAGGAAGACATTTATCTGTACATCACACATCAAAACAGACAATCAAAAAACTCAATCCCAGATAACTGTTGTAAGTGGCACACTTGTTGATTCAAAAATCCAAGCTGTGGTCCTTCCTTTATCCTGCTTAAAAATCATCTTTCATCTAACTGTTATAAGTGGCAAGCCTCTGGATTATTTACATCCAAGCCAATGTCCCTCTCTTAGCATGAAAGATTCCTAAGGAAAAATGGCATTGCTCTACACTGAGTTAAAGTTTATTCCTTCAGGACATCACCCTTATAAAGGAAACTATGACATTGCTGGATTCCGTATACTCCAGTTAAAGTAATTCCCCTTTATAATCAGTTACGCAACAATTGTGATAAACAGGTGAGATATCTCCTATTAGAGATGACAAATTCTCTCTCAGTCAAACCTTTAGCTTCAATCTTGGGCTTTGAACAAGACACAAATACTCATCCAGCTTCAATCTTGGGCTATAAGTGGCAAGCCTCTGGATTATTTACATCCAAGCCAATGTCCCTCTCTTAGCATGAAAGATTCCTAAGAAAAAATGGCATTACTCTACACTGAGTTAAAGTTTATTCCTTCAAGACATCACCCTTATAAAGGAAACTATGGCATTGTTGGATTCGGTATACTCCAGTTAAAGTAATTCCCCTTTATAATCAGTTACCCAACAACTGTGATAAACAGGTGAGATAGCTCCTATTAGAGATGACAAATTCTCTCTCAGTCAAACCTTTAGCTTCAATCTTGGGCTTTGAACAAGACACAAATAATTATCCAACTTTCCCAACCCATAATAGCAAACACCAGAAAGTATTTAAACATGCCAAAGAAAGTCTATGGATAACCATATATACACTGGGTAATTAACAACTCCCCTTTGTATACCTGACCCCGGACCCCCCAATCTCTTAGAATTTGTTAAAGAAAACATTTGTGTGCAAGGTTAGTTTTAGATAGCTTCCCTTTCCTTTCCAGCTTCATAGGATAAATAAGAAATCAGAAAGTAGCACCCAATTCCAACCAATGCGGTAAGGTGGTCGTGTCACTGACAAAAATCGTACGCTACAGAAAAATGGCGACTCTGCTGGGGAAAGTTTTTAGGATTAGAGTTCCTAAGAGGTCTAGGCTTTGTTGGCATTTTCTATACTTTCTACTATATATATATATATATATATCATTTACTGTTATACTACTTGATACCCGTGTTTAATTTTCTGTCAACTGGGAATGCAATTAATACGCATGTGGAAAGTTTGAGAGAACATTAAGATAAGTGGTGGCATATCCAGGAAATAGTTATAGGGAGTGAATCTCGACCAAGTTAACTTGGCAGTCCACCAAATTAGTCGAGGTACCCGTGAGGAAGTATCAATGTTGAACGATCGATTGTCGTGAAAGCATTATTTTTCCCAGTGCGGTACCCATGACCCTGAGGATTTAGTAGACATTAACTATATGGCCATTTGGTAGTGCGGTAACCACCACCCTTGGATGTTACAGCTCGCTCAACTGAATCAACTTGCTGTTAATATCCCTATGAGGGGTCAATGACTTTGGGAACATTAGAACCCGTTCTACAGGTACAAAAATTGACCAAAATAGTACAACCTTTGGGGATGGGTAGAGCCATGACTTCATGCTCGTGAGGTTGAACCCTTGAACCCATGTTTTTAAATGTTTTTGTGTGTTGCATTTATGCATTCATTTAAAAAACTCTTTTCAAACAAGAAAAAACCATTTTTTAAAAAAAAACTACAACAATAATTGCAAATATCAGAGGTTGCGTTATGGATTTCGATAGAAGAAAGACGCACAAGTACACCTTCAAGGCTCTGAAACTAGAAGACTTAAGGATATTGGCAAGGATAATTACCAATCCCGAGGCTTTCAGAGCTAAACACATAGGACTGTTATCTCTATTAAGGGTCAACGTAGTTGAAGGAATCCTGTCTACGCTGATTCAGTTCTACGATCTGGTTTACGACTGCTTCACTTTCCCAGATTACCAACTTACACCAACACTGGAAGAGTACTCCCACCTTATTGATTTACCTATCACTGATCAAGCTCCGTTTTCTAGACTGGAAGAAATTCCAAAGAATCAGGCCATTGCAAGAGCAATCTCTTTGGATGAATCAGAAGTTAGGACTCACATAACCACTAAAGGAGGAATCCAGGGTTTACAAGCTAAATTCCTGATGGAAAAAGCTCTATACTTTGCTAGTATATGAAACATAACTGCCTTCGAGGACATATTTGTTCTGCTCATATATGGGTTATTCCTTTTTCCCAACATTGACAACTTTGTCGATACCAATGCTGTTAAGATATTCTTGATAGGAAACCCCGTGCCAACTTTGCTCGCAGATGCTTATCATTTTGTACACTTAAGGATTTTGTACAGCGGAGGAATGATCACATGCTGTGTACCCTTACTCTATAAATGGTTTATTTCCCACTTGCCCAAATCTGCTGCTTTTTGGGATCACAAGAGTAATCTACGTTGGTCACAAAGGATTATGTCCCTTACCAACTCTGACATAGATTGGTACAATAGGATTTACGAAGGGATAGAGATCATCGACAGATGCGGAAATTTCCCCAACGTACCCCTCATTGGAACTAAAGGAGGAATAAACTATTATCCGATTTTAGCTCGCCGTCAACTCGGATACCCGATGAAGAATATCCCACATAATGTTCATTTGGAAGGTCTTTCCTTTAAGGAATGAGAAAATGGCAGGGCACTAAAGAAGGAAATAGTGTATGCCTGGAAACATCTTCATGGAAAAGGCGGAGAGTCTCTGGGAAGACCAAACTATACATCCATGGAACCTTATCTCCACTGGGTTCAAACCAGAGCCCTCAAGCTGAGGATGCCTTACCCTCGTCAAGAAGTTTTTCCCTTAAAGGAGTCTGTCCTTTATTTCATGTCTGATGCGGAAAACCTCCAGGTTGCTCTCAACAAAGTTCAACGTGAGAAGAGCTCTTGGAAAAACAAATACCAAGTCCTTAGTTTGGAGTGTACCAAGATCCAGAAACTGTTAAAGGAAAAGGATGCTCTGATTGAGATATTAGAGCAGCATGCTATAGAGAGTCAGGAAAACCAAAGAAATTTGCTCGCTCCTTTCACTTGTAAAAGGGCCGTCGACCCGGCAACGGCTGAAGAGCCCCGATCAAAGAAAAGAAAAATACACGAACCGGCATCTGAGCTCTCTTCAGAGAGGACTCAGGATCCTTGAGCTTAGACCTTTTCTTTACAGCACTTTTTTAAATAATGTACTTTTCATTGTAAAATACTGCAATCTTTCGAATTCAATAAAAGGGGTCGTCACCCCCCACTGTGTGATATTTTCAATCTATTTGTTGAAGTTTCTTTTTGAATAAAACAAAAAATAAAAATATGTCTTTGCATATCATTCATCATTCTCACATAACGCATTTTTTCTTATCTTTGAGTCTCATGTATGTGTCACAATTCTAGAGTCAAACTGTCTCACTCATACAATACTCGGGCCAATCGACAAAAGAAAATGGACGATATCTAGGAATAGAACAGAGAGCTGAGAGAAGAAATCGACGTTCTACAGGAAAGTTTGGAAAAACTTCACAACAACCTACAAACCCTGGCAGCAGCTCAAGAGCAGCAACACCAAAGGACTGTGATCTCAGAGATTATATCCAGACCAATATTCGAGACACATGAGAATCATCCTCGGTACACCATGCCTAAGGGTCGCCCCTGGGGTATGCCTTTCAACTTTATACCTGAAGGATATATTCGGCCGGTCACTGAAGACCCAGAAGCCGTTGCAGGAACCGCTGGACCTAATAGTTACAAACTTCGGGAAAATGAAGATGCAAGGGTTCCGACAGCAACTCCTGAAGGTTACAAACTTCAGGGCACTGAAGCTCCAAGAGTCACCGCAATAATGACTATACCACAACCAGTGGTACACACTGTCCCGGAAGGACAGATTCTGCAAACAATTTCTAGTGGAAATGAAGACATGTACGAAAGGATGAATGAGTTCTAGGAATAATTCTTGGAAATGTAGAAGGAATTGCATGCCATTCGCGGTCAAGACTAATTCAAAAAAAATGCCGCAGACCTCTATTTGGTCCTTAATATAAAGATACCGCACAAATTCAAGGTGCCTGACTTTGAAAAATACAAAGGCAACTTTTGCCCTCAAAGTCATCTGATGATGTACGCTCAAAAAATGTTAACTCAGACAGAAAATCAACAACTACTGATCCATTACTTCCAAGACAGTTTAACCGGTGCCGCACATAAATGGTACATGGGTTTAAACAGCACCAAGATTAGTACTTTCAGAGATCTCGACACAACCTTTGTTCAGCAATATAAATACAACTTGGATATGGCACCGGATAGGGATCAGCTCAGGGCAATGTCACAAAAGGACAAAGAAACTTTTAAAGAGTATGCTCAGGGATGGCGTGAAATTTCCGCTCAGATCTGTCCCCCTCTGGAGGAAAAGGAGATGACAACGATCTTCCTAAAAACCTTGAGCTCGTTATATTACAACCGAATGGTTGCAAGTGCACCCAGTGACTTCACTAAAATGGTGAACATGGGAGTACGCCTTGAAGAAGCAGTTCGAGAAGGACGATTGGTCAAAGATGCAGAGCCATCTAGCAGTACTAAGAGATACGGTGGTGCTTTCCAAAAGAAAAAAGAGCAAGCTATCAGTAATATGTGTCTAGGAAAGCAAAGGCGAAGGTATCAACCAGTAGCAGCGATAACTCCCGCTATCAACCCCGCACCGACTCTGAGTTATCAACCTCAGGTTGCTCAGAGCCAACCAAGTCAACAACAGTATCAGCAAAGGCTGCAACAGCCTCTTCATCAGGCTCGCCCGCAGTACAACAACAATAATTATACGACACGACCATCAGGGTTCGACCCTATACTGATGTTGTACACAGAACTATTTCCACTTCTACTGGCCAAGGGGCACGTCCAAAACAGGACTCCTCTCGCAGTACCAGAAAATCTACCTTTTTGGTTCAAAGCAGATCAAAATTGCCCTTACCATCAAGGAGGATCGGGACATAACATTGAGAATTGTCTCATCTTCAAGTCTGATGTACAGAAGATTGTCAGAAACAGGATATTATCTTTCAAAGATACTAACCTAAATGTTCAGACAAACCCATTACCGCAACACGAGAAGGCTACAGTGAATTTGATAGAAAGAGAACTTGTCAACAGTTATCAAATTCACAATGTACTCCTATTAGGAACCAATCTGGTGAAAATGCATTGCAGATAGGGCGGGTACAGTCATGTGCCATCTCACAACTATCATCAGTGTGATATCTGCTCCAAGGACAATCAAGGGTGTTTCGTAGTACAAGCATCTCTACAAGGACAAATGGATCGGGACTGGATTCAGGATCACAAAATTCATGAAGTAAACATGGCCCATACACATCCCAACATTGTACAGAACCACGACATCTATACAATGAGCGTCAACTTAGTGGCAATGTATTCGAAACAAATTCAATCGGGACTGGATTCAGGATCACAAAATTCGTGAAGTAAACATGGCCCATACACATCCCAACATTGTACAGAACCACGACATCTATACAATGAGCTTCAACTTAGTGGCAATGTATTCGATACAAATTCAGTGTTATAATCTGCCGCGACACGATTACAACGCTTATCCCATCTGCTCAACAGACAATCAGGGATGCTCTTTTATACAAGAGGTCCTCCACCGTCAGATGGATCTCGGATGGATCCAAGATTACCGCGAAAGAAATGACCATCAAGTCAATATGGTTGAGATCTTTGACATACGCCTAATGGATACCAGTCTAGTAGAATTATATGATAAGCAAGTCGGACTTGGTTTTCTGGCTTCACATGATTATCTAGACTGTAAAAAATGCTGCGAAGACAACCAAGGGTGTGCGCTTGTGCAAAGAACCCTTCAACATTTGTTGGACCACTGGTGGCTCCCGATCTATCTGGATGAAGTCACACAATAGATTAGTATGACTAATGGGAATCCCAATCGACATCAGAGTTGTGATAATCGCTTAATAGAAACAGATATAGTAAAGATGCACTGCGTACAAAGCGGATATGGTCGGGTACCACCGCAAAATTATGAGCGCTGCAGAGTATGCTCGAAAAATAACCAAGGATGTTATCTCATACGAGCAGCCCTCCAAAATCAGTTGGACTGGAAGGAGATTCGACCATGTTCAAGTTCTGGGTCGATCAACATGATATAAGAGCACCTCCCTAGTCAAAGCAAAAACGTTGTCATAATCTCTAATCAAGGAATAACCAAGGACATTTGTGCCATAATCCCTCTACTCGACGAGTGAAAAGTCTCTCTTAACAGTAGAAGAATCCTTAACCTCGAACCAATTGAGGCTGCCTACGATGGTCAGAGAAATCAAAAAGCTCATATGGTTATCTACCTTCCAGGACCAATATCGTACAAGTCAGAAAAGGCTATCCCTTACAAGTACGGTGCAAAGACCATCGAAAATGGAAAGGAAACTCCATTACCCTCCATTGTAAACATTGCCGACATCAGTCGAGTCACACACAGCGGTGGGATCTTCAACAGACAAGTTGGAGAACCTACTAGAGAAAAGGAACCTTAAACGGAAGTTCTTAATCCACCAAACGGTCAATCCAGTAACCCAGAACTTGTAAAGAACAACGATGAGATGGTGAGGCTTATCCAGAAAAGCGAGTACAACATTGTGGACCAATTGCTGCAAACTCCGTCTCGAATCTCTGTACTTTCTCTCCTACTTAGTTCGGAATCTCACAGGGAAGCTCTACAGAAAGTCTTAGAGCAAGCCTTTGTGGAACAAGATGTGACTGTAGGACAGTTTGACAGCATCATCTCTAACATCATTTCCTACAACAACTTAGGATTCAGTGATGAGGAACTGCCAGAAGAAGGCAAGAATCATAATATGGCACTCAACATTACAATCAACTGCCATGCTGATGCTTTAGCCAGCGTACTGGTAGACACAGGATCATCTTTGAATGTTATGCCAAAATCAACTCTGATACGACTATCATTTCAAGGAGCCCCGATGAGAGGCAATGAGATCATCGTCAAAGCCTTTGACGGATCTAGAAAAATAGTTATCGGCGAAGTCGATCTTCCCATAACCATCGGTCCTCACACTTTCCAAGTCACTTTCCAGGTCATGGACATCCGGGCAGCATACAATTGTTTATTAGGAAGACCTTGGATACACGAAGTTGGGGAAGTCACTTCGACACTTCACCAGAAGCTGGAGTTTGTCAAAAACGACAAATTAGTCACAGTATGCGGAGAGCAAGCCTTAATCATGAGCAACTTATCATCATTCTCCTGTGTAGAACCCGAGGAGGTTGTTGGAACCCAGCTCCAAGCACTCTCGGTGAGCAATGAGAATCAATCAGAAAGAGGGACGTCGATTTCCTCATATAAGGATGCTCTCGAAGTAATCAAGAGTAATGACGTAAAAGGATGGGGACAGATTGTAATTCCTACAAATAACAAGACAAAGAAGGGTTTTGGTTTCTCTTCAACCTGTACCCAGACTACTAAGAAAGACGAAAGTTTTCGTCCCATTCAGGATTTCTTCTGCAGCGGAGGTTTCCTCCACCCAGTGTCTCAAGAAGTACACACCATCAATGAGAGTGACTCCTCTGATACAGAGGAAGTGTGGAAGTCATATCTCAACGATGACGGCTATATATCTCCGGGAGAGGTGCACACGCCATTTTGTTTTCCCAAGCAGAACCCAAGATATATACTGAGGTCAGACGTCATGATGATCTATGGAGATTGTGATCCTGAGGGATGTCGTGCTCCACCCAATTCATTAGAGGAAGATACTCTGATGAAAGACAACGATGATTATGATTAATATGATCCCCTGGATGACTTTCCTATCTGGAAGCCATACACAGAAGACTTAGGGAAAAAGATTCAGCCAGACGATGCCTATCAACTGAGTAACATTAAAAAGAATACCCATGTCCCCACCGAGTCATGGAATCACTACTCGGGACATTCCGAAAATGTCCAACACCATGGTGATGAATCTGCAAAGATTGCAAGACAAGAGTTCATTAACTATACTTTTCCTGAGGTCAATGTCATTGAGTAAAATGACTCCTCTATTTCCACAGAAACATGGGACACCTTGGGACAGCCGAGTGGCAAGTATGACTTCCTAGTTAAATACACTGCTCCCAAAAGCTCTAGTATCAGATACGAGGACATCTAGCCAACTGAATGGGGAGATCCTCTTGATAGTGAAGACACTATGGAAGATACAACAGAAGAGTTCGTTTATGACAACTCTGCGTGGGAGGAAGACTCCAATGATCCTACTCTGCCAGAAATCAACGTCATTTTTGAAGATAAACCAAGAAGGAAAGTACTAGACTTTGTGATTCACAGAGGAGTTTGTCACCATTGGGTTGTTGTCGATGTCCCAAAAGTCACCCATAAGTCTAAGTAATTGCCATCTTTGTTTTAACCTTTCACCTTGCCCGGGTGAAGTGGATGTTTTATAGGGCTCACTTTTCTGTAAATGTCCCTCTTCGCTTCGCCCAAAGCGACAGAGTTTTGTTTTATAGGGTTGTATTTCAAGAATCGGCAAATCATAAATAAATAATTTCATTCTGTCATTCCCGCATTTATTGCTGTTTTCACTTTTCATTTTTCAGAAAATGGTAATCCTAAAATAACCCAAAATAAAAACAAGGGTTTTTCAGAAAATACACTGCACATACTCTTGCATTCTCTCTATCTTTGCTAAAAAAAGAATCATCACGTCATGCAAATTGGTTGTTTGAAACCCCATTGAAATGTACGATCCAATGCCTTCTCCCAACTTTGAATTCCCAGTATTTGAAGCTGAAGAAGAAGAGGGTGAAGAAATGCCATAAGAGATCTCCCGACTACTCAGGCATGAGGAAATGTCTATTGAGCCTCACAAAGAGCCGTTGGAAACGGTCAATTTGGGTTCAGAGGAAGAAAAAGAAAGAAGTTAAGATTGGAGCACTGGTCAGTCTGACTGTCAGAGAAGACTTGATAAAACTTCTCAAAGAGTTTCCAGATGTGTTTGCTTGGTCCTACCAGGATATGCCAGGGTTAGATACCAACATCTTGGAACATCACTTGCCAATAAAAACGAAATGTCTGCCAGTAAAACAAAGACTGAGAAGGACTCATCCTGATATGGCCATCAAGAATAAAGAGGAAGTGCAAAAGCAGATCGATGTAGGTTTTCTCGCCACCTCAGAATACCCTCAATGGTTTGCCAACATAGTGCTAGTTCCAAAAAAGAACATAAAAGTCAGAATGTGCGTAGACTTTAGGGATCTGAACAAAGAAAGTCCAAAGGCTGACTTCCCCCTGCCACACATTGACATGCTGGTAGACAACACAATAAAATTCAAAGTCTTCTCCTTCATGGATGGATTCTCGGGCTATAATCAAATCAAAATGGCACTGGAAGATATGGAGAAAACTTCATTTATCACCCCATGGGGCCCCTTTTGTTACAAGGTAATGTCGTGCGGTCTAAAGAACGCGGGGGCAACCTATCAAAGGGTCATGACAACTATGTTTCACGACATGATGCACAAAGAATTTGAAGTGTATGTTGATGACATAATTACCAAATCTAGAATAGAAGAAGAGCATGTGACACACCTGTCAAAGTTATTCGAGCGTCTAAGAAAATACAAACTCCGCTTGAATCCTAATAAGTGCACATTCAGTGTTTGCTCAGGAATGCTCTTAGGGTTCTTCGTCAGCCAGAAAGGAATTGAGTTTGATCCTGACAAGGTCAAGGCCATTCAAGAAATGCCTTCACCAAGGACTGAAAAACAGGTCAGAGGAATTTTGAGATGTCTGAATTACATCTCAAGATTCATATCCCTCATGACTACGACATGCGCGCCAATCTTCAAACTACTCAAAAAGAATCAAAACTGCGTATGGATAGAAGATTGCCAAAAAGCTTTTGACAGTATCAAAGAATATCTGCTAAATCCATTGATTTTGTCTCCTCCAGTAGGGGGAAGATCACTAATCATCTACCTAACAGTCTTGGAAGATTCCATGGGCTGTGTACTTGGCCAACAAGACGAAACAAAAAGAAAATAGTCTGTCATTTACTACTTAAGCAAGAAATTCACAGACTGTGAAACTCGGTACACTCTGCTCGCAAAGACTTACTGCGCTTTGGCTTGGTCAGCCAAACGTCTTCGCCAGTACATGATTTGTTACACTACTTGGTTAATCTTCGAAATGGATCCGATCAAGTACGTCTTTGAAAAGCCTCCTCTCACGGGAAGGATCACCCGTTGGCAGATGTTGTTATCAGAATAAGACATCGAGTACC
Source organism: Lathyrus tuberosus (assembly GCA_022829125.1). Lineage (NCBI taxonomy): Eukaryota > Viridiplantae > Streptophyta > Magnoliopsida > Fabales > Fabaceae > Lathyrus > Lathyrus tuberosus. Next base: position 581,554 of record JALAZF010000305.1, read on the forward strand.
AGGCTCAGAAAGCCATCAAACGAAGTATTTTAGCCTATCATTTGGCTCATCAACCAATTGACGATCAGGAATCAGTCGGATTTGACTTCCCAGACGAAGATGTCATGTACTTGAAAAAGAAATATTGCGATGAACCGCTACCCAGTTAAGGGCCAGAACCAGGTTCCCAATGGGGACTAATATTCGACGGAGCTGTCAATACTTATGGAAACGGAATTGGGGAAATCATCGTAACACCTCAAGGTACCCATATTCCTTTCACTGTCAGGTTGACATTCAAATGCACAAACAACGAGGCCGAATACGACACTTGTATCATGGGTCTCGAAGAAGCTATTGACTTAAGGATAAAGAACTTGGATGTGTATGGAGACTCAGCCCTGGTTATCAATCAGATCAAAGGAGAGTGGGATACATACTAATCAGGATTGATTCCTTACAAAGACTACGCGAGAAGGTTGTTACCATTCTTCAACAGAATTGAGTTTCATCATATCCCTCGTGAAGAAAATCACATGGCTGATGCACTAGCCACTCTCTCTTCCATGATTGTTGTAAGTCAATGGAATGGCGTACCTAAGATTGACATAATGCGCCTTGAAAGGCCCGCTTACATCTTCGTGATTGAAGCAGTCATAGACGACAAACCATGGTATCACAATATCAATTACTTCCTTCAAAGACAAGAATACTCGCCTGGGGCATCAAGAAAAGATAGGAAGACTCTCAGAAGACTGGATGGCAACTTCTTCCTGAATGGTGATACACTCTACAAGAGAAACTTCGACATGGTTTTGCTCAGATGCGTAGACAGACAAGAAGCAAACATGTTGATCAAAGAAATTCACGAAGGCTCCTTTGGCACTCATGCCAATGGACACACGATGGCGAGAAAAATTCTGAGAGCAGGATATTATTGGTTGACATTGGAATCCGATTGCTTCAAGTACATGAGGAGGTGTCACAAGTGTCAGATATACGCAGACAAGATCCATGTACCGCCAACGCATCTCATAGTTCTTTCTTCTCCATGTCTCTTTTCTATATGGGGAATCGACATGATTTGCATGATTGAACCCAAAGCCTCAAACGGACATCGGTTCATCCTGGTAGCCATTGAGTACTTCACCAAGTGCGTCGAAGTAGAGTCATACACCAATGTGACCAGACAAGTGGTGGTCCGATTTATCTAGAACAATCTCATCAGCCGTTATGGTGTTCCAAGAAAAATCATTATGGATAATAGATGTAATTTGAACAACAAGATGATGAAAGAATTGTGTGCTGAGTTCAAGATCGAACACCGTAACTCATCTCCCTACTGGCCTAAGATGATCGGGGCGGTAGAAGCGGCTAACAAAAATATCAAGAAAATCGTTCACAAGATGGTTGTAACCTACAAAGAATGGCACGAGATGCTACCCTTTTGCTCTTTGTGGTTATCGCACATCTGTCCGCACCTCAATAGGGGAAACCCCTTTCTCTCTAGTATATGGCATGGAGGCAGTGCTCCCCATAGAAGTAGAGATCCCATCAATCCGAATATTGATGGAAGCTAAGCTAACAGAGGCTGAATGGTGTCAAAGTCGGCACGATGAACTGAACTTAATTAAAGAAAAACGAATAACGGCTCTATGCCATAGTCAGTTGTATCAGCAAAGAATGAAGAAAGCGTTCGACAAAAATGTCCGACCCCGTGTCTTCAGAAAAGGAGACCTCGTGCTTAAGAAGATACACTCATTTCTCACTGATTCCCGGGGCAAATGGACTATGAATTATGACAGCCCCTATGTGGTCAAGAAAGCCTTTTCTGGCGGCGCCCTAAGACTCGCAACCATGGATGGAGAGGAGTTTACCTACCCCACGAATGTTGATGTAGTCAAGAAATACTTCGCATAAATAAATAAATAACTGTCTCGGTGGATTAAAAACCCGAAAGGACGGTCCAGGAAAAAATTAGAGACATAAGCGAAAAGTCATCCCGATGGATTGGAAACCTCAAAAGACAATCCAGGCAAAAGTTAGGGATTCATGGCAAGTAACTACGTCCGACAAGGTTAAATCCCCAGTGGTAACACCATTCGTCGAAAGACTTCAGTCAAGGTCATCTTCGACAGAAGCTCAGGATGTCTAGAATTCAAAGTTGGTAGAAGGATAATGGTCATTATGTTTCAATGTAGCCCCTTTTCCCATAAATTACCATTTTCTAAAACTTTGTAATGCTCTATGGGATCACGCGCTTGGCTGATTACCATTCTATCAATAAAATTTGAGCCCTAGGGCTTTTGTTTGCAATTCTCATTTATTTTGCTTTACAGAATGGCATTTTTAACATGATCAAAGATTCTTGAAACAAAACAAAATGAATTTACTTGTCAAATTTTCTTCTGCTTTTAAAATAAACGTGGCAATTCTTTTTGACTAACTGAACACAAAAAGGAGCATCGATGGCTTCTCCGAAAGTGATTAAACCTCAAAATGCAGAGTCAAAGTACTCCTTTCAGCCAGTACACCTGAATAAAGGATCAATTATTTCATATGTAATATCCCGTCTGATATCCGCGGCAGAGTTCTTACCTCTGAAGACCAATTGATAGTTTCTTCCCAGTAGGTTCTACCCCTCCTAAGCAAGAAACGATCACTATCTTGAACCAATGATACTTCTTATCCCCCGCAGTGGCCGAGTATCCCTTCGTGTTCATTCATCCGTCCATATGTCGCGCCTGTTTTGTCAGCATAAACATACATATATCATGCATAATTGATTTATATTCATATTCATGTTGCATTAATATCGCTCTAGTCGTACTCATCCCCAAGTGATAACATCCTCCCGCCAATAGAGTTGTCAGTTCATTGTATTGTTTGAGAAATTTCCCCCCAGTTTATTTATGGATTGAAGCCTGTCCTCGACCACTTTGATAATTTGAACTTCTGAAAGGCAAGAAGACATTCGATTGACACCTTTGGAACATCACTCTTCACCATTGAAGATGATATTTTCTCTTTCCCGGATTAAGGAAAATACCCAGAGAAAGCCTCTCCGTTAAAAGACTCTCGACAGTACATCGTTTTCTTTCTCCAAAGAAATTCGATTTTAGTGAAGTCATCAGCACCTTAAATTCGGATTACATTACATGGCATTTCTCTGAGAAAGATCTCGAAGAAAAGTATGATGTAACCTCGCCAAGTGAAAAGCAGTCTCTCAAGAGACAAGTTTTCCCCAGTAGAGTCGACAAATGGCATCTCTGTAACACCTCAAAATTTGCCCTCTTACTTTTAGCACTAACTGGCTTATGTTTCATTTCATTCTTGCATTATCATCTTTGCATATCATTGGCTCTTAGCATGGGATCAAGGTAGTTGGTATAACTCAGGTGAAGAAGATGTTCTCAGGGTTTCAAGAAACAGGTTCATGTGTATTGTCCAAGGGACTAAGGGGAGAGAAAATTATTGATACCATCAATTCTTGAGCCACCAGGGATCGTTAAGCCTCAAGGTGTCTTAATTGGTCCATCATCTCATCATAAGATCAAGATTGGGAAGAGAATTCAAAGGAATCACATTCTCCTAACCTGATTTCTTAAATTAGGGTTTTGGAGATTCTGAGATCTAACCCTCAAATGAGCAAGCTCTTTGATTGTTTATCATCTCCAAATGGCACATATCATCATTGGTGGATAGCACACACATCATACTCAGAGGAATTTGAATTTGGAGGATGTGATATTTCCTCCTAACCAGAGGGTACCAAAATTAGGGTTTGCTATAGAATCAATTTATTTCTGATTTTTTGGACAAGACTTGATCTCATGGTATTCCTTATGTCCTTAAGTGTCTAGGGATGGAAAATTGTCCATCAATTTGGTTCAGAAGGGTTTCAATTGATTAGAAGATTGAAAATCAGGAGAATTGGGAATAAAGTCAATTGTGCAGTGAAAAATCAACTCCTGACCTTTTGAGGTCAACATCATGGTTTTCAAGTCAAATATGGACCTTGTATGAGATTTGATCAAGAATGTTCAAGGATTCATGAAAAATCAAGAAAGTTGAAAAGTTGCCATTTTTGGAAGGAACTAGGTTTTAGAAACTTTCTATTTTGGGAAATTTCTAAGCTTGGATCAGTCATCTTCATGGCCATTTTTCACCTTGATGCAAGCTCCATTTGGAAATCTTTCTCACGTGAAAGTTGTAGAGCTTGTTCCAAGCTTTCCAACCATGTAAAGTTTGCCTCATTTGGATTATTTTTGAGAGAGTTATGGTGTCCCAAAGTTGGAATCTTCAAGTTGTAAAACTCAAAGACTTAGAATTTTTTCTAAGTCATTTTGGGACAGTTTTATGCATTAACGTTCATGCTCAATTTTGATCAACTTCCAAGTTTTGAATTGAGAGAACTCTAACATAAAAGTTGTGGAGGGCAGTCCCCTCGGTCCAAAGAGCACAAGCATGCCTTGATTGGAGCAATATTAAGCAAGTTATGATCACTTGAAATCCAAAGTTTAATGTTCATGGTGAGTTCGAAATCGTGAAATATTCTCCAAGTGTTTTGGGCAGTTTCATGGACAACTTTTCCAAGCCATTTTTCACATACGTCCAAGCACCATTTTAACATACCTTGGACATCAAAATTATTCCTTGTCACATAAGCTTTCCAAAGAGTATTCATTTGCACAAATTGGTTTGAAATCCATGAAGTTATGTAGCTCCAAAAGTGGCTAAATGAATTTGTTTTTAGGACAAGTCAAAGCATGTCATGGCATATATTTTGGTACAGCATGAGCACATTTCTTGCAGCATGGTATACTACATGTATGATCTCATTATCCTTGCAAAAACCTTTGCCTAAAATGCCGAAACAAAGTCACATATCCCATGCACACAATATTCCATTTTTGCCATAACTAAAAAAAAGGAAAGTTGGACAATTCTTCACTCATTCTCACGTGCCACATCTCTCATGACCCTCATTCTTACTCATCAGACCACTCCAAATGCAAACCACCATATACTACAAACCGTACCACCCTCATTCTTTTCCATTATAACAAAAATTTCAAAACCAAAAAAAAAAACAAACTTCTCAGGCCCATTTAACCTCTCATAACCCATCATATATAAGTCCCTCAAACCCTAGAATAAAGAAAAAAGAGCAGCAGTTGGTAAGTTCAGAAAAAAAAATATACACGCATTCTCTCTTTTCTCTCCCATTCAGATTTGGAATTTTCGGACATTTCTCTCCATTCCACTGCTTGATTCTCATTCTCTGAAGCTTAAAAGAGGATTCTAAACAATTTTCTGAAGCTCTTGCAAGAAGTTAAAGGAGCAACAGACTCTCTCCGTTAGGTAAATTTCCTCCGTTTGGATCTCTCATGATAAACGCATATTGAACTTATTTCTGGTGCATCTGAAGTCCTCTTGTAGTAGAGGCAATGTTTGAATGGTTGTTGTTTTAGTTTGCTCCGATCCAAGTTTGTGTGTTGAACTTTCGAGTTTGTTTTTCATGGTTGTTAAGTGGCTTTAAATGATTTTGGATGGTAGATTTGAGCTCTACCTGGAACCCTGTGTAAAATGGTATGCTGCTTGTTTTGATTTGAGTTGGTGAATTCATGTGTATGTTTTCTTTAAGATTACTTTTCATGGTCTTAGAGGTTTCTTTATTAAAAACTAAGTTGATATTTGCATTCTACGTGAAAAACTGAGGGGGAGGAGTGATCTGTACGAGATTCCGGCCGCGCCAGCTGCCTCCTGCGGTGGCCGGCCGGACTGAGTTTTTCTTTCCGGCGGTGGAGGGGCTGCAGGCTACTGTTCACGTTGTGTGTGCATGACCATGAAGAAGATGATGCGTTGGCATCATGTGGTTGGATGGTTTATTCTTTTTGTCTTTTTCCCACTTAAGTTAACATGACCAATTGATTTTAGTTCTACATGTTTTTGTTACTTCTCTTTTACTTTTATTTTAATCTAAAAAAAATTCTGAACACATGTAGTAGCATCTCCATGGGCCCTGCGCAAGCTTTTCATTTCTGCACCCCCTGGCCAGGCCCAAATGCGTGGTGGTTTTGTTCCTTCATTGCTAATACACCCCTTTTTTTTAACACTTATCTTTTTTTTTTCCTTTTTTTTTCGTTTTTATTTTAATTATTAAAAATACTTAATTTTATTAAAAAATTTCTAAAAAAATCTTGTGTGTAATTTGATGTCTTATTTAATTTTTCATGAATTTTATTTTTATTTTCCATTTATTTTCATAATTAATTCTGATTTTCTTTTCCAAAGTATCTTCCATGCTTATTCATGTGATTCATGCTTATGTTTTGTGAGTTTACTCATCCTTCTGAAGCTGATTTTTTTTGTCATTCTTAGTCCTTGATATGAGATTGTTTGATGCTGGTTTGATGATGGTTTGAGTTACTTTTAGTGACTTGCCATTCAACTTTTATGGACCCTCGATCTTTGTTCGGTTATGTGCATATCTTGACTTGTGAAGCACTTTTAAACATGCTATTGAGCTAGTTCTATTCCAATATTTTTGAACTTGTTAATTGGATGTTTAAAATTGCCTTTGATTACTTTTTGGGAATTTATTGAACCACTTTGCTATTTTTGGTTGATTTTTACTTGTGGTTTAAATTTGGTTGAGGCATGCTTAGACACTTGACCTAGTTTAAGTGCATTTGTTTACTTGTGATTGATTGATGCTTGAAATGATTATATGGTGTGATCCTATTCTGTTTGAGCTTGTTTATGGATTTAGAGTCATCCTCATTGATCCATTTTCCTATTTGATTTTGATTTTCTAAGTTGATGTTGTTTTGACTTGAATTCAATGGCATGTTTGACTTAATCTTGTGAAATGTTTCCTTGTTTGATACAACCAATGCATGAGGCCTTTTGTTTGACTTGAATGACATGTTAGAGGTTCTGACCCTTTTGGTTTAAGTTGCTTTATGTGACATGTTCTCACTCTTTGCTTCACATGTCCTTTGGTTTTCTTGCATGATTGATAAGTGGATGTTTTGATTAACTTTGATGCATGTTTTGAATGTGTTGCTTAATGATTCATCTTGTGTGACTTGAGTTTAATCTTGGTATGTTGTCGATGCATATGCTACTGCCCTCTTGAGTTCATTACTTGGTTTTCACTTCATATGTTCATTATGATTTGATTTGTATGATGCATATCATTATCAATTGTTTTGTTGCTTCTTTGGCTCATAATGCATCATGATGTGAAATACTTTTGTATGCTTGAATTGATTGATCATGAGATATCTTAAGTGCTGACTTGGTTCCATCTTCATCTTACTTTATCTATTTCATTTTGGTGTGAGGTTCATTGATGCTTAATTGTACTTCTTATGCAAGTTTACTTGCATCCTTTCTTGTGTGCTTTCACTTGTATACTTGAGATGTTCTTGTATGATCTTTGAAGTATGTTTAATGATGTGTTTTGGATATGATGATTATGATGTGCTTGCTGCCCCATCTTCTTTCTCATCTTATACCTACCTTTCTTCTTCATCTCTTTCACTCTCTCTCTTCCCTTGAGTCTCAAGACTTGCTTAAGTCTTGGATTCACTCCCTTAGAGCTACCTAGTCCAACTTAATTTTCGATTAAGCTTGGAGTAGGATTAGCATTAGGATTCCCTTTGCATGCAAACTTAGGTAGATGTTTCCCTTTTCAAACTCAACCATAAGGCCACCTTTGCATGACAACATTAGGAACATTTAGTTTCCCCTTAGTGTTTTCTTTTCCTTTGAGTCTTCTCTTCTCATCTCATAACAATCCTAAAACACTTAATAAAGGATTGACGTGTATTGCGCATGAGCCTTACATATGGGAAGTGAAGTATGGGGGGTCTCCCTTCATTCTTCTAGGGTACTTAGTGTACGTCCTGTTGGGGACGATGCGCGAAGTATTCGTTCCTATGTTACAGACTTGGGTTCAATGCAAGTTATGAACTAACTTCAAACCACTTCTGTCTTAAAAAACACAAAAACAAATTCAAACCTTTTCATCCTTCGGGATTCTTCAGTTTCAGACCATTTTCAGAAAAGAGCACGTTACCTTCCGTCTAAGTCGCAAACAGGCATCGACCCTAACTGCCGGACGCGAATCTAACGTCGCTCTTAAAAAACACTAACCGACCTCGTTAGGTCAAACTACGACTGCTCTGATTTCCTCTTTCTCGTCTGATTGAGGATACGTAGGCACAAGATGGCGATGTCTTGGAGAGCAACCTTCCCCCTTAGTTCGTGTCTGAACTACGTTGACTCTGATTTTCCTGTTCCCGAGGGAATACATAGGCCTAGGACTTCGAGGACGTCCTATTGAGTCACTTCTTTTTCTTTTCTTCTTCATTTCTCCGTTCTTTCCGTTCTCGTTCCTTCTCCAGTCCGGTAACAATGGAGCTTCAGACGACGACACCCTTTGATCGAGACAGCAAGCGTGGATCCCATCGAGTACGATGGACGTGTGGGGTGCTAACACCTTCCCTTCGCATAACCGACTCCCTTACCCGTTTCTCTTAGTCGCGAGACCATGTTCTTTCCCTTCCCTCAGGTTTACGCAGTGTTTCCTTTCCCTCTCTTGGGATAAATACACATTGCTGGCGACTCTGTTTTCCGCGCCACTTTCGTGTTTGTACCATGGATGCAAATCCTCGGGAGCGACAGCTGGCAACTCTGCTGGGGAAAGGTTGACCTCTTGCTGGTCCATCCCCTCTTGCGAGTCAATCCTAGCGCTTGTTTGTTTGTTTTCATTGGGTGTTTATTGTTGTGCTTTATTTTGCTGTATATTACTGTGTATTACTGTTTTACTGTTTTTACCGCATTTATTGCATTGCATTTCATTATTATGTTGGATTGTGTTGTGTTGTGCTGGTTTCTGTTTAGCAGGTTGGGATTCTTTTAGAGATAAGCCCACTACCTAGGCTTGAGCATACACATAGGTATTAGGGTGGGTGGGCGTGTCGCTTCCGTGGTGCTTTGCCACGTGTGGGTGTTCACGAGACCTACAACCAGACGAGGTTCTATCCAAAGCTATCTGCTACTGTATGCTCTATACAGGTCAGTAGATATTCTCTAGAGGAATTGTCGACTCTGGTGACCATTCCTGAGAACTCAGTAGCGGCACTCCTCCCGAGTTGTGATAATGGCAGACCAGAAATGGAAAACCCATTACACATTCTCGATCCGAGGACCCAATGCTGGGAACTCGCCATAGGATATCGTTTTTGAAAGTGAATCAGTGGAGGCGCTCCTCGATTGGCGATAGTACTGTACCCCGAGGGATGAATGTACTATTGCTTCTCGACCTCAGTGTCTGAAGCTGAGGACCTTTCGTTTTGGAGAATCAGTTGAGGCCTCCTCAATTGATGATGATGCCAAACCAGAAATGGTGAACGTATCATCATTTCTCTACCTGAGAGCCCGGGATACTGAGGATCTTAGTACCCACATGTGAGAGGGGCGGGTTGTTTACAGGTTTGCAGGTAACCTTGACTTTCAACACACCCGGTACATTGGTTTTCTTATCAGTTTGGTTTATCCATGTGGTTACTCTGTTGTTCTGGAATTATGGGGAATTTGAGCCTGGGAATTATTCGTCTGTTTCAGTTCAGCACAGACCCGTGGCACCTTGATCCCATGTTTCGCATTACATCATCCTTTTCTAACATTCATATTTTTCATTTCCAGGTAGTATCCGGCATTTTGATTCCATTCAACGGGTAGTTATAGGGATGGACAACAAGAGGGGCAAGAAGAACACCATTGTGTACAAGTTCCCGAAACTCATCCTGGGTCAGATTTGTAGCTTACAAGAGATGGTCGGTCCGGAAGTGTTAGGAATGTTCGGAGAGAAGTACGGTTGGATTCTATCTTTTGCTCGTAACCTCAGTGAATATGAATCTGATGGCTTACGTACCCTGATGCGGTTCTATGATCCCGCCCTGAGGTGCTTTGTATTGACGGATTATGTTCTGGTCCCTACTTTGGAAGAGTACTCTAATATCCTCGGAGTCTCCATTAAAGAAGGTGTTCCTTTTTGTGGGTCAAAGTCAGATCTAGATTTCCAAGCTGTGGCTGGTGCTCTTTATTTGAGCAAGTCAACTTTAGAAGCTGATATTTCTGGCAAGGGAAGGGTTCATGGTTATCACCTGACATACCTGGTAAACAAGGCTCAAGAAGCAGCTAAGGAGAAGAAGTGGATTGTCTTCAATGCAGTGTTGGCTCTCTGCGTATATGGTATTGTCTTGTTCCCGAATGAGCCTGATTTTGTCGATACGGATGCTATCAGAATATTTGTAGCTCAGAATCTGGTGCCAACCTTGTTGGGAGATCTCCATTATGCTCTATACAACAGGAATGAGAAGAGACAAGGTGGGACAGTTCATTATTGTGCGCCTCTTTTCTACAAGTGGTTTGTCAATCGTCAACCTCAGTCAGGTACTTTCAAGGATACTAAGAATTCTTTGAAATGGAGTCAACGTCTGATGGGCCTAGATGCTAATGATATTGTTTGGGTGAATCATGGAGTGTTAGGTAAGGACATTTTGCACAGCTGTGGTGAGTACCCTAACGTTCCATTGATAGAGAGAAAAGGAGGTATTAATTATAATCCTTCTTTGGTTATCCGGCAGTTTGGATATGCCCTGAAAGGTCCCCCAGCTGAAAAGGAGTTGGAAGAGTCTCTGTATTTTCACATGGTTGACAGTGGGTTAGAGGTGGCTCAGAAAGCTTCCAAAGCATGGCTCAGTAAACAGAAGAGAGGAAAAACTGTGTGGGGTTTGCCTAACAATCGAACTTTCCCTCCGTATGAGAAATGGATAAAGAAGAGGGTCGAAGAGTATTATTTACCTTTTGATAGGGCGCCTCTCTTATATCCCAAAGTGATAGAAGATAAAATCACTGTACCAATCGAAGAATTCAATGAGCAGAGAAAATTGGTGCATGATTTGAGGGAGGAAAATGCCGGTATGAGTAGTAGGCTTCAGGGTGCTTTACATGACAACTTGGAGTTGAAATAGAAGGTCCAAGATTTGAGAGAACGCCTGGCAAACAAGGAGAGAGACCTCACCGACAGAGCTCAGCACTTTAGAAAAGTCAGTATGACGGCTGAGTCATCAGGCAAAGCTTACAGGGAAACCAAGAAGCTCTTGACCAAGACTAAAGATGAGCTTGCCACGTATCAGGAGATGTGGGAAGAGCTCAAGATCGAGAATGGGGAGTTAAAAGAAGAACTTCAAAGAATGAAGGCCGGTAAAAAGCATTTCTCTGAGAAATGGAAAGGAGCTCAAAAAGAAGTTGAAGAGCTCAAGTTGCAGGCCGAGGTCAAGAAGTCGAGGCGCGAAGACAACAACGCTGAAGAGCAGATTGTTAAATTGAACCAAGAGATTGCAAAAAGAAACAAGTTGATCAAAGGGCTGATAAAGCAACCTGAACATCCTGACACTGTGGACCTTCTTGAGGAAGTTGAAGCTAGTTTATTTGGAATTGAGTTGTAGTTGATTCTGTTGTTTATCTTTTTTGGGATTACCATCAGGTTTTTTGATGGAGTCACCTTTGATTATGCTTGAATTTGTCTGTAGGAACTACTTTGTTTTCGATAATGGAATATTTGGTTTAACTATCTGTGCTCTGGCAGTTCTGGTTTTCAGAGAGGGTTTGTCCCCGTGGTTTGATCCGGTGGTATTTCTGGGTTCGGATTTATTTTCCGATAGTGTGTCTAATCCCTTGCCCGGTTTCATGGAATGGAATCAAAGCGGATATGTCCTGGAAATGTTCAAATATGTTTGTTTACATTTTCCATTTGCATTTTCATAATCATGGGCATTTTTGCATAGCAGGTACTTGCTCCGGTTTTCCTAACCTTTATTTGGTTTCAGGTAGGATAGCTGATCAACCGATTCACCACTATTCTACTCGACTCAACCAGAAGAGAGTAATGGAGCAAATGCAAGCATAGATGGCCGCTATGTAGGTACACATCAACCAATTCATAGAGCTGATGCAAGGAGTTGCACAGGGGTAACAAGAGCTCAGAACCCTGGTGCAACCTCTTGTGGCAAGAGTAGAGGAGAACGGTGTACTACATGGCGGTTTTCAGAATCATGTTTTTCCTCCTGGCGGAGGTGGTAATGGAAATGTTGTTCAGAATGGACCTCAAGGTGGAGTGCCAATTCCTTCTTTGGTAGGAGGAGGAAGCATTATTCGTGCAGTTCATGGCCATAACTATGATGACCAGCAAGACGATGTTTTCTCTGTACGAAGCATGGATGCTGGTATCCCTGTTGTTAATGATGAAATGATTCGGCTGATTGAAGAGCAGTTGAAGGGGGTTGTGGATCAAAATACTCTGGGCTTGGACTTAGATGATCTGGGGCTGGTTCCAAGCGTCATTATCCCACACAAGTTTCAGACTCCTACTTTTGAAAAGTACAACGGTATGACTTGCCCAAGGACTCACGTGAAGGCGTACGCAAGTAAAATGGCTGCTCATACAAAGAATGAGAAGTTGATGATGCATTGCTTTCAGGATAGCCTATCTGGGGCATCCCTGGAATGGTATATGCAGCTAGAGAGGAAAGAAGTTCGTAGTTGGAGAGAGCTGGCAGGGGCTTTTATCAAACACTATCAATACAACACCGACATGGCTCCCAATCTTACACAGCTACAGAGCATGTCCCAGAAAAGCAGTGAAACCTTTAAGGAGTATGCGCAGAGATGGCGCGAGTTAGCGGCGTGGGTGCAGCTGCCAATGTTGGAAACAGAAATGTTGAAAATGTTCATGGACACCTTGCCCAAACATTATTATGAGAAATTGTTGCCTTGCGCGCTAGGCAAGTTCACAGATTTGATCATGTTATGTGAGATGGTAGAAAGTGGGATTAGAGCTGGGAAGGTCTCAGGCAGTGATTAATCATCTTCTGGTCAGGGGAAGAAGCCCTACGTGAACTATAAAAGGAAAAAAGAAGCCAATTCTGTCTTATCCTATAGGGGAAAGGGGAAACAACAACAAAACTATAACCAGCAGGTGGCTTCAGTGGTTATTCCTGCAGCACTTCCACCTCTGGCAGCACCTCAACAACAGGATCGTGCTCCGCGCCAACAACAATTCACACCTAAGCAGAACAGACACTTTGATACTCCACCTCTACCATATTCACAATTGTTTCAGCATTTACTTCAGTTGAAGTTAGTTGAAAAGATGACTTTGGCTCCTCCTGTTGGCACTCCGCCTCCGGGTTATAACCCTAACGCCCACTGTGACTTTCATTCTGGGGCACCCGAACATCATCTTGAGGACTGCAAAGCTTTTAAGCATAAAGTCCAAGACTTGGTGGATTCAAAGCCTATCAGCTTTGCTAATGATGGACCTAATGTTGTGCAGAACCCAATGCCTAACCATGGTGGGCCAAGGGTTAATGCTGTGATAGAAGAGTGTGAGTCTTTGAACTTGGTTATGAATGTGAATGAGTTGAAGACACCGTTGAAGGTAGTGAAGAGCGGGCTGTTAAAGGGTGGAGTACACCCCGGTTGTGATGAAAATTATTCAGAGTGCATGGTACAGATTAATGGTTGTGGTTTATTGAAGTCAGGAATTCAAGGATTGATTGATGAGGGTTGTTTGCAATTCGACCGATGTGATCAGCAAAAAGAAGTTGTTAATAATGATGTTTCCACTATTATTATTCCTTTCAAAACAGTTGTGATATCAGGACCAGCGAGACCAGCGGCGTTTGTTATTTCAGGTCCTAAACCCATTCCGTATGAAAGTACCAAAGCCATCCCTTGGAATTATGGCGCTGATGTTTTTGTTAATGGGCAGAAGCATGAACTGGTGGAAACTTCGGCAGCAAATTCTAGCCCTGAAAGTAAAGTTGAAACTGATGCTGTTACAAGGAGTGGTAGGGTCCTTATCCCTGCTGATGGTCAACCCAGTGGTTCTAAACAAGACAACGGAAAGAAGATCATGGATGATACCATGCAGACACCGGTAGTGAGTGATTCTACAGTAAAGCCAGCTGACAACTCTTTTTCAGAAAATGTGGAAGAGTTTATGAGGCTTATCAGGAAAAGCGACTACAAGATTGTTGATCAACTGCACCAAACACCGTCAAAGATCTCCATCTTATCTCTATTGTTATGTTCAGAAGCTCACAAAAATGCACTTTTGAAAGTTTTGAACGCTGCTTATGTTCCTCAGGAAATATCTGTCAATCAGCTAGAAGGGGTTGTATCGCATGTGAACGCTGGCAATGGTTTGGGTTTCACTGATTTAGATCTGACTCCAGTTGGGAGAAACCACAACAATGCCTTGCATATTTCTGTTGAGTGTCGTGGGTCATTGTTGTCTCATATACTTGTGGATACTGGGTCTTTGTTGAATGTTCTTCCTAAGAAAGCCTTGATGAAATTGGATACCCGTGGGTTGATATGCACAACGAGTGATTTGGTGGTGCGTGCTTTTGATGGTTCCAAAAGGTCTGTTTTCGGAGAGATTGTGCTACCAATTAAAGTAGGTCCAGAGTTCTTTGATGCTACTTTTTACATCATGGACATCCAGCCGGCCTACAGTTGTTTATTGGGACGACCATGGATTCACAGTGCTGGAGCTGTGACATCTACGCTACACCAGAAGCTGAAATATATGGTGGATGGTCACGTAGTAACAGTTTATGGGGAGGAAGACATTATGATAATCCAGTTGTCTACCTTCAAGTATGTAGAAGTTGATGGTGAGATACACGAGACTTTGTGCCAAGGATTCGAGACAGTAAAGATTTCTGATGAACCTCCTAAAGATGTTATCCAGTCTGAAGTGGCAGAGCAGCCTGCAGTGGTGAGTCATCCTGAGATCTCAATGTCTTCACTCAAAGATGCCAGGGCTGTGGTTGAAGCTGAAAGTTCACAAAAGTGGGGTCAAGTTGTTGAGGTTCAAGAGAAGAGAAATACTTATGGGTTGGGATATAGGCCACCCAGAAGAGCTCAGGATCCACCCAAATTCTATGGTCTAGTTCTTTTTACCAGTACTGGTGTTTTCTTTGAAGAATCAATGCTATTGACGAAGAAGGGGACAGTGATTGCGACCTGGATAGTTGGATTCACCCCTGTACACCGGGTCAAAGCCTCTGCAATTGGTCATCAGAGAAAGTCATCCAAGTGATCGGCTTAGAGTAATTGCTTTTTGTTTTCCTGCTATGTTAATCCTACGTTCTGCCCAAGACGTAGTGATTCTTGTTTGTAGGGCTTTAACCTTTTTGCTTGTTTACTTCATCATTAATTAAGGACGTTTCCACATTCAAATATTTTTGATCCCTGTTTTTCTATTTTTATTTTTGTGCATAAAAATCACATCAAAATGGCAATGTGTTTCTATTTGTTGCATACATAATAAACATAAATTATCAATCATGCAGGTTTCCTTGTTCAGATTCCACCACTCATGATTCAGCTATGGCTCAATATGACTTCGACAATCCCATTTATTAGGCTGAAGAAGAGACTGTCAAAGATCGTGACTACCTGGGGAATTGGCCAGACTGTTGAGACAAGAGGAGAAGGTCATTCTTCCTCATCAGGAGGAAATCGAGGTTGTTAATTTGGGAACTGAGGACGCAAGAAAAGAGGTGAGGATAGGGGCCGCTCTGGAAGACACCGTAAAGGGAAGATTGATTGAAATGCTTCAAGAGTATGTGGATATCTTCGCCTGGTCTTAACAAGACATGCCTGGGCTCGATACTGACATCGTGGTACACCGGCTACCCCTCAAAGAAGGATGTGCTCCGGTTAAGCAGAAGCTGAGAAGGACAAAACCGGAAATGTCTGTCAAAATTAAAGAAGTGGTTCAGAAACAGTTGGACGCCAGATTTCTCGCTGTGACAAATTATCCTCCATGGGTTGCTAACATTGTGCCTGTGCCTAAGAAAGATGGAAAGGTTAGGATGTGTGTTAACTATAGAGATTTGAATAGAGCAAGCCCGAAGGACGATTTCCCGCTTCCTCACATTGATGTGTTAGTTGACATCACTGCTCAATATTTTGTGTTTTCCTTCATGGATGGTTTCTCTGGGTATAACCAAATCAAAATGGCCCCAGAGGACATGGAGAACACGACATTCATAACACCGTGGGGAACATTCTATTACAAAGTGATGCCCTTTAGATTGAAAAATGCAGGGGCAACTTATCAGCGGGCAATGGTGATTCTCTTTCATGATATGATTCACAAAGAGATTGAGGTCTATGTTGATGACATGATTGCAAAGTCATAAACTGAGGAAGAACATCTGGTGAATCTTCAGAAACTGTTTGAAAGCTTAAGAAAGTTCAAACTGAGGTTGAATCCGAACAAGTGCACCTTCGGGGTGAGATCTGGAAAACTACTGGGGTTCATTGTCAGTGAAAAAGGTATTGAGGTTGATCCTGCGAAAGTAAAAGCCATACAAGAAATGCCGGATCCGAGAACAGAAAAAGAGGTTCGTGGTTTCCTAGGGAGATTGAACTACATTGCTAGGTTCATCTCTCATCTCACAGCCACGTATGAACCAATTTTCAAATTGTTAAGAAAAGATCAAGCGGTCAGGTGGAACAAGAATTGTCAAAAGGCGTTCGAGAGAATAAAGGAATATTTGCAGGAACCTCCGATCCTTATGCCGCCAGTACCGAGAAGGCCATTGATTATATATCTTACGGTTCTTGAGAATTCAATGGAGTGTGTGCTCGGTCAACACGACGAGTCAGGTATAAAAGAGCATGTTATCTATTACCTGAGTAAAAAGTTTACTGATTGTGAGTCGAGGTACTCAATGCTGGGGAAAACATGTTGTGCACTCGCTTGGGCAGCTAAGCATTTGAGGCAGTATATGTTAAACCACACAACCCTTTTGATTTCGAAGATGGATCCGATCAAGTATGTGTTTGAGAAGCAGGCACTTTCTGGTAGAATAGCCCGTTGGCAGATGGTTCTAACAGAATACAATATTCAATATGTTTCCCAAAAGGCCATTAAGGGAAGTGTTTTGTCAGAATATCTCGCTGAGCAACCAATCGAGGATTATCAACCGATGAAGTTTGAATTTCCCGATGAGCATATCATGTATCTGAAGATAAAGGATTGTGAAGAGCCTCTACCTGATGAAGGACCAGAAATTGGGTCCCAATGGAAGCTGGTCTTTGATGGGGCTGGTAATTCATACGGCAACGGAATCGGGGCAATCATTACAACTCCAAAAGGTTCTCATATACCTTTTACTGCCCAGTTAGCGTTCGTATGCACCAACAATGAGGCGGAGTATGAAGCATGCATTATGGGGTTAGAAGAAGCAATTGATTTGAGAATCAAGAACCTCGATGTTTATGGTGATTCTGCATTGGTAGTTAATCAGATTATAGGTGAATGGGAAACTCGTCAAGTGAACTTGGTGCCTTATAACAACTATGCCAGAAGGTTGTTACCTTTCTTTGATAGAATTGGCTTTCATCATATACCCCGGTTGGAAAATTAGATGGCCGATGCATTGGCAACATTGTCTTCGATGCATAAGGTGAATCGTTGGAATGAAACTCCTTCGATCAGAATCATGCGTCTAGATAGACCAGCTTTTGTGTTTGCAGTTGAAGGTGTGTCAGATGGTAAACCTTGGTATCACGATATTAAGGTCTTTCTGAAGAGTCAAGAATACCCAGCTGGGGCATCTACCAAGTACAAGAAGACTCTGAGGAGGTTGGCAGGAAATTTCTTTCTGAACAAAGATGATATGTTGTACAAGAGAAACTTTGACATGGTCTTGCTACGTTGCATTGATGAACACGAGGCAGGCCTGTTAATGGAAGAAATTCATGAAGGTTCCTTCGGTACCCGTGCCAATGGGCATGCTATGGCAAGAAAACTGATGAGAGCGGGATATTATTGGATGACTATGGAGTCTAACTACTTTGAATACGCCCAGAAATGTCACAAATGCCAGATTTATGCAGATAAGGTGCATGTGCCACCTACTCCTCTGAATGTGTTGTCATCACCTTGGCCCTTTGCCATGTGGGGGATTGATATGATCAGAAAGATTGAGCCGACTGCTTCCAACAGTCATCGTTTCATTTTGGTTGCCATTGATTACTTCACGAAGTGGGTAGAAGCAGCCTCGTTTGCCAACGTCACCAGACAAGTGGTAGCCAGATTTATCAAGAAGGACATCATCTGTCGGTATGGAGTCCCAGAGAGAATCATTACTGATAATGGTTCGAATTTGAATAACAAGATGATGAAGGAGTTATGTCAGAGCTTTAAGATTGAACATCATAACTCTTCTCCCTATCATCCGAAGATGAATGGGGCTGTTGAAGCAGCAAATAAGAACATCAAGAAGATTGTGCAGAAAATGGTAGTGACCTATAAAGACTGGCATGAGATGTTGCCTTATGCTTTACATGGTTATCGTACTTCGGTACGCACATCGACTGGGGCAACTCCTTTCTCACTGGTATATGGTATGGAAGCAGTTCTACCATTAGAGGTTGAGATTCCTTCTTTAAGAATTCTGGCAGACGTGAAGCTTGATGAAGCTGAGTGGGTGCGTTCTAGACTGGATTAGTTGAACCTTATTGAAGAGAATAGATTGGCAGCCATTGAACATGGTCGGTTGTATCAGAGCAGGATGAAGAAAGCCTTTGATCAGAAAGTGCGTCCTCGGTGTTTTCAGGCTGGTGAATTGGTTTTGAAAAGGATCATTCCTCCTCAAACAGATCACAGGGGCAAGTGGGCTCCAAACTACGAAGGGTCGTATGTAGTAAGACAGGTTTTCTCTGGTGGAGCCTTATTACTCTCAACTATGGATGGAGAAGATTTTACGTCCCCTGTGAACGCAGACGTAGTCAAAAAATACTTTGCATAAAAGAGACCCGCTGGACACAAAAAGAAAGTCCAGGCAAAAAAAGGGCATCCCGGTGAACCATAAAAAGAAAAGGTTCGGGCAAAAATTAGGGATAAAAAGAAAAGAATAAACCCGCAAGGTTGAAAACCTGAAAAGGCAACTTTGGGAAAAATGGGTATCCCGGTGGATTGAAAACCCGAAAAGGGCGGTCCAGGCAAAAGTTAGGGATTTTAAAAGCAAAAGGCTATGATCTGCGTTTAATCTGTGAACACTTTTGATACATGGAAATTTCGAAGGAAAGGAATTCGTCCAGTCAGTCTTTTCGAAGGCCAAAGCATCTGCGGATAAGCGAGGCATATTGGGTCATAGCTGAATTGAATCATGGTGGATGTCTGTTCCCCACATTGCCGACATGTGTATTTTCTTTTATTTCTTTTTGCGCAATTACCTCTTTTCAGGAATTGCTTCCAGATGTAAATGCCTATTTACAGGCCAATTCATTCAATAAAACTTTCATTTCACTCAAAGAGCTTTTCATTCTTGTTTTTACTTTTACTGTTTTGTTTGTGAAAACGTCCGATATTTTGATAAACATTGCATGCGAAAATGATTGAGCTTTACGAAGCATATTGGAAAACATTGGTAATTTCTTAGGCAAGGGTCGCTGTGATGGTGATCAAAGTAGCTAGTTTGCATATAGGACTTTCTGTTGGTTTTGTTTGCAGGGTAACAGGTTCGTCCTTCCCCAGTAGAGCTATTTTCTATTGCATTGAAAATTTCATCATCCTCAACAGGTTGTTAATCTCCCCAGCCAAGGTATCGAGGATTATCTTCCTTAGCAGAGTATAGAGATTTAATTCCCCAGCTGGAGTTGTGGTTGACTTATTACTCTCTCAGCGAGTAGCCAGAAGTTGTCATTTCTGCATCCCCAGCAAGAGACTGATGGAAAATCTTCTTCACCAAAGATGTTACCTCCCCACAGGGTCTGAGTACCCATTTTCCTCAACTAGTCAGGGAACATTTTTTTTTACCAGCAACGGTATGAATTAGTCCCCTTAGATGGGTAAGCTTGATGTTACCTTCTAGCAAAGTTGACGTCATCATCTACCGTTCCCCAAACAGATTTGCTGGTATTGACTGATATTCCCCAACAGGGTAAAGGTAAGAGCATCTCCCAAGTAGGTTCGAAATTATTGACTTGTCTCCCCAAGCAGAGTTTGGTGGTGATCTTCACAGTGGTTTGTTCAACAGCAGTTGAAATCCCCAGCAGGTCTTAAGTCTAATTGTTATTGGCGTTCTTTCAAATCCCAATAGAAGTCAGTTGGTAATCCCCAGCGAAGGAAATTTCTCTTTGGGTTCCATCTTCAATTTTCGTTTTTATCTATCCCCAACAGAGTGGATATTCTCTCGGAGTCTCCATCTCCAGCAGAGTTTGTGATCAATGTCTTCCTCAGCAGAGTGAAGTCTTTCTCAGCAGGGTCTCTTATTTCAGAGGACAATTTAGTTTGTCATCCCCAGTGGAGCTGCCTTGGTCTTCAGCATTTATTTTGCTGAGATGCCTCTTTTGCATTGCATAAGCATTTTTGCATGGCATCCTCCCAAACGCGTAGCATTTCCATTTCATATGGAGCATTACGCCATAGGAAAATTCAAACATATGCATTCGAAGCATAAGCCAGGTTTGATAGCCTTTACCGGTTTCTTTCCCCAGCAGAAAGTAACATGATTGAGGAGATGCTGTTTAACATTACACCGCAACCATTGGATTCGTCCTTCTTGTTGGTCATTCCTACACTCCCCCGCAGAGTTGTTTGTTTAAATTTCTCTTACCCCAGCGGAGTCATCTTTGTAGATCTGTCGATTCTACTAATCTCTGAAAGTCCATTTTCGGTCGGTCTTTCTTTTCGAGTTCGCTTTCGGCCGTACTCGTTCTTTCTGTTCAAGTTCGCTTTCGGTCGTACTCGTTCTTTCTTTTCGAGTCCGCTTTCAGTCGTGCTCGTTTGTTGTTGAAAGTCCGTTTTTGGCCGGTCTTTCTTTTCGAGTTCGTCTTTGGCCGTTCTCTCACTCTTTGTTATTTCATTATCCCCAGTAGAAGTATCCCATGTGGTTTGTCTTCTCTTTGAAATTCCGCTTTCGGTCGGTCTTTCTTTTCGAGTTCGCTTTCGGTCGTACTCGTTTGCTATTTGAAATTCCGTCTTCGGCCGGTCTTTCTTTTCGAGTCCGCTTTCGGTCGTACTCGTTTGCCTTTGTATCCCCACTGAGTCCGCTTTCAGTCGTACTCGTATGTTGTTGAAATTCCGCTTTCGGTCGGTCTTTCTTTTCGAGTCTGCTTTCGGTCGTACTCGTTTGTTCTCATATCTCCAGTGAGTCCGCTTTCGGTCGTATTTATTTTTGTTGTTGAAAGAGCGGTCTCGGTCGGCCTTTCTTTTCGAGTCTGCTTTCGGTCGTACTCGTGTATTCTACAGTGAGTCCACTTTCGGTCGTACTCGTCTGCTGTTTGAAAGACCGCTTTCGGTCGGTCTTTCATTTCGAGTCCGCTTTCGATCGTACTCGTTTGATTTCGCATCTTCACTGAGTCCGCTTTCGGTCGTACTCGTTTTGGTTGTCGAAAGAGCGCTTTTGGTCGGTCTTTCTTTTCGAGTCCGCTTTCGGTCGTACTCATATGTTCTTATATCCCCAGTGGGTCCGCCCTCGGTCGGTCTTTTATCACGAGTTTGCTTTTGGTCGTACTCGATTTTTGTTGATCCCCAAAGGTTGCAAATTTCCAAGTTATTTTGGTACTCAATCTCCATGTATCCTGATCATCTGGAAGCCTTCGCTTCCATATCCTCGGATCCAAGAAGTTTGAATAGAGGCAGCTGTAACACCTCAAAATTTGCCCTCTTACTTTTAGCATTAACTGGCTTATGTTTCATTTCATTCTTGCATTATCATCTTTGCATATCATTGGCTCTTAGCATGGGATCAAGGTAGTTGGTATAACTCAGGTGAAGAAGATGTTCTCAGGGTTTCAAGCAACAAGTTCATGTGTATTGTCCAAGGGGCTAAGGGGAGAGAAAATTCTTGATACCATCAATTCTTGAGCCACAAGGGAGCCTTAAGCCTCAAGGTGTCTTAATTGGTCCATCATCTCATCATAAGATCAAGATTGGCAAGAGAATTCAAAGGAATCACATTCTCCTAACCTGATTTCTTAAATTAGGGTTTTGGAGATTCTGAGATCTAACCCTCAAATGAGCAAGCTCTTTGATTGTTTATCATCTCCAAATGGCACATATCATCATTGGTGGACAGGACACACATCATACTCAGAGGAATTTGAATTTGAAGGATGTGATATTTCCACCTAACCAGAGGGTACCAAAATTAGGGTTTGCTATAGAATCAGTTTATTTCTGATTTTTTGGACAAGACTTGATCTCATGGTATTCCTTATGTCCTTAAGTGTCTAGGGATGGAAAATTGTTCATTAATTTAGTTCAGAAGGGTTTAATTGATCAGAAGATTAAAAATCGGGAGAATTGGGAATAAAGTCAACTGTGCAGTGAAAAGTCAACTCCTGACCTTTTGAGGTCAACATCATGGTTTTCAAGTCAAATATGGTCTTTGTATGAGATTTGATCAAGAATGTTCAAGGATTCATGAAAAATCAAGAAAGTTGAAAAGTTGCCATTTTTGGAAGGAACTAGGTTTTAGAAACTTTCTATTTTGGGAAATTTCTAAGCTTGGATCAGTCATCTTCATGGCCATTTTTCACCTTGATGCAAGCTCCATTTGGAAATCTTTCTCACGTGAAAGTTGTAGAGCTTGTTCCAAGCTTTCCAACCATGTAAAGTTTGCCTCATTTGGATTATTTTTGAGAGAGTTATGGTGTCCCAAAGTTGGAATCTTCAAGTTGTGAAACTCAAAGACTTAGAATTTTTTCTAAGTCATTTTGGGACAGTTTTATGCATCAATGTTCATGCTCAATTTTAATCAACTTCCAAGTTTTGAATTGAGAGAACTCTAACATAAAAGTTGTGGAGGGCAGTCCCCTCATTCCAAAGAGCACAAGCATGCCTTGAATGGAGAAATATTAAGCAAGTTATGATCACTTGAAATCCAAAGTTTAATGTTCATGGTGAGTTCGAAATCGTGAAATATTCTCCAAGTGTTTTGGACAGTTTCATGGACAACTTTTCCAAGCCATTTTCCACATACTTCCAAGCACCATTTTAACATACCTTGGACATCAAAATTATTCCTTGTCACATAAGCTTTCCAAAGTGTATTCATTTGCACAAATTGGTTTGAAATCCATGAAGTTATGTAGCTCCAAAAGTGGCTAAATGAATTTGTTTTTAGGACAAGTCAAAGCATGTCATGGGCATACATTTTGGTACAGCATGAGCACATTTCTTGCAGCATGGTATACTTCACGTATGATCTCATTATCCTTGCCAAAACCTTTGCCTAAAATGCCCAAACAAAGTCACATATCCCATGCACACAATATTCCATTTTTGCCATAACTAAAAAAAAGGGAAAGTTGGACAATTCTTCACTCATTCTCACGTGCCACATCTCTCATGACCCTCATTCTTACTCATCAGACCACTCCAAATGCAAACCACCACATACAACAAACCGTACCACCCTCATTCTTTTCCATTCTAACAAAAATTTCAAAACAAAAAAAAAACAAACTTCTCAGGCCCATTTAACCTCTCATAACCCATCATATATAAGTCCCTCAAACCCTAGAATAAAGAAAAAAGAGCAGCAGTTGGTAAGTTCAGAAAAAAAATTTACACGCATCCTCTCTTTTCTCTCCCATTCGGATTTGGAATTTTCGGACATTTCTCTCCATTCCACTACTTGATTCTCATTCTCTGAAACTTAAAAGAGGATTCGAACCAATTTTCTGAAGCTCTTGCAAGAAGTTAAAGGAGCAACGGACTCTCTCCGTTAGGTAAATTTCCTCCGTTTGGATCTCTCATGATAAACGCATATTGAACTTATTTCTGGTGCATCTGAAGTCCTCTTGTAGTAGAGGCAATGTTTGAATGGTTGTTGTTTTAGTTTGCTCCGATTCAAGTTTGTGTGTTGAACTTTCGAGTTCGTTTTTCGTGGCTGTTAAGTGACTTTAAATGATTTTGGATGGTAGATTTGAGCTCTACCTGGAACCCTGTGCAAAATGGTATCCTGCTTGTTTTGATTTGAGTTGGTGAATTCTTGTGTATGTTTTCTTTAAGCTTACTTTTCATGGTCTTAGAGGTTTCTTTATTAAAAATTATGTTGATATTTGCATTCTACGCGAAAAACTGAGGGGGAGGAGTGATCTGTACGAGATTCCGGCCGCGCCAGCCGCCGCCGGCGGTGGCCGGCCGGACTGCGTTTTTATTTCCGGCGGTGGAGGGGCTGCAGGCTACTGTTCACGTTGTGTGTGCATGACTATGAAGAAGATGATGCGTTGGCATCATGTGGTTGGATGGTTTATTCTTTTTGTCTTTTTCCCACTTAAGTTAACATGACCAATTGATTTTAGTTCTACATGTTTTTGTTACTTTTCTTTTACTTTTATTTTAATCTAAAAAAATTTCTGAACACATGTAGTAGCATCTCCATGGGCCCTGCGCAAGCTTTTCATTTCCGTACCCTGTAACACCCCATTTTCTACCCAACATTTATATTAAAATCAGAGTGCTAAAATTTTCAAACATAAAACAAATGAGATGTCACATTTTCAACTTAAACCACAAAATCTGGATTTCATTTAGTAATTGATACATAGCATTCAGAATACAACTTATAATTCATTCGCAACTTTATTTAGTCATTACAACTTTTTAAACCATGATTGTTCAACCATTATCGTAATGGCAACAACATAGAAATAATTTCCACAACATGAAATAACAACTATTCATCAACTTATAATAACAACAACATAAACTCAACATCCCCTCGAGTGCTACGTATCAGAGCATCACACCAACCCGAACTAATAGCCACTAAAGACTTCATAATAATCACTTCAACTTCCACAGCTATCCTTGAGTACCTGCCCATTTCCCATGGTAGGGGAAATATCAGCAGAAGGGGTGAGATATCGAATAATATAAACAAAAGTATGATAATTAATATACTAGATTAGAATCATATAAATTTCACCGCTTCGTACAACTATCATACGACAACTATTAATAAACAACTTAATAGCAACCATAACTTATAACAACTCAAATCAGCACAACATGTTAATAGCAACAAATATTAAACCAACTAACAACATAATAACCAACACCAACTTAATCACAAAAGCAACTTATAACAACATCACTTATAACAATAACAACTTATAGCACCACAGCAACAACTTCTAACTTCAGCAACAACAACAACAACGACAACAACGTCTTAAACATACAAACCGAATGTGATTCAAACTATGCAAATGCATGTGATACCATTTGGAGTAAACTCCCAACTTAAACATATGCCAGGTTATCGAGGCATTTTCAACTTAATCGGATGCCATCAAGGCCAACTTAAACAGGTGCCATCAAGGCCTAACTTAATCAATGCAAATGTATGCATGCAACAATAACCACAGCGTCACAACAACAACAACGCAATAACAACAACGAGAACAACAACTTAAACATGCACCACTTGCATCAACTTAATCCAACATTGGTCGTTCGACCTACAACTTAATCAACAACATATTCAACATCACATCACCAACATCACCACATCAACAACG
Organism: Lathyrus tuberosus; assembly: GCA_022829125.1. Classification (NCBI taxonomy): domain Eukaryota; kingdom Viridiplantae; phylum Streptophyta; class Magnoliopsida; order Fabales; family Fabaceae; genus Lathyrus; species Lathyrus tuberosus. The sequence goes on from JALAZF010000305.1 coordinate 607,177, forward strand.
TATTCAACATAAACATAAAACATTGGTCATAAGACCTACAACTTAACAGTGCCCATAAACCGGGACAATTCAACCTATTCAACTGTACCTGCAAATCAACTTAATCGACATAATTACCACAAAACAAACCAACCAAGAATACCTACTAATTTATATTAGTTATCCCGCCAATTTTCATTAAATTCTGGACAACTAATTTTCCGCTTAATTTGGCTAATCGGGACTGTTTTATAAATATTGTACTGCTACTTAAATGGTCTACTATTAAAGACACGTACCAATTCTTTAAATAAAAATATTCTATTACCTACTAAAAGCAACCAAAATAAGGTGGTTAGTACATGTATATTATTAATTATGATACTACTATTAAATCACTTAGTGGATTTTGTAGAGAAACCATAATATAAAACTAATATAATGTTTATCCAACTGTACCTGCAAATCAACTTAATCGACATAATTACCACAAAATAATCCAAACACAATTATCTACTTGCATACACGAACTACCCCTTAAATTTTGGTTCGATTCCGAGCAACTAAATATACCGCTTAATTCTACCGGGCGACTAAAATTCCTACTGTTTTCAACTTCCAGCATCTTTTCAACAAAATAAATCAACCACAATGCCTACTAATTATTACGAACTACCTCGATAATTTTCGTTAAATTCCGGACAACTAATTTTTCCGCTTAATTTTGCTTATTCGACTGAATCGGTACTGTTTTACACTCTGCTATTTTATTTGCTATTCTGATGCTAAAACCAGTCTGCCATATTCATATATATACTCTGCTACTAAATTATAACAAGCTATTTTATAATACTACTAAATAATTCTACTAGTCTATTATCCAAATATACAGTATGCTTTCAAAAGACTAACACTTAATTATATATCAATTATGCTATTTTGACATCTATGCGCGACACCTACACCATATCTTGATCCTGTTCTTAATTTTTTTATCATTAAACCATCTCTCCTCTTTCCACATCATAATATAAAGTAAACATATTTACTTGTATTAATAAATGGTGTCTATTATATAGGTGTCGTTTTCTCTTCTTTTTTTCTTTATTTTAAAAGACTAGTCTACCTATTTAATATATATAGTAAACTAGAGGCACCACCTAATTCACTCACCCATTACACATACACCCACGTGGAAGTGAAGGGAACAAAGGTGGGAAATACTAAGAAATAAGGGCGTCCGCCCCATAATATATATCTATTTTATTTGTTTATTTTCTAGCTTATCACTTAACAAAATATACTACTATTTATAGGATATTGATAATTACTGCTACTTACCTGCACAGGCCAACACAGTCTGGTTTTTATAGAGATTCATTATCGAACAACTTAATTATTTATTCCTACTCACAATCAACATGGTAATAGAAATCAACACCACAACTACTTAATTCCAGAATTAGCAACACAACACCAATCGACAGCAACATACACAAGATTCATTCAGTGCAATTTCAACACATACGATAGAAATTATATAACCCCAATCCTACATATCAACTATCATACTCCCGGTTATAAAATTCGAATCCCACCCTTACCTGGATTTAACGGTAGTTCGAATTTCCCGATCAAATTCCTTATTTCCGGTCGAACTCCGATTCGGCTTTCCGGTCTGCAATTTCCTCTTCCGGCGGCTTAATCCACAAACCCTTGGTTTCTCCTCTTTCTCCCACGTACAACAACTTTTCTCTCTTCACAAACCCTTGTGTTTTTTTTTCTTATTTTCTCTTTGTTCCAAATATTAATAATAATAATAATACTATTATTTGATTTAATGGGCCAACTAATCCACACCTCCACATTGCTACATACCACACCACAACTAACCCAAATAAATAATAATATTATTACTAATATTACTCCTTCAGCATAATCAACCTATTAATTTTTCGATTAACCGACTATTAATCCGACTTTAACTTAATAATTCTGATCGACATATCAATCCAATTAGCCTCTTAAAATAATACCGATAACACCCAATTACTCGATTAATTCTCAAACTTCGTCTAAATCCAATAATAAAATCCTTCGATAATTTAATTAACTGATTAATTAAATTCGGGGCGTTACAACTCTCCCCCACTTAGGACATTTTCGTCCTCGAAAATCTATCTGACACAACCAGCCTTAACACAACATTCGTATTTTAATCTTTCGATTTAACAACAACCCAATCACGGTTTAAACCCAATACATATACTCCGATACTTCAATTACTCTTGCAACATAACCGTTACTATTCGCCAACCATTCTAGCAATATCTTGAAACGATCACCTTACAACATAGTAACACCCTTCACTTGCCTGTACTGGACTATACAACATCGCATCATTACCGCAGCAACATAATCAACACCAAAACACACATACGATTCTTATCTCCATACTCAGGTGCACTTCATTAACGAAGCACCAACAACTCCATTCGTCTCGCCGTATTACTCTTATCATAACATTAATATAGCCAACTTGATCAACATCCTCATGCTATAAAGTATTACTCATCATCTACGGTAACCAACAACAATATTACCGCAACAACAACCAAATTATTATAAGGCCAACTTAATAACATAATTTGACTAATAGCCACACAAATCATCATCAACCAACAACTTACAAGAACATCCTATTACAATCAGCGTTATTCACAAGAAAACACAACACTCTGGCACATCACGCTTCAGCTGCGCAACTCTGATCCTCCATCTTAATTCACCGTCCTTATTAGAGTTTCTATCAACTTATATGGTTCACAAGCTTCACCCAAGTTTCAGACTTTCTTTAGCATCCATCACCTTGAGCACCATTAAGATAGCAAGATAAGTCTATAACATCCAACACGATTCCGTCTACTAATAACAAGAGATTAAGGGTGATCAAGTCCTCAATTTGTCAATAGATATCCGACCATCATAATGGAGTATAACCATCATTGCTAACTGCAATAGTGTCATTTTCCAACTTGTACTTAATCCACTAAAAGCCCCATAATTCCACCATTTCCAAAAATCATCTAAACATGCCAACATCTACGTATTGTAGTTACATACTAATACACCATCACCAACACTTCCTATTCTTGGAATTATACTCTTCGCATTTCCAAGCATTCCAATAATTCCAACAGCTTCTACAACTCATATAATTACTCACTAATATTCCACAACAATCCGTCACTTACTCAGTGTTCCCTCGTCAGCATCTTACACAAAGCCACTTAAACAACAACTTTATAGTCCATCAACAACGCCGAATCTAACAACTTTCTAAATTCCTTCTTATAACAATCATCCTTGTTACTTAATAGCTACCTCCAGAAACATCAGGAATTTGTACCATACTTGCAGGTCAACAACTGCCACACTGCTCCTCATCCTTCAAGGAGTGAACATCAACTATTTCTGAACATTCTCTTCCTACAGACGCTCCAACTTGTTAAACAACCAAACCTTGAATCCATGTCAACAAGCTCCAACAATACTTGCACTGTCTCCTCAAGCGGTACATTGTATCAACAACTTACGACCGATACATGACCGAGAAGCACGGCTTCTCCCCCACTTAGCTTCAAACCAACTCCTGCAACAAACAACTAGAAAACAACAAGTACCGACAGTGTTGTACACACTTGTCGCATATTGAGGGATAAACAACAATCAGACAACTCTGGCCGGACTGACCGACCTGTTCTGATACCACTATGTAACACCCCATTTTCTACCCAACATTTATATTAAAATCAGAGTGCTAAAATTTTCAAACATAAAACAAATGAGATGTCACATTTTCAACTTAAACCACAAAATCTGGATTTCATTTAGCAATTGATACATAGCATTCGGAATACAACTTATAATTCATTCGCAACTTTATTCAGTCATTACAACTTTTTAAACCATGATTGTTCAACCATTATCGTAATGGCAACAACTTAGAAATAATTTCCACAACATGAAATAACAACTATTCATGAACTTATAATAACAACAACATAAACTCAACATCCCCCCGAGTGCTACGTATCAGAGCATGACACCAACCCGAACTAATAGCCACTAAAGACTTCATAATAATCACTTCAACTTCCACAGCTATCCTTGAGTACCTGCCCATTTCCCATGGTAGGGGAAATATCAGCAGAAGGGGTGAGATATCGAATAATATAAACAAAAGTATGATAATTAATATACTAGATTAGAATCATATAAATTTCACCGCTTCGTACAACTATCATACGACAACTATTAATAAACAACTTAATAGCAACCATAACTTATAACCAACAGCAACTCAAATCAGCACAACCTGTTAACAGCAACTAATATTAAACCAACTAACAACATAATAACCAACACCAACTTAATCACAAAAGCAACTTATAACAACATCACTTATAACAATAACAACTTATAGCACCACAGCAACAACTTATAACTTCAGCAACAACAACAACAACGACAACAACGACTTAAACATACAAACCGAATGTGACTCAAACTATGCAAATGCATGTGGTACCATTTGGAGTAAACTCCCAACTTAAACATATGCCAGGTTATCGAGGCATTTTCAACTTAATCGGATGCCATTAAGGCCAACTTAAACAGGTGCCATCAAGGTCAACTTAATCAATGCAAATGTATGCATTCAACAATAACCACAACGTCACAACAACAACAACGCAATAACAACAACGAGAACAACAACTTAAACATGCACCACTTGCATCAACTTAATCCAACATTGGTCGTTCGACCTACAACTTAATCAACAACATATTCAACATCACATCACCAACATCACCACATCAACAACGTATTCAACATCAACATAAAACATTGGTCATAAGACCTACAACTTAACAGTGCCCATAAACCGGGACAATTCAACCTATTCAACTGTACCTGCAAATCAACTTAATCGACATAATTACCACAAAACAAACCAACCAAGAATACCTACTAATTTATATTAGTTATCCCGAGCAATTTTCATTAAATTCCGGACAACTAATTTTCCGCTTAATTTGGCTAATTGGGACTGTTTTATAAATATTGTACTGCTACTTAAATGGTCTACTATTAAAGACACGTACCAATTCTTTAAATAAAAATATTCCATTACCTACTAAAAGCAACCAAAATAAGGTGGTTAGTACATGTATATTATTAATTATGATACTACTATTAAATCACTTAGTGGATTTTGTAGAGAAACCATAATATAAAACTAATATAATGTTTATCCAGTTGTACCTGCAAATCAACTTAATCGACATAATTACCACAAAATAATCCAACCACAATTATCTACTTGCATACACGAACTACCCCGTAAATTTTGGTTCGATTCCGAGCAACTAAATATACCGCTTAATTCTACTGGGCGACTAAAATTCCTACTGTTTTCAACTTCCAGCATCTTTTCAACAAAATAAATCAACCACAATGCCTAATAATTATTACGAACTACCTCGATAATTTTCGTTAAATTTCGGACAATTAATATTTCCGCTTAATTTTGCTTATTCGACTGAATCGGTATTGTTTTACACTCTGCTATTTTATTTGCTATTCTGATGCTAAAACCAGTCTGCCATATTCATATATATACTCTGCTACTAAATTATAACAAGCTATTTTATAATACTACTAAATAATTCTACTAGTCTATTATCTAAATATACAATATGCTTTCAAAAGACTAACACTTAATTATATATCAATTATGCTATTTTGACATCTATGCGCGACACCTACACCATATCTTGATACTGTTCTTAATTTTTTTATCATTAAACTATCTCTCCTCTTTCCACATCATAATATAAAGTAAACATATTTACTTGTATTAATAAATGGTGTCTATTATATAGGTGTTGTTTTCTCTTTTTTTTTTCTTTATTTCAAAAGACTAGTCTACCTATTTAATATATATAGTAAACTAGAGGCACCACCTAATTCACTCACCCATTACACATACACCCACGTGGAAGTGAAGGGAACAAAGGTGGGAAAGACTAAGAAATAAGGGTGTCCGCCCCATAATATATATCTATTTTATTTGTTTATTTTCTAGCTTATCACTTAACAAAATCTACTACTATTTATAGGATATTGATAATTACTGCTACTTACCTGCACAGGCCAACACAGTCTGGTTTTTATAGAGATTCATTATCAAACAACTTAATTATTTATTCCTACTCACAATCAACATGGTAATAGATATCAACACCACAACTACTTAATTCCAGAATTAGCAACACAACACCAATCGACAGCAACATACACAAGATTCATTCAGTGCAATTTCAACACATACGATAGAAATTATATAACCCCAATCCTACATATCAACTATCATACTCCCGGTTATAAAATTTGAATCCCACCCTTACCTGGATTTAACGGTAGTTCAAATTTCCCGATCGAATTGCTTATTTCCGGTCGAACTCCGATTCTTATTTCCGGTCTGCAATTTCCTCTTCCGGCAGCTTAATCCACAAACCCTTGGTTTCTCCTCTTTCTCCCACGTACAGTAACTTTTCTCTCTTCACAAACCCTTGTGTTTTTTTTCTTCTTATTTTCTCTTTGTTCCAAATATTAATAATAATAATAATACTATTATTTGATTTAATGGGCCAACTAATCCACACCTCCACATTGCTACATACCACACCACAACTAACCCAAATAAATAATAATATTATTACTAATATTACTCCTTCAGCATAATCAACCTATTAATTTTTCGATTAACCGACTATTAATCCGACTTTTACTTAATAATTCCGATCGACATATCAATCCAATTAGCCTCTTAAAATAATACCGATAACACCCAATTACTCGATTAATTCTCAAACTTCGTCTAAATCCAATAATAAAATCCTTCGATAATTTAATTAACTAATTAATTAAATTTGGGGCGTTACACACCCCCTGGCCAGGCCCAAATGCGTGGTGGTTTTGTTCCTTCATTGCTAATACACCCCTTTTTTTTAACACTTATCTTTTTTTTCCTTTTTTTTTCGTTTTTATTTTAATTATTAAAAATAATTAATTTTATTAAAAAATTTCCAAAAAAATGATGTCTGTAATTTAACGTCTTATTTAATTTTTCATGAATTTTATTTTTATTTTCCTTTTATTTTCATAATTAATTATGATTTTCTTTTCCAAAGTATCTTCCATGCTTATTCATGTGATTCATGCTTATGTTTTGTGATTTTGCTCATCCTTCTGAAGCTGATTTTTTTTGTCATTCTTAGTACTTGATATGAGATTTTTTTTATGCTGGTTTGATGATGGTTTGAGTTACTTTTAGTGACTTGTCATTCAACTTTTATGGATCCTCGATCTTTGTTCGGTTATGTGCATATCTTGACTTGTGAAGCACTTTTAAACATGCTATTGAGCTAGTTCTATTCCAATATTTTTGTAATTGTTAATTGGATGTTTAAAATTGCCTTTGATTACTTTTTGGGAATTTATTGAACCACTTTGCTATTCTTAGTTGATTTTTACTTGTGGTTTGAATTTGGTTGAGGCATGCTTAGACACTTGACCTAGTTTGAGTGCATTTGTTTACTTCTGATTGATTGATGCTTGAAATGATTATATGGTGTGATCCTATTCTATTTGAGCTTGTTTATGGCTTTAGAGTCATCCTCATTGATCCATTTTCCTATATGATTTTGATTTTCTAAGTTGATGTTGTTTTGACTTGAATTCAATGTCATGTTTGACTTAATCTTGTGAAATGTTTCCTTGTTTGATACAACCAATGCATGAGGCCTTTTATTTGACTTGAATGACATGTTAGAGGTTCTGACACTTTTGGTTTAAGTTGCTTTATGTGACATGTTCTCACTCTTTGCTTCACATGTCCTTTGGTTTGCTTGCATGATTGATAAGTGGATGTTTTGATTAACTTTGATGCATGTTTTGAATGTGTTGCTTAATGATTCATCTTGTGTGACTTGAGTTTAATCTTGGTATGTTGTCGATGCATATGCTACTGCCCTCTTGATTTCATTACTTGGTTTTCACTTCATATGTTCATTATGATTTGATTTGTATGATGCATATCATTATCAATTGTTTTGTTGCTTCTTTGGCTCATAATGCATCATGATGTGAAATACTTTTGTATGCTTGAATTGATTGATCACGAGATATCTTAAGTGCTATCTTGGTTCCATCTTCATCTTACTTTATCTATTTCATTTTGGTGTGAGGTTCATTGATGCTTAATTGTACTTCTTATGCAAGTTTACTTGCATCCTTTCTTGTGTGCTTTCACTTGTATACTTGAGATGTTCTTGTATGACCTTTGAAGTATGTTTAATGATGTGTTTTGGATATGATGATTATGATGTGCTTGCTACCCCATCTTCTTTCTCATCTTATACCTCCCTTTCTTCTTCATCTCTTTCACTCTCTCTCTTCCCTTGAGTCTCAAGACTTGTTTAAGTCTTGGATTCACTCCCTTAGAGCTACCTAGTCCAACTTAATTTCTGATTAAGCTTGGAGTAGGATTAGCATTGGGATTCCCTTTGCATGCAAACTTAGGTAAATGTTTCCCTTTTCAAACTCAACCATAGGGCCACATTTGCATGACAACATTAGGAACATTTAGTTTCCCCTTAGTGTTTTCTTTTCCTTTGAGTCTTCTCTTCTAATCTCATAACAATCCTAAAACACTTAATAAAGGATTGACGTGTATTGCGCATGTGCCTTACATATGGGAAGTGAAGTATGGGGGGTCTCCCTTCATTCTTCTAGGGTACTTAGTGTACGTCCTGTTGGGGACGATGCGCGAAGTATTCGTTCCTATGTTACAGACTTGGGGTGCAATGCAAGTTATGAACTAACTTCAAACCACTTCTGTCTTAAAAAACACAAAAACAAATTCAAACCTTTTCATCCTTCGGGATTCTTCAGTTTCAAAACATTTTCAGAAAAGAGCACGTTACCTTCCGTCTAAGTCACAAACAGGCATCGACCCGAACTGTCGGACGCGAATCTAACATCGCTCATAAAAAACACTAACCGACCTCGTTAGGTCGAACTACGACTACTCTGATTTCATCTTTCTCGTCCGATTGAGGATACGTAGGCACAAGATGGCGATGTTTTGGCGAGCAACCTTCCCCCTTAGTTCGTGTCCGAACTACGTTGACTCTGATTTTCCTGTTCCCGAGGGAATACGTAGGCCTAGGACGTCCTATCGAGTCACTTCTTTTTCTTTTCTTCTTCGTTTCTCCGTTCTTTCCGTTCTCGTTCCTTCTCCGGTCTGGTAGCAATGGAGCTTCAGACGACGACACCCTTTGATCGAGACAGCAAGCGTGGATCCCATCAAGTACGATGGATGTGTGGGGTGCTAACACCTTCCCTTCGCGTAACCGACTCCCTTACCCGTTTCTCTTGGTCACGAGACCATGTTCTTTCCCTTCCCTCAGGCTTACGCAGTGTTTCCTTCGCGTTTGTACCATGGATGCAAATCCTTGGGAGCGACAATCTCCAACAGAGAAGTTTGCACACCTCTACAGTTCCGACAAATGGTTCTCCCCAGCAAGTTTTACATCAAATCTTTTTCAGTCAAATGGCGTCTCCCCAGTAAAACTCGGCGGGAAGTTTGATGAAGACCACTACAAATAGCGTTCTTTGTTAACAAAGAAACTCGACAAGAAGAAACTGAGACCAGCTCTGTGGCTAAAGACCAGGATCGAGGGGAAGTTTATTTCAAGAAGAAATTGAGACCAGTTCCATGGCTAAAGACTAGGATTGAGGGGAAGTTTATTTCAAGAAGAAACTGAGACTAGTTCCGTGGCTAAAGACCAGGATCGGGGGGAAGTTTATTTCAAAAGAAAATGGGACCAGTTTCGTGGCTAAAGACCAAAATTGAGGGGAAGTTTATTTCAAAAGAAACTGAGACCAGATACGTGGCTGAAGACCAGGATCGAGGGGAAGTTTATTTTCAAAAGAAAACTAAAACCAATTCCATGGCTAAAAACTAGGATTGAGGGGAAGTTTTACCCTTTTCTAAGTAACATTGCTTAGCAAAAGAAGATGGATGAGCAAACTGCTATTCATAACCACATTCAAAATTTTGGGTATTCCGATATTTAATTCTCTTGTACCCTGAATGTTCGAATATCTTCGCCATTCATACCTTTGGATCCAAGAAGATTAAATAGGCGCATCTGTCATACCCCAAATTTTGACCACAAGATTTCCCATCATTGTGCAAATCATCACCATAATATGGATGTACCTTCATGCCTCATCAATCTCTTCAAGAATTGTTGAGCATTCACTGCAATCAAGAATTAGGGTTTTGAGCACTCTCAGAGCACTTAGACAAAGAATCAATCAAGAAATGACATGATCTTCAACTTGTCTAACCTCTCAAACACCCATAAAGGGTCAAGAGGTCTCCCACATCAAGAATCAAGCACAAGGTTGCAACATTCCAAGTGGATCAAGCCTCAAGATTGCCAATGTCACCAAATTAGGGTTTTGGTAGACCAAGTCATCTAGATGAAAATTTTCCTCTGGGTCTGAGCCAATACTTCAAAACATGACCCAAAATTATCAAAGGGACCTCATAGACCTAATCATAAAGTCAAATTAACCTCAGGGGAAGCATTCATCAAAAATTAGGAATTAGGGTTTCTTGACCTAATTCACCCCTAAGTTGAATTTTGAGGCAAGACATAAACCAAGACCTCAAGACATGATTTGAGGGCCTCAAATACAACACATTGATCCATTTACAACAATGGATTGATCCAAGAATCTTGATTCACAAGTTTCAATTTCATCTGGACCACAATTAGGGTTTTGAAGAAAGAGTCAATTGTATCTTTGACTTTGGACCATGACATGTTCCCAAACCTTGGGACATCAATAAAGACACCCTAAAAAACCTATGGAATCCATCCATTAGGCTTGAATTAGGTCAAGAACTTGATTGCATAGAGGATCGCACAGTTTGGAATTCATCTGACAAAAAGTCAACTATGCCCAAAATCAAGTTTGACTTTTTGAAATTTTTCACAAATGTGGCTCCCCTAAGTCAAAAACAATGTTAATGTATGGTTTTGATCATCATTCATCAAGAAAAATCAAGAAAAGTGAGGTTTCTTGCAAAAGGGGCAACCATAGGAAACTTAAATTTTTCTAAGTTATGGAACAAAATGGATTTGGTACCAACTTTAGAAGGTCATAACTCCCAAACCCTAAGGCCTTTTTCTTCCATCCAAAGCTCAAATGAAGGTTCACATGACATACTTCAAAAGTGTCAACTATAAAAGATTCTAAATCCTCATGGATTTTGAGTTATGGATTGATCAAAATCACAAAAAAATGAAAATGACCACTTTTTCCAACACTTAGTGAAATTTTCAAGTCAGAATCTGTTTCTTTTTTTACCAACTTTGAGGCCATTTTTCACCTTGATCCAAACTGAACCAGTTCCATTGGTGGACATCAAAGTTAAAGTATGTCATGAGAGCTTTCCAACAAGTACCAGATCATCTCCAAATTTAATTTGAGTAGGGAGTTACAACCCTTGGAACATGGCATCAAAGACTGGTTTCTTCCCAAGACAGATTATAGGTCATTTGCTCGAATTGGCTAATTTATGCAATTACAAGTCTTGTAATCCTTCTAGAAACATTGAAGATCAGATCAAAGCAAAGGATCTATGAGCCACAAGCCTCCCAAGACAAAAGATTATCATGTAGGCATGTGAAATTCAATGTTGCAAATCCAAAACTTTCAAATTTGTCATCAAGCATTCAAGGAGTGCATAGAGCTGGCATGTATCAGTTCATGATCAACCAAATGAGTCAAGATAAACTCAAGCAGCAGAGGACCATAGGCCTGCTGCACTGACCCAAGTCAATGGCTAGAGGAGACTTGAGATTCCTTTTTGCAACCATTGAACAATGAGTTGTACCAGCTGCCATTCATTATTCCTTGCAAAACAAACTTGCTCTACTATAAATAGAGCTCATTTGTGATCAGTTTAAGTACACCAAAGCACCACAACTGATGCTTTCCTCAAAATCAAATTTCAAAAACAAGATTTTGCTTATTCTTGAAGTCACTATCGAGTTTTCAAATTGAGAGCAAATCTATCAAAACCAATCATGCTAACACCTCACATATATCATATATGACTAATCCATGACCTGAAAACTCATCTGGAACATCGGAATCACAAAGTCACCATTCATTTTCTCAAGCTTTTTGGCAAGGTTGCAGTTGAGGTACCACAAGGTGATCCAAGCATCTTCAATCAAAGCCAGTCGTCTCAGCACACTTTATATGGTATTGTGAAGTTGTCCAAGTCCTTACAAGACATATGTATCATCTCCATCATCAAGCTCGATCACCAGCTGCAAGAGGTAAGCTTGGAGCCTTCAAACTCCATATTACATGCATCATAAATGTGTTTTTGAGTTACCATATTGTTTCTGCATTTATATAGAGTGATAACCCTCAATCAATTGCTATGTATGATTCGTGTTTAGGATTTCATAGTGTTCTTGCAAAAATTAGGGTTCTTGAGTTCATCTTCTGATTTCTCACTCCACACTTAATATAAATGCAATTAATTTATATGGTTGTGATCCTTGATCAAAAACGAACAAGTTTCATGTTTACAAAAGTTATTTTCATTGAGTAATCAGAGAGTTAGGGAGGATTTTGCAAATCTGGGGAGGAAGAACACGCGCGACCAAGAACATGAGTTCTTGGCTCCCTTTTTAAAAAAAATTTGAATAATTGAATTTTTGATATTTTATTTAATTGATTCAAAAATTTATTTCGCTTTGAATTATAATGTTTTTGAATTGATTATTTTTTCAAAATTCACAAAAATATTAAAATATTTTATTCTACAAAAATTTCACAAAAATATTATTTATTTTATATATTTGATATTTTTGTAAAGAATTAATTTTTATCTGTTTTTAAACATTTAAAAATATTTCTTCCTCTTGATTTTTCAAATTCAAATGATTTTCAAATCATTCTATGGATAAAGCATAATTTTTCAAACATTAATCCAAGATCACAACTTGTTTTTCACACATGTTTAATAATTTTGATCATTTTAATTGAATTTTATTCAAATTAAAATACATTTTTAAATCAAATTAGGGTTTTGATTATTTTCACCCTCACAAATATTTTTCAAAACACTTTTGGGCCTCTTGGTAGAGTGTAAGTCCCATCCCTTTGTAAATAAACCATTTTTGGGCCTCAGTCATTGTATACGTCCCGATACGTTTTAAAAAAAATCTCGGCACGATCGTCGTTTTCAGAAAAATTTTCATCTAGGCCTCCCCTTTGTGTTGTAAGTCCCATTTTTCTTCTTTTTCAAGCACTTTGGGCCTCTAATAGAGTGTAAGACCCAACCCCTCTGTACATAAACAATTTGGGCCTCAGTCATTATATAAGTTCCGATACAATTTTCAAAATAACGGTGCGATCATTATTTTTCATCTGGGCATCTCCTTGAGCTATAAGCCCTATCTATTGAATAAAAAATAAACATTTGGGCCTCTAATAGAGTGTATGACCCATCCTTCTTGTAAATACAATAGTTTGGGCCTCAGTCATTGTATAAGTCCCTCTGTGGTTTTCAAAATAACGACGTGATCGTCGCCTTTTCAAAAGAATTCATCTGGGCCTCTCCTGGAGTATAAGCCCCAAACTTCCTTTTACAACAACTTTCCTTTTGATTTAGATTCAAATCCTAAGTTTTTATCAAAACTTTCTTCAATTTCTTGAATAACTAACCATACAGCTGCGGTTACAATGTTGGAGCTTGCACGCCTCTAAGTTCTACTATTTCTTATACAATTACATGCTTATATATTTCATATGTAGATGTATGCCTATACTTACTTAGAGTTTTCCCCAGTAGTTAGGTCTAGGTCTAGATCAAACCAGTGGTTACTCTTCTAACACAGTCAAAACTAGTTCCCCATAGGAAATTCCATATACAATCTTGCCTCCTCTTGGGCTTATACAATATGGAATAGAGAAAGGAATTATTCAAGGTGAAACTTTTCTCAAGACTGTCACAACTTAGAAATGTGTGTACAAGAAATTCATTTCCCTATAGAGGATTATTCCCGGTGAAACCTCTTTTGAATTTCTTCAAACCCTAGAAATGTTCACTAAAGAAAGGATTATTCCCGGTGAAACCTTTCTTGAAATTTTCTTAGGCTTGGACCCACAGGCTTCCTAAAAGCATCACCAGCCTCCTCTTGGGCTTTGTACAAGGACCCTCAGGCTTCTTAGAAGTTCTCAGCCTCCTCTTGGGCTTAGTACAAGGACCTAAAGACCTCATACAAGTATAGGACATAACTTAGTCATATCTACTAGTTCAATCCTCCAGAGGGTCAGAATCCCAAAACTTCCGACCATTCTAGGATTGATTCTCATCCCTTGAAATCATAGCCTCCTCTTGGGCATCATACAAAGATTATCCTCCAACTAAGTATCTACCTCTTTATACCAGTAAACTTGGAAAGTCTCATCTCCTCTTGGATCTCAAAGAAACCATCAGGTTTCCTGAGAAAATAGGGAAAACACTGATCATTCCATCAATCTACAACAGAGATTGAAGCCTCCATAATTTTTCCTACCCAAAATTTAAACCTTTACCCTTAATAAAACCTTAACAGGATCAGAGCCTCAAGGCATCTGATATTTCAACTCTTCTTCAATCCTCAGCAAGAGTTGATTCCCTAATTTGGACCTGTCTCTAGATCTCAACAATCCTCGGCAGAAGCCAGCCTCCTCTTAGGCTTCATATAAGAAATTTCCCAACCAGCATTCTCTTAGGCTTTGTATAATGATTTTCCTCAGCAAAGTTAGCCTCAATCTTGGGCTTTGTACAAGACAGATCATATTCTCTAGCTAAGTCAATCAATCCTTTTAGCCTCAATCTTGGGCTTTGTACAAGACAGATAAAACCTCTCCCTAGTGGAGTCAATTCTTTTAGCCTCAATCTTGGGCTTTGTACAAGACAGACAAAACTTTCTCCGGAAGAGACAAATATTTTTAGCCTCAATCTTGGGCTTTGTACAAGACAGTCATAAAACTCCCTAAGCAAAATCAACCTTTTAGCTTCAACCTTGGGCTTTGATCAAGCCACACAAAAATCCCCTCAGAGGAAATCAAGAGTTCTCTCTATAAGAAGACATTTATCTGTACATCACACATCAAAAGAGACAATAAAAAAACTCCATCCCAGATAACTGTTGTAAGTGGCACACTTGTTGATTCAAAAATCCAAGTTGTGGTCCTTCCTTTATCCTGGTTAAAAATCATCTTTCATCTAACTGCTGTAAGTGGAAAGCCACTGGATTATTTACATCCAAGTCAATGTCCCTCTCTTAGCATTAAAGATTCCTAAGGAAAAATGGCATTGCTCTACACTGAGTTAAAGTTTATTCCTTCAAGACATCCCCCTTATAAAGGAAACTATGTCATTGTTGGATTCCGTATACTCCAGTTAAAGTAATTCCCCTTTATAATCAGTTACCCAATAACTGTGATAAACAGGTGAGATATCTCCCTTTAAAGATGATAAATTCTCTCTCAGTCAAACCTTTAGCTTCAATCTTGGGCTTTGAACAAGACACAAATACTCATCCAACTTCAATCTTGGGCTTTGAACAAGACACCAAACATCTATCCTCCCATAGAATAGGAGGAACTACGATTGCTCTGATTTCCCTGTTTTCTTTAACGGGAATACGTAGGCATAAGATTGTGAAATCTTAACGAGCACACAAACCAAAAACTTTAGGTCCAGTACCTCACCAAAAACAACAAAAAACCTGAAAACAACAAAAACATTCGATCAACACTCCCAAAGGAGAATATTTCCCAACCCATAACAGTAAACACTTGAAAGTATTTAAACATGCCAAAGAGAGTCTATGGATAACCATATATACACTGGGTAATAAGCAACTCCCCTTTGTATAACCTGACCCCAGACCCCCAAATCTCTTAGCATTTGTTAAAGAAAACATTTGCGTGTAAGGTTAGTTTTTGATAGCTTCCCTTTCCTTTCCAGCTTCATAGGATAAATAAGAAATCAGAAAGTAGCACCAATTCCAACCAATGTGGTAAGGTGGTCGCGTCACCGACAAAAATCGCACGCTACACGTCTTTTCAGTAAAAACTTCAAGATTAGCATATGTGTTGCATTAGAATTATCATTCTCATAATAAACATTTTCTGATTGCATACATGTGCCTAAACATCAAGGAAACTTACATAAGGAACATCAGCCGAGAAGCTTGATCATGCTAAATGAAATTCCTGAAAAATTCCAAAGGAGATTCATGTCAAGGGGGATGTTGCCAAGAGACTCTGTGGAGCTTGGGCTTTCCCAGTAATTCATGATAAGATCTAGCTTATCTGGGAAAGTCACGTCGAGAAATCTCTCCAAAATTCCAGCCAACCTAGGGCAGTTACGTCGAGATCCGATAAATCTCTCCAAGAGTTTGAAGACACTAGGGCATTTTGAATGCCAGGTTTTCTATAAAATCCTCTTGATACGATTTCTTCCAATAGATCATGCAATCTGGAGAAAGTTGAGAATTAAAGGAACCGTGGTTCACTCCTGGTATTCAGTATGCAGTTGATTAACAGAAACTTGAAGCACAAAGTTGTTCCCAGTATGTGGTCTCTTCCCCACCAAAGTGCCAGAAGGTACTTCTCCCTAGCAAGGTGTTGGAAGTTTTATTCCTCCCCAAGCAGATAATCATCCTCGAGCAGAGAAGGGTTCTTTATGAGGATTTTCTTATCCCCAGAAGTAGAGGAGGATTCCTCATTCCTAGCAGCGTGAGATGATGGAATATTCCCAATCAGTTTGAAGACGGTGAGAAGTTAGAGTGGTCTTTTTCTCCAAGGTCAGATCTAATAATTCCCCACTGGTCAAAGTCCAATGGTTATTAGCATTCTCAGCAGTTCAAAGTCCAATCTTCATTGGCATTCCCCATCAGAGTTTTGCAATTTGATGTGTGGTTCCCCGACAGAGTCTCCAGCGCCAGTGGTTATTAGTGGTACAGTTGGTTATCTTCCCACAAGAGATCGAATATTGGTGATCCCTTCCTCTATGAAGTTTGCTTATTTAGTTCTGTGCATTCCCCGGTGGAGTGTCCTCTCATTCTTGCATATAGTAATCATCATTACATTGCATCTACTAAAACACGTAGCATTTCCGTTTGATATGGAGCATTACACCATAGAAAAATTCAAACATGCATCGAAGCATAAGCCAGATTTGGTACCTTGTACGAAAGGCCAGATCAATCCTCAAGCAAAATAATGATTCCATTCCTTCGAAGAGAGCATTACTCGTTCAAACTCAAACCTCAGAGTTAACGCCTCTTTCCCAACCTCAGAGTTGATGCCTATCTTTTTTATTACCAACTTTAGAGTTGACGTATACCTTTTTGTCTCCAACCTCAGAGTTGATGTCTGCTTTGTTTATCTCTAACCTCAGAGTTGATGTCAGCCTTTTATCCAACCTCACAGTTGATGAACAATCCTTTTATCTCTAACCTTAGAGTTGATGTGTATCTTTTATCCCCAACCTCAGAGTTGACGCCTTTCTTCCCCAACCTTAGAGTTGACGCCTATTTTCTCCAACCTCAAAGTTGATGTCTAACTTTTTACCAACCTCAGAGTTGTGTTTACCTTGTGATCCCCCAACCTCAGAGTTAACGCACAAATTTTATCCCCAACCTTAGAGTTGACGCCTTACCTTCCTCAACCTCGGAGTTGATGTCTATCTTGTATTCCCAACCTCAGAGTTGATGTTGTCCTTTATCTCCAACCTCAGAGTTAACGCCTCTCTTTTCCCAACCTCAGAGTTGATGCCCTTCATTTCTATCCCCGGCCTCAGAGTTGACGTATATCTTTTGTCTCTAGCCTCAAAGTTAACGTATACCATTTTCCCAACCTCAGAGTTGATGTCTGCCTGTCTTATCTCCAACCTCGGAGTTGATTTTCGCCTATCTTTTTCCTCAACCTCAGAGTTGGAGTTTACCTAATTTTTTCCTCAACCTCTGAGTTGATGTCAAGTTTTTTTCAACCTCAGAGTTGATGTCTACCTTCTTCTTAACTTCAAAGTCTATTTTTATCCAAGTTTTTCTCAACCCAAGAGTTGATGTCGACCAATATCTAGTCCCAACCTCAGAGTTGAAGTCTATACTTTTATCCTCAGTCTCAGAATGGATGTTAAGACTATCGTCTCCAACTTCAAAGTTGACGTCATTCTTTTTTCTCAACCCCGAAGTTGATGCCAAATATTTCTTCAACCTCCGAGTTGATGTCGGGTGTCATACCCCAAATTTTGACCCTAGAATTCATCATCATTCTAGGAACTTCTCACATTGCATTTCTATCCCTAATAATGTTCAAGTTGCTTTTTGTGTTTGTTTCCATGAATTAGGGTTTTGCACCAAGATAATCAAGAGGATCTTTACTTGATAATCAACCTACCAAGTGTGCATACACTCAAGAGGCCTCTCTCCATCAAGAATCAACTGCAAATTGGTCTTGTTACAAGTTCTTTAAAGCTCAATTTCATCTGACCCCAAATTAGGGTTTTATCAGGAAAAGTCAATTGTGCCTTTGACTTTTAATCAAAGCATGATTCCAAGCCTTGGGGAATGATTTAAGACACTCAAATACATCCTTGGATTCCATCCATGATGTTTGAAAGGTTCAAGAATGCAAGATCATTGAAGATCACACAGTTGAATTCATCTGATACGCGAGTTTTATCTGACAAAGTCAACTTTTTTACTTTTGGAATTTTTGGTCAAAATTGAAGTTCTTGGGCCAAATTTCATGAAAACATGTTGGATTAATGAGTTTGAGCATGAAAAATCAAGATCTGGAAGGTTTCTTGCAAAAGGGGCAAAGTTAAGAAACTTGAAATTTTTCTAAGTGTGGAGAAAAACCCTAATTTTGTGTCAACTTTGAAAGGTCATAACTTTCAATCTAGACATCCATTTTTTGTGTTCCAAAGATCAAATTGAATCTTAACAACATAATAAAACTTTGTCAATTTGAGTCAATATCCAAAAAGTGCTTAGATTTTGAGTTATGGAGCCATCAAGTTGTGAAAAATCTTTAACACCTAGAAATTTTTCAAAGGCAGTTTTGTTCATCAAAAGTACCAAACTTTGGAGCCAGTTTTCACTATGATCCATTGAGAATCAAGAAATTTATCAAACATGAAAGTCGTAGAGCATGTTTGGGGCTCTTTAAAAAAGTAATGGAACTCCTCCATAGCATTTTTGAGCTAGGAGTTTCGAAGAAAGGAAGTTGGCCATCCATACTTGAAGTTTTGGCCATTTTCATGACAAGTGCAAGTTTCAAAACCAAATCAATTATGCAAAATCCTTGATTACGAGTCTTGAGACTTGTAAATCCATCCATAATCAAAATTTTGTACAAGTATTATAGGCTTTACACATTGAATTGAAGCATTAACCAAGTGATTATGCCATTTTTGAAAGAAAGTTCACAATGCAATTTTGGAAAAGTGACTTTAATCACAAATTCAACTTGTCTTAAGCCTCTCACATGTTGCTTCTGCAGAAACCAATTTCTTTGCACAAAAGCAAAGCCTCTAAACCACTCAACAACTCTAAGAGAGTTGGTACTTTGCATTGGAAAATCAAAATTTCATGAAACCATCCTTGAATTTCAACTAAACCAAGTGAACCAACCATTTGCAATTTTGCAGAACTTAAGCCTCAATCTTTCCCTATAAATAGAAGCTCATTCCAAGCCTCTAAAACACAACAAAATCCTCAGCATTCCTTCTTCAAAAACCTCACAAACCAGCAACTTGCATTTTCTTCCTTTTGTGCCAAGAAACACCAACTTGCACAAACTCATCCAGTTTCATTTCCACGTTACAAACCACCACTCCAACACTTTAAACACACCATAAACCATCCCTTTAAGGTGTCCAAACCTTCATCTTCCTCAGAAACCATCAAAATCAGAAAGTCAACCTTCAAAACCTCATTTTGTTGAATTTTTGCATTTTCAAAGCCAAAACCCTATCCAAACCATTTTCAACACTTCCAACACACCCTATAATTCATCCTTAAGTTGTTCTAAACCTGGTGTTTCAATTATAACTTCATTTGCTTGAAGTTCTCTTTTGGTCACTTTTGATACTTTTGCAAGAAGGAGGCACATTTTGTTCTAGCTGGTTTCCTTTGGTTCCAAGCATTCAAAAGGGTCATTAGAGGTGCATTGAAGGTGTTCTAATCATCCAACCAGTTCTGTAACAACCATTTTGAAAGTTCCAAGTTTTTTCCAAGAGGTAAGTGCACTCAAAACTTGAACTTGTTGAAATATTCAATGCTTTGATATACACTGGTCATGAACATGTTTGATATGATATTTGTGATATGTTTGAACCATTATTTGATACTATTCATGTTTGAATGAAACTGTATCATAGAAGTTGCAAAAATGAGCCATTCTTGATGTTGCTATTGTGTTTTAAAATAGGGACATTTTTAGCCAAAACCAACACCACCACTGAATTCCTCATGAAAAATTAGACAACTTTGGTTTTTGTATCATCTAATTTCATCAAATATTGAAGAAGTTATGATGCTTCTTGCAATTGGTTGGAAACTTGAAGCTCTTGACCAGCCAACCATTGCACCTTGGTCAGTTTTTTAGGTCATGTGTATGCTTATGTTTTAATTTGGGGAGGTGATACAATGGATGTATCACCACCCCGGTGGTTATGACCCATGGGGCTTATTTCCCTTATTTTTGACCTGCAAGCATACTGGCCTAGGTTCAGCACCCATGGGGGTCATTTCCCTTATTTTTTAGCACACCTATTTCTTTCCGTTTTCTTTACAAATTCAAAGCATCATAACTTTTTCATCCTACATCATTTTTGACCCATTCTTTTTGAAAAATGCTCAAGATCGTGTCTAGTTTCTATTTGTGAAAAGAAAATGCCAAAAATATTTATATTTTTTGCACTTGCAAGTGTTTAAAGTGAGTGACTTTTTAGGGTTTCATTAAGGCTTCTTTTGTTTCTTTTGAATGATCCCTTGATTTCTTTTGTACATATTGCCTTGTATGAACAATATACATATTGTATAAACTTTTTATGATCTTGTGAACTTGTACATTATTCTCTCGACCATGGCTGCCAAATTGTTCTCTGCTGCTACATTATTGCGTCGAACCTGATTCACCACATGATCAGCGTTTTGATTTCTGTTTACTAGCACCATCCTTGGTTCCTCCTCTTCAAGTATAGGTATTTGATTTCTAGGAGGCTCCTCCATAGGTGGTTCGACCAACTCTGGATTCACCGGATTCACTTGTTGAGCGTTTTCCCTCATCTCGACTCCTTGATTTTGATGTTGAACATGAGCGGGCATTCCCATGAATTCTGCTATACGCGCCATCTGGGTTGTCATCATTTGATTTGTTCGAGTAGTATTCTGGATCAATGGCTGGAAAATCTCTCCCATCGTCTGAGACAAAATATGTACCATTTGTATATTGCTCTCATCCATTTGTTGCCTCAAATATGCTACAGATTCATTTGTTAAGTTGGGTCCTTGAGCAGAATATCCCAAACCTATGGACTGGCTGTTTCGACCCATGTTAATTCCGGAACCTGACTCCTGTAAAGGGGAAGATATCACATTCTCTAAAAATATTGGGGGTGCAGTACGCAAATTCTGCATCATTGCCGTTGGCATGCCATAGATTGGGTTCCTAGGCAAAGGCTGTAAAAATCCTAGGGGAGGAAGTTGCCTAAACGTCGAAATTCCTCCTGGTGGAGTCTGAGGATTTGTCATTAATGGGCCAATGTACTCTAGGACTGGATGTGTGTAAGACCTCACATATGTCGCCCCTGTTACCCCTGTCGAAGGCATTGGCTCTGTCACCATGGTTGATACTGTTGGCCCTCCTGACGAAGGAACCGGAGTTGGAGCCACGGTACTTCTTGGTAATTCTTGAGGATTGATGGTGTTGTTCTGAGCGCTTGAACTGCTTGGTTAAGTATTCGTCCCAGCAGAACTGGGGTTTGAATTTCCTTGGCCAGATTCCATTTTCCTCGTGTTTTTTCTCTTTGGTCTATATTCGTTTGAATTGGCTACCTTTCCACTTCTCAAGTGCATACAATAAAGTATGCCACAATCTCGACCAATGAAACGAAAAATTTCTAAAAAGGTAGTTATAAAAATTCCTTTTGACAGTTATTTAAAAGTTACAAACTTCCAAATACACGTTTATCCCAATCCCACTGGGCGTGCCAATTTGTTTACCTTGGAAATTGGTAAACAACCGCTGATATTCTACAACAATAAAGTTCTAGAAACTTACAGGATCGATCAGATTGATCCTAGGACATATGCTATAAGTGTATTTAATATGTTTCACAAATGCATAAAGCAAACATTTCGACCATGTTGGCAAACAAAAAAAAAAAAGGACGCTATGAAACGTAAAATAAAAAGTGATAAAAGGCAGGAAAGTGTTTAAGTCGAACAAGAAACTTAGAGAAAACAATGTAAAAGAAAATTCAATGAAAGACTGAAGTTTAAATGGTAAAGAAAATGCATAAAGTCTTGAATACACTGCAGAAATGTAAATGCTTGAAGGTAAAGGCTTTTTAATGTAAAAATTGCAAAGTAAAAACTTTCTAATGTAAAATGCTTAAAAGTAAAAGACTAAATTAAACGACTTCAAAGTAAAGGATCTAAGGTAGAAACTTCAAAGTAAATTGCATTGCAATGAAATATAATGGTGATTACAATCACGTACATTCCCGCCTCACTCTTTTCTCTACACCCTGGATACTTTGAGTGATTATAGAGTTACTTGTACAACACAATTTTTTCACACATTCTAACTCTAGAACTAACTTATTTATAATACTCTAAAATAACCACCATTTGACGGTTTACTCCTAGAACACGCCACTTGGCACTTTGCATGTCTTCAACTTCTGGATATTCGCCACTTGTCCTCTTTTCAAATTCAAATAGTAGAACTTCCCTCCAATAATTAACTGTAACTGCAGTGCATTATCCAGTCGAATGGATTCCCTGGACTTGGCAATATTTGAAGTCTCAAGACCTCTTCCTTCGACTCAGGCTTTCACCAAGTGTGGTCGAAGCATTCTTTCTTTCAGCCTATTATTTTTAAAGAATAACATCGACTTGGCCAAGTATAACTTCTTTAAAGCCCAATTTATTTAAAAACAAGTAGCGTCGAATTAGGAGCCAACAAATTGCCCCCCAAAAATGTCCATTCGCTAGTGTTGGTAGGAAGGTCATTTTTTGATAAAACAATCTTCGATGCCTGCTTATTCGACTATGAAAAAACATGGTCATAACTGATTAACCCACGATATAGAAACTATTCAGTTTATTTCAACCCCGCTTATGACGTCATGTCATGATGGTGAATCTTCAAACGTCTTTTCAACCGTATCTGTGACCAGTCTTCATCATTACCTTTTCTTGAAACTAGACATTTCACAGTCTGATCATAACTACCACCACTCAAAAATTTCAAAAGAAGACACGCGTCCCACTAACGTATTTGTTTTAATGGTGGATTCACAATCCTTTTAACTTCCCAACGCCTATAAATACCATTTTTCCCCAACTTGCAAAACTTTTGCATTCTCAGAGTTTCTTGCAACTTATTTCTTCATTCTTCGAACTTTTCCTCAAGAGAAAAAAAAACAGAACGCAACTTCCTTTCTTCTCAACAATGACGTCCTCATAAACCGTTCCTCAAGGAAATCAAGGTCAAAAGGGTAAGGTCACACAGTTCAAGCAATCTCTTTCACCGTTTTCGAACCTTCCAGGACCTAAGGTGGTAAAGAATCACCAATTCATGCTAGAACCTCGTCTTGCAGAAGTGAGACGTATCTATGAATCTCATGTAATGATTCCTCTTATCATCTCTGACAAACCTTACGCTTTATCTGGCCCCCTAGCCGATGTTAAGGCTACTGATGAAAAACTTAGTGAGTTTTTCCCTTCCTACCGTAAATCCAGACCATTAGGGCAAAAAAGCAACCCTAAAATAGGTGAAGCTTCCCCTGATAGACCCACTCTAACCAAGATGGACCTTAGATACCTCCAAGATGGCACTAGATTGGTGAGAGTTGTTAGCCCGTTGAAAGATTTTGACCTTTGGATGGCCAAGATGGAGAAGGTCAAAACTGAACAATGGAAAACAATAGGAATTTATGACTTGGTCATGCTATCGAAGACTAACATTCCTTATTGTTTAAACTTGCTGGCAGCATCCCTCTATTTTTGGGATGGTACCCACTATACTTTTCATCTTCCCTGTAGGATGGTCACCCCTACCCTCTTCGATGTAGCTGCCATCACAGGGCTTCGACCAGATGGCATTGCTTATGACCCTGACACTGATGCAGAGGATACTATAGGGATATCCAATTGCAAACTTACCTATACCTGTAACACCCCATTTCTACCCGGCGGATAAGTCATAAAATCAGAGTTTTCATTTTAAAAATTCTTCAACATAAACAGGATGTCACATTTTCAACAGAAAATAACTTCATATTAATCACAAATAATTAAGATACATAACACTGATTCGGATGAACTGATAACAACCTGAATTATCCTTTTGAAAACAAAACAACTTTTATTAATAAGCGGCTTCACATAACTCAACTTATAATGACATAACCTCATGTCCAACTCAAAACAACTTTGAAACAGCAATTCTTTAATAACAACATTTTAAGATTCAACTACTAAGACAACAACAACAATTAAACAACAATCGTTCATCCCCCCGAGGGCTACGTATCAGAGCAAGACCAACTCGAGCTAACAGGATCTAAGACTTCACATTATACCTCAACTTCTGCGGCTATTCTTGAGTACCTGCTCAGTTACCCATAATAGGTAACATCATTACAGAAGGGGTGAGATATCGAATATTATAAACAAAATATGATAAGTAATATGCTAGATTAGAATCATACGAATTTCACCGCTTCATACAACAGTCATGCAACAATTAGAAATAAACAACTTAATAGCAACCCCAACTTGTATTGACAGCAAATAACAACATATAACAACAACTTATATAAAAGATGCAAATTATAGTAATAACAACATATATAACATCAGCTCACAACATTAGTAATTTATCTCAAGCAACAAGACGTAGCAACAACAACTTATAACAAGCAACAACTTCACAACAACGGCAACTTCACAACAACAGCAACTTCACAACAACCACGAATCAAGAACAACAACAACTTCACAACGACTCAAAATGTGACACAACTATGCACATGCATGTGGTACCATCAGAGTAAAACTCCCAACTTAAACATATGCCAGGTTATTGAGGCATTTCAACAAGGCATAAGCCTTCAACGTGGTGCCATCAAGGCCAACTTAATCAATGCCATCAAGGCCAACGTGGTGTGAGCATACAGCCCCGACTCATGAATGCAATGTATGCGACAATTATCAAAGGCATACAATCAACTACATCATCAACAAGAACAACCAGAACAACAACAACGAAAACAACAACTCAAACATGCATCAATAGCATCAACTTAATCCAACATTGGTCATTCGACCTACAACTTAATCAACAACAACACAACTCAAACAACATTGGTCATTCGACCTACAACTTAATCAACAACAACACAACTCAAACAACATTGGTCATAAGACCTGCAACTTAAATACTTCGCCCGTGAATCGGAACAATACAACTTATCCACTGTACCTGAAATTTGACTTTTTCAACATAGTTTCAACCAAACAATTCAACCAAAGTCACCTACTAATTTACCCGACTTACCCCGACAATTTTCGTTAAATTCCGGACAACTAGTTTTTCTGCCTAAACCGACTAAACTGTTCAGTTTTTAACTTCGGTTACTACTACCAGTTTATTACAAATTTCTAATTTCTGTTACGATTTCCTGAAAATCATTTCCAAGTTTCTGTCATGAATTTTTTTATTAATCCTGTTGCTGTCAAAATTCTGTTTGTTATACAAAACCTGCTATTTTCGTTTTCTGCTAAAACTACCACTGCTACCACACATGTCCAATTTTCTGCAAAAACCTGCTACGGCTATTATTACATTTTTCTGTCAATTTACCATTGCTACCTAATTAGCTTTTGTCGACAACCTGCAAGTTCCTGCTATTAATCATACTGCTCCATTATTAATTCTGCTACATATATACGTATATCACTTGTATACCAGGCCTCTGCAACTTACTCCTCGAACCTGCGATTTGCTACTACAAAATATGCTACTACTAATCATAAATGTTATACCTTATATAGTCTCATTTTCTACTACATATACACTACCTGCCATTTAATTATTCAGACTAACACTTAGACTGGTAGAATACTTCTAATTCTAGAACTCCCAAAATTATCTTATTAATAATACCAAACTATTAGTATCATTACTAGTATATAGTTCATAGGTGCTACTAACACACATATATACTCATATATAATTCATATGCTACTGATATATGCTACAGTATGCCACACACACCAAGCAAAAATCCAAAAAAAACCAAAAAGCATTAGGAGGCGCCCACCCCCACCAAAATACATTAGGAGGCGCCCACCCCCACCAAAATGCATCAGGAGGCGCCCACCCCCACCTTGTGAGGCCCCCGCCTCCAATTTAGTTCCATTTTTTTTTTTATTATTACCTTACCTATATATATATATATATATATATATATATATATATATATATATATAACCAGTAAATAATAATTATCTACATTATACTACAAAACACAACAAACAATTATG
The DNA here is from genome assembly GCA_022829125.1 of Lathyrus tuberosus. Lineage (NCBI taxonomy): Eukaryota > Viridiplantae > Streptophyta > Magnoliopsida > Fabales > Fabaceae > Lathyrus > Lathyrus tuberosus. The sequence continues at coordinate 634,170 of JALAZF010000305.1, forward strand.
TGACAAAAAGCCAAAGGGGCACCCAACCCCACCATTGAGAAGACCGCCCCCTCCCCTGTATACCAATGGAGGCGCCCGCCTCCCAACTTGTGGGGCCCTCCTCCTTCTCTTTCAATTACTTGAGACGGACGTCCCTATTATTTCTGGATTAAACTCACAACTCCATTTTAACTTCAACCCAGATTTTCTTCATATTCCATTCATAGTTTCAATTCCCAGAAATTTACCATAAATGTTACGATTTATTTTCATCGTAAACGCAAAACTCACATCACAATCAATCGATCGCAGAACAACAGAATTTCATAGCAATAATTTCAGAATTCTACACACAACAAACACATCTAGCAGCAATTTTAGACAATCCAAACCCCACATGTCAATCATCATAACCCGGTTATAATAGTCGAACCCACCCTTACCTTGGATTTTAACGGCAGTTCGAATTCTCCGGCTCCGGCTGCGCACTTCTCGTAATTCCTCTTCTCCAATCTTGTGCTTCCAACCCTCGTTCTGTCTTTGTAACTTCCCTTTTTCTCATTTTCTTACAGCCACTTCTTTTCTCTTTTCTTTACAACCCTTATTTTATAATAATAATACCAATTAATCTAACTAATCCATTGGGCTTACTATTCATACCTCCTTATTGCCACATATCACACCACAACTAACCCAAATAAATAATAATATTATTACTAATATTACTCCTTCAGCATAATCAACTTATTAATTTTTCGATTAACCGACTATTAATCCGACTTTAACTTAATAATTCCGATCGACATATCAAACCAATTAGCCTCTTAAAATAATACCGATAACACCCAATTACTCGATTAATTCTCAAACTTCGTCTAACTCCAATAATAAAACCCTTCACTAATTTAATTAACTAATTAATTAAATTCGGGGCGTTACAATACCCATTTCATAAACCACCACTTCAAACGCGACACTGTCGAAGTATCTGATCAGGAACACATTACATTCCTCACCACGTGGCTGTCTAGGTATGTTTTTTGCTCCAAATCCCTACAAGTGGCTAAGAAATATCTAACTCTAGCCAACCAACTCCACCACAATAGAGGGGTTTGCCTTAGTGAATTAATCCTAGCAAATCTCTATGAATCCATTAGTGAAGGGGCATCTCGACTTAAAGATTTAGAGGCCCAAGGCACTATACACCTGAATGGCCCCCTTTGGCTGCTTCAATTATGGCTTAACCCAACCTTTGAAGCCAGCCTTCCCAGGAAAGGGGAAGTCGATGAGAACTCCACTGAGACCAAAGAGAGGAGGGTCGAAGGGAATCTCCTGGTGAAACTCACGCCTAATGATGATGGGGAAACTCTCAAAGGAGCCTTCTCCAGCTATATTATTATGTTTACCAAACAGTATAAGTTCACACCTAGTATGGCTCCTTTTGCTGAAAGAAGATATGGCCCTGAGTGGTTCACAAGGCCATTCCCCAATTCGACAAAAAAGATCCATACTGAATCTGTTCCAATTTGGGAAGCTTTCTTGATTCCTAGATTTATTATCCATCGGTTGAATCTTGGAAGAGATTTGGCAGCCTTGATTGCTTACCAACCAAACCTTGTCTCTCGACAATTTGGGTTGGCCCAAATTTTCCCTAGATGTCTATATGAGAAAAAGGGCCACGTCGTTCTTCATACTGCCAGCTTCGACGAAGGAGGTGCTACAATCCACTTCGACCGGTTGAATGCTCGAAAAGCAGTACTTTCCCCTGTGTACTTTCAACCCAGTTTTTTGTGTACTCAACCATTTCACGACTGGTGGTCGAAGCACTATAGTGAACAATTTCTTGATGTTATTGCTTTCTCCTCTTTACTTGAGCAAGCTTTCCTTAATGTGCAGGAGAAAACCAGGAAGAGTAAGTTCACTCATATCAAAGAAATTCAAGCTTTCCAAAGGTACTTTGAAACTGTCTATCGACCAGATGATATTAGTCGAACCGTTCGTGAGGCTACTGTCACTTTGAAGGAGAAATTTCTACAAAAAATGGATAATTTAAAAATCCCTTCAAATGTTCCTCTTGAGAAGCGTTATGAGGTGGCTTTTGAACTCTTTTCTCCAAAGTTCCCTCGACTGCCTAATGCTGACTTTGGAGTGGCACTTGCCCCTCCATTTCCAGACTGGTTTGTCTGTGGTGATTCCATAAAAGGACGATGTTTCTAGTAAACAACCTTACACAGAAACCATTGCCATGGAAGCAGAGAGGACACTGGTCGAAGAGGAAACTTGCCTTGAAAATGAACCAGGCAATGATCACCTTGATCAAACTACCCATGAACAGACGAATAATATGGGGAATGACGATGATCAAGAGGATGACAACCAAAATGATGAAGAAGAAGAAGAAGAAGAGGTCAAAGATGAAGAAGAATGAGAAGGGGATTGAGAGGATGAAAGAGAGAGAACTGAGAGGGATCAGACCACTTCACCTGAGGCTGAAAAAAGTCCTGTAAAAAATCCAACTCCTAAGGCTACAGGCACTTCTGAAGACCCACTGGCAGCCCTTAGATGGTCGAATCCTCGAGAATATGCCAAAATGATACTTGGGAAGAAGTACAGCTCCTCAGGTAACAGCCTTAGTACCTCGACGACCTCTGGGGGTTCAGCTCCAAATGACTTTGTTGGCCCTATTCTTCAGCAGATTAAAAACAAGTTCTTCATGGGAGACATCCACAGTATCTTAAATGCAGATCGAACTGCTTCTCTCTTTCTGAAGGACACCCTCCAAAAACTGGACCTCTCGACCCTTAAAAAAGAGCTATCTGATTTCCTTATAGAGTTAACTACTTTAATAAATCAGATGTCTGAGGACTTCAAGCTTCTTCCCACCATTCAAAGCACCATTCAAAATACAACTACACTGGAACATTTGGCTTGGGATGAAGCGCATGCATCAGAGGCTAAAGTCGAAGACCTGGAAAATGCCCACGCTAAAAGGTAGGAAGAGATGTTGTCGAATCAAAGGGATATTGACACATGGAAATAGAAAATCATAGAACTGCAAAACAAAATTTCCAATGCTGAAAAATGCAATATTGAGCTTAAGGACTTCGACGACACTAAACTGGCCAAAGAGCTAAAACGCACCATTGACTTCATTGACGATGCCCAACAGCTTGAAAAGAAACTTTCAGCAGCCAAGCTCGACAAAGCTCTATGCGAGACACGCCTTCAGACACACAAGGTCAACTTTCTTCAATTGAAGTCGAAGCTCCCCTTTTGATCATCTTATGACTTTTGTTTGTAGTTCTTTTTTATCATCATTTTTTTTGGCCCTATTGAGGCTTTATGTAATGACAATCTTAATGCCTTCCGGCATCCATTTAAATGCCTTCCCTTTGCTGTTAACTTTTCGACTTGCAAACTTTGCTAATGGCACATTATCTTTTAATGTTTTATTAATGGCCTCAAATTTTTCTAATCTTTGTGATTAAGGCACTCTGCCTCTTTTCTTGGGAATCATAAAACAACGCAACTTTTAACAGGCTAGTGCTCCAACGGTACAAGTCTCTATTCCATTAATAGAGTAACCCTAGGGTATGCTTCCAAGAGTAATTTCACGTGTTTCCATTGTTGATTGGCCAATCCTTACAAGGCATTGCCCCTATAAAATCCTCTTTACATAAGCCATATTCTGCACTCACTGAAGCAAGTATGAGTACTTCCTCAAAGAAAATAATAACCAAGAGGGTGGCTGAAGAAACACAGAAGGCTAAGGCAACCACCACTGCCTGCAATAGCACTTCAACTGGAACAACTTCCCATGCCAAGAAGCGAGAAACTAAGATGAAGGTCCCCAAGAAAGGGCGTTCTAAAGCACAAGATCCTGATGATGAAGCTGACGAAGATTACCTCACCTTTCTCAACTCCATCAATTGGAGAGACTATGAATGATCCTTCTCCTGGGTTTGGCGTTATTGTACTTGTTTCTTTTCTTTTGTACGCCATTTTGGCCTTACCTAGCCTATTTTGGCTTTTACAATCTTAATAAGACTTATGTTCTAATATGAATCTCTTGCAAAATAGGCTTATATTTTTATAAATATTTCCCATTTACCCTTAAGACTCTTAGATCACCCACAATCTCCTGAACCTCGTAAGCATTATTACTGAATGCCTTAATAATTTGAAAAGGACCTTCCCACTTAGGAGACCACTTCCCTAAAGATCTGGTCTTTCGATCCATAGGCAAGATCACTTTCCACACCAATTCCCCAGCTAAAAAGATTTTAATCTTGACCTTTTTGTTATAAGACTTCTCCACCCTTTTCTTTTGCCTTTTCAGCAACTCCAACGCATGGAGCCTTTCTTCGTCTAAATCCACTAACTCATCAAGAATCATATTCCAATAAGACTCAGATGGGATCTCATGATGCCTTTGGATCCTTATGGACAGAAGATGAATTTCTACAGGCAAAACTGCATCATGACCAAATGTCAGTCGAAATGGGGTAGTATTAGTTGCGTCTTTTAGGGACGTTCGATATGCCCAGAGTATTTGGTTCAATGTCTTATACCAATTTCTTGGCCTTTTTCCCACATGTTTTTTTATGAACCCAATAACTACTTTATTTGCCGCTTCGACTTGGCCATTAGCTTGAGCATAATAAGGTGTGGACGTTAAAAGCTTGAACCCCATGTCTTTAGAAAACTCTTGTATTCTCCGACCAGTGAAGAGTGATCCTTGGTCTGTTGTAATTGTCTCTGGGATTCCAAACCTATAGATGATGTGTTTCTGGATAAATTCAATCACATCTTCTTGATCAACATTTGGTAAAGGGATAGCTTCGACCCATTTTGTAAAATAATCAATACCCACCAAAATGTACTTATGATTTTTAGATGATGCTGGTCGAATTTCTCCAACCAAATCCAAAGCCCATCCTCTAAAAGGCCAAGGTTTCACTATAGAGTGTAATTCACTTGCAGGGACGTGTTGAATGCCAGCGTGAACTTGACATTCCTGACAACCCTTAGCAAATTCGATACAATCTTTTAACATGGTAGGCCAATACATGCCTTATCGAAATAACAACCATTTCATTTTATAGCCTACCTGATGTGCTCCACATGTTCCACCATGGACAGTCGAAAGGGCCAAGTACGCTTCTGCCTCACTAAGGCACTTAAGCAATACTCCCTCAGGAGTTTTTTTGAATAATTCATTACCTAACAAGACATAACTCAAAGCTTGATACTTGATTTTCCTTTATGTTGAAGATATTGGATTTTTTAGATAATCTACTATAGGTTTTCTCCAATCCTTGTCAGTTATGCTATCAACTGCCAGAATTGCAAGATTATCTTCATCAGCGTATCCTAGCTTAGTTTCCTCCAAATCTGATGGGGCTAATCCTACTGACACCACCCTTCCTCTGACTTCAACTTTGCTTGCATCTTGTAATTTGTCTTTCAAAACTTTATACCCTGATACGATCTGAGCCAAGTCATTAGTGACCTGGTTTTCCAGTCTAGGGATGTGTCAAAAACTAACTGCGTCGAACTTTTTCAACAGTCGATTCACAACTACAAAGTACATAATCAAGTTTTCTTTTATGCACTTGTATTCCTTGGTAACTTGTTTTATGACCAGTTCTGAATCTCCCATTATTTCGACATGAGTTGCCCCCAATTCCAACAATACTTCAAGTCCAGCAATTAAAGCTTCATATTCAGCTTCGTTGTTAGACCAACGGCCTTCAATTTTATACTTAAGTGTTGTTGGAATTTTATTAGGAGAAATAACAAGCACTCCTATGCCTGTCCCATCTTTGTGGCTCGACCTGTCGAAGTATAACTTCCAAGGTTCCACTTCAAGATAGTTCAGAGGGGTCTCATTTGTAGAATGGTCAACTATAAAGTTTGTCACTACTTGTCCTTTAACAGCTTTTAAAGGCTTATAAGTTAAGGAATATTCAGTTAATGCTAATGCCCATTTTCCAATTCAACTATGCAAAATAGGTTTGGACAACATATGTTTAATAACGTCATAACGAGAAGAAACATAAACATCAACTGGTTTTATATAATGCTTCAATTTTGTACAAGAGTAATACAAACATAAACATAATTTTTCAATCATGCTATATCTAGTTTCTGCATCATTTAAAACTCTACTAAGGTAATAGACGGCCCTTTCGACACCATCCTCATCCTCTTGAGCTAACATGCTCCCTAAAGTTCTCTCTGACGCAACTATGTACAATCTCATACTCTTATTGCCACAAGGTGGTGAAAGAATCGGGGGGTGACTCAGGTATTCTTTGATCTTGTCGAAGGCTTCCTATTGAGCCTGCCCCCAGTCGAACCCATCCTTGCTAGCTCGAAGCAATGGCGAAAAGGCTTGCATTTTCCCACTCAAGTTGGATATAAACCTCCTCAAGAAATTTATTTTGCCCAAGAGAGACTGCAATTCCTTCTTTGTTGATGGCGTTTTTGCTTCCATAATGGCTTTGGTTTTATTCTGGTTAATTTCGATCCCCTTCTTATGGACCACAAAGCCTAAGAAATCCCCTGCCTGCACACAAAAAGCACATTTGAGAGGATTCATTTTAAGGCCATGTTTTCTCATCCTTTCAAAGGAATGTCGAAGATGGCTTAAATGATCTTTTCCTGAAAAAGGCTTAACAACAATATCATCAATATAGATTTGCATAAAAGTCTCAATAAAATCATGAAAGATCGAATTCATTGCTCGCTGGTAAGTTGCCCCAGCATTTTTTAGACCAAAAGGCATTACTACCCATTCGTAGGTGCCTAATGCCCCTGGACATCGAAAAGCAGTCTTTGGGACATCTTCCTCAGCAATGAATATTTGGTTATAACCAGAATAACCATCCAACATACTCAAGTATTCATGTCCTGCAGCAAAATCAATCAACATTTCTGCCACAGGAATAGAATATTCGTCTTTAGGGGTGGCAGAATTTAGATCTCTAAAATCTATACAGACCCTTAAAGAACCATTCTTTTTAATGACTGATACAATATTACCTAGCCATTCGACATACCTGGTTGTACAGATGAACTTGCATCTAAGTAACCTTTCAATTTCCTCTTTGATCTTTGAAAGGATTATTGAGGCAAACCGTCTTGGATTTTGCTTGACTGGATTTTTCCCAGGTATGATTGGCAACTTATGTTCAACAAGCTCTCTCTTCAAACCAGGCATTTCATCATAGTCCCAAGCGAAGCAATCCTTAAATTCCTTCAATAGTTGGACCATTTCGACTTTGAGTTGTGGGTCAAGGTTAGCAATAACATAAGTAGGCCTTTTTACTCCCCTTTCACCCAAGTCAATTTCTTCCAAAGGATCTTGCGCCAGCATTCTAATGTTATCTGACACTAGATCCTTTTCAAAACCCAAAGGCTCATTATCATAAATAGCATCAAGCCTTTGATTTTGGTCTTCGATTTGAGAACCATCAGGTGGTTCAGGCTCAAAGTCCTTACCAGGGCCTACTTCACAAATTTGAGTTGTGGCTTCAACAGCCATGTGGTTGTGTGCAGCCTCCAAGGCCGCTTGTAATTTAGATTCGGCCACATAGGCCGAAATTCTTTGTATTGCATCGAATTCAGTCATTATTACAGAATTCACTTCCCTAGCCTGTGGGGTCTACATCAGGTTCCCCACAGTATGGGACATTGCCTTCTTCCCTTATGACCTCTCTATCCCATCGAAATCCCTCCACAGGGTGCAGGTGTAATGAGCAGAATGCATGGTCATCTGGGGTGAAATCAAATTCTGCTGAAGTACAAGGCGCAATATGCGCCATGTTTTTTTAAACTCAACACCATCAACATGATTAACAGGCACCTTAAAGTACCTCTGATCACCTTTAATGTTTTCTAGTATGCCATCAGGCCTCCAGATTGTGATCCGCTGGTGCATTGACGAAGGTACTACTCCAACACCATGGATCCATTCCCTCCCCAGCAGAAGGTTATAGTTAGCTTTGCTTTCGACTACCATAAACAAGGTAGGTCTTGTTACTGTTCCCACAGTTAGATCAACCTGCAGAACTCCAAGAGTGGTACCAATTTTCCCTTCATAATTAGAAAGGACCATGTTGTGGGGCTTAAGATCAGAGTCGAATTTACCGATCTTGCTTAGTAGGAAATGTGGCATTAAATTGACTGTAGCCCCACAATCCACCAAGGTTTTATTCATAGCCACGTTCTCTACTTTCCCTGTAATGTACAGAGGTTTCAAGTGCCCTTTCATGACCTCATTTGGTCGTTCAAAGAAAGCATTCTGCTCTTCGAAATAGCCATATTGTTCATCACATAGTAGCACACAGGTTGGTGAGCTGCCATTTCAGCCTCAGCATTGGCGTCTAAGTTTTCTACTTCAGTTATCCTATCATATTCTCTTGGCATCACCGAAACCACATTAACAATGATGTTTAAAGAGGAATCAGAGTCGGAATCAAAGTTGTGAGTCAAATCTTCGTCCTCAACTGCTTCGAATGGAAACCTCTCAGCTTCTTCCTTCTTAGAAGCAAATAACCTACGCCCCGCAGGTATCTTATTTGTTATTGTTATCCCAACATCTTTATTGCTAGCAGGCAGAACATTGGTACTAGTTTCAGTTAGATCTTTGGTCTGAGCTTCCCTCAAAGCCTTCCTTCGTCTCTGTTCCCTTCTCCACTGGGACCTAGACATAGGATTTTTTCCTTTGTAATTCTCAGAAATATAGGCAACTTTATTTGAGGAATTGAATTCTTTCCGGTACTCCATCGAAGAACCTCTAGCTACGTCGAAATTCTTCCATCTCTGTTTCCCTTTCCCTCCTGCTTCACCTGGTTTGACCCACTTTCCAGTTGGTACCTCACTGCTAGGCTTGAAAGTATCCTGCTTAGCCCTTGGCATTTGTGGCCTTTGGCCATATTGTTTTTTAGTAGCTTCCCTTGGGTCGAAACGCCCTAGCCTTTGAGCAGCTCTTTTCTCGTGTCCAGATTTGGCTTCTTTCCCCGCTTGGAGGTTATGAGCAACTTCTTTGTCAAAGATAGCACTGCATCTAGGGCACAACATGACTTCAGAGTTTTTTCCTTGGCACCTGTGGAGAAAATCAACAATGGTTTCATCTTCTCTGGGATAAGCCAGCTTGTTGCAGTCTTCTTGACGAACCTGTTCATCAATATCCATGGCTTGTCTGTTAGTCACTTCGACCATGTTTATGTCAATTTCATCTTTTAAGCGCATTTTGGAGAAGTGGACATCAAGGCCTTCAGCAGCCTCATCCATCTGTCTGAAACAGTCAGCAGTCTCTTTTGTTACCATCTGTAATTTTGATGCTTCAGCTTCATCATGGATCTCGACTGTAGCCTCAGCGTCAAACCTTTGAACTTCAGAAGATGTGCTAAAGTAGTGTTCAGCAGCCATACATATCAAATGCTCAAGCTGGCAGCCATCCATTTCCTCGACTTCTCTAATGAACACAACACCATTGGTAAGGCCCTCAGTAACCTCCACCACTATGGCATTTCTGCCAAGAGCTTCATTAGTGCTAACACTGTCTGAGCTGCTGTCAGATTCCTCAGCTAGTTCGACCATGTTAACCTCATGGGGCTCGGTGTAATTTGCTTCAGCTACTTCAATAGGGTTGGTATCAATTTTCATCTGGGTCTTAGTTTTCTCCCCAAATTTGAGTCTGCCTTCCTGAATAGCATTTTGCACCAGATCCCTGAAAAGAAAACATTGAGAAGTTTTATGACCCAAATAATTATGGTATTTACAAAAGCCTCTCTTTTTTCTTTGCTCTAAAGGTGGTATTTTAGCACCAAGAGGCACTAGTATTTGACCATCCTTAACTAACAAATCAAAAATTTCGTCACATTTAGTGATGTCAGAAGTGTATGTTTTCTTTGGGAACCTATCTTTCTTTTCGGTTTCGACAGGGTTTTTCCCATTTGAATGGACTAATAATTTACAAGAATAAGGAGGACCTTGCTTAAGTTCAGCAAGATCTATTTCACTTTCGTCGAACTTAACAGGCTCGTCATACAACTCTTCGATGCCCTCCTGGTATTTGACGTAAGCTACCTTCTTGTTTTTGTTCGCCCTAGCTTTCTCATGCTTGAGACGCTATAGCTGTCGAACTCTATCAGCCAATTGGGCCATATCCCTCAAATACTGGGTGTCCAGTTTTTTCCTGATAGAGTAATCAAGGCCACCAGCGGCCATTTCGACAAGTTCATGCTCAGGCACTTGTGTAAAGCACCTAGCCTTGAGTAGTCGAAACCTGTTCAAGTAATCATCTATTGGATCATTGAACTTTCGTTTCACACTAGCCAATTCCTTCAAACTAATTTTAGTCTGCCCCATGTAAAATTGCTCATGGAACAAACGTTCTAACTGGGTCCAATTACAAATCGAACCAGATGGTAACGTAGTGAACCACGTGAATGCATTTTTAGTGAGGGAACTAGGGAAATACTTCACCCTTAGACTCTCATCATTCGCAATCTCACCAGCTTCAATCAGGTAGCGCGCCACATGTTCGACGGTAAACTCTGTAGTGTCCCCTGAAAACTTAGTAAACTTTGGTACTTTCGCCCTGGGGGGTAATTCAGCCTGGAGTATATAGTCTACTATAGGCGAAGTGAAATTTGGCCTAGAAAAACCCATATTCAGGCCATTTCGAGCCATTATTCTCTCGACCATGGTGGCCAAATTGTTCTCCGCTGCTACATTATTGCGTCGAACCTGATTCACCATATGATCAGCGTTTTGATTTTTGTTTACTAGCACCATCCTTGGTTCCTCCTCTTCAAGTATAGGTATTTAATTTCTATGAGGCTCCTCCCTAGGTGGTTCGACCAACTTTGGATTCACCGGATTCACTTGTTGAGCGTTTTCCCTCATCTCGACTCCTTGATTTTGTTGTTGAACAGGAGCGGGCATTCCCATGAATTCTGCTATACGCGCCATCTGGGCTGTCATCATTTGATTGGTTCGAGTAGTATTCTGGATCAATGGCTGGAAAATCTCTCCCATCGTCTGAGACAAAATATGTACCATTTGCATGTTGCTCTCATCCATCTGTTGCCTCAAATATGCTGCAGATTCATTTGTTAAGTTGGGTCCTTGAGCAGAATGTCCCAAACCTATGGACTGGTTGTTTCGACCCATGTTAATTCTGGAACCTGACTCCTGTAAAGGGGAAGATATCACATTCTCTGAAAATATTTGGGGTGCAGTACGCAAATTCTACATCATTGCCGTTGGCATGCCATAGATTCGGTTCCTAGGCAAAGGCTGTGAAAATCCTAGGGGAGGAAGTTGCCTAAACGTCGAAATTCCTCCTGGTGGAGTCTGAAGATTTGTCATTGATGGGCCAATGTACTCCAGGACTGGATATGTGTAAGGCCTCACATATGTCGCCCCTGTTACCGCTGTCGAAGGCATTGGCTCTGTCACCATGGTTGATACTGTTGGCCCTCCTGACGAAGGAACTGGAGTTGGAGCCACAGTACTTTTTGGTAATTCTTGAGGATTGATGGTGTTGTTTTGAGCGCTTGAACTGCTTGGTTGAGGATTCGTCCCAGCAGAACTGGGGTTTGAATTTGCTTGGCCAGATGCCATTTTCCTCGTGTTTCTTCTCTTTGGTCTATATTCATTTGAATTGGCTACCTTTCCACTTCTCAAGTGCATACAATAAAGTTTTCCACAATCTCGACCAATGAAACAAAAAATTTCAAAAAAGGTAGTTATAAAACATCCTTTTGACAGTTATTTAAAAGTTACAAACTTCAAAATACACGTTTAGCACAATCCCACTGGGCGTGCCAACTTGTTTACCTTGGAAATTGGTAAACAACCGCTGATCTTCTAAAACAATAAAGTTCTAGTAACTTACAGGATCGATCAAATTGATCCTAGGACATATGCTATAAGTGTATTTAAAATGTTTCACAAATGCATAAAGCAAACATTTCGACCATGCTGGCAAACAAAAAAAAAGGGACGCTATGAAACGTAAAATAAAAAGTGATAAAAGGCAGGAAAGGGTTTAAGTCGAACAAGAAACTTAGAGAAAACAATGTAAAAGTAAATTCAATGAAAGACTGAAGTTTAAATGGTAAAGAAAATGCATAAAGTCTTGAATAAACTGCAGAAATGTAAATGCTTGAAGGTAAAGGCTTCTTAATGTAAAAATTGCAAAGTAAAAACTTTCTAATGTAAAATGCTTAGAAGTAAAAGACTGAATTAAAGGACTTCAAAGTAAAGGATCTAAGATAGAAACTTCAAAGTAAATTGCATTGCAATGAAAGATAATGGTGATTAAAATCACGTACATTCTCGCCTCACTCTTTTCTCTACACGCTGGATACTTTGAGTGATTATAGAGTTACTTGTACAACACGATTTTTTCACACATTCTAACTCTAGAACTAACTTATTTATAATACTATAAAATAACCACCATTTGACTGTTTACTCCTAGAACACGCCACTTGGCACTTTGCATGTCTTCAACTTCTGGATATTCGCCACTTGTCCTCTTTTCAAATTCAAATAGTAGAACTTCCCTCCAATAACTAACTGTAACTGCAGCGCATTATCCAGTCGAATGGGTTCCCTGGACTTGGCAATATTTGAAGTCTCAAGACCTCTTCCTTCGACTCAGGCTTTCACCAAGTGTGGTCGAAGCCTTCTTTCTTTCAGCCTATTATTTTTAAAGAATAACTTCGACTTGGCCAAGAATAACTTCTTTAAAGCCCAATTTATTTAAAAACAAGTAGCGTCGAATTAGGAGCCTACACCATGATGCTTTAGTCTTGTAAGAACTATAATTCATGTGTGTTTAGATGTTGTAACATCTTTTCTTGTATGAACTTTGTTACCTTGTTTATTTTATGACTTTGTCAAGTCTTTTGCTTTAAATGTTGTCACATTTATTCTCTTGTCTTGGTTGTGACCATATGCCTTAACCTTTGTCATATCTCATATGAATTCTCAATTAACATCATGTTTTACTTTGGATGCTTGCATTGATATCATGTTTGAATATCATATTTGTTCATCTCATCCATCTTTTCATACTCCTTTTAACTTTGTTAAGTTATTCCCCTAAGTGATGTTAGCTTGTTAGCTTCCATCCTTAGTTGCCTCTTGTTTCTAAATCCAAGGGAAAGAATACATCATTGACTCAATGTCATAGGTAGTTTAGCAACACCCAATTCCCCTTTTACCTTGTTAGAGTCATTAAGCTTTCAACTTAGACTTAGGGTAGAACTTACAACTCTTTTGACTTTGTTAAGTCAAGTAAGTTTTAGGACCATAACACTTACCTCCCCTTTTGAACCTTGATCATAATCAAAGTGTTCATTCATCCTTAGTGAGGTGAACTACAAATGCTCTGATTCCATCCTTGTAAGGATATGTAGGCACAAGACCGCGAATTTTTGGCGAGCATACTTAGTGACTAAACCCTTAGGTTTCTATCTTCACGCACAAAACCCAAACACAAGACAATAGCAAACAATAAACACAAATAATAGCAAGAGGTTCCTATAGAGTACTATAGATGCTTAGGATACTAACACCTTCCCTAGGTATAACTAACCCCCGAACCCCATAATCTCTTAGCATTGTTATTACATTGCAAACATAGGGTTTTATACGATCCTTACATTTTCCCTTGGATAAATCAAAGTTCGGTGGTGAATATTTAAATGATTTATGATTCAAGTTTAATCAATAGCTTGATATCTAATTCTCGCCGCAACATCGTGCCTCTTGTCCTCAACCTCAGAGTTGATGTCAGAATTAATGTTACCCTTTTTTTCTTAACCTTCGAGTTGATGTTTACTCAATTTTTCTTAATATTAAAGTTGAGGTCTATCTTTTTTGGTTCAACCTCAGAGTGGATGTTTATCTGTTTCGTTCTCAACCTCATAACGATGTACGTCTTTTTCCCTTAACCTCGGTGTTGGTGTCTAGTTTGCTCCTCAACCTCAGAGTTGATGTTGCACTCTAGCTTTCAGACATCCGGTTAATCAAATTGACGTTCACGTCACCATCCTGATATCATACAATGTACTTTCCCAACCGCAGTGCTGATGGAGAACCTTTTAACTATCACATTATTCTTTGCACAAGAAGCTTCATTCCCCAACAAATCTTTCAATCAATTCCCAGGGTCATAGATTCGTTGACTGTACTTTTGGTCTACCTTTATTTCCCCAACAGAGTCATCTTCTCTTTACTTCGGGTCGTGAGTCTGTTGATTCTACTTCCTTTAATTTTGCTTGAAACCCGACTTTTGGTTGGTATCCTTTGTTTAATCCCAACTTTTGGTTTGTATCCTTTGTTGAATCCCAACTTTTGGTTGGTATCCTTGATGTGAGTCTGCCTTCGGCTGACATTCTGTTCAAGTTCCAACTTTTGGTTGGTATCCTCTATTTGAATTCCAACTTTTGGTTGGTATCCTGTGTTAAATTCCAACTTTTGGTTGGTATCTCTTGTTGTTCCAACTTTTCGTTGATGTTCTTTATTCCAACTTTTGGCTGGTGTCCTTTGTTGATTTCCAACTTTTGGTTGGTATCCTTGATCCTTTGTTATTCCAACTTTTGGTTGGTATCCTTTGTTGTAAGTCCTCCTTCGGCAAGCATTCCCTCTCTAAGTCCAGTTTCGGCTGGCACCTTATCTGTTACATTTTCTCTCCCCACAGTTTGCAAATTTCTGGGTTCTTTTTGTATTCAATTCCCTTTTACCTTGAATGTATGAAAGTCATCGCTATCATCCATTCAGATCCAAGTAGATTGAATAGGGGCAGCTGTAGCACCCCAAAATTTGCCCTCTTCTTTTCTAACCCTAATTGGCTTATTGCTTTGATTTCATATGCATCTCAATTAGGTCATAACTTTGCATTTATCCATTTTCGCTGAGCTCCTAAAATAGGGGATCAAAGGATTTTCTTGTTATTTGTGTTTTCCCTATTCAGAGGTGATTCAGCTCGTTCCTACTTCAATCAAGTTGAGGCAAGGATTGAATTCACATTATCCTGAATATCTTCTTATTCAGAGGTTCACCAAGCTCCAAGGTTTTTTCCATTCAGAGGATTCATCAAAAAGCAATGGATTAGGGTTTCATTGGTGTAAGTTGGTGTTTGGTTTCTTCATTGACAGCTTAAGTCAATTCATCATTATCAGTGTACATTTCAAGGTGAATTAGGGTTCTTATTCATGGTTAAGCTTGTAGATTTTCATCAGTTGAGGTTTATTGGATTAAGGTTTTCATGTCAAAGACGTCTTGGTAATCATGTTTATTTCGGCCCTTCATGCCTCATCTTTATCATCAAGGTTTCCTCCGGGAATTGTTCTTCTGTTGGGATCATGGGTCGTAAAAGCAAGATATATTGTGGATTGGGTCGTAAAGCATTGGGTCATGATACAAGAGATCAAATGGTCGACCTATGTTGTGATTAAAGCATTGTTTCCCTATCAGTCGCTTGTTGTTTGTTCAGGTTAACCGATTTTAGTGATTGAAGTTGGGGGTTGATTGAGTACAAGTTTGCATTGGATTTGAAGTTTGATATGAATTGAGTGTGTTAAGATTGGTCATGTGGATTACTTGGAATTCAAGAAGCAAGTCCATTTTTTCTAACCAATAACCATTTTCATGCTAATATCCATTTCAATTCATTGCCTGTTTTATCCAATCAAAACCAATTACCCATTGTTAAATCAAACTCATATCCAAACCTCTCCATATCCAAACCTAATTCAATATCCATCTTATATCCATTTTTGTTTAACCCATTTATCCATACCATAATATCCATTTGTAAATCCTTTTTTCCATATCCATATCAATTTCAAATAAAACCAATACCCAATTTTTAACCCCAAAACCATTGTTTAAAATTCAAATTCAAACCAAATAAACTTAATACATCTACAATTGTTTTGAATAAAACAAACCATTGTTCGTTCACTTTTATGTCCATGAATTCCATTTAAGTCATATCCATTTCAAGAACCACATCCAGCCATCCTTTCATTAATCCAAATTTCACTAAATCCATGCTCATATCCAAATACATCCATTCATATCCAATTAACCATATTCATAAACCACATTTCAAATGCCAACATGAGAAAAAGCTGCTGCAAGAGTACATAACAGCATGTGAATTACAGCAGATTGGTTTTTCTCAATACAATGGATTACAACATGAGGAAATGTTGTATAGTCGCAATCCATAAAAGTAAAAGAAGATTACAAGCAGCAAGTTGAAAAGAAAAAACATAGAAGCAAATGGAAATAAAGAGAGGTAATTCTAAACAGGAAAAGAACAAACATCATCACAAATTTTCATAAAAGGAAAAAGAAATTCACTGCAGGAAAAATTTCTAACAGAAAGAGAATGAATAACAAAATTCACAAGTAACAGTTATAAGTTTTGATAGCAGGTTCAATACATATAAACTCATCCAATTTTGCCTAGCCATAACTCCAACAAAATATAACCGAATGAACACTCTATAAGAGAATGAATCACAGTGTCGTGGCGGTTTTCATCAAGATTTGTTGACTTCACTTCCTTTTTTTCAGATTTTCTCGTCACTTTCACTTCCACTTTTTCATTCATCACTTTCATTCCTTCCAAATCATGAACCTGCATTAACCTTCAAATCGATCTTCTTCTCACAACAAAGCCTTCAGTACGCGTCCATCTTCATCCACATACATCAACAAGCATCAAACTCTCACTGCGACCACAATTCTGAATCGCCACCACAAGACGCAACACTTCGCGCATACAATAACATAACACCAAACCTAGAACGAGTTCACTGATTCACATCTAGAAGCATAGTAGAAGAAGCAATGTAAAAAGAGGAAAAGAAAAAGAAGTCGAATCAGAGACTTACGTAAGACACTCGTCGGCATCGTCTTTGTTTTGCAGGTATGCC
Organism: Lathyrus tuberosus; assembly: GCA_022829125.1. NCBI lineage: Eukaryota > Viridiplantae > Streptophyta > Magnoliopsida > Fabales > Fabaceae > Lathyrus > Lathyrus tuberosus. The sequence continues at coordinate 651,128 of JALAZF010000305.1, forward strand.
GATCTCATCTTGAATCTTGCAAACCAATTTGACAAGCTTCAGTGTCGTTCACTTCTGTTGCGATTCGCGAGTTAGAGTAGGAATTGAGATAAGATGTAGTGAGAATCGAGTCGGAGAGGGTGGATCACATTTATAAATGTGATTGTTGGTGGAGTCCGCCGCCGCAGGTGGCAAACTCCGGCGTGACAGAGGTCATGATTCCCGGTGACAAGTAAGTGTTACATCAAGAGAGAGAGCGTTGAGGTGTTGAATAGGTTTCATTGTTGGATGAGCGGCGAGAATGAGAATGTTGAGAGAGGAAGATGAGCAAGACAGAGATGGCATGGCGGAGAAAACGTTGTTGAGAGAGAAAGAAGAGGCGTGTGACACGGTTGACAGTAAGAGCTGAAGGTTTTGTGGTGTGAGGCATAATTCTCCTTTACTTGTTTAAGGAAATGAGTGTGTTAGGTTAGAGTTCCCAAACGTGTACTGGGTCTATGCTCCATGGAATTGCTTCTCATACCTTCCTTTTGCCTACTGCACCTCCCACCTTCTTTCATAGTTTAAGCTGATTTAGTTTAGGTTAATTTTTTATTAGGAATTAATTATGATTTGAATTCTTAATTAACTTTTAATATTAGCTTGAATTTAAAATTTTAGTTAATTTTTTTACTTATAAGTTAATCTTAGATTTAATTTTTGATTAATTTTTAATCTTAGTTTTAATTAAAATGTTGATAAAGTTCGTTCTTAATTTTGTTTTTAGCTTCGACTAATTCTTGATGCAAATTTTGATTAAATTCTAATCCTAGTTTTGATTTTAATTTTGATTAAATGTTGTTCTAAACTTTAATTTGATTAATTAGGATTAATTCTTGATGTTCTGAGTGATCTTGGATATTGATATTTCTTGATAAAATCTTGTGAATCTCCTTATTGTTTTTGTCATGATTTTGATGCTTATCCTGATTAATTCTTGATTAGATATTGATTAATTCTTGAGGATACTGGTTTAATCTGAATGCATGCCTCGAGCTTGATATTTTAACATGAGAGTTGCGTGTACTTAAGCCTTGTTTGGTGTCCGATTTCTCTTTGTGATTGAGTTGTCTCATGTTTACTTGTGTTTTATTCACATGCTCCCTTAAGGCTCCTAGTCCGACTTAATTTCTGATTAAGTTTGGAGTAGGATAGAGATTAGGCTCTTAATCCTTTGCATGACAACATTAGGGTAGTCTCTTCTTGACCTCAACCTTAGGTCCATCATTTGTATGATAACATTAGGTACACTTCCCCCCTCATCCTAACCTTAGGGCCATATTGCATGATAACATCTCGGATTCAGTTTCCCTTAGACCTTCTTTGAGTCTCTCTTATTTCTCAAAACAAAATCAAAACACTTAATAAATACGATGAGTATTGTGCGCCAAGAGCCTTAAGTACATGGGAAGTGACAAGCGGGAGTCTCTCCTTACCTTGTCTAGAGTGTTTTGTATACGTCCCGTCTTGGGTCGGTCTTACGAAGCATTCGATCTTATGTCATAGACTTTAGTGCAATACGAATCTAAAAAAAATCAATTCACTTTTGTTAAAACTCACAAACAAACTACAAATCATTTTATCCTTCGGGATTGTCAATCAAACCTTTTTTCAGAAAGGGCATGTTATTTCCGTTCTACCACAAACAGGCATCGACCCTAACTGCTGGAACGTGAAGTTAACGTCGCTCATAAAAAATACTTAATAATTTGTTCCACAAACTACAGACGCTCTGACTTCCTCATTCTCGTTCGAATGAGGATACGTAGACACAAGATGGCGAAGTTTTGGGGAGCAACCTTCCCTCATCCACCCGTAGTCTTCCAAACTACGTTGACTCTGACTTTCCTATTGCACGAGGGAATACGTAGGCCTGCGACGGCGAAGTCCTATCGAGTCTCCTTTTGTTTTTCCCTTTTTCGTTTCCATTAGCAAATAGGCTTTAGATAAACACACCCTTTGATTAGAACAACAAGTGTGGATCCCGTTGAGTACAACGGACGCGAGGGGGTGCTAATACCTTCCTTTCGCGTAATCAACTCCCGAACCCTGGATTTGGTTGCGAGACCATGTCTTCTCATTTTTTAGGTTTCTTCGATCGTTTCCTTTCTCCCCTTCGGGATAAATAACGTTCGGTGGCGACTCTGTTTTTCCGCCGGTTATTTTTCGCGTTGCGACACATACCCAACACCAACTAAGGACGGAAGTTTGCTAAAGGAATCGTTTGAAGTCGTTTACTTCCTCTTGGGATGATTAGTATTAAAATAGAAGTTAGGCTCTGATACCATTGTTGAAATAGTAACGTCAAACACAACAGGGGTGAATTATGATATTCAAAATTTGTGAAAAATCTTTGACTTTAATTTTTTTTTTATGTTATTACATATATAAAGAAATCAACTACCTAACTATTAATGGAAGATACATATTAACACCCTAATCTACCCTTTAATAAAAATTTATTTACACCTACAAATGCCCCTTTTGGTAATTTACTAAAAAAAAAATAACTAACCAATAGAATTGTCACATTTTGCCAAATGGCTGATGCTCTTGGGAAATTCATTTCAAATTTCAATCACCCTATTAACCGGGTAAATTTCATCTTCCACATCCCTTTCATTCTCACATTTTCTCTCTCTCTCCCTCTCCCGTCTACCCTCTTTCTCTCTCTGTTAATCCTAATTTGATTCCTCTTTCTCCCTCTCATTCTCTTTCTTCCTCTTTCTCCCTATTTCTCTATGTGTTCTTCCTCACTCATGGCCGTGAGCTGCTTGGTGTGGTGTTGATGTTTTTGTTAAAGTTGTTGGTCAGATCAGAGAAGTGAGCAGAGATTTGAATGGTGGTTGTGTGTTGCTTCACAGTTGCAAGGTGTGGGGTTTGCAGGGTTCACGGTGGCCGTGGTTTTGTTGTTATTTGTAATGTTCCAGCGAAATAAGTGGTTAATGGTGAGTGTTTGAAGTGGTTTCCGACGGTTTGTGGTTGTGGTGTGGTATTTCGCATCATGTATTACTGGTGTGATTTTCCGATTTGAATCAAGCATTTTATTTGAGTCTTGTTTCCTAAAAATGTCATCTTTTTTCTTTCAAATAAAACAGACGATAAGTTTTCACTTTTTATATATTTCAAAATGTTATACAATGTTGATCTTGCAATCTGCTTTATACGGGTAACCTATTTGTGCTTTTGCAGATGATCTATTTGTTGCTATGTCTGGGGGGAGAAATATTCATAAGAATCAATTAATTTGAAAGATTTTTGGGACTAGATTTCTTACTAGAGTTTTAATTATAGGCATAGAATATTCTTTGACATATACTGAAGTGTATTAATTTGGAATTTAAGGTTGATAAAGATGCTGATGGCAGAATCACTAAAGAAGACATTCAACAGGTATGAAGGCATAAATTCACCATTGACTACTAAGGAATCAATATGTGAACTTTCTGCTATCCAAAATTTTACTTTTCGTTTTCATCGATTAATAGAACTTATTTTTTCTTAGTATGATTTTTTGTTCCTATCAGAATTGGATTATTCTTGATCATATTTTTGTCCCTATCAAAATTAAATTGGATTATTCTTCTACCCAGTTTTCATGTTGTGTAAATCTGTTTTCATTTCCTTTTTTTCCAGGTCGTACTCTTCAACATGGTTGATATGTAGACAAAGTTTGTTGGTACACTTCTGAATCATGTTTCTTTTCTCAGTTTTGAAACCTGTTTTTTTTTGTAAAAATTTCATGATTCACTACTGAAATGCATTTTTTCAAAAACCTTACATCTTTTTTCTTTCCCTTATGACTCAGTTTTCCTCTTCCAATATTCCAGTTCTTGAATATTGTATTGTCTCAATTGTATGCTTTTATTATTAAAATTATGAACATGTTTGTCACAATGATCATATCAGTCATTTAACTTGGTAATACCAACTTAACTCAATCATAAAACATGTACCAACTTACTTTTCCCAAGGGCCAGATTTCTTTGGATATTGGCAGAAAAGAGTATTAGTCACTTCTTGTATTTAATGCTAGCAGAAAGAGATATTACATTTCAACTCATAGATGTACAACAATTACTAAAAGGTATTTCTTTTCTACTGTGTCTTCTCCTCTATGGACCTCTTGGAACTAGGAAGACATTATTAGCAAAGAGCAATTGCCAACAATATTGAAGCTAACTGCTTGATGTGTCATTTTAATCAAAATTATACTTCATTTCAGGTTGTATCCAGTGATATTCTTGATAAGCATATTGGTGAAAGTTTAAGACTGATTAGGGAAATGTTTGGATATGCTCGTGATCATCAGGTAGGAAGAACTTTTATTCTTTCAAACTGGTTTTCATTCTAAATGACCCTGATGTTCTTGACCCTGCTATGTTTCGCCCGGGTGGAAGTCCTAAAAATCCATGCTGCTGGTTAAGAATCCTCGCACTGTTTGATGCATTTGAAAACAAATTTTACATGACAAGTTATAGGATATTCATGCATTATTTACATAATTTACATGACCTTCTAATCAGATTTTACATGACAACCATAATATTTGACAGCCTTAGTATTTAAAAATCGATTGAATCACAGTTCGCTTCCGGTTCAACGAAACTGCATTATAACCAAATTTAGTGAATAAATATTGTGTTGCTGATCCTACTTACATGTGCTATTCTAAGTAATGCATCTGATAATGTGTTTTGCACTTTACTTGCTCATAGTTCTATTCATGGTTCAATGGCTGGATACACATGCTTGGCAATTGGCCCAGTTAATGGAAGAAACTGTTATATTCCATTTCATGTAAGATACTATGACTCTTTGTTATCACATTAATTGTTTAGTTTCGCATTGAAGTCTTAATTTATAGTTTGTGCAAATTATAGGTCATTGAAGCTTCTTTACCTAAACCACTCCTTGATACTGCACTTACGTGTCACTGGCCTGCCATTGAAGGAGTGCAACCTGCTATTCCACAAAATGCTTCTGGAGATGGTAGGTATCTAGCCTTAACTGTTACCAGTAGTTTTTTTTATTTTTCTCACAAATGAATGTTTGATGCTACACTTCTTTGAACTAGATTTTAAGAAGACACTTTGATTTTAAGCACTTCATTTTATAGTATGAAAACGTCTAGAAGTGAGTGCTGGCTGTCAAATATAAAGTAACTAACATATTAAACTTATTTAGCAGTCACTAACATATGCCAAACATCCAATTACAAGTTTTTTTTATGAATCCTTTGAGACTAGAGCTGTTCAGACTTGAGCTGAAAATTCACGTGGTTTGTGGCAGTCGTTTACGGCTCTTCTCGGCGATGAGGCATGGTATGAGGCATGGTATAAGTAGCCGCAGTTTTTAAGCTATTTATATAAGTTAATTTTCCATTTGGTAAGTTATAACCAAGTTTTTCTTTGCAGGGTATGAGGCATGGTTCTTATGAAAAGTTTGATGATGATGGTCTTGCTCCACCTGTAAGTATAAGTTTTGGCAACATCCTAAATAACATGGAAACTGGAAAGCAGAAGTTATCGGTATATGAACATGAAGTATATATTAATTATGAAGTACACTTCATAACTTGTGTGAGTGGCCTTTTCCAAATTGCGCAGATATTGGAAAAAAATAAGAAAAAAGAATGAGAAAATGATTTTTGTGTGTGATTTGTTGATTTGTGATTGTGGTATTTTTCAGGTTGCTACAATTGGGAATGTGATTTGTTGATTTTCAGGTTACCCTTAAACACAATTTTTATACTGCTACATAATAATTTATTTAATTCAACTGGATTTTATTAATTATTTTTTCTTTTGTTGTTATGTTTTAATATCTAAAATTGTTTGTACTAAAGGATCGGTTAAAAGGAAGATAAAAAAACTAAACTTAAAGACTTTGTATTCTTTTTGCAGAAACATCTCCTTAACATATGGATCATCTCCATCCTTTACTTTTGGAGACATGGTAGCATCAGACTCAGAGATGGCATATGGATCATCGTGAAGCTGGAGCCATGGTGAGAAGACAATGTTTATAATTATGTTCCATATTGCATTCATGATTCTACGGATGATTCTTGAGCTCATACTTTTATTACTTATTCTTGGTCAGATCACTAAATCCTAATGCACTTGCTTCCAAAGTCGCTTTGTGGACTATAGTAAGAAATTTTTGGGGCCGCTCTGCATTATTTATGTATATTTTTTTCTTTCTTTCAAGGTACATTTGTATTGTTTCTAATTTTGTTTGTTTTCTTTTTCAGGCAATTATTCCTCTAACTATATATCCATTTCTATGTTTAGAGTGGAACTATGCTTGATCATTAGCTATTTCTAATAATTATGTCATTGAAGTGGAACTATGCTTGAACATATTCTAAAACTTCTGTTACCAATGTAGTGTCGTTCATTTTGTTTTTATGTAATTTTTTGTATACTGTTTATGATAGAAATGAGAAATGAGATAAGAGATATGCTTGAACATTGAGTTAGGGTTTGTGGCGGTTAATATAGATTGAGGATTTTTATGATATGTTATTTTTTAAATCAATGAAAATGAGTTAAATGCATTGGCAGTTTGTTCTGTGGTTTCAAACTGAGGTTGGAGTAGCATTTTTCTGTGAAAGATAATTGTAAATGTGTGTTGTATTTGACTATGATTGATTATGTTAAACAAAATCTATAGCATTGTGGTTGTTGTGGTAGTTTGGATGTGATATCACTATGCTGTGTGGTTTTTGTTTGTTGTAATTCATTTTACATTTTCCAGTTGATGTTGTTGAGAGTATTGCTACAACCACAACATTAATATTGGTTTGATTCTAAGTGAAACTACTAATTCTACATTCATATTGAAAAGCAACTGAAGTGTTTATTATATTTTATGGCTTGTCTTAAAGGTATGTGATGTTTAAGCATAAATTATATATAGAAATGAAATGACCTTGCTTTACAGAGTATTTTGTTTTAGTTATAAAGGATTGAATGGTAAAACCTGGATGCCGCTTGGGTTATATAACCTGGCTTTAACTTAAATTTCTATATATTTGTTGTTTGCTAAAATTTGGTTTAGTTTGTTGTATTCATGGATGACTACATGTTACAATTGTATTGTGTTATCTCTAATACATTGTCTTTCATGGTATGTTACCCAATTTAGGTTGTTGATTATTTGCAAGGAAACACTCTTCAGGTTGTTATGACGACTTGAATATAAAGGAAGATTATTTTCTGCAACAGATGATTTTTGGCTTGGCTATTTGAAATTCATGCAATGTCGGGGTTTCATAATGTATTTCCTCATGACTTGAAAAGTTTTCCCTCCTCATCCTTCTTTTTAATTTGTTTTCATGAAATTATATTTGCATCTTTCCCTTCACTCTATTGCTTTGTCATGGCTACTAGTTGCTATATTGATTCATTTTTCTCAAAAACTTTTGACTTTTCCATCTCTTAGATGGTTCATATTGGCATTCATACGAACCCTATCCACAATTTTGGCGTGTGCATTATGGATTTGTATATTTTTATTTCATTCATGTTAACTCATAAGCATTTCTAATCATTACTATGTTTGGTAAATGATTTATTGCATACCTAGATTGTGGCTTTGAGTTTTTTTAAAGAATCACTTGGTTATAATTTGTCACCATGTCTCAACGTGCTATTTGCTATAAGATTGTCCTGCCAACATTTTGATGAATGAGATTTTGGAGACTTATAATGTTTTTACATGAGGATCGGAGCCTTTTTTGTTTATTTGTCTTATGACATTTATATATGAAAGATGAAGGGATTGTCTTTAAAACTAGATTTTTTTATACTCTCCTTGAAACATGCTCTCTAACTTGTCATAATTATTATTATCATTTTCAGGAGATATCAGGTATGCCAACTTCATTAAATAGAGAAACAACACATGACACAACATCTCTCAAGACAATGGTTGAGTCATCCAGCTCACAGAACAACAAGACTGGATAAAGCAGACAGTTTTTGGGCATTGTAGTTCATACCATAATCTTTGAGAAGAAATACTAGAATCTTATTTGGTGAGTCTAAATGGTTAGTTTGTAAAATCATAACAAACATTGCACAATTTTTTAAATCTGATTGGTTGTGGAGGTTTAAACACTACGCACATTTTTTATATATTTCAGGTCTGAAGTTTCTTTCATGTTTATCCTCCATTTTCTCTTTATGAATGTCTCTTTTTCGATAAATGCTTTGGCACTTCCTGGTTTTTTTTTCTTTTTCGTTTTTTTCTGTTGTAGCCAAGCTTCCTAATTTTATGTTTTTATGTTTATCCTCCATTTTCTGTTATCAATCCCTCTATTTTGTTTAACTATCTTTAGGTTTTCCTATGATTTTGGGAAATGGGTTTAAGTGGAGATTGAGACATAAAAGTAGTTTATCTTTCTATATTTGATTTTTATGTTGAATGATTAAAGTGATTTTATTTGAGTTGCAATTATATTTAAGTTGTTTTGCTCACTATTTTCTCTTTTATATGCAATCTCTATTTTCAAATATTTTTGAACAATTTAAGTGATTTTATTTGAGTTGGAGTTATATTTAGGCATTTTGTGATTATATTGTTTGAACAAGTATTGTGCATTTTGGATGATGAGTCTATATATTCATTACTAAATGTTATGCTATGGTCTATATTCTTTTTCATGACAGTCTATCTATAATTGCAGTAAGTGTTCCATGCTTTAGTTGTCGATAAGTCAGTTATGCTACATATCATAAAATACTAATTTCATGAATAGATACTAGAGAATCAAAGTTAATAAGAAGTGTTGTCCACTTGATCATACTTGAAAGTATTTACTGTTTGAGAGAGATAAAAAATCTTCATAGTCTGTGTTAGAGTTCAAATTTATTTGGTCATCTTTTTTTATGGTACGAGTGTTATTTAATGTCAAGAGTAGTTCAAATTTATCATGTATAATCTTTTCATAGTACCCTGCTATGTAATTATGACAACCTAACTTCAAATATTTTAACTTTAAAATTCAGTTTCAATAATCATCATTGATTTTGTTTTCATCTGAGACTGTTGAAGATGTATCACTTGTCAGCACTGAGCACGTAGTTGAAACATTGATATCGTTATGTCTAAGCTTCCGGGATAAATATCGAGAACTAATTCTTAAAGGGGCAATTCGATGTCTTACGGCCAACAGTGGAGGGCATGATTAAAGCTCAAGATAAAGCCCACACTATGTTCAACAACTTTTTTTCCACACATTCCAATTAGTTTTGTATGATCTACAATTGGCCACTTCCTTTGTTATTGAAATTCTCTGTCATTAACTTGATATATTCTTTAATGTAGTTTTTGGCTCAATTCTACGATTATCTATGATTATTCTAATACAATTTGATTTATATAATGATGGGTCATTATATAATTAATTTATCATTTCATATTTTCAAATGTATTTAAATACATTATAAATACACAATATCAAATAAATTTACCCGTGCGGGAGCACGGGTATTTTACTAGTATAAAATAGAAAAGACAGAAATAAAGAGGAAAGAAAACTAAATAAAGGAAAATAAAGAGATAGAGAGAAATTACACTAGGATTTATACAGGTTTCGCCTAACCACTCAACTTACTCAACTTACTCTTGTTTCTAATAATTCTTTTTAGAGTTCAACTAATAAAATATATTGAGCTTTTAAGGATGCACTCACAAATTTTTTTTACATCAAATGAGTGTTTTTACACATGTTGATCCCCTAACCCAAATTGAGCTTTTAACATACTGAGCTCATTAACCAAGGAGTTATTTTAACCAACTAATCTCAAGATTCAACAGAGATTTTACCACATCAGTCTCAAGTGCCAAATAGAGATTTTATGTAGGTATTCTAAAGAACTAAAAAAAGAAACCAAACAAGAGAATCACACTCTTGATGAAGAACACTCAAGTAGAAATACAATTACAACCAAACTCTCACAAGAATTTTCACTCCCGAAGAATTAAGACAACATTACTGGAAGAATATAAAAGAAGTGGAAATTGAGAAAGAATAAATTCAAATAAAATTCTTGTGTATTTTATAATTAGGAGAAACCCTTTATTTATAGAAGAAAATATGTCTCAAAAAATAAAAAGATTCGGTGACTTGTTAATGCATGTAATCGACTAAAAACTAAGGTTAATCCATTAGATAGACCAAATATGAAAGGTTTTCAAATCAGCCATCAGTAATAGATCATAAGCCTATTTAAATGGATGTGCTTTGGTTATTTGTTGTGTTCTTGTTACATATTTGGGAGAGAATACAAACAATAGTGTCACATCAAAAGTTTTGTGAAACCTGAATAGAAATGATGTGTATATAAGATCGACATGTCCTTGTATCTAAATGTACGCTAAAATAAAATAGTTTTGTATCCATACAAATATATAGATAAAAATGCTAATGAGTGCCTCATTTTTTATAAGCTTTCTAATCTATTTAATTTAATATATTTTTTAAAAAATCTAAGTCTTGTCTTTTCATCAAGTCGGTCAGGCTGAAGCAGACCTAAATAGATTAGAATGTATGCTTTTATTAATTGGTCTAACTTATTCTCACCTCTATCTATAATTCTGTTTATATTTTTACGCTTACAATGAACTTTTTGGACAATACATAGTATACATTAAACCAATTAACATGTATGTTTTACCGCAAAGAAATTTGCTTGAAAAACGCACAAGCATTATGATGGGTTGACAAGATTCTAATAGTCAAGTGGACAAGAGCATATGATGGGAGTGGGCGATATATGGAATCATATGACAATATATCTCAGAGTCAACGAACTCTGGCTTTAAGGGAACTTGTAACTTATCAATCACAATGCTTGTGCGAGATACCTACAATAGGTTGGGAGTACTGTTTGCGGATATAGGACGAGATCTATTAATATGTTAGAATCTAGCCAACTATTTACTAAAAATTGCATCCACATGATGAAAGAAAGAAACTCGCAAATCCATCATCCACCCATAACAAAATTTGACCCAAAATAATGTATTTTGCTGAAAAAAAAAATTGGGTTGAGACTAATTTTAACGTCATTATTGGACCATGTATGTTGGAAAACTTTGCTAAGAAATGGCGTGGCTTGTTTCCTTGTTTTAGAAGTTTCCAATTATAAGAATTGTTGAAGGACCGGACCTGGTGGAAGCTTGGAGTGGTTTCTTTGGTTGGTTTTGTTTGTTGGAATGAGAAATTTAAGAAGAAGTAGAGAATGTAAAATTTAGTAACAACTCCATTTTTTTTATAGTAGATAGAACAAAACCAGAGAGAAGTATGTAGAAAAAAGTGATAACTTTGAACTTGTTAATACAAGTGAGTGAGTTTCATAAGGAGTTGCATATGTCTATTTATATGATTAATTTCTACTTGGAAGTGGAATTTCCAACAAATTTGGATTCAGTTTCACCACACAATATGTTCAACAAATACGTACCATATAATTCTACAATGATTAGCCTTATAACTTGTATATCAGTCAACGTTTTATTAGTATTTTATTACAATTATCGAAAAACTATAAAAGATAAAATCTAATAATAACTAAAATATTATTTTACTTGACAAAGTACAATTATATTTAATTAAGAAATAACAAGGAAAAACATTTTAAAAGATTGTTTTCTCTCTCTCTCTCTCTCTCTCTCTCTCTCTCTCTCTCTCTCTCTCTCTCTCTCTCTCTCTCTCTCTCTATATATATATATATATATATATATATTAGTAAAAAAAAAAAATTTTCAGTTTATAATTCAAATTATGAAATATAAATACATTAAATTATATTTTATTTTTTTACGTATTTATTAAAATAAATAATTGTTTGTAATTGATTAAATTAAAAAATATATCTATTATTATGAAATAAATTTTTATTTTGTAATATTCATTTATTACTATAAAATTTTCATTTTAATTTATTTTTATATCTGATTTTTATTAAGAACAATTATATTTTTTAATATAAATGCGTATGGATTTTCTATAGCAAATTAATATTCTTATATAATTACATGCTTAAGAATATAAGGAATCTAATTATTATTTTTTTTAAATATTTTGAACTTGCAGAAATATAAGAATGAATAAAAACCATCAAATTAAAAAGATGTGCAATGTAGTCTTTGTCCTCCCTAGGGAGTATTACTGTGTGACAGAAGTTGCTGAGATTGAAGATTGTGAGGAAGAAGAGCTGGTGAAGCATAAGCCAATATGTTAATTTGTGATGAAAAATAGATGTATTGAAGAACAAGATGCGTTCTTCAAAAGGCCCCATGAGGGTATGAAAATCCATCTAAAGCCTCTTTTTATAAGTGCAAAGGTCGAAAGCGCTACGGTGAATAAAATTCTGGTGGACAGTGCGGCAACTGTGAATTTGATGCCTCATTTCTTGTTGGCCAAAATAGGAAAATTTGATATAGATTTATGGCCCCATAACATGGTGATTTCCAATTATGAGGGTAAGAATGGCCAGACTATGGGGGTCATCCAAGTGGACATAACGATGAGATCCATCACTTGACCCACAGTCTGTTTGGTGATAGCATCAAGAGCTAGTTACAACTTGCTGTTGAGGCGAGAATGGATACATGGAGTGGGGGAGGTCCCTTCGTCTCTGCACCATAGGATAATCATCTGGTACGAGGATGGAATAGTCGAGAACATTGAAGTTAATCAGGGATACTACATGGCAGAAGTGAATCATGTAGACAAAAGAAATTTTGACAAAAATTTGGCCAACATAGAACCAAGTACACCAATGGAGTTATGCTACATGCCTCTGGAGGAGGCATTCTACTCTTTGAAACTCCTCCCAACTCATGGGTTCGCATGGGATCGAGAGATCATGGTGGAGAGATTTTCTGATTCAGATACAAATAAGCCAACATGCTGGGGTGACGAATTTGGTGATGATGATCGAGTTCGATGCATTAAATCGAATCACGACCTATGTGGCCGAGAATAGACTCAAAGCGGCTTTGGAAGCCGAAATACCACATATGGCTATCGAAGCCAATAAAGTGGAGGTGTTCGACGTAAGTCAAATAATCGACGTTAGACCTCAACCAGTCGAAGAGCCGCGATCAATAGGCTTGGAAAATGATGGTCGAAAAGACCAGAGGCTCAATTGTATTTATGATGATGAGCCTTAGGGGTTTGAGAAGGATCTGGTGGTGTCTAACACAAAGATACAACCTCAAGATCCACTTAAAGAAATAGATTTGGGTGATGGATTGTTGAAAAGTAATTCAATGGGGGTTTTTGTTATTGTATCCGCAGGGATTGTATAGATATTACCACCGTTATATAGTTGGAATCGTTTTAAATTTAAGGTAACAAAGATATTTGGTTGATTGGTAACGAAACGTTTGCATGAAAAGTTAATAACAACGGTAAAAGAAATTGGTTTTAAAGCGTTTGGTAAAAGCATGCCAAGATTAGGGTTCGATAATCCGTTTCATACGTATTTACTTGATAGAGTATGTGAACTTGTTAACAATGAATATAATCACATATCCTCTCAACGTGTTTATCTCTAACACATGTTGTGGGATTTACCATATTGATCCTTAGATGATCTCTCACTCTAACTATCAATATGATAACATTAAAAGGTCAATATTTATGAACATCAACTCTCAAAACTATCTCTACACTACTACAAAAACCCATTTAACAACGGTTGGAAACTACATATAATGACGCAGATCAGGGCATTGTTAAGTAGAGTGTTGTCGTAAGTACGCTACCTATTATGACGGACCTGGGACCGTTGTTGTATTTAGGAAAACGCGCTACCTATAATGACGGTTATTTTAAATAAACGTTGTTATGTGCCTTTTAATAAAATAAAAAAAATTGCAGCATTAGAACAAGAACAACAGCAAGAACAAGAACAACAGCAAGAACAACAAGAACATCAAGAACAACAATAAGAATAACAACAACAACAACAACAACAACAACAACAACAAAAACAACAACAATAATAACAACAACAACAACAACAACAACAACAAGAAGAACAAGAACAAGAAAAAGAACAAGAACAAGAACAAGAACAAGAACAAGAATAAGAACAAGAACAAGAACAACAACAACAACAACAATAACAATAATAACAACATGAACAACATTAATAAAAAAGAACAACAAGAATAATAATAATAAAAAAGAACAACAAGAACAACAATAATTAAAAATGAACACCAACAACTAACATTGTTAACTGGAGTTCTGAAATTTGTTTTGAAATTTGTTCTGAAATTTGGTTTAGTGGAGAAATAGAGTATCGTAAATGAAAGATGATGTTTGGAGGTAGAAGATGTCTAAGTTTTAGGTTTCACGCAGATCACTAATAATAGTGTCTTGGCCGTTGATAATCACTAAATGGACGGCCAAGATTTGTTTAAGGATAATGGATAAACACAATATGCGTGCCACCTATAATGTTGGTAATGAGACTTGAAAAAATAAGTAAAAAAACCAAAAATGTTGGTGTTGGGAGTTGAACCCATGACAAAACGCTACCTATAATGACGGTTCGTTTAAATTACCCGTGGTGAAAGGTCTGTAAGCATTTTGAAAAAATAAGTAAAAAACGCTACCTATAATGACGGTTGGTTTAAATACCCGTGGTTAAAAGTCTGTCAGCATTTTGAAAAAATAGGAAAGAAGTAACATGATTAAAATATATTCAGAAAAAACTAAAAACACAAAATTTAATCTAATTAGGTAAAATAAGAATTTTGAGAACTATTTTGAAAATTTTTGAGACTGTGAAAACAGTAAAAAATTCATTAAAAATAGAAAAAAGATGAATTTGGGGTTTTGAGGGTCAAGTCCCATAACTCTTCTAGAGTACGGGACTAATGACCGCACGATTTTTCTGCTTCAGATGCACGAAACAGATCTCGAAAAGGAGATGATTTTCCCTAAAACTGATTTTTTGAAGAGCAAGACCTAAAACTAAACTATAGGCTATAATGACGGTTGAAAACATACCCGTGGTGAAAGGCTGTGGGCATTTTGGAAAAATGTGTAAAAAACCATAAATACGGATGCTGGGAATTGAACCCATGACCAGACGCTACCTATAATGACAGTTCTTTAAATACCCTTTGTGAAAGGCCTCACATTTCACCACGGTTTGAATATTAACCATCATTAAAAAAACGCGCGAATCTATTACAACAGTGTATAGGCAAGCCGTTATAAGCCTGGCGTTGTTGTTTGCGCATTTTGTAGTAGTGTTAGCCTCCTGATTGTTGATGGATTAAAACTTAGGTCAGTCTTAGAACATATTTCTCAATCATGAACCAAAACAAAGTATAAATCATACAAACAAAGTTTTTCACCATATATTAATCATCAACAAAGTTCATAAACTAGTTATCAAGATCAATACATACAAAAGAAAGGATTACCTACCACTAATCTTGATATAAAAGGTGTTTATCTACACATTGACATGGTAGCTTGCTTCACAAGTAACGGGAGGAGGTGAAAAAGCATTCGCGTCGAATAATCAAGATCGGATGCAAATCCAGCTTCTCTATGTGAAATCTCACTCTTGGATGATGAAAAGTAAGAAACTTAGGTTATGGTGTGTAAAAAGAGGTTATTATCCCCAAAATATAACAAAAAGTGCTTAAATACATCACTTGAAATCTGTCATGTTCGCACTGTGAACAATTCATTCTCCTAGCGAACTACAAAATAGGCACCTGATGTGCCTCTGCACAGTTAAACCTCCTCTGATATTCTGTAGAAGTTCGCATTGCGAACAAATATTCTCCTAGCGAACTATTCGCCTACAAATTCGCACAGCGAACTTAGGTCCCTTTTCTTACTGCCTCTTCCATGATGTCCTTCGCCAGGTCTTCCCTGGAGCGTTGTCATAGCGAGCATTCGCTGGAAAGTTCGCACAGCGAACTTAGTTGCCTTTTCTTACTAACTCAAGTCTGGGAGTATTCTCTGGAACGTCGCTAGAGATTCGCCCAACGAACATTCGCTAGCAAGTTGGCACAACGAACTTGCTGAAGTTTCTTCATTTCCTTTGGCAACTTGAATCACTTTTCTTGTGTCTTTCTTCTTTGATGAATTAATGCCTTTTTCTGCACAATAACACACAAATTACAAGTACCAAAGGTATTTTCACAATGTTTGAAGAATGACAACTTTCAAGAATAAACTTCAACTATTCAACATAAAAGAGTTGAAAAATGCCAAGTATAAGTGACAAATATAAGGCATACTTAACATCTAACAAACTCTCCCCAACTAACTTTTTGCTTGTCCTCAAGCAAAGTATGCCTCTCATTGAAAATAAGAGGATTTGCTCAAGCATTTAACTCAACCAAGAAAAGATTTTAGGCTCAAATAAACAACAAATGCAAACAAGCAACGATTACAAACTCCTAGAATCAAACAATGCAAAAGAACTTGATTCTTAAACAAATATCAGACAATGTTTCAAGTAACAACTAAACTATCATGCTCATATCACTCTAACACTCCTCTTCGAAAAAGAATTGAAGGAAAACCGCGCTTACAAACGCAAGGCAATTTTGCTCATCTGACAAATGATGCAAATACAAACCAATTCATACAATATCTAAACGATCAATAAAGAAATCATGGAAGCAAAAAGATCACTATGGGCTTTTAAGGTTGTAGCTTGGTCGGGTTTACAATAAAGGGACATTTCTAAAGGCCATTGAATCGAAATTTCTGATGCAAAAGAACATTCACTATACAAGGTATTCACACATTTCAAGTTCATTCACCAATTTCATTCCTTCACTACAAACCTTCTCAAACTTCCTTATGCACAATTATTTTGGTCTCTATTTTTCTCATTCAAGCAAGCATTTTCTTTTTCTTTTCATGCTTGCTTGAAATTTTCAAAAGTTTTAGCAACTTACCAATCTTCTTTTACATTCTCCCCAATTTATTTTCAACTAAACCTTAAGTGAATGCTCCTTGCTTTTTAAGGCAAGGAAATCAATGAAAACAATGTTCAAAAGTTCAAGAAGAAAATTTTTTAGAATCTCTCAAAATTCAATGATGAACTAAATGTTTAAATTATGTACATACGCAAAGTTCATCACTAAGACGAGATCTAAACTGTTTTGGCTCAAAGGGCTAACGAATACTCACTACTCACAGGTAAATTACTGTTTGGAAATGGTTGTGCTCATTATCAACAAATGCCTTGATCATTTCTAATGCTTCCACAAAATCACATAAATCATACGATAAAACATGAATTAAAAGTACAAAACAAAATTCATCAGCAATCTTATGCATTTAGTAAACAAAGGAGGTTTCTCACCATTT
The DNA here is from genome assembly GCA_022829125.1 of Lathyrus tuberosus. NCBI lineage: Eukaryota > Viridiplantae > Streptophyta > Magnoliopsida > Fabales > Fabaceae > Lathyrus > Lathyrus tuberosus. Next base: position 668,526 of record JALAZF010000305.1, read on the forward strand.
TGGCTTTTGGGCCTAAGTGACATAAGCACTCAACAAAGTTGCAACAAGAAACAAAATTACATTTGCAAAAAGACAAGAAGTTCTAACACATTCTAAATCCTAGAAATAGGTAACCATGTACCTTGCCCACAATTACATGCTTAAGTACTATCATTGCCATCCAAACTTGGAAGAATCTTCCTTGATGAACAACAACACCAACCTAGAAATTCTTTCAATTCCACACCCAAAAATGGAAACATTAAAATTTCCACAAGCATACCAACATAATTTAAGAGTTGAACATTCTTTAACTGAAGAATTCAACTCTTAACAACAATAATAAAAAAAAAGAAACGAAAATAAAAATGAAAGCTGAACAATTCAACTGAATAACAATATTAATAATAATAGTGCCATGGTGTTAAAAACACCAACAAAAGTATCTGTACCTCACAACGATACATAGTACATCAAATATCCAAAATATTACACATAATGGATGAAGTACAATAAAAACTAATACAAAAAACATAATAATCTGAAAAATTCACTTTGAAGATCAAAGGAAGTTGCACAAAATGACAACAATCAAAACTAGTCCTCCTCGGACTCAGAACCAGACACCTCAACCTCCTCACCAAACTCGGAACCAGATACATCAACACCATCATCATCATCAGCATCCTCAGGCTGCAGCTACCCCCTCACCAAAATCTGGCCTGGCCTCAGGCCAACCAGCATGGGCTAGGAATTACTCCCTAGTCATCGTCAAATGGTCCGCGGAAGGCTCTCTAATCAAGCAAGAAAAGACTAGAGGACAATTCTTCCTTGAGGTCGAACCTAGTCCACTTTCCACTACAACACGCATCTCATCAGCTATAATTCGGGCCACATCAATTTGAACATTTGTCAAAATGCTGTGGACAAGGTGAGCAATACCTATAGGAATGGAATAAGTGTGCGACTTTGGCTTGATATTAGTTAAAACCAACAACAAAATCAATTGAGCCAAAGGACACATGTCCTCTCTATGGTGCCTCCTTGGAACCCCAGATGGGTTCAATTCAACCGTTTTTCCTTCACACAATAAATCTCGAGTGATGGTATTTGTGTCCATGTGCAATCTCAAGGTTCGGTGGTAGGAGTCAATCTCATTCTCTCTTTAGGTCAGCGGGTTATCAAGAACAGTGTTTATTGTATCCCGATCAAACTTCACAACTTTTCCACAAACCAAAGTCTTCCATACAAATTCCTCACCATCATCCCGGAGAGCATTCGCGTAGAATTCCCGAATCATCTCTACATTATAACTGTCTACGGGAGTGATCAACTTCCCCCATTTCTTTGATTCCAGGAGTGCTGCTACCGCTCGGTAGGCTCCTTGTGGGTTCAAGTTGAATCGCTTCTTAGACAGTATGCTCCTTCATTCAAGAGTTAAGTACCGCGCAACCTGCTTTGCTCCGCGAAAACAGTCATTATCAAAATGGATTGGCACTGGTCGAGAAGAGCTTCCAGTTTTTCTTTTCTTTGAAGGGATAATTTTTGGTGTCATCTGCAAAACCATCAGCAACAACAAATAACCAGCCAACACACAGTTAAGGAAACACAGCAATAATTATCAGAATCAGAAACAAGCAGCAAAATTTTTTGAAAAATCTGCTCTGTTCGCCCAGAAGTTCGCAAGGCGAAGCCCTGGCAAACATTTTCCCCAGATTCGCTAGGGGAAGTTCTGGCGAATGTTCGCCCCAGGTTTGCTAATTAAACTAGTGGTGAACCCTGCGAATTTCTAACTCAGCGGGTTCTGGCCACCTAACCAAAATCAGAAAAAATTTCACAACAAAATTCTATTCTTAATGCTTGAATACATATCCACATGCAAAAACAACAAAACATTAAGAACATACAACATTGTTACATTTCAACCTAGAGTCAAATTTTCTCTCTAATGTTCAAAATTAATCCTAACCACATGCTTTCACTAAGAATCAAAAGAGATAAATAAGAGCAAACCTATGATAATGAAAAGATTAACTTGGAAAGTTGAGTGAGAAGTTGCACAAATTCCTTAAAGAGCACGTGAGAGTTTGGAGAGTGAAAGTGGCAAAGTGTGTGAGTTTGTGAGAATGAGAGATGAAAGAAGAGGTAGGGTTTCCTCTCAAGTAAAAAAAATGGGGTCTTGGGCCCAAACATCTAGCCCACCAACTCTTTTAACCCTTTTTTAAGTGATGTGGCAGCAGACACTTTATGTCTATCTTGCTACATACGCAGTGCGATCTGGCCAGCAAACACTCGCTCCAAGTTCGCAAAGCGAACATCCCAGCGAACATGACAGCACTTTGAAAATTTTTACAGGCTGCTACCAAACTTCCTACGCACTCTAAACAACTTAATACACAAAAACAGTAAAAAAAATATAGGAATACTTACAATGTTGGGGTGCCTCCCAACTAGCGCTTTGTTTAACGTCGTTTGAGCTCGACGGTCCAGAGGCTTGAAACCTCCGTGTAACACCACGATTTAAATATTCACTTATTTAGTTATTTATTTAATTTAAGTGAGTATTTTATTTAAACAATTATTTTTGTGCATATATGACATGTTTGGCCTATGATGGTATTTGTGGTGTTTTGTGGTAATTAATTAATTTAGCGTGGATTAATTAATTAATTAATTATAAATTAGAGAAAATATGTATAATGGGGAAAAGTTTGGGAATTGAGAGAGTTTAGTGGCGAGTAGAGGAGAGATGAACTTTTTTTGGCAAAAAATGTAATTTAGAGGACTAAATAAAATAATATATATTCTAAAGTGAGATAAAAATTAGGTTTAGAGAGAATATTTTATCAGTACCTAAAAACAAGTTAAAATGAGAGAAAATTTTAACAAGGGAGTGATACAGCTTGAGTAAAAAGATCAATTGAAAGCTTGCCTTGCTGAATTTTCTAAAATTACAAGGTAAAAGGGGATTCTTCATCTATGGTTAATCCAATTATGTTTTATGCCATGATTAATTGCAAAACTGTGTAATGTATATGTGGTATGATTGTTCCATATGTTGAACATGAGTTTGGATGTAAAATTAGGGTTTTCAAAACATGAATTAATTCTATATTTTGTCGCTAAATTAATGAAATAATATGTTAGATTAATAGGAATTAATATTCTATTGTGTGGTAGTCTTGTGGTTGTTATTTCTGGATTGTTTAGGTGTGTTTGGAGTTGTTTGAGTGAGTTTTTAGAGGTTCTTCTATAGCAAAATGAAATTTTGCTTCCGTTAGCAGGGTGACGGGTGTCAGGCATATGACAGGGAGACCGTCATGGTCTCCAGGCAAGCATGGTCTTGCAATGTCTTCATCAGAGTGACGTGTTGGGTGATGGGGCGGATGATAGGTGTCACCCCTATGACGTTTTACCCGTCATCTGTCAGAATACGTATTTTGACATGCTAAGTTGGTTTTTGGGGGTGGTTTTATCGGGCGGTCGATGATTAGCTGTTGTTTGGTTTATTTTGATGAACATGATTTAATTAATTAAATTATATAACTAATTCCGCGATATTATGTATAAATGTAAATTATTCATGATTGTGGATATGCACGATAAAAATGTGGGTATGATGTGATGTAGAGATTATGCATAATTATTTATGAGTTGATGAGATGTGTGATTTGAGACATGAATTACTATTGAGGCAGTGTGTACATTCAGAGTGGGGTTGTTTTGCATATGTTGCTATTGAGTGATTATGTATAGTCAGAGTGGGGATGTACTTGCATTTTTATGTGCCATACATTATATGTGTCGTTGTTGTGAAAGAGGCATGTTTGCTAGTTTAGAGTGGGGACTAGTGACTTGTCCCAAGTCTTTAGTGGGGACTTGGAGCTCAGAGTAGGGGCTCGGGGTTCATAGAGATTGGGGCATGTTTTGTATGAAGAACTAAACTTTGAGTTGGTACCGCATGCATATAAAGTTGAGTTATAAGTTCAGTTTAGAAAGGAGACTGCGACGAGCGTGAATCGAGTCATTGTTGCATTATATTGCATGATTGTGATTAGATGATTGTGATGTGGGTGTGATGTGAATACATGTTGTTGGTGTGCTTTCTGTATGTGGATGATTTTTTAGATATGTGAATTTATTGTGAATGTTTATGCATCGATTATTATTTGAATGTACTCTCACCCCCTTTTCGTGTTGTTGCATCAGTTCTCCTCTGGAGTAGTTATAATCAGGTACCTGAGTATGAGCTTGAGGTTAAGGATGATGTTTTTCCTCTTTAGTTGGTTGTCATTCGTGTTTATTGTTAGAGTCGCTCTGATACATAACTCGAGTGGATCAGGTTATCCTTTTTTTGTTTTATGTTGCGTATCTTTCTGTTGAGTTTATCTTACGATGAACCACTTTTTCAAACTAATAATTCTGTTGAGGTTTTTATGCCAAGTTATTTTGTAATTGTGCTACTTGTCAAATGGTTTAACTTTGTAAATTACGTGGTTTGAAATGTTTAGATTGTGTGAGTAATATACTACGTGGCAAATATTTATATTTTTATACATGTTTTACTATTTAACTTTCAAGTCGGGAAGTAAGGTGTTACATAGTAGTATCAGAGCAGGTCGGTTCATCCGGCCAGGTTTTTGCCACGTTAATTATGTGACATGTGTATGTACACTGCTGATGCATTATTTCTTCTATTGTCTCCTTGATGGTGTGCAAAATGGTTGGAAGAAATGAACGTGCTATTGATGATTCTTTGGAGTCAGTGGCTATGGTACTGCATGGATAGCAGAATCCGGCGGATGACGAGTTCCGTGGATTGGGAAAATTTCAAAGAAATAATCCACCGACATTCAAAGTATGCTGCAAATGTTGAAGAACTAGTGAATTTTTTTCTATGTTATAATAGTGTTGCTGCTGAGGGTTCTAAGTGCATCAAGTGTGAGAGTGGGTTGCGCCCCAAGATCAAACAAGCTATTGGTTATCAGGAGATCCGACATTTTTTTGTATTAGTGAACAAGTGCCTAATTTATAATGAGGATAGCAGAGCCCGATCCACTTACTATAAGAGTCTTAGTGAAAGGAAAGGGAAGAGTCGGGTTCATGGTAAACCGTATAGTGCTCCAGCCGACAAGGGGAAAGAGAGAACTCCAAATGAGAAGAAGCAAAGTCGGGGAGGGACTCCTACTTTTGTGAGATGTTTTAAGTGTGTCAATTTTGGACATCGCTCTCCGGAGTGCAAGAGCACAATGGTGAATTGATTCAAGTGTGGGAAGCCAGGTCACCGCGTTGTTGATTGTAAGAGTAATAATTTGACTTGCTTTAACTATGGAGAGCGGGGTCATATAAGTACTTAGTGTGAGAGACCGAAGAAGGCTCAGTCTAGAGGGAAGTGTTTTGCATTGTCTAAAGAAGATATTGTGTCAGATAACTTGATTCGAGGTATGTGTTCATGAACGGAATTATCCTACGCTTGATCTGCAGTTGGCACCCGTGGTTTTTGTATTAAAAATTTGGAGGCATTATCTGTTTGGTTCTAGATTTGAAGTGTTAGGTGATCAAAAGAGATTGAAGTATCTCTTCATTTAAAATGAGTTGAATATGAGGCAGACGAGATGACTCAAATTCCTGAAAGACTATGATTTTGGATTGAGTTACCATCCTTGTAAAGCGAGTGTTGTAGTCAATGCTTTGAGCAAGACGTCGTTGCATATGTTGATGATAATGGTTTGGGAGTTGGAATTGATTGAGAAATTCAGAGACATGAGCTTGGTGTGTGAAGAGACCTCTAATAATGTGAGGTTGGGTATGTCAAATCTAACTAGTGGTATCCTTGAAGAGATCAGAGAAGGTCAGAAGTTTGATTTGGGATTGGTTGACTGTCTTATGTTAATCAAGAAGGGCAAAGGAAGTGCCTTAAGAATTGACGAGAATGGTGTGATGAGGTTCAGAGACAGGGTTTATGTACCAGATGTGCCAGAGCTTAAGAAGAGCATTCTTGAGGAAGGTCATAAAAGTAGTTTAAGTATTCATCTCAGTACCACAAAGATGTATCAAGACTTGAAGAAGATGTTTTGATTGCCAGGAATGAAGAAGGAAGTAGTTGAGTTCATTTTTACTTGTTTGACTTTACAGAAGTTGAAGATTAAGCATGAGAAGTTGTCGGGTCTGATGCAACAGTTTAGTATTCCTGAGTGGAAGTGGGACAACATTTCCATGGATTTTGTGACATGTTTTCCGAAGACGGCGAAGGGATGTGATTCCATATGTGTTATTGTCGACATGCTGGCTAAATCGGCTAATTTCATACCGATTAAGATCATCTATCCTTTGCAGAAGTTAGCCGAGTTATGTATTGAGAAAATTGTTAGACTGCATGGTATTTCGACGAGCATTATATCGGATAGAGATCTGAGGTTTAATTTGAAGTTTTGGCAGAATTTGCAAGAAGGTACTAATTTGAAGTTGAGTTCTACTTATCATCCTCAAACTGATGGTTAGAAGGAGAGGACTATTTAATCTTTTGAGGATTTACTAATAGCTTGTGTTTTAGAGCATGGGTTAATTGGGATAGTCACTTACTGATGGTTGAGTTCAGCTACAGTAACAGTTTCCATTCTAGCATTGGAATGGCTCCGTTCGAGGCATTGTATGGTAGGATATGTAGGACACTTTTGTGTTGGTATGATTCTGGTGAGAGTGTTGTGCTTGGACCTGAGATAGTTCAGCAAACTACTGAGAAGATCAAGATAATCCAAGAGAAGATTAAAGCTTCGCAAACTTGTCATAAGAACTATCATAACAAGAGGAGGAAGACACTTGAGTTCCATGATGGAGATAATATGTTCCTGAGTTACTCTGGTAACTAGTGGTTGTCGTGTGTTGAAGTATAAGAAACTTACGTGACATTTCATTATTTTGTTTCAGATTCTTTAGAGAGTAGGAGAAGTGGCGTACTGAGTGAAGTCGCTGCCATATTTTTCTAATCTTCATGATGTATTTCATGTGTCTGAGCTAAGGAAGTAAATTCCTTATTCGTCTCATGTGATTCAGTTGGATGATGTACAAGTTAGAGAGAACTTGACAGTTGAGGATTAAGGATCGTGAAGTGAAGAGCTTGCGAGGCAAAGGTTCGCTTCGGTAAAAGTTTTCTGGGGAGGTCCTGCTGGTGGCAGTGTGACATGGGAGCTCGAGAGTTGGATAAGAGAGTTTTATCTAAAGCTTTTCCTATCAGGTAATTTTCAAGGGCAAACATTCTTTTAAGTGGGGGAGAGTTGTAACACCCTGATTTAAATATTCACTTATCTAATTATTTATTTAATTTAATTGAGTATTTTATTTAAATAATTATTTTTGTGAATATATGACTCGTTTGCCTATTGACATTATTTATGGTGTTTTGTGGTAATTAATTAGTTTAGTGGGAATCAATTATTTAATTAATTAGAAATTAGAGATAATATGTAATATTACGACAATTTTGTGAATTGAAAGAGTTTATTGATGAGTAGAGGAGAGTTGAACTTTGATTGGGCAAAAAGTGTAATTTAGAGAACTAAATAAAATAGTATATATATTCTAAAGTTAGACAAAAATTAAGTTTGGATATAATATTTTATTAGTACGTGAAAACAAGGGAAAAGGAGAGAAAAGCTTGAGAAGGTAGTGCTAGGGCTTGAGAGAAGAGATCAATTGGAAGCTTGCCTTGCTGAATTTTTGGAATTACAGGGAAAGGAGAATTCTTCATCTATGGGTCTTAATTCATGAAAGTGTAGAGATGTTTCCCTTAACCTCCAATAGGATTTTCTCTCTTTGTGTTAATTGTGTTGTTTGATGAAAAACATGATTCCAAATCTATTTTATACCATGATTAATTGCAAAATTTGTGTACTATATGTGGTATGACATTTACATATATTGTTGTTCATAAACATGAGTTTGGACGTGAAATTGGGGTTTTCAAAACATTAATTTATTCTGGATTTTGGGGCTAAATCAATGAAATAATATGTTAGATTAAAAGGAATTAACATGCTATTGTATGGTAATCTTGTGGTTGTTGTTTCTGGATGGTTTATGGGTGTTTAGACTTGTTTGAGTGAGTTTTCGCAGGTTCTTCCATAGCATAACATAATTCCACTTTTGTTAGTTGGGGGACGGGAGTCACCCATATGATGCCATGAGTGTTATGCGCTATAAAGCACTGACTGGCGTCAGGCATATGAGGGAGAGACCGTCATGGTCTTTAGGAGATCATGTTCTTTCCAGGTCATAACCAGTGTGGCGTATTGGGTAATGGGAAGGATGATGGGCATCATCCGTGTGACATGTTACTCGTCATAGTGTCAGAATACGTATTCTGACTTGCTGAGTTGGTTTTTAGGGGTGGTTTTGTCGGGAAATCGATGATTGACTGTTGTTTGGTGTATTTTAAAGAACATGAGCTAATTAATTAAATTACATAAATAATTAAGTGATATTATGTGTGATTGTGGATAAGCGCGATAAAAATGCGAGTATGATGTGATGTAGAGTTTGTGCATAATTATTGATGAGTTGATGAGATGTGTGGATTGAGATATGAATTACTATTGATCCAGTATATATATATATATATATATATATATATATATATGTGTGTGTGTGTATGTGTATGTATGTTTATGTGTGTGAGAGTGTATGTGTGTGTGTGTGTCATTGTGTGTGTGTCAGTGAGTGTGTGTGTGTGTGTGTGTGTGTGTGTGTGTGTGTGTCTCTGTGTGTGTGTGTCAGTGTTTGTGTGTGTGTGTTAGTGTGTGTGTGTGTGTCAGTGTGTGTGTGTGTGTGTGTGTTAGTGTGTGTGTCACTGTGTGTATGTGTGTGTGTCAGTGTGTGTGTGTGTGTATGTGTGTGTGTTTGTGTGTGTGTGTCTGTGTTTGTGTCTGTGTTTACAATCAAAGTGGTGTTATTTTACATCTATTATTGTTGAGTGATTATGTATAGTCAGAGTGGGGTTATACATGCATTTTTCTGTGCCATACTTCGTATGTGTAGTGTAACGCCCCAAATTTCGTAGAATATTTATTTTAAATATTATATTCGTGGATTTCTGTGAATTTTGGTTTTTCGTGTCGATGTCGGTGATTTTGTAAAGTTTTGGTTATTTTAATTAAATAATAGTATATAATATGAATATATTTGTATTATTATTTATTTTAAATAATATTAGAAGAATGAAGAGTAAAGTGGACATTTGAGGAGAATTAGTGAGGGTATAATGGGAAGAGCACATTTAGGGGTATTTTAAGAGAGAATAATGAAAGGAACTCATTATTCGTATTATTTTGAGGAAAAGGCAAAGGTGCTCTGAAGAACAAGTGAGAAGGAGGCTAGGGCATAGAAGAATTCCGGCGAAACTTCAAGAGAGGTCGAATGAGACAATATTCTAAGGTATGGGGAGTATCACTTTGCAATATTTTGATATAAAGATTAGGTGTTAGTGGGTAATTGGGGTTTTGGGGGAAACCTAGAAATTGGAGGTTAGGGATGATGGATTTTGATGATTTGCTATATGATGGTTGTTGTTATTGATGTATATGTGATAGCTATAGGTTATAATAACATAATCTATGAAAAATCTGAGTTAAAAACTAGCTTAGGTGTGCAGGATCGCAGATGGAGGAGTGTTGTTATCGCAGGGTTTTTTCTGCAGAAATCGAAGAGCCCGCTTAGCGCGGCCTAGCGCGGTCTGGAGAAATTTCACCTCCTCGAGGCAGTGAGTAACGCGCTTAGCGCGGATGAGGCCTGCTTAGTGCGACCTGGAACTGAAAAAAATATTATTTTATTGATTTAAAATTCATGAAAAATATCTGTTTTATATTATATTAATGCGGCGATGTTGCTGTGAATTTCTGTTATGTGTTGACGTGTTATATGATGAATTATTTAGTGATGAAAATGATGTTTTGATGATTAGATGATGATATGATGTTAGTGATGATTATTAGATGTTTATATGTGATGTTTGAGGATAGAATGACGATGTGAAGTACCATGAGTATATTGATGATTATGAGATGACGATTCATGACGTTTTGATGATTAAATGATGACATGGATTAACATGAGATTTTGATGAATGTTGATGCACGTAATGACTTTTGTTGATGATGATATTGACATTGTGCATCATGCATTCATAGCATTTAGACTTCGGTCTATTGATGATGTTAGGACTTCGGTCCAGTGGTGGCTTCAATCCCATTGTGTGGATTGAGGTGTTTGTGACGTGCTCCCTTGTGGAGGGTTGATGGCCTATATTATGACGATTTGGTACCACATGCATTTTTATGACGTTGCATTTCATTCTTGTGGCATCGCATGAGTGCATATGAGTGATATTGGTGATGTGATGTTTTATATGATGTTTTGGGTGAGTCATTGAAGTAATTGATAAAAACAACTGTTGCCCTGTTAATGTCTTTTCTTTATATGATTTATATTGAATTGTGATTACTCGCCCTTCCTGTTTGAATGTTGCCTCCATGTGGGTAACGTGTAGGTGATCAGGCTTAGCCGTGGATGCTTTCGAGGACTTGAAGTTATTTTCTTTTGGTCGATTTAAAGGGTCTTCCTCTGATAGTCTAACATCGGGTTGGGGTCCTTTGATTCGAACTATGTTGTTTCTTTATTTTGTTGTCATGCGATGATGTGGTTTTATTTTTTATTATTACGACGTTTGTGGAAACCTTTTAATTGAGAATTTTGAGTTTCGCTGCCATGTGTAGGCTTTTTGTGAAACTTTGAGGAGAAACCCTTTTTGTTTATAGGGTAATTGTGTTATTTTGATTTAATGGGAAATGTGCACCCTTCGAGGGAATTTTTATGCTTTACTCTGATATTTGAGTTGTTTCTGCTGCAACATTATTTGGGGGTAGAAAAGGGTGTTACATGTAGTTGTTGTGAAAGAGTAATTCAGAGTGGGGACTAGTGACTTGTCCCAAGCCTTGAGTGGGAGCTTGGAGCTCAGAGTGGGGGCTCGGGGTTCAAAGAGATTGGGATTCGATTCATATGAAGAACCACACATTGAGTCAGTACCATATGCATAAAGAGTTGAGTTGCGAGTCTGGTTCAGAGTGGGGACCGTGGCAACCATGATTTGAGTCATTGTTGCACTATATTGCATGATTGTAATTAGATGAGTGTGATATGGGTGAGATGTGAGTACATGAAGTTTGTGTGCTTTCTGTATGTGGATGATTTTGTAGATATGTGAATCTATCACGAATGTTTATGCACCGTTTATTATTTGAATGTATTCTCATCCTCTTTTCGTGTTGTTGCGTATGGGCTCCTGTGGAGTATAGATAGTTAGATACCTGAGTAGGAGCTTGAGGTTAAGGAAAATGTTATGCCTCTTTAGTTACTTATCGCTCGGGTCTGTAGTTGAAGACACTATGATGCATAACTCGAGGGGATCGAGCTATCCTATTTTTGTTTTATGTTGCATATATTTCTGCTGATTTTATCTTGCAATGAACCACTTTTTCAAACTAATAATTCTGTTGAGGCTTTTACGTCAAGTGTTTTTGTGATTCCAATGCTTATCTAGTAGTTTAACTTTTTAAATTACGTGGTTCGAAATGTTTGGATTGTGTGAGTAATAGCTTGCATGGAGAATATTTATGTTCTTATACATGTTTTACTATTTAATTGTTGAGTCAGGAAGGTGTTACACTCTGCACCAAATGGTTGAATTGCAAAGATAAGATGAGAAACATGCAAATTTATTCTACTCATATTTTCAGGGAAGATAACCAGTTCGCCGACAAGCTAGCAGCCTTTGCACTGTCCTCATATGATCTTTGCTTTAGGATATCTTTCATCAATTCCTTATTCTGTATCTCTTGCACAACAAGTTTGGGAGACCTAACTATCATTTTAGTGATTCTTTAGAGGGTTTAGTTTGAAACAACCCCCCCCCCCCCCCCCCCTTCTCCTATCTTGTATTTTTTTCTTTCTTAGAATACAAGTTTTCATTATTAAAAAAACAAAAGGGACCTGTAATGTAAAATTATAAAATTAAAACTTATATAAAATAAAAATTAAATGAAAGAAATAAAAATAAAAATTCTATAAAATAAAAAAAATGAATTATTATGAGATTGTAATGATTTTTAAAAAAAAATTATGATATTTAGGTTTTGCATAAAAGTATTTATGTCATTTTATAAATATATATACTTTTATATTCTTTAAATTTTTTATTTTAACTTTCTCTATTATTAATTTAGTAAATACTTATCATTTTTTCTTCTTTTCGTTTTGATTTTTTCTTCATCAGTCAAATAAAAAATATAAATATAATAATGTACTATTACAATTTTATTTGGCCCTTGGAGAGGATAATCTAACAAGGAGACATTAAAGGCCAACACACTGGTGAAGGCGAGCTTCCCCACGAAACCTTAGATTCCTTGAAGTGGGAATTGAAGTCGCCTAGATATTTCAACCATGCCATTCAATTTTTTTTTTGGAAATCTTGGTATCCGGCCTTGTGACCGACTAATCCAAGAGGAACCAATCCCATCGTCCACTAGCGGGAGCCCCGTTTAAAGCTGGAGCAAAGCCATTCAGTTATGCTTCACCCAACTGTGTTTTACCTATCTAATCTAGTCTTATTATCCACTTCTCCATGAACGTGGAAAATGTCGTGTCCCACTAAAAAGAAGTCAAAAAGGAAGTTATAGATGATAATCACCTTCTCCACGATTTAAGAAATTATTAACTTCTCCTCCTTTCGTATCTATTAAGGGAGCGAGTCACCACTCATTGACTCATGCCGATAAATACCTTTATAAATAACTCAGATTTAGGACTAAAGATGGAACTCTAATTCCTAAAAAAACACATACAAAACTTTTCACCACTTTGAATGAACAAATTTTGGGCCTGTTTGTTTTAGTTTTAAAAAAAATGGATTTTTCTTTGTATTTTTAAAAATGAATTTTGTAAAACCGTTTTCTAAAATATTACAAGGTTTTCGAAATTAATTTTTTCTAAATTGCAAGACTAATTTTGATATCATACTACATAAACATACATTATTGAAGATCAAAACATAATCGAAATCTTAATTTAAAAAAAAAATTGTATCTCAAAAATGATTTTTATGAAAAGCTATTTGAAATAGCTTCAAAATTAAGTGATTTTTTAAAATTTTGATATCCAAAATTTTTTTCGGTAAAATGTTGATGTATCTAAAATAAAATTTTTGTTATAAAATAAGGAGAAAGAATATAAAATAGAAGAGAGAAATATTAGAAAGATTATCTATTATTTCATTGGTCTATCGTATACAATGAGATTGGTCCTATTTATAGGACATCATATAAACATTATAATAAATACAAATTTATTAAATAAAGAAAGAAGTTATTGGGAGACAAATAATCCAATTATTCATAACACTCCCCCTTGGATGTTTGTTTTGGATATGCCTCGTTAAAACCTTACTAGAAAAAACCCAGTGGAAAAAAATCTAGTGAAGGAAAAAGAGTACAATATCCTTTTAAAACAAATTTATTTCTCCTCCTCAGCTGAACGATTATTTCTTCGATGATGAAGACCAATATTTTGTACTAGTTGATTAAAAGTACTACTTGGGAGTGACTTTGTGAAAAGGTCTGCAAGATTGTCACATGAACGAATTTGTTGGATGTTTATATCACCGTTCTTCTGAAGATCATGAGTGAAAAAGAACTTTGGAGAGATATGTTTTGTTTGGTCTCCTTTAATGTAACCATCTTTCAATTGAGTGATGCATGCAGTATTATCTTCATATATGGTCGTCATATTTATTTTTCCTGAAGACAAACCACAATTATTTTGTATGTGTTGGATTAAGGATCTCAACCAAACGCATTCTCGACTTGCATCATGTAGTGCTAAAAGTTCTGCATGATTAGACGAAGTTGCTGCTATTGTTTGTTTCACTGATCTCTATGAAATTACTGTACCACCACATGTAAATAAATAACCCGTTTGTGATATACCATTGTGAGGATCTGACAAGTAACCTGCATCTGCATAACTTGTTAATTCGACTTTGGATACTTTGGTATAAAACACACTCATGTCTATTGTACCTCTAAGATAACGAAGTATATGTTTGACTCCGTTCCAATGTCTTCCTGAAGGTGAAGAATTGTATCTTGCTAATAGATTAACCGCAAATGATATATCAGGACGTATATAATTAGCAAGGTACATCAGTGCTCCAATCACACAGAGATATGGTACTTCAGGACCAATTACTTTTATCCTCTTCTCGTGGTCTAAAAGAATCTTTTACACGTCCAGCGATCTAAACATCATTGGGGTACACGACATACGATATTTTTCCATATACAAATGTTTTAGCACTTATGCTACATAACATATGATATTTGTCCATATAGAAACATTTTAATATTCTTCTATTTAACCTTCTTAGTGTATGAAAGTTCCATTGTCTAAATGTTCATTTAGTAAGGACCTTTTATTTTCCAAGTCCTTCATCTCAAATAATTTCTTTACACAATTTATAGATTTTGGAAACTCTTCAGTAGTTCCAATAATATTTATGTCATCCACATAGACAACTATTATTGCACATTCTTTTCCAATTTTTTTTTTGTAAAAATGGAGTTATTTGTATATCTCTACCTTGGTAAATATTTACCGAGATGATGTGCCAATATTGTTTAAGTCTATAGAGATACTTGTTCAACTTTATGTCCTATCAAGTGACCAATACAAATAAGATGTTACAACATCCATCATGTTCAAATCAAGGCCTTCATGTGCTATAAGGCTAATTAATTTTCAAATCTTAATAGAATCTACTTCACGTGGATATGTTTCATCAAACTCGATCTTAGGTCTTTGTGAAAATCATTGAGAAAAAAAAACATCAAGCTTTATATCTTACAATTTCACCCTTCTTATTTCGCTTTTCACAAAACTAATTTATATCAAATTTGTTTCACACCTCGAGGTATTCAGACTACGGGTCCAAAAACGATCCACTTTTAAAGTGTGTTCAATTATTCTTCAATTGAATCTATTTATTTTGGTCAATTCTCTCTTTGTCTATAATTTTGGATAGACTTTGATTCATGAGCTATTCATTTTTGCAAATTCTCACATTGTCTACAATCTTTGATAGACTTTGATTCATGATTTGTTCATTTTGACCAATTCTCACTTTGTCTACAATCTTTGGTAGACTTTGTTTCACGATCATCGTTATCGTTTATCATCTTTAGCACTATATTGTATACAAATACATTGCCAATGTCGACTTTATTTAGTTAACTTAAGTTTGGTTCCATTCTATTTCATCCATGGCATAATTTATCGAGATCTCTTTATTTCATATTTCAAGTACTTGATTAGTTCTTCTGGAACTGAAAATAAATTATGTCAAAGTGCTCTTAGAATTTTCATATCCTCACTTGGGTCATCTTTAACTTTAGTTTCTTTTCTTGGTAGATAACATTTTAATATTAGAACCGACTTTTCTACCACGCTCCAGGCGCGGCTACAACTCATTTTCAATATTAGATTATCTAACAAGAGAATCTACTTTAATTGGAATATTAGCAGCTGATGATTTGTTTCATAGACTTTACAAATGAATTGTGTTTTGAACTTCGAGGATCAAATATAATAATATTTTATTTCAAATTGATCATTTGAACTTCTGGTTCACACTTTCAGCTGATTATTCTCCCCCCTAATATTGAGAAAATTAAATTTTGTGATCCTTAAAAAACATGTCAAAGTTTAGAGAGAGAAGCTCTCCCCTCTCTCTAAACTTAGGGTTTCCCTCTTTTGGTGGGTGCTGCCTCCCCTCTTGTAGGGGCTCCTCCTCCCTCATCGGAGCTATTCACCACCGTTATGGTAGTCATCTTCTCTTCAATGGAGGTTCTTTCCCCACTGTAAGTTTCCCCTCCTCTCTTTTCATTCCTTAGATCTACACATCTTTCTTCCTCCAACCTCCATCATGCTTCTCCTCTTCTCCGTCATCAACCATCAATCGCTTGTAATCCCAAAATCACCTCCACTAACCGATGATCCAGAGTGGTACGAACATGGAAATCGACCCCCATCGGAGTCGCCACCACCGGAAGATAAGGAGGTCCTGAGTTTATGTGTGTGTGTTCATGTAATATTTTCTATTATTGTGCTTGTTTTGTTGTGGGTTATGTTTTTTCTTCCTTGGTTTGTTTTGGTGGGTGTGTTGGTATTAGGTTTAGGTTATCTTAAGTTTGAGCTCAAGGTATTTGATGAAATGCCTCAACGAAGTTTGGTTGAAGGAGTTGTGTTTTTGAGTAAGAAACTAGCTAGGGATGTGGAAAATCAAACTTCTCATTCCAATCAACAATTGTTTCTTCCACAAGTTGTGAGTTTATTCAATATTGTGAACCTAAATAATCGAATTGAGCGTGATAAAGCTAGCGATAAAGCTAAAGATATGTGTTGTACCCCAAATTTTACCCTCATCTTTTTGCTTGATGCTTTGTGTTTTTATTTTTCTCTGTTTATCTTAAATCTCTATTTATCTATTTTCGCCTTGATTTATTTAGTTTTTTACTTCATTTATCCTATCTTGATTTAACTTTAGCATATTCTTGTTTTTTATTTTTATTGATTAATAGCTTAATTAATTAATTTAGTTATTGATTTAATTTTAGCCTAATTTGTTTAATTTTTGAATTAATTACCTTAATTTCTAATTTCAAGATAATTTATCAATTAAATTGGGCTAGATTTTATTAACAATTAATTTAATTATAATTAGTTTTTAAAATATATAACATTAAGTTTTAATTTATGAGAACTATACGTTTGTTTTTCCTACTTGGACTTTGAATTGGAGAATGAGTAGTATCATGGCCAATCAGAATACACCTT
This sequence comes from Lathyrus tuberosus, assembly GCA_022829125.1. NCBI lineage: Eukaryota > Viridiplantae > Streptophyta > Magnoliopsida > Fabales > Fabaceae > Lathyrus > Lathyrus tuberosus. Next base: position 685,443 of record JALAZF010000305.1, read on the forward strand.
ATTCCTTTGACTTTTCAACCCACCTTCATGGCCAATGAGAAACCGGCACGTGGCGCGCAAGAAGCCAAGAACAACTGTTTGATCTCCTTCTTCACTTTGGTTTACGGAAGCTCAGAATGGGCAAGAATTTCAAACACAATTGAACCAATTTCAAACCATTTTCACTCCAATTCTTGGCGCGATAATGTATTGTTTGATTTCTCTCAAAATTTGCCCGTTCAAGCTTCCAAGGTTTAGCTTCGTCTAAAGTAATTCTGAGCATTCCGTCCTCAGCTCTCCTCTGCACACCCTGCGACTGGCCAGAGCGTTGTCGTTATCAACCTTCCTTTCTCATGCCTACCTTACTCGCCACAGAAGGGAGCCAGAGAAGCGATGCTATTTTGAGCTATTTGACCTCTGTAGCCGTCTGCCAAGATTCAGAGAGGAGGAGCGTATGTTTGAAGCCAATTTCAAAACCCTAGCATTCTGAAGGGTGGAATTTTATTGACCCGGCCCATATCTCATCCTATATAAAGGAGTTCAGCTTCAATGCAAAGGACCAACATTTTTTTCTCACAAAATACTCAAAGTTTCTGAGCTTTCAAGCGACACGAGCAAGAGAGGGAGGGGATAGTTTTTGGGAGCCTTGGTTCAGAAAGAAAGGTTTGACAGAGTGGGAAATTTTGTTTCAACAAGGGAAGTTTGGGCATATTGGAAGGTGCAGTGGACATATTCCACTTGGTAACTTCTCTTTCCTTCATTTTTCAGTCACACTTGTTCATTCATGTTCCATTATATGTTATCATCATAACCATGTCAATATCGTTATCATAAACTTTTGTCTTGTATTTTGCTACTTTAATCATCCCTCCTATGTAGATAACATGTGTATATAACTTTGTTTGGTAATCCTGTATACATGGGATAGATGTTACATTATCATTTGTTATTGTTACTATGGGAGAACATTGTTGGCCCTGGTTATATGTGATTGAGTTGTTGGCTAGATGCCCAAAATCTGGTAATGTTTGGATGTAAGTAGAATAAACTGGCTCACTACCTTTCAGTTATGTTTGAAGTGTTGTTATGCATCCTTGCTGATTTGAACATCCGCACCTATATGTTTGGGTTTGTTCATTATTTTGTGTTGTCTTTTGCTCTGTAATACATGGCTTTGGTAGGTTATTGATATCATGTGGGGTGAACTAGGTAATTTCCTATGTCTGAGTTTGATTGTTCGAACTGATAACCTATTAGAGAGATGTGTTTGGGTGTAATCTGTTTGTAATGTGCTTCCTTGTTACCACACCTGCACACAAATCACTTTAACCATATGTGTACCTCTGTCACCAATACCTGGCTGTCAATATTTGTATGCATGTTAAGTTAATCTAATATCTGTTGTCTCCTGCTTTAAGTCTTTAGGCCATGTTGAACTTTGTGTTAGGGTATGTATACCAATATTGAATTATTATGTGATATGTTTCCAAGTGGTAAATTGATTGGATGGATGTGTGTCTCAAACTAGCTTGAACCTGTTATGCTATCCTTTTGAAGAGTTTAAAACTGATGTATTTTGTTTGTTGATAAGAGACATGTGGCTGGTTTTGATATGTGATATTAACTTAGTTACATAAGTCCTACACTGAACATTGCTTTTTTGGATTCACCCTGATGTATTGACATATTTACACCTTTTGTTCATATCTTGCTGTATGTATGAGATTGCTATGCTATGCTACTGTCAACATTTGTTTAGTAATTGAAGAATATGTAAATGAACTCATGATATGTGTGTATCAGCTTTGTCAACATTGTTCTGTCCATAAACCTTTGCTCTCATTCGCAATTAGTGTCTAACTGCCATGTCTTGTTATTTTGATCGGAGCCATGAAAGGAAAGCAGTAGGTCTGTTATCTCTATTTGTCTTAAATCATTATGCTATGAAGTGTGAAATGCCGATACCATGCCTGCTATGTATTTATTTGTCTGTACAAATTCTTAACTTGACTACTCAAGTGGATGGATGGATTGTTGACATGTTTGTCTAGTCTTAGGATGTTCATACTTTAGTTGTTCTATGTTGCCAAGCACACTACTGTCACCAACACATTACATAGCAATGCATATACACCTCTTGATCCACCCATATCTCATGTTTAAATGTGTACCTAAAATGTTTTAGTGTAATGCAAATGTTTGAAGCATCATAAGAAATTGACAAATCTTAATGGAACATTGTGTTTTGTATCATGTTTTTCATCATAAGAAAACATCTTGTTGAAGCTATTGATCTCATAAGGCATTCATTGTGTGACATCCCACTGTATTCATTTATGCTGACTTTTTTATGCTTAAGATTTGTTTTTGAACCTTGAGTTCATCATCTGACATGCTTCTAAATCATGAATGTGCCTGATACTTTATGTGTTCACTAATGTCAATCTGTTTTGGACCTGGTCTATGGATATCAAGTTGTTGTAAACCTGCTACATCATGCCCCTTGCTCTGAGTTATTTTGTTTGAAGTGTTAAAACTGTTTGTATTTGGTTTGCTAACTTGTTAGTAACATGTGTCAAGACTGACTTGTAATTTGATAACAATGCTGCCAATAAGTTTCCATGTTTATCTTGCCTAATTTTCTATGCCTGGTTCGTTTGTTCCTTGGTCAGTAGGATGTATGTCAGTATCACTAGTTTGAAACGTTCTTTATGTTTTGTCCTGACCACTGCTTGTTCATTACCAATGAGTGACTTGCATTTCTTTTGATCTATGATGTTTGATATATGTTTTCTTGCTTCCTCTGATTAAGATGTGATTGATGAGGTCCAATTTATATGGTTCATTCCTCAGTTAGTGTGCAACAATGCTTGGCTTTGTATTAGCAATCTCTGCTTCTATTTCAGTTCATCTAACCATGTCTGATTTTGAGTATCTTGGACCTATACTTTTTCTCTTGTGTGAGCAATTGGTGTTAACTAGGATCGTGTTTAATTTGAAGTGTACTTTATGCTTACTGTGCTGTTATAGATTACATATTGTGTTTATAGCATCAAAGACATGTTATTTTCCATTTTGATGTTGCTGCCATGGTTGTATTGGTTTGTGATGCTCTCACTTTGTGGACCTTAAGATTAGGCCTTGCCCATTGTCTAATATGCATAGAGCTTCGTGACTGCAAGTTTATATTATTCTTTTCTGCTGCATTTTGTTGGGCGATGATTGTTGTTGAATGGCCTAGCATGGGCTTTTGACATTGTGAGTGATTTTGTGTTGGATAGCTTGTATGGCTTGTTTGAAATACACACGCATGTTTAATATGTATATTTAATGAAGCAAGTTTAGTATTGGATGTAACAGCCACCCCAGTGGCAAGCCCCCTTTATCTTAACGCGCCTTGCCAGTCCTTTTATTTATTTTTCTGCATTTCGCCTGTCTTAAAATATATATTTGTGCTATCCTTCATATGTCAAGATGTGTGCGTTGGCCTGGTGGCTATGGTTTTAGGCTACAAGCGAAATGGCATGAGTTCAAGTCCTAGAAATGCCATTTCTTCTTTTTTATTACTTGTTGATGTTATCATTTTTAAGTTGATGCTTCAATTTTCAAAATGTCATAACTTGTTTGATTTTTATCCTTTTTCTTCCCTTCTTTTTGCTAATTGCTTCTAATTAAATTTACTTTTCAATTTTAAAAAGAAATTAGTAAAAATATTAATTTTTGAGGCCTTTATGCATGTTTAGATCATGAATGCTTATTAGAGCTTTTATTGCACTTTCTTATTCATCATGCCATGTTATGTCTATCTATCATGTTTTATCATTGCCTAATATATGATTTCATAAACTTCATTTCATATCATTATCTTGTCCATGTTTTCTTGCATCATCATGCTTGAATCATTAACTTGTTATCTTTTAGGATTTTATAACTGTTATCTTTTCCCCCCTTTCCAAAGGAAGGTTAAATATATTGACTCTTAAAGTCATAGCCTCCCACCTTAACCTAAGTAACCTCTTAGTAAGGAACCTTATTTCTAGGCCTCATCAGAGCCATAGAAATTATAACTAGCTTCAGAAGAGAGTTCCTCAACTCTTAGTGATATTCATCATAATGAATTTATCACTTTCCCCTCCTAACTAAACTTCAACATAGGTCCATTACAACTAGATCTAGAGAGTTCCTAAACTCTACAATGAGCTTGTACTCATTTCCCTTCTGAATATTGACCATAGTCAATCATTCAGTAGAAGTAGAACTACGCATACTCTGATTCTATTCCCGAGGATACGTAGGCGTAAAGAGCCCCTAGGGTTTTCAAACCTTTAGCATAGAACCTTTAGCAAACATAAGATAACTTAAGCAAGAGGTTCCCGTAGAGTACTACGGACGTTTAGGGTGCTAATACCTTCCCTAGGGGTAACCAACCCCCGAACCTTAGATCTCTTCCCCTTAGGTTTTTATAACGATCTTGGACCTTTCCTTTGGATAAATCAAAGTCGGTTGTAAAAGAAACTGATGCAAATTAATTAATAATTTGTTATCCAATTTTCACCGCAACAGAAATGGCGACTTCACTGGGGAGAGTAAGACCTATTGCTGGTCCTTTCCTAAGAGGGTTAAGCCTATTTTGCTTTATGTTATTCATGTTTGCTTATTTACTTGTATGATTGTATGCTTACCTGTTCTATGTTTTGCTTATCCTGTTTGATTTGGGTTGATATCTTTGAGTGAGATAAATCCTATACCCGGATTTGAGTGTACACTTATTATAGATCGATGGTATTCAAGGAAGCTTTGAGGGAGTTGAATCCTGAAAGGTCGAATTGATAAACACCATCACTCAGTTGAGGCCCTCTCGAGTCTAGCTATGTTGAACGAATTCGTTTGTGAAAGCTTGCTACTCTCGACCTGGGTGCCCGGGATACTGAGAACCGTAGTTACCAAACCCAACTTAAGCCTTTTAAATGTAGTGCGGTGACCATGATGGAGTCTATTTCTGACTTGGTTGTCACGCGATACTACACTCAGACGAGATCCTCTTGAGAATTTTATCGACTACCAAGTTATCTGGGAAATCTTTAAAATCCAAAAGATGGGTTGTAGACTCTGGGAACTTTTTAGAACCTTGTTTAGTAGGTGAAAACCAATAGAACACACCAATGGGAAGGGCGAACCTTTGGCTCCATGCTTAACCTTTTCCCCTTTTGCCTTTGTGTGTTTGTGTCCTATGTGTGTTTGTTGCATCCATATAGCATAAGCATTCATGTTGCATCTGTTTCATGGAACTCAGACCTCTTTTCTTGTATCAGAGAGATATCATGGATAACACAAGAAGAAACACTATCAAATACACTTTCAAAAGTCCCAAATTGGATGACCTAAGGAAGTTGGGAGATTCGTTAACAGATCCTGAGGGATTCCTAAGCAGATATGGAAAGTTGTGGGTCTTGCTAAGGAAGACTATTGATGAAGGACTTCTTTCAACTCTACTTCAGTTTTATGATCCAAGGTATCACTGCTTCACATTCCCTGACTATCAGCTCTTACCCACCCTTGAAGAATACTCTCAGATAGTTGGTTTGCCTATCAAGGATGAGTCCCCGTTTCCCATCTTTGAGAAGGATCCAAAAGAGGAAGAGATAGCAGAAAAGACTTATCTAGAGGTGGTTGACATCAAGAGCAATTTGACTTCTAAGGGGGGAATCTTGGGGTTAACTGCCAAATTTTTGATTGAAAAAGCCAGATACTTTGCTAAGAGTTCCAACAGAGATACCTTTGAAGCTGTATTTGCCTTGCTCATCTATGGACTCTTCTTATTCCCTAACATTGACAACTTTGTAGACTTAAATGCAATCAAGATTTTCTTAAAGCAGAACCCAGTACCTACCTTACTTGCCGAAGCCTATCACTCAGTCCATACAAGAAATGCTCATAAAAATGGACAGATTATTTGTTGTGTCTCCATACTATATAGATGGTTTGTTTCCCACTTACCGAAGAAAGGCGCGTTCTGGGATTCCAAGGAAGGATGGTGGTCTCAGAAAGTTATGGCACTCTCCCACGCAAATATTGATTGGTATAATAGAGTGTATGATGGGATCTTGATTATAGATAGCTGTGGAGACTTTGGTAACGTGCCTTTGCTTGGCATCAAAGGAGGTATCAGTTACAACCCTGTGTTGGCACGACGCCAATTAGGGTACCCTCTGGAAGACAAACCCCTCAGTGCTCATGTGGAAAGTATCTACTTTGAAACATATGACAAGAACAAAGGACAAAAGGAAATAATCTTAAAGGCTTGGGATAGCAAACTCAAAAAAGGAAGAAGCTCTTTAGGAAGACCTAACTGTGTGTCCTTGGAGCCCTACCTCCAATGGGTTAGAAGAAGAGCTATAGAGTTGAAAATGCCCTATAAAAGACAAGAACCAATCGCTTTGAAGAAGGAGCATGTGTTATACTTCAAACCAAGAGAAGAAGAATTGGAGATTTATCTGAGACAAGCCCGGAGGTCAGAAGAAGCCTGGAAGCTTAAATATCAAGTAGTCGTTGAAGAGAATCTGGAACTCCAGAAGCTGCTGCAGATCAAGAATGAAGAGCTAATCTTCTGTAAGAAGATAAAAGCCCAAGAAGACCCAAGTCCCTCAAACACTCAACCACCCGCTTGGAAGTCTATTCTTGACAACCTCGTCGCAGAAAGAGACCAGATGGAGAAGGAAATCAGAAGACTCAACGCAAGACTTCTAGGAGAATTTCCTTAGGACTTTCTAGCTTTTATTTAGCTTATGTTTAGGGCTTTTTGAAAGTTGTATCAATTGTTGTAATTCACTTTTATTTTAATGAAACGAGGTCTTTTGATATCTCTCGATATTGTGCAAATGTCTGAATTCCATGAAACTTTGCATTGCATTATACATCCCTGCTAAACTATCAGGTTACTAATCTTGTCTTGCAGATTTTGTAGAAATGGATGCCGCCGGAAAAAGAGTTTGGCCTTACTGCTTTGAGTTGCCAGAGGTGGATCGTCTGCTATGGTTGGGAGAAATGATTGAAGACTAGTCGGCCTTTGCTGATAGATATGGGTGTGTTATACCCCTGATGAAGACACCAGTAACTATGGGACCACTTGAAGTTCTAGTCCAACTGTATCACCCAGCATACCGTTGTTTCTTGTTCCCTGAATTCCAGTTAGTACCAACCTTGGAAGAATTTTCAGCCATGATAGGGATCCCAATCAGGGATGCTCCTGTCTTTTCCGGAATTGAAGAAACACCTTCTGCCAGAGACATAGCCAGACTGACCAGAATCAGGTTATCTGATGTCCAAGCCAATTTGACCAATAAGGGAGGAAAGCGTGGGTTGCCAACACAGTTCTTGATGGAGAAAGCTCTGTACTTTAAGAACAGGGGAAATGAAGTTTTGTTTGAATCAACTTTAGCATTGATGATATACGGTTTGTTCCTATTCCCAAACGCCAAGGATTTGTAGACACCCAGGCCATTCAGCTGTTTGCAGTCAATAATCCAGTCCCGACACTGTTGGCTGATGTCTACCATTCCATACAGACCAGGTATATGAGAGGCAGTGGGCTGATTGTTTGCTGTGTGGCCCTCTTCTACAAGTGGTTTGTTTCTTATTTGCCGAAGACCCCAGCTTTCTGGGAGATTGAAGACTGCAAGGTGTGGTCTAAGAAGTTGATGGAACTGAAGCATACCAACATTGAATGGTATGATTCAACGGACGAGGGAATCACCATAATCGTTAGCTGTGGGGACTGCCCCAATGTACCTCTCATGGGAAGAAATGGTTGTATCAATTACAACCCCGTCCTCGCTCGCCGTCAGCTGGGTCATTTGAAGGAAGGAATCCCGGATAATGAAGACATGCATATGATGTTTTATGACAAGAAGGAAGGATTCGAGACGAAGATGTGCTTGAGTCGCACTTGGCGCCATATCAACAGAGAGTTGTGGAGGTCTGAATGCCCATCACAGAGTCTCATTTATAATGGTCTCGTAGCATAGCCCAAGTAATGATGAAACCACGTCCCCGCCACGAGTCCCCTACTAAAACAAAGCAGAGGATGATGGAGGAATTGGGAGAGCTGGTTCTCGCCAAGAAAGAAACCAAGGAGCGCATCATCAAGATAATGAGGGTAATTAATGGAGAAGGATCGTCAACCGGCAGATTCAATTTCTAAGTATTGTTGACCTTTGTGTTGTTATTGTATCTTTTCATTTTGTTGTACCTCTACTTATGTACTTAGAGTATGAGAATACCCTGCTCCAGATGTAATGTTTGCCAAACTCTTAATGAAGAAGTTTTTTTATCAAGGATCTATTTTCTATATTATTTGCAAGATGTCTTTAGTTCCTTGATAGTTTAGCTTGCATTTGCATTTGCATCTCATTTGCATCTTTGCATACGCACGCGCATTCTTCTGTGTCTCATCGTCGTTTTGTCTTCTTCAGAACCATCACCCTGATCTCTACATTTGTTGCAACATCCGGACCAGGCTTAAAGAGGAAATATGTCTGATAATTGTGAGAATCTGGATCAAGTCAACGAAGAGCTCAATCAGTTAAGAGTAGGCATGGGACAGATTATGGAAGTTTTGCATGTTATACGAGCAAAAATGGATACTCAAGCTACTGTAGTCTCAGAAATCGTCACCACAACTGTTGAGCCGCCAGTCATACCTGCTGTGGACACTACTTTAGGGATATCGTTTGAGTTTATACGAGCCACAGCTCCTCAGTCCACCCAACAAGCTGCACCTTTGTTTGGTGAAAACCAACAAACTATCCCAACTTATACTCCACCTGTGATTCAGACCCAGTTTCAGCCCGTCTTCCAGAATCAACATCATCTTATTAATGATAACGTATCCATGGAAGGAGACGACAGCAACGAGAAATTGAGGGCCAGTATGGAGATTATGCAGAGAAAATTGAAGGCCATGGAGGGAGATAATGTCTTCAGCTCTGACTTAAGGGATATGTGTTTGGTCACTGACCTAGTAATTCCACCAAAGTTTAAATTACCAAGCTTTGAATTGTACTCTGGCGCTACGTGTCCTAAGGCACACTTGGTCATGTATCTCCAAAGAATGGCGGCATATATGGATAATGATAAGTTGATAATCCATTATTTCCAGGGCAGCCTAAAGGGAGCTACCGCAAAATGGTATTTAAGTCTAGATCAGTCTCAGATTAAGTGCTTTCAAGATGTTATGGATGTCTTTATAAAGCACTATAAGTATAACCTGGATCTAGCACCTGATCGTAGGCAACTCTTGACCATGACTCAGAAAAACACTGAGTCGTTCAAAGAATACGCTCAGAGGTGGAGAGAGACTGCATCACAGGTTGAACCGCCGTTAACCGAGAAGGAGCTAGCCGATTGGTTTCTAGACACTGTGAAACCTGAATTCTATGAGAAAATGATTAGCAACACTGGCGCCAATTTCTCTGACATTATTGCAATTGGTATGAAAGTAGAGGCAGGTCTAAAAAGTGGAAAGGTGGCTAGTTCACCTAACAGTGCTACTAGTACCAGCGTCAAAAAGTCTCCAGGCAATTTTCATAAGAAGAAAGAGGGCGAGACTAACGCTATCATGACAGGGAAGAAGCAGAGTCCTCGTTGGAAGCGAGCTCTTTTCCAACCACAGCCAGGTCTCAGCTTTCCCCAACATCCAGTTTATGCTATGCAATTCCCCCAGTAACCATATGTGGCGTCTGTTACGCCCACCTTTAATCATCTGGTAATGCAACAAGCTCCGGTTTCTCAACCACAAAATCAACAGCAGTGTCCAAGGAATCAGAACCAGAATTACCAGCAGCAGCGGCGGCCAGCGCCACAACAAAATACCCCGCCAAGAAAACAGGCAGTGACGCCGAATTTTCCACCTTCGTTGGTGGAGCAAGGGTTAATTGTTAATAGGCCATTGGGGCCACCCTCTGAAAAGTCTATGCAGTTTTACAACCCTAATGCAACCTGTGCCTTCCATCAAGGAGGGGTAGGTCATGACTTAGAAGGATGTTTGGCATTGAAGAATCTAGTGAAAGGCCTGATAGAGAAGAATGTTCTGTCTTTCGTCAATAGTCAACCAAATGTGAAAAGCAACCCTTTGCCAAACCATGGGTCAACTAATGCTATTGAAAATGAGAATGACGAAGTAGTAATCTCAGATGCAGCACAGATTAAAACTCCCTTGAAATTGTTTCATGCCAAGCTGTTCAGCGCCGGTTTGGTCGAAGCTTGCCATGATGTTTGTGAAGAGTGTGATGGTGTTAGTGAAGGATGTTCGTTGGTACAAGGTGATATTCAGCGCTTGATTAATGAAGGTTTCTTACAGATTTTCAGGAAGGAAAACAGAATAGCGGTGATTGAGCCAGTATTCAACTTGCCAAAACAAGTACAGTTGTTTATTGAAGAAGAGTACCCATCAGTAGTTCCTGTGTTCAATAATCCAGGGGAAAATACTGTAAGTCCTGTTTTTAAACAATCAGTTCCGAGATTTAACAGGCCTGAAGCTGCTGCTCCTGTTAATCGTGCTAGGAAAATTAACTTCCCAAAACCAGTTCCATTCAGGTTCAGAGGAACCAAAGCAGTGCCCTGGATTTATGAGGATATCACAGGTGAAAGAAAGAAAGAAGAAATGATCCCAAGGAAAGAGGTGGGGGTCGTGATAGAAGAATCGGTCCCAAGGAAAGATGTGGGGGCCGATGAGAAGAACGTGTCCAATATAGCAGGAGCAGGGAGAATAATGAGAAGTGGAAGGATTTGTTCCCCTGTGAACGTGGAAACGTCCAGAAAAGAAGGTGTTAGTCATGTACCTACCAACGATAAAGGAAAAGAAGTAATCTCCAAAGAGGACGATGAAGAATTCCTTAGAATAATAAAAAGAAGTGACTATAGGATTGTGGATCAGCTCCATCAAACCCCGTCAAAGATTTCTGTTTTGTCTCTATTGATTAATTCACCGGCTCACCGATCTGCGCTGCAGAAGGTTTTGGCTCAGGCTCACGTGACTCAAGATATCACTACCGGACAGTTTGATCACATTGTTGCTAACATTACCGCCTGCAATACCCTCAGTTTCAGTGAGGAAGAGTTAACCCAAGTAGGCCAGAAGCACAATCTTGCTCTGCATATATCCATGACATGTCAGGAAGACACATTGGCTAGAGTCCTCGTGGATACAGGGTCCTCTCTGAATGTCTTACCAAAGAGAACTCTTGATAAATTGGCATATAAAGGAGGAGTCGTGAGACCCACTTCGTTGATTGTCAAAGCTTTTGATGGTTCGTGAAGATCTGTTATGGGGGAGATAGAGCTCCCAGTGTTGATTGGACCTCAGGAGTTTAATATTCTATTTCAAATTCTGGACATCAATCCTGCTTATAGCTGTTTGCTCGGAAGACCTTGGATCCATGAAGCAGGTGCCGTGACCTCTACGTTGCATCAAAAGATGAAGTTCGTAGCTGATGATAGGTTAGTTATCATATATGGTGAGGAGGATTTGATGGTCAGTAACCTGTCCTCATTTCGCTACATTGAGGCTGACAAAGATGCGTTAGAAACTTCTTTCCAAGCTTTGGAAATAGCTAATGCAGTTATGATCGACAACGAGAAGCTGGTAGTTCCAAAGTATCCATTGTTTGCTTCGTATAAGAGTATCCAGTCCGCCCTTCAGGAAGGCGTGCCTGCAGGATGGGGCGAAGTCATCGAGATCGAGAAGAGGGACCGACATCAGGGGTTGGGTTACAAGCTAACTCCAGAAGATGAGGCTGCTTCAAGAATGAGAAGAAAGACGAAGACGAAGACTTTGCAGGAGATATTTGTCAAAGGTGGACATCAGGTCCACGCAATCATTGGAAACGCTGAAGAGGAAGAAGACATTGATCAACTGGTTTTTCGTCAAGAGGGTGCTTTGAGCAATTGGGAGGCTATAGAGATCCCAACTGTGTACCCGGAACCAGAGTAACTTGTTTTGATTTGTTGTTTTCATTTCCCTAGTGTTGCCCAAAGCTAGTGGATTATTTTGTATGGGCCTCCCTTTTCAATATTAATCAATGAAATGACTTTTTTGCAATTTTCGCTGTCTTCACTATACTACATTCTGTTTTTAAAAATGGCAATCTTTTCAAACAAAACATCTTCATCTTGCATGTTTGTGAATTGTCGTACACTTTAGTAATACAAATCATTCTATTATGCAGAATGAATCGTAAACCCATTGTATTCAATGACCCTGCTATTACCATTGACTTTGACTCCCCTGTCTATCAAGCTGAAGAGGAGGAGAATTTTGAGGTACCCAAAGAGCTGGCGGACATGTGTGATTACCAGTATACAGATCTCCAGCCACATGAAGAGCAGGTGGACGTCATCAATCTTGGTTCTGAGGAAGAGAAGAAAGAAGTTAAGATTGGGGCATCTTTGAAACCAGAAATTAGACAGCAGTTGATTTCACTACTTAAAGAGTATGTGGATGTGTTTGCTTGGTCCTACCAAGATATGCCCGGTTTAGATACAGATATTGTGGTTCATAAATTACCGCTCAAGCCCGAATGCCCGCCGGTAAAACAAAAGCTTCGTAGAAGTCATCCTGATATGGCCCTCAAAATCCGAGATAAAGTTAAGAGGCAATTGGATGCCGGATTTTTAGCAGTCTCCAAATACCCAGAGTGGGTAGCTAATATTGTTCCTGTTATGAAGAAAAATGGAAAGGTGCGAATGTGTGTGGACTACAGGGATCTCAACAAAGCTAGTCCCAAGGATGATTTCCCTCTACCACATATTGACACGCTGGTGGACAACACTGCCCGTTTCGCCATGTTCTCATTTATGGATGGTTTCTCAGGCTACAATCAGATTAAAATGGATCCGGCTGATATGGATAAGACCACTTTCATTACCCCATGGGGCACTTATTGCTATAAGGTTATGCCTTTTGGACTGAAGAACGCAGGGGCAACGTACCAAAGGGCCATGGTGACTTTGTTTCACGATATGATCCACAAAGAGATAGAGGTGTATGTGGATGATATGATAGCCAAATCTCAGAATGAGGAGGAACATGTAGATCACTTGTTGAAACTGTTCAAGAGGCTTCGGAAGTATCAGTTGAGGCTGAACCCTGCAAAGTGTACCTTTGGGGTCAGATCTGGGAAACTATTAGGTTTCATTGTCAGCTAGAAGGGTATTGAAGTAGATCCAGATAAAGTGCGAGCAATTCAAGAAATGCCAGCTCCGCAAACTGAGTCTCAAGTCAGGGGATTTTTGGGTCGTTTGAATTGCATCTCTCGTTTCATCTCCAACATGACTCCAATTTGTTCACCAATCTTCAAATTGCTCCGTAAGAATCAGCCAGTAGAGTGGAATGCTGACTGTCAACAAGCTTTTGAGAAACTCAAAAGTTATCTCCAAGAACCTCCTGTTCTAATTCCTCCGGTATCCGGAAGACCTCTCATTATGTACTTGACAGTTTTGGAAGCGTCCATGGGCTGTGTCTTGGGACAGCATGACGAGACTGGCCGGAAAGAGCATCCAATTTATTATCTCAGTAAGAAGTTCACAGATAGTGAAAGTCGTTACTCGCTACTGGAAAAGACTTGTTGTGCTTTGGCTTGGGCCGCCAAATGCTTGAGGCAGTACCTGATATGTCATACCACCCTTTTGATTTCCAAGATGGATCCGATAAAATACATCTTTGAGAAACCTGCTCAATCAGGAAGACTTGCCCGTTGGCACATATTATTATCTGAATATGACATTCAATATGTCACTCAAAAGGCCATTAAAGGAAGTATCCTCTCAGAATATCTTGTTGATCGACCAGTTGAAGACTATGAACCACTCAAATTTGACTTCCCTGACGAGGACATTATGGCAGTAAAGGATGATGAAGAGCCAAGTTCTGAAGAAGATCCCAGGGCTGATTATAGATGGAAGATGATGTTCGACGGTTCGTCCAATTGTAAGGGGCATGAAGTGGGTGTTGTCATAATTAATCCTGAAGGTGGCTACACCCCTTTTCCAGCTAGGCTGGATTTTGGGTGTACAAATAATATTGCTGAGTATGAAGCATGCATTCTGGGTTTGGAAGCTGCAATTGATCTTGGAATCTGTTTTCTCGAAGTTATGGGTGACTCCGCTCTAGTCATTTATCAGATCAGAGGCGAGTGGGAGACCAAAGATGAGAAGCTTATCCCTTATCAGGCATATGCTCTGGAGCTGATTAAGTGTTTTGACGAGATAACATTTTGTCATGTGCCACGTACAGAGAATCACGTGGCCGACGCTTTAGCGACACTGGCTTCAATGTGGCAAGTCAGATTTATCAATGAAGATCCAGTGATCAGTATTGGAAGAAGGACTGAGTCGGCCTATTTCCAGGTCATCGAAGAAGAATCAGACGACAATCCTTGGTTCCATGATATTTTGAACTTCCTGAAGAATCAAGAATATCCGGCCAATGCCTCCGCTCTTGATAAGAAGACTCTGCGAAGATTGTTAGCCAAGTTCTTCATCAGCAACGGTGTACTGTACAAGAGGAATCATGATATGGTTTTGTTAAGATGTGTCGATAAGAGAGAAGCAGACTTGTTGATCCACGATATTCATGAAGGAGCTTTTGGTACCCATGCCAATGGGTATGCCATGGTTAAGAAAATCTTGAGGGCTGGATACTATTGGTTGACTATGGAGACTGATTGCATCCAGTATGCTGGGAAATGCCATAAATGTCAGATTTATGCAGACAAAATGCATGTTCCTCCTACTCTGTTGAATGTACTGTCATCGCCTTGGTCGTTCTTATGTGGGGCATTGATATGATTGGGGCAATTGAGCCTAAAGCGTCTAATGGGCACCGCTTCATTCTGGTGGCTATAGATTACTTTACCAAGTGGGTGGAAGCCGCCTCTTATGCAAACGTAACTAAACAAGTAGTTGCTCGTTTCATTAAGAACAATATCATTTGTCGCTATGGGATTCCGAGCAGAATCATAACAGACAATGAAACCAATTTGAATAACAGAACCATGAAGGAGTTGTGTGATAACTTCAAGATTGAGCACCATATTTCTTCACCATATCGTCCGAAGATGAATGGAGCAGTCGAAGCTGCGAACAAGAATATCAAGAAAATCCTTCAGAAAATGGTCAAAACATATAAGGATTGGCATAAGATGTTGCCGTACGCCCTACATGGATATAGAACGACCGTCAGAACATCAACAGGGGCAACACCGTTTTCGTTGGTATATGGAATGGATGTTGTCCTCCCTATAGAGGTGGAAATACCTTCGCTGAGGATATTAATGGAAACGAAGCTTGATGAAGCTGAATGGATTCAAGAGAAATATGACCAGTTAAACTTAATTGATGAGAAGCGCCTGACAGCTATGTGTCATGGTCAGTTGTATCAGAAAAAGATGAAGAGAGCATTTGACAAAAAGGTCTGCACTCGGGAATTCCGAGTATGTGAGTTGGTACTTAAGAAGATCCTGCCGTCGCAGAGAGACACCCGTGGAAAGTGGGTGCCTAATTATGAAGGTCCATACATAGTTAAGACAGTATTTTCAGGAGGATCTCTTTTCCTCACGACTATGGACGGTGAACAGCTTGCACATCCTGTGAATGCTGATTCGGTACGGAAGTATTATACTTGAGAGGAGGACACCTATGTGATATCCAGGAATCCCCAGAGAAGATCACGTTAGCTACAGCTAGAGTCCTTAGTCATTAGGGTTATTGGTCATTGAATACAATGTAACTTATGATAAATTACCATTTTGTTGCATTTGTAATATTTAATGGGACTCTGCTATTTGGCAAGTCACAATTTTTCAATGAATATCAGCTTTTGAATCATCTCTTGCTTAGTACGCTTCCATTTCTTTATTTCTGCAAAATTTCTTAGTCATTTTCACTTGATTTTTGAAAACGGAAATTTCTAAGAAAACACAAAGATGAACTAAGTTCTACTCTGGAATCAAGTCAATTTGTGCAAGAAAAGTTTAGTGGTACTATTTTTGGCATTGGATCTGCCATCCCCAATGAAAGAAGACTTCCCGGCTGCCCTTGATGTTTTCGTTTCAGGGTGTTGGCTCGTGTTGTCCTTGCTTCTTTCCTGTTTGCATCGTTCGCACCGTTTCTAGCATATAGCTAAGCATATGCATCATAGCCCAGCATCTTTGCTCTATTTGCTTGCGGTCTTTTGCCGTGTTTGTCTTTATCTCCCCTGCGAAGTAAAGACATTCCCGGTTTGCTTTGTGTCATGCTTGCTCGGTCTTAACCTCTGCGCGCTAGATTAGAATCTTTAAAAACCTTTTTCTGTTCCCCAAGAAGTTTAACTTTAAAGGATTTTCAGAGCTGTTCTTGTTTGAATCGCGTCAAACTTGAACTTAGACTTTGTTTGAATCGCGTCAAGCACTATCTACTGTGTTCCTGTTTGAATCGTGTCAAACTTGAGCTTAGACTTTGTTTGAATCGCGTCAAGCACTGTCTTTTGTGTTCCTGTTTGAATCGTGTCAAACTTGAACTTAGACTTTGTTTGAATCGCGTCAAGCACTGTCTTCTGTGTTCTTGTTTGAATCGTGTCGAACTTGAACTTAGACTTTGTTTGAATCGCGTCAAGCACCGTCTACTATGTTCTTGTTTGAATCATGTCAAACTTGAACTTAGACTTTGTTTGAATCATGTCAAGCACTGTCTTCTGTGTTCTTGTTTGAATCAAGTCAAACTTGAACTTAGACTTTGTTTGAATCGTGTCAAACACTGTCTTCTGTGTTCTTGTTTGAATCGTGTCAAACCTGAACAGAGTCTTTGTTCGAATCGTGTCGGACACTGACCCCCTTTGTTTTAAAACCGTTCTTGTTCGAATCGTGTCGAACTTGAATTGGGACCTTGCTTGAATCGTGTCAAGCATCGTCTTTTGTTTTAAAACCGTTCTTGTTCGAATCGTGTCGGACATTGAACACCCCATTATCCTGTTTCTTTTCTGGAATTGCTTTAAGTTAAGTTTCGTGGAATAAATTTTATTCAACTTTAAGACTCTTATCTGTTGCGCAGAGTTTGTCTCTGTCTTTCTGGCTTTTCTTGAAGATCCCATCATGAACTCTTCAGTATAAGGATCCCCAGGAAGTCCTTGCTTGGTTGTTTGTCCTTTTGGTCTGATCCCTCGTGATCAGGTTTTTCTTTCTGGTTTCATGTCCAGGAAGAGTGTGGTTTTGTTTTGTCCCCAGTAGTCCATCTCCCTGGACCTTTCCCCAGTGGATACTATTTTTTTGTTTTTCCCCAGTGTTTCTTTGGAGTCTCCCCAGTGAGTCTCTTTTGTTGGTTGGTCTGCATCCCCAGTGAGTTTTTCCCATGGATACTGTACCTTTCGTCCTTCCCCTGTGAAGCTCTGTGATTCTTTTTGCTTCCTGTTTGCCCCTTGGTGTCTTGTTATGTCTGCATTTTCTTGCATCTTCTTGGCATCATGTTTGTTGCATTGCATGTGTGTGCATCTGAGGGTAAAATTTTCGGTTATCTGTATTTAAATATCTTTCACTGTTGATTACACGAGGATCTTCATCTCTCATGTCATCAGGTGAAGATATTTAAATAGGGGCAACTGTTGTGCCCCAAATTTTACCCTCATCTTTTTGCTTGATGCTTTATGTTTTTATTTTTCTCTGTTTATCTTAAATCTCTATTTATCTATTTTCGCCTTGATTTATTTAGTTTTTTACTTCATTTATCCTATCTTGATTTAACTTTAGCATATTCTTGTTTTTTATTTTTATTGATTAATAGCTTAATTAATTAATTTAGTTGTTGATTTAATTTTAGCCTAATTTGTTTAATTTTTGAATTAATTACCTTAATTTCTAATTTCAAGATAATTTATCAATTAAATTGGGCTAGATTTTATTAACAATTAATTTAATTATAATTAGTTTTTAAAATATATAACATTAAGTTTTAATTTATGAGAACTATACGTTTGTTTTTCCTACTTGGACTTTGAATTGGAGAATGAGTAGTATCATGGCCAATCAGAATACACCTTATTCCTTTGACTTTTCAACCCACCTTCATGGCCAATGAGAAACCGGCACGTGGCGCGCAAGAAGCCAAGAACAACTGTTTGATCTCCTTCTTCACTTTGGTTTACGGAAGCTCAGAATGGGCAAGAATTTCAAACACAATTGAACCAATTTCAAACCATTTTCACTCCAATTCTTGGCGCGATAATGTATTGTTTGATTTCTCTCAAAATTTGCCCGTTCAAGCTTCCAAGGTTTAGCTTCGTCTAAAGTAATTCTGAGCATTCCGTCCTCAATTCTCCTCTGCACACCCTGCGACTGGCCAGAGCGTTGTCGTTATCAACCTTCCTTTCTCATGCCTACCTTACTCGCCACAGAGGGAGCCAGAGAAGCGATGCTATTTTGAGCTATTTGACCTCTGTAGCCGTCTGCCAAGATTCAGAGAGGAGGAGCGTATGTTTGAAGCCAATTTCAAAACCCTAGCATTCTGAAGGGTGGAATTTTATTAACCCGACCCATATCTCATCCTATATAAAGGAGTTCAGCTTCAATGCAAAGGACCAATATTTTTTTCTCACAAAATACTCAAAGTTTCTGAGCTTTCAAGCGACACGAGCAAGAGAGGGAGAGGATAGTTTTTGGGAGCCTTGGTTCAGAAAGAAAGGTTTGACAGAGTGGGAAATTTTGTTTCAACAAGGGAAGTTTGGGCATATTGGAAGGTGCAGTGGACATATTCCACTTGGTAACTTCTCTTTCCTTCATTTTTCAGTCACACTTGTTCATTCATGTTCCATTATATGTTATCATCATAACCATGTCAATATCGTTATCATAAACTTTTGTCTTGTATTTTGCTACTTTAATCATCCCTCCTATGTAGATAGCATGTGTATATAGCTTTGTTTGGTAATCCTGTATACATGGGATAGATGTTACATTATCATTTGTTATTGTTACTATGGGAGAACATTGCTGGCCCTGGTTATATGTGATTGAGTTGTTGGCTAGATGCCCAAAATCTGGTAATGTTTGGATGTAAGTAGAATAAACTGGCTCACTACCTTTCAGTTATGTTTGAAATGTTGTTATGCATCCTTGCTGATTTGAACATCCGCACCTATATGTTTGGGTTTGTTCATTATTTTGTGTTGTCTTTTGCTCTGTAATACATGGCTTTGGTAGGTTATTGATATCATGTGGGGTGAACTAGGTAATTTCCTATGTCTAAGTTTGATTGTTCGAACTGATAACCTATTAGAGAGATGTGTTTGGGTGTAATCTGTTTGTAATGTGCTTCCTTGTTACCACACCTGCACACAAATCACTTTAACCTTATGTGTACCTCTGTCACCAATACCTGGCTGTCAATATTTGTATGCATGTTAAGTTAATCTAATATATGTTGTCTCCTGCTTTAAGTCTTTAGGCCATGTTGAACTTTGTGTTAGGGTATGTATACCAATATTGAATTATTATGTGATATGTTTCCAAGTGGTAAATTGATTGGATGGATGTGTGTCTCAAACTAGCTTGAACCTGTTATGCTATCCTTTCGAAGAGTTTAAAACTGGTGTATTTTGTTTGTTGATTAGAGACATGTGGCTGGTTTTGATATGTGATATTAACTTGGTTACATAAGTCCTACACTGAACATTGCTTTTTTGGATTCACCCTGATGTATTGACATATTTACACCTTTTGTTCATATCTTGCTGTATGTATGAGATTGCTATGCTATGCTACTGTCAACATTTGTTTAGTAATTGAAGAATATGTAAATGAACTCATGATATGTGTGTATCAGCTTTGTCAACATTGTTCTGTCCATAAACCTTTGCTCTCATTCGCAATTAGTGTCTAACTGCCATGTCTTGTTATTTTGATCGGAGCCATGAAAGGAAAGCAGTAGGTCTGTTATCTCTATTTGTCTTAAATCATTATGCTATGAAGTGTGAAATGCCGATACCATGCCTGCTATGTATTTATTTGTCTGTATAAATTCATAACTTGACTACTCAAGTGGATGGATGGATTATTGACATGTTTGTCTAGTCTTAGGATGTTCATACTTTAGTTGTTCTATGTTGCCAAGCACACTACTGTCACCAACACATTACATAGCAATGCATATACACCTCTTGATCCACCCATATCTCATGTTTAAATGTGTACCTAAAATGTTTTAGTGTAATGCAAATGTTTGAAGCATCATAAGAAATTGACAAATCTTAATGGAACATTGTGTTTTGTATCATGTTTTGCATCATAAGAAAACATCTTGTTGAAGCTATTGATCTCATAAGGCATTCATTGTGTGACATCCCACTGTATTCATTTATGCTGAATTTTTTATGCTTAAGATTTGTTTTTGAACCTTGAGTTCATCATCTGACATGCTTCTGAATCATGAATGTGCCTGATACTTTATGTGTTCACTAATGTCAATCTGTTTTGGACCTGGTCTATGGATATCAAGTTGTTGTAAACCTGCTACATCATGCCCCTTGCTCTGAGTTATTTTGTTTGAAGTGTTAAAACTGATTGTATTTGGTTTGCTAACTTGTTAGTAACATGTGTCAAGACTGACTTGTAATTTGATAACAATGCTGCCAGTAAGTTTCCATGTTTGTCTTGCCTAATTTTCTATGCCTGGTTCGTTTGTTCCTTGGTCAGTAGGATGTATGCCAGTTTCACTGGTTTGAAACGTTCTTTATGTTTTGTCCTGACCACTGCTTTTCTTTTGATCTATGATGTTTGATAGATGTTTTCTTGCTTCCTCTGATTAAGATGTGATTGATGAGGTCCAATTTATATGGTTCATTCCTCAGTTAGTGTTCAACAATGCTTGGCTTTGTATTAGCAATCTCTGCTTCTGTTTCAGTTCATCTAACCATGTCTGATTTTGAGTATCTTGGACCTATACTTTTTCTCTTGTGTGAGCAATTGGTGTTAACTAGGATCGTGTTTAATTTGAAGTGTACTTTATGCTTACTGTGCTATTATAGATTACATATTGTGTTTATAGCATCAAAGACATGTTATTTTCCATTTTGATGTTGCTGCCATGGTTGTATTGGTTTGTGATGCTCTCACTTTGTGGACCTTAAGATTAGGCCTTGCCCATTGTCTAATATGCATAGAGCTTCGTGACTGCAAGTTTATATTATTCTTTTCTGCTGCATTTTGTTGGGCGATGATTGTTGTTGAATGGCCTAGCATGGGCTTTTGACATTGTGAGTGATTTTGTGTTGGATAGCTTGTATGGCTTGTTTGAAATACACACGCATGTTTAATATGTATATTTAATGAAGCAAGTTTAGTATTGGATGTAACAGCCACCCCAGTGGCAAGCCCCCTTTATCTTAACGCGCCTTGCCAGTCCTTTTATTTATTTTTCTGCATTTCGCCTATCTTAAAATATATATTTGTGTTATCCTTCATATGTCAAGATGTACGCGTTGGCCTGGTGGCTATGGTTTTAGGCTACAAGCTAAATGGCATGAGTTCAAGTCCTAGAAATGCCATTTCTTATTTTTTATTACTTGTTGATGTTATCATTTTTAAGTTGATGCTTCAATTTTCAAAATGTCATAACTTGTTTGATTTTTATCCTTTTTCTTCCCTTCTTTTTGCTAATTGCTTCTAATTAAATTTACTTTTCAATTTTAAAAAGAAATTAGTAAAAATATTAATTTTTGAGGCCTTTATGCATGTTTAGATCATGAATGCTTATTAGAGCTTTTGTTGCACTTTCTTATTCATCATGCCATGTTATGTCTATCTATCATGTTTTATCATTGCCTAATATATGATTTCATAAACTTCATTTCATATCATTATCTTGTCCATGTTTTCTTGCATCATCATGCTTGAATCATTAACTTGTTATCTTTTAGGATTTTATAACTGTTATCTTTTCCCCCCTTTCCAAAGGAAGGTTAAATATATTGACTCTTAAAGTCATAGCCTCCCACCTTAACCTAAGTAACCTCTTAGGAAGGAACCTTATTTCTAGGCCTAATCAAAGCCATAGAAATTATAACTAGCTTCAGGAGAGAGTTCCTCAACTCTTAGTGATATTCATCATAATGAATTTATCACTTTCCCCTCCTAACTAAACTTCAACATAGGTCCATTACAACTAGATCTAGAGAGTTCCTAAACTCTACAATGAGCTTGTACTCATTTCCCTTATGAATATTGACCATAGTCAATCATTCAGTAGAAGTAGAACTACGCATACTCTGATTCTATTCTCGAGGATACGTAGGCGTAAAGTGCGATGCTTTATCGAGTATACTTAGATACTAACCCCTAGGGTTTTCAAACCTTTAGCATAGAACCTTTAGCAAACATAAGATAACTTAAGCAAGAGGTTCCCGTAGAGTACTACGGATGTTTAGGGTGCTAATACCTTCCCTAGGCGTAACCAACCCCCGAACCTTAGATCTCTTCCCCTTAGGTTTTTCTAACGATCTTGGACCTTTCCTTTGGATAAATCAAAGTCGGTTGTAAAAGAAACTGATGCAAATTAATTAATAATTTGTTATCCGATTTTCACCGCAACAATATGATCCGTAACTGGATAGATTTAAAGATTGGGGTTCCAAAACTCATTTGTCTCATGTGGAAGAAATTTGCTTGGTTGATTGGATTAAGGATTCAGATTGGTAACTTCATGTTGGTTTCTAAATTCTCAAAGCTTTTTGATCTCCATAGCTTGTTTGACTTAATTATTAGTGTTGTTAATTTGTGGGAGGGAAATGCCCAAACACATTTTCTTTCTCTATATTTGTACTCTCTCCTTTTCATTTAATGAATGAGATTGTTTATAAAAAAATATATATATATTGAGAAAATTAATTTATTAATTGATAATCAACCTATTGGGCTTCAAATAAGTATTCACTTATTGGATCAAGGTATATCCTCAAGTACGAGATTCATATAAAATACATTTTCTCAAAATTCTTTCAAAACTCATATTATCGTACTAAATTGGAGCAATTGAATAATTACAACACATCCAAAAGTTTACTTAGATGAGATATAATAGGTTATTAACCTAAAATAATTTGTAAGTTAAGGGGAGAATCATCTTATATTAACTTGTTGGCTTAATGCGAATAAATATCTTAATATCATACTCTGTGTGTTTCAAATATCTAATTTAGAATTGATGATCTCACAAGTATCAACTATATAACTACCTTTAGACGTCTAAAGAATGGATCTTCAAGTCCTTTTTTTTGTGAGCATGTTCTTCAAGATGTTCAATATTAATTTTAGTAATATATGTGATACTTATCAAGGAATTTCTGAAAAATCCAGAAAACAAGATCTTAGTCTAATTAGTTGAGAAAATAATTTCACAAACTTCTGGTTGTGAATAGACATATGCACAATCTTTTAGTCAATGCAACAATTAATGTCATAAAAACTCAATTTCTCAAATTTTCCTTTAGGAACACACAAATTTTATTGGATTTAAGAAAATTCTAGTTTTTCAAAACTAGTTCTCACATCATAATACATCTGATATGACTCAACCGGTTTTGCCAACAACTCACTTAAGTGTGATTTGTAAACATCTGGTTTACCGTAATACATATGATTATATTCTTCTAATTTGTTTCAATTTCTAGTAAATATTAAATAATTTGTATAAGATATATATATATATATATATATATATATATATATATATATATATATATATATTTCAATCTTAATAAGTTTACAATTATTAATATTATTCATGCAATCCTTCTGTGATTGTCAATTTTTCTAAGATCCATGAAAATCATTATTGATACTTTTCTGATCAATGGAGACAAAATAATCATTTTCTTATTAATCATCAAAGGATAACTCTTCTTTGATGAATGAATAAAAGTAATTCATTTTTTGAACAATCCTCTAGGGATCCTTTATAATATATATAATTTTTTTTTTCAAGAGGTAGATCATAGATCTTCAAATAATGATAACCATAAACAGTTTTTGTGCAATTCTTCGGGGATGCATTATAAGTTCTTCAAGAACTATATAAATTATTATTTTTCAATCATTCAGGGATCTTGATTAGTTCTTCAGGAACTATATAATAAATTATTATTTTGCTATCATTCAAGGATGCTTGATAAGTTCTTCAAGAACTATATAATAAATTATTATGTTGCTCTCCTTCAGGGATGCTTGATAAATTCTTCAAGAACTATATAATAAATTATTATTTTTCTATCCTTCATGGATATTTGTTAAGTTCTTCAAAATCTATATAATAAACACATTATTTTATAGTCTTTCAGAGATATTTTAACATTTTTCATCCAATCCTTCTAGGATTCATGAAAATCATTGTTGATTTTTTTTTCTTTTAATCAATATATCAATACATAATAGGTAGAAGTAGAAATATATATTACGAAACAAAAAATAATAATGTTACCTTCTAAATCTTGGAGCTTCATATAGTCAGACCTTCATTATCATATTATTTGTATCACTTCTTAGACAATTAGTTAATATTCATATGGCAGAGTTTCGTGTTGATAACGCGTTATAAAATAAGGAGAAAAAATATAAAATAAAAGAGAGAAATATTAGAATGATTATCTATTATTTCATTGGTCTATCGTATGCAATGCGATTGATCATATTTATAGGACATCATATAAACATTATAATAAATACAAATTGATTAAATATAGAAAGAAGATATTGGGAGACAAATCATCCAATTATTTATAGCAATTTAAAAAATAACTATTCAGACTATATTTTCATTTAAAACTTTTATGAAAAATTTCTTTGTAAAATTTTTTTCACATAATTTTGTTACACTATAAAAATTATTTTAAAAAAAAAACAAATCAAACGGGTTCTCTTTGTATTATCTAAATTTGTTGAACACATAAAACAACCCTAAAAACACTTGGCTCTCCCATTGCGCCTTTTAGCAAGTATAGGTAGGGATTGAGTTGTTCTCATTTATTTTTTAGAAAAAGCTAAAATTTACTTTTATTTTTATCAAAAATTAAAATGGGTGTCATAATTTTTATAAGAGTTTAAAATAGAGCTCCACTCTTACTTTTATTAATTATTTATGTATTTTTATGATATAAATAAAAAAGGAAAATAAATTTTAAAAGAGATTTACGTAGTATTGATTAGAATACTTAATTAAAAAATCAATTGAAATTGAATTGAAAATTGAATCTAGCACTCTTTAGCTTTTAAGAAACATCCTTATCCATCTACCAAATTGTCTCTAAATATTCTTACAATATTAATTCTTTTTTATCTTTTTTTTATATGCTTTAAAAAATTACTAAATTTTGTAGATTATTCTGCTTTTTCTTTGATGAAGACTGTTACGTGTTTAAATTTTCGCAAAATAAAAGTCCAAGTAAAAGTGACTACTGCCTAAAGTTCTTGATCACGTGCAATGACTTTTACATTTCAGAGATAACAATGTGTACCAAACCCTCCTCCTCGACATACACCAACTAATCTCCACCAACTCACTTATGTTTTAAGAATATGTATTAACGATTTTTAGGATAAAAATGTTGTATTTGATAAAATAAATTTTTAAATTTTTAAATATTAAATACAGATTTTTCAAATAATATGTTTTATATGTAAATTCTTAAAATGTGTCTTAGACACAACTTAACATTTTTAGTAGAAAAAGAAAATCTCCATTCATCTCAAATTAGGTCTCATTTAGCTATTTTTATTTGTCTCAATTTATTTATAAGTAGAGTCGTCTCAAACTTTTAATAATTATATTGTAAAGCTAAAATGGATGATTATTAATCATATGCTACTGCAAATGAAAGTTGTCTCATTCGATTGATTTTCTTAACTCATTAATAGAGAAGAAGAAGAAAAAAACTTGTCCTCATCTTTGGTTTTCGGTTGTCTGGGCTATTTGGTTTTTGAGAAATGATAAGGGGGTCATTATGGCTATGTTGATATTGTACTTTTAACCTAGAGACTTGTTTGTTTGCGATTGGTTAGGTGCTAAATGTTTCAGGTCTATGAATCTTGAATGGAAGGATTGGTGTAAGAATCCAAATATTTGTATCCGTTAATATTATAGAGGTCTTAGTGCCGATTTTTCTCCCTTCGTTGTATTTGGGTTGAGTATCCTTAGTACTCAATATTAATACAATTATTTGCTTATAAAAAAGCTTCATTTTAGTCATGAATTTTTTAACAGGTCCTATTTAATAGTAAAATACGTGTATGGACTATGGAGGTCCTTTTAACTCTAGCTTAATTATGAAAAAGTGTGAAGCTATATGCTATATATCTCCTTGTACGTCCTCAAAGACGACTCTATTTATTTGTTTAAATGTACCAAATTGTTATTCGAACAAAAAAACATTGAATTTGAATGCCTTTATTCGAGTTGTATCCAAACAAATTGTTTTGGGTTAAAAAGTGGATTTGATTCATTTTATTTAGGGGTCTTTGCGGCGCGGTTTTATTTGGTTTTAAGGGAAAATTTTATTCTATTCAAAGATAAAATTATTTGCAGTTCAATTCGATTTTTGATAACTAGTAAAAAAATCAATTCAATTGTATGCCGTTTAATTTTGATCTAATCTATAAAGTAAACAAGTAAACAAGAATAACTTTAATATTACTAAATAACTAATTCATATATAACGCCATGATCATAATAAACACATATTATACCTATGGATTACATCCAATCCAAACAAGAAAGAGATTTAGCTACTCATGGTAGCTTTGATTTCAAATGAGAAGAAATAAAAATGGATGAGCATCAATGATGATTTCTCGATGATTGATCTGTATCCAGCTCGTATTCTTCAAATTCTACCTCTCTCTCCCTCTCTCTCTCTCTCTCTCTCTCTCTCTCTTTCTCTCTCTCTCTCTCTCTCTCTCTCTCTCTCTCTCTCTCTCTCTCTCTCCGAAGTCTCCTCTAAAATGTTTCTAAAACTATATATAGTAGTTGTGTTCTACTACTCTTGCCTGAAGAGTTGTTGCCTTGCTTGGCGAGCAACCTTTCTTCACCCTGAAGTATCAGCCAACACAGTATATTAATCCGCCTTGTCTTGCAAGGCGAGTAAAAGGCTTTTCTAGTGAGCTTTCTCGCTGCAGCCTCGCCTGAAGAGAATGAAACTTTTTGGTTCTAGAAAGTATCTGACTTGTCTTGCCTGGTGCTCACTAGAACTTTGTTGGGCAAGATGGCTCGCTTGAGGCTCGCCTGGCGAGAAAGATGATTTTGGCTTAGTGGGTGAGCTTTCGCTTGAGCCTTGCTAGATGCTTGCCTGACGAACTTGCAGGTTCTTTGATTTCTTGTTTTGTGTTTAAATCTTGGTTTAAGTATTGAATTCTTGTGCAATAGCAAATAAATCACAAAGCACAACACATATATGTTTCAAACATAATTCCATTCACAATTTGGGGAATTCAATGATAGATAACGATTATTCGAGCCAATAAGTGCCGAGATTTAATGTGGTCAAATACCATATTTCAGAACTTATAAAACTCTCCCCAACTTGAATCTTTATTTGTCCTCAATCAAAGTCTTAAAAACTTTTCAAAAGCAAGAGTTCTCACCAAACTTCATGATCAACAATACTTTTCAAAATAATTGAAGAAAATGCATGGTTCAAGTGTAGAATGCACATGTGAATGTTATTCTTATTACTTTTCTAGAATCAAAACATGAATATGAATTAAGTTCTAAACACAAATTTCATGTCTACATTATATAGCAATAGCATAATTCTACTTGAATCACCCTAGCACACTTCTTCATAAAATGGATGAAGAACTTTGAATTCAATCATGTGGGAAGTGAACTATCATCAAATACCATTGTTAACATCTTGATCAATTCATATATTCATCAAAGCAATTCTCTTTGAAATTACGAAAACTTAGATCACTAAGGACTTGTCCATGGTTGTAACTTGGTCGGGTTTCAAAAGGAAAGCTCATTTATAAGGATATTGAAACAAGAATGGCCAAAGTTAATGAAGAGCATTTCAAAATTGTACATTATCAACACTTTCATTTTCTTATTTTCTTTCCACTCCTTAAGATCTTTTGATGCACAATTTGATCATTTGTTTCCTTTCATTCCCTTTCCTTCCTAACTTTCTTTTTCTTACTTTTTTTCTTTTTTTCATTGTGTCTTTCTTTTCCTTGGTTCCTTTTTTTTTATATTTTTCTTGTCCATGAAGCAACCTCTCCCCAATTTAAGCAATTCTCACTTTCCATTTTAAAAAGATACTCTTCATTCTTGGCAAGGAACGTTAATCAAGATCGGTTTAAGGGTTTTCTTTCAAGGAAAAACTATACTTGATTAATTATGAACTTTTTGATTTTTCGATGAAAGACAACAAATTTACCAAGTGGTTTACTTAGTGATTTTGTCGAGTTCAAAATTGATTCATTCATGAGTTTTGGCTCAAATGGGTTTTACAAATGCTCACTCATTCATCAGGTAGGATGAGGCCATTTTAGGCTCGGTGGTTTTCTCAACAACAAAATTTTCCTTTATCCTTTCTATGCTTCCATAAATTTCAAAACAAATGCAAGATTTAACATGAATCAAACGAGTTAAAATAAGAATTATCAGTCATCCTGAGCATATATGTGAACAAAGGACAGTTTCCGCATAATTTTTGGTTTAGACCTAAGTGATTCGAGCATGAAATATGTTTTTGTAAACTAATGCATGAAATGATTTTGTATGAAACACAAAGTTCAAAGTTCTTATCATCAGAACTAAGTGACTAGACCTAAGTGATTTTGTATGCTAACATTCACAAAGCAATAAACATGTAACTTTCTTGTGTGCAATTCATCCAAAGTTCTTATCATCAGAACTACATCTTTGTTGATTTACTTGAAACTTGATTGAGTCTTCTTTGTTTCTTCAAGCAATTTAGACCAATCTCGAAAATAAACACAAAAAATTTGTTGCATAATTAAATAGACTAATTAAACAACTATTTAAACATAGCAAACTAATTATAAAGAACCAAATTCCAAAAGTTATGGTGAAAACACCAACAAAATATCCCACATCCAAACAAACAGTGTGATCATAATAGGATAAAATGAATCAGAACGCTATAAGATATATAATGTAAATGATTGAAAACTTAACAATATCGCTCAGTTATGTCAAGATTTCTTTTCGTTCATCCAAATTCTAATAAACCATCTCCTCATCTGATTCTTCACTTGATCCTGTCTCTGTTTCCTCAGATTCTTCTTCATTACTAGCAGTTGCTGCCTCCCCTTGGTTGTTTTCCCTATCCTTAGGCCAGTTAATATGTGTCTGGACTCCTGGTTCTATCACTCGGGGGATTTCCTCATCAACTCTCCCCATCTACAACTAAAGTCTATACATAGAATCCTACATAAAGATAAAACTCAATGGCTGGATTCATTTTGGTCTCGAGTCTGAGAAAAGGCATCTCTCATCCTTGGGTCCTGTAGCGTGCGATTTTTGTCGGTGACGCGACCACCTTACCACAATGGTTGGAATTGGGTGCTACTTTCTGATTTCTTATTTATCCTATGAATCTTGAAAGGAAAGGGAAGCTATCTAAAACTAACCTTGCACGAAAATGTTTTCTTTAACAGATGCTAAGAGATTGTGGGGTCCAGGGTCAGGTTATACAAAGGGAAGTTGTTAATTACCCAACGTATATATGGTTATCCATATGTCATTTAGCATGTTCTTCTATTATCTGCTTACTGGTGTTTATCTGTTGTAAAATGGGAAAGTTGAGAGAGTATTTTTGTTGTTTTTAGGGTTTTTCGACGTTTTTGGTAAGGTACTGGACCTAAGGTTTTTGATTGGTGTGCTCACTAAGATTTTGCAATCTTATGCCTATGTATTCCCGTAAAGATAACAGGGAAATCAGAGCAATCGTAGTTTCTTCTATTCTATGGGAGGAAAAAGATGTTCGGGTGTCTTGTTTAAAGCCCAAGATTGAAGCTATAAGGTTTTGACTGAGAGAGAATTTGTCATCTCTAAAGGGAGATATCTCACCTGTTTATCACAGTTGTTAGGGTATTTGGTTATAAAGTGGAATTACTTTAACTGGGATATAAGAATCCAGCAATACCATAATTTCCTTTACATGGGAGATTTCGTGAATAAGAAACTTTAGCTCAGTGTTGAGCTATGCCATTTTTCCTTAGGAATCTTTCATGCTAAGAGATTGACATTGGCTTGGATGTAAATAATCCTGAGGCTTGCCACTTACATCAATTAGATGAAAGAGGAAGTACCAGGATAAAAGAGGGACCACAAGTTGGATCTTTGAATCAACAAGTGTGCCACTTATAGCAGCTATCTGGAATTAGGGTTTTTTTTATTATTTGTTTTGATGTGTGATGTATAGAGAAATGTCTTCCTACAGAGAGAAATTTTGATTTCCTTTGAGGGGATGATGGTTTTATGTGCCTTGATCAAATCCCAAGGTTGAAGCTAAAAGGTTGACTCTACTTAAGGAGTTTTATATCTGTCTTGTACAAAGCCCAAGATCGAGGCTAAAAAGAGATTGACTATTTTGGGGAATATTTTATCTGTCTTGTACAAAGCCCAAGATTGAGGCTAAAAGAGATTGACTCAACTGGGGAGAGGTTATATCTGTCTTGTACAAAGCCTAAGATTGAGGCTAAAAGAAATTGACTCCACTGGGGAGAGATTTTATCTGTCTTGTACAAAGCCCAAGATTGAGGCTAAAACTGCTGAGGGAAAATCATTATAAAAAGCCTATGAGGAGGCTGGTTGGGGAATTTCTTATATAAAGCGTAAGAGGAGGCTAGCTTCTGCTGAGGATTATTGAGATCCAGAGACAGGTCTAAATTGGGAATCAACTCTTGCTGAGGATTACAGAAGAGTTGAAATATCAGAGACAATGAGGTTCTGGTTCTGTTAGTGTTGTATTGATAGTAAGTTGACCCTAGCTGGGGAACTTAGAATGAAAAGTTTAAACTCTGTTGATGAATTGATGAAATGATCAGGGTTATTTCTGTGTTCTTAGAAAACTTGAGGGTTTCTTTGAGATCCAAGAGGAGATGAGACTTTCCAAGTCTACTGGTATGAAGAGATTTTCTCTTAACTGGAGAATTATCTTTGTATGAAGCCCAAGAGGAGGCCGGTGTTTTAAGGGATGAGAATCAACCCTAAACTGGTCTGATGTTCTGACTCTCTGGAGGATTGAACTAGAAAAATATGACTAAGTTTTGTCCTATACCTGTAGGAGGTCTTTAGGTCCTTGCACTAAGCCCAAGAGGAGGCTGAGAACTTTTAAGAAGCCTGAGGGTCCTTGTACAAAGCCCAGGTGGAGGGTGGGGATGCTTTTAGGAAGCCTGTGGGTCCAAGCCTGAGAAAAGTTCAAGAAAGGTTTCACCGGGAATAATCTTTCTTTAGTGAAAAGTTCTAGAGCTTGAAGAAATTCAAGAGAGGTTTCACCGGGAATAATCTTTCTTTAGTGAACAGTTCCATATTATATAAGCCCAAGAAGAGGCAAGTCTGTGTCTGGAATTTCTGATGGAGGAACTAGTTTTGACTGTGTTGAAAGAGTAACCACTAGTTTGATCTAATCCTAGACCTAATTGTTGGGGAAAACTCTAAGCAAGTATATACAAGCATATATATATATATAAACAAGTATGTAAAAAAAACAGAAAAACTTACAGGTAAGTAAGCTTCCAGCATTATAAACATAGTTGTATGGTTAGTTACTCAAGAAAATGAAGAAAGTTTTGATGCAACTATAAATTTGAATCTAAATCAAAAGGAAAGTTTGTTTTAAAAGGAATTTTGGGGCTCAAAATCAAGGAGAGGCCCAGATGAATTCTTTTGAAAAAGCGACGATCGGGTCGTTATTTTGAAAATCACAGAGGGACTTATACAATGACTGAGGCCCAAATTATTGTTTGTATAAAGGGGGTTGGGTCTTACACTCTATTAGAGGCCCACAAGTTTATTTTTTTATACAAGAGATGGGGCTTATATCTCAAGGAGAGGCCCAGATAAAAATTGTTTTGAAAACGGCGATCGTGCCGAGATTTTTTAAAACGTATCGGGACTTATACAACAACTGAAGCCAAAAAATGGTTTATTTACAAAGGGATGGGTCTTACACTCTATTAGAGGCCTAAAAGTTTTAAAAAAGAAAAGAAAATGGGGCCTACAACTCAGGGAGAGGCCCACATGAATAACAGTGATCGCACCATCGTTTGTGAAAATCGTATCGGGTCTTAAACAATGATTGTGGCCCAAAAAAGTTTGTACAATAAGATATGGGTCTTACACTCTATTAGAGGCCCAAATGTATTTTGAAAAAGATTTGTAAGGGTGAAAAAAATCAAAACCCTAATTTGATTAAAAATGTAGTTTAATTGAATATAAATTCAATTAAAATGATCAAAGTTATCAAACATGTGTGAAAAACAAGCTGTGATCTTGGATAAGTGTTTGAAAAATAAAGTTTAATCACACAAAAGATTAGAATTCATTTGAAATGAAAAGATCAAAGTGAGAATTTCATTTTAAAATGTTTAAAAACAAATAAAAAGAAATTAATTACAAAAATTCTAACTATATTAAATAAATAATATAAATTTGATTTTTTTTGTAAAATAAAATAATTTTACATTTTTGTGACTTTTTAGAAAAAGAATCAATAAAAAATGATAAAAAATGAGAGAGAAATCAATTGTTGAAGTTATTAAGAAATTGTGAAAAAAAGTGAAAAGAATAAGTGGTAAAAAAATTAGGATGGCCCTCCCAAGGTTTGAACCCACACCCTTGGGGTGGAGGGTTTAAAACTTTACCAGCTGAGCCAAGTGCGTTGGCTAATAGAGAATGGAAAGGGTGAATAATATGTGAAAACAACCTTTGAAAATGGTTCAAAAAATAAAACCAAAAGGTCTGGAGCGAGGGGGATTCGAACCCCAGACCTCTCGCTCGCTACACACACACACACACACACACACACACACACACACACACACAAATACTAGTATTTCCACTAGGGCGCAATTCCAATTCAAACATATATTGGCAAGTGTATAATATATACTATTTTTGGTTCTAAAAACATGAAAATGGCGCCATGGCCATCTTCTTCCTTGAGCTGGCTCGCAGGTTGCAAAAACTACCCTATCTCCTTCATTTCGCAATGGTTTTGAATGAAATAAACATGAAAGTTGTGTGCTTTCATGCCAGGAACTCAGTGATATGGTTTAATTTCATTTTTTTTAGTGTGCAACAAGTTATATCACGATAATCAGATAAACCCTAAAATATGCAAAAAAAAAACTATGCAATCGTGTACATGATGATTTTGGTTCAATTGTTTGAGAGGAATTGCTTAACACATGTTTATATACTTAAGGCAAACTTAAGGCCTAACAGATAATGCATGCTTCACATAGTTAGAGAGTCAAGGCTTACCTCTTTGCAAGAAGAAATGGAACTTTGCTCCAAAGGTGTTACAGAAGGGAAATGATGATCCTCTCAGCTTCCCTTGATGGAATGGTTTGTGTTGCAAGCTTCAAAGCCCTTTGGAACTCCTTAGATCACTTGTCTGGAAATCAGTTGCACTTGGATCAAGCTGACTAGTGAGATCTTAACTCTTGTGATACAGAAGTGATTAAGATGTTTGGATCACTTCTATATGTTGTATATGAGGTGTGTGAACCAATGGTTTGAGTTGCATTGAACTCCAACTCAAAACCCAATAGTGACTTCTCAAGAATTTGGAATTTTGATGCACAAGAGGGAATGAGAGAAAGCTATGTTGTAAGGTGCTTTGGTGTACTCTGAATGATCAATAAGGAGCTCTATTTATAGGAGAAGAGTTGTGTTGAAGCTTCTCACTTGAAGCTCAGAGGATAAGACTGGAGTCAATGGTCTTGCTAAGCATAATTGCTTCTTACACAAGGTACTCATGGTTTGCTCCAAATAGCTCACCTATGTACTGACTCAATTCACATTCTGTAGATGATTTTAGTGTTTTTTATAGGAGCATCTTGACTGAGGGATGTCCTTTTGTTGAATGTGCACTATTGCACATAAATGTCATTTTGAATTCAAGGCACAAAGTGACAAAACCAAATCATGCCATTTGAGTTTTCCTTGACTCCTTGGTCCAATCTTGCAGGTTTGGTGATTCATCTGATATATGTGGTTTTGATCATTGCCCTTGACAAGAAAAATCATGTGTGGCAAGTAATCACGAAAACTGTCTTGCAACAGTTTGCAAAAAGGCATGTTGGACACTCCCTAACTCCTTGCTCAAGTGGATTTTTTTCATGCTAGTGAGCTCTTTGGAATGTTGATACATTGTGCTTCAACTTTGGTGTTTACATTTGGACTTGAATCCATGTGGATCATGGAGAAAAATGACCCAAAAGTTTGGAAAAAGTGAAACAGATTCTGACTTGAAAATTTCACTAAGTGTTGGAATGAAAATGTCCATTTTCATTTTTTGTGATTTTGATCAATCCATAACCCAAAATCCATGAGGATTCGGAATTTGATGTAGTTGATCAATCCATAACCATTGATTGGTACTGGTTATAACATGATGTAAATATCTTCCATGCCACTTTATAAGTCCATTTTGGCGACTTCTAATTGATGCTACTTTTTGTGTGAACTTGTACATGCTAACTTGTTTACTTTGTCGACTTTTTACTTGAACCTATGTATGCCAATCTTGCTAAATGTTTTTGTGACCTAATTGTGATATATTAGAGGTCATTTGCTACTGCCATGTGTGCTTGTATGCCCATTTGACTTGACTTGAATCATCCTCTACTTTCTTGACAACTAACATGCCTTTATGGAAATGTTTATACATTATTTTGTTCCTTACTTGCACTAACTCTTAAGAGTGTGTTTGATATGAACTTTGGTGTTAACTTGAGATGTTTGTACATTGAATCAAATACCTTAGCTTCTAACTTAGGTCATTCAAATGCTAATCTCATGCTTGCTTTACCATTGTATGTTCATAAGTGGTTAACATTCCAAAAGTGACATCTTTGTGTATACTTGTCAAAACTCTTGAACATGACTTGATGTGTATCTCATGATCACTTCTCAACATTTCAAGCATGCTTTTGATATGATTACATCTTATATGATGCTTGAATACATGACCTGACTTCATTTGTGTGACCTTTAAAGGTTAATTAGACATAATCTTTGAATGGTAAATGTTTGAGTTAAGATATGAACCTTAACTTGATTTCTTTTGACACCTTTTAGGACATTAACATAGATAGGATATAGTAGGTTTAGCTACTTCCCCTCTTAGGTTCATACACCTTTAGGACTCACTTCGCTTTGCTTATTTTTTAACATTACTCCTAGATTAAACTTAGGACATTAGCATAGGCATAGGTGCATAGTTTTGCATTTTGCTTTCAACTATTTAATAGTTGAGCTTGGCTTGGAGTTGGTAAGTACTTGTGTTACTCTAACTTGATGTTTACACTTATGTTATACCCCAAAATTTACCCCTTAGATGTCATAACATCTTGCACTTGCATTTAGGTTTCAATCATCTATGCATTGTTAACAAACCATCATATCTTTCTAGTTTGTTATTTTGTGTAAAAGCTAGGGTTTTGCACAAGAAAAAGGACAAGATTACTAAGCCAAGTTCTCACATGTTTCAAAGTCTCCTAAGACACTCCTTGGTTCCATACATCCATCACCAGTGTTCACTAGGTGATTGAGTTTGTTAGTTTGAAGTCATCTGTTCAAGAAAGCCAACTGAGGCTCCAAAGTTCAACCACTTGGCCTTAAAAGCTAATCATGAGGTTCTCAAATCATATTTCATGATCTCATATGTTTGGATCAAGAGAAATAAAAAAGAGACCATTAGATCAAGAGTTGTGGAATTAGGGTTTTAACTTGAAGAATCGCAAGGGACCTTGGTATGATCAGTCAATGCCTTGATTGGTTCATCAACCAATTGAGCTCACATACATCCAAGAGATCTTATTCAACAAGAAATCAAGAGTGTTTGACCCCATCACAGGTACAATGAGCCTCAAAGTTCATCTGACCCTAGATTAGGGTTTTCTTCAGTGGAAAGTCGATTGTGCCCTAATTCATGGTCAAAGCAAGATCCCAAACCATGGGAAATGATCCATTGTATTCATATATATCTTTGGAACTCATCTAAGGTGTTGGAGAAGTTCAAAGTTACAAATTCATTGAGGATCGCACTGTGGAATTCATCTGACCTAATTTTCATCTGACAAAGTCAAGCCTTTGACTTTTGATATCTTGACCCAAGATGAAGCATTCAAGCTATATTCCATCAAGACATGTTTGATTCTTGAGTTAGAGCATGAGAAATCACCATTTGAAAGGTTTATTGTAAAAAGGGCAAGGTTTGGTTCTTAAATTTTTCTAAGTGTGGAAGAATTCACTCCTTGTGCAAAATTGGAAAAGTCATAACTTTCAAACCACACATCCAATTTTTGTGACTCAAAGCTCAAATTGAAGCTCTCATCATGAAATTCAAAACATATTAGAGGGTCCTTATCCAAATGAGGCTTGATTTTTAAGTTAGGAGGCTTGGAAGTTCAAGGCCATTAAAGACGTGAATTTTCACTACTTTTTGCCCTAATTTTCTGCCAACTTCAAGACCACTTTTCACTAAGATCCTTTGATAATTTGGAACATTCTTGAACATGAAAGTTATAGAGGACATTTGGGGAATTCCAAAAAGTACTAGAACTCCCCAATCCATGAAGGGATCTGAGAGTTTCGAAGAGGAGAAGTTTGGGGTCCATTTCTTAAAATTCAAGTTACCAACATATGCATAATGATGCATAATCACTCTTGATCACCAAAACTATCACCTTTCTGATGTTTAGAAGCAAGATTAGAGTGTTTAAGACCTGTGCCACGAAAAACACAAGTTGCAACATTAAAATGCATTAGTTTATGTCAAGTTGATGCAATCAAGAATGGAACTAAACAAGTGGTTGCTCGTTTTATCAAGAATCAAATCATCTGTCGTTATGGGATTCCAAACAGGATCATAACGAACAATGGAACCAATCTGAACAAAAAAACAATGAAGGAGTTGTGTGACAATTTCAATATTGAACACCATAATTCTTTACCTTATCGTCCAAAGATGAATGGAACTGTCGAAGCTGACAATAAAAACATCAAAAAGATCTTACAAAAAATGGTCAAGACTTGTAAGGATTGGCATGAGATGTTACTGTTTGCTTTGCATGGATACAGAACTTCGGTTCGGACTTTGACAGGGGCAACTCCCTTTTTTCTAGTGTATGGGATGAATGTTGTTGTCCCCATTGAAGTAGAGATATCGTCTTTGAGAATTCTGATGGAAACTAAGCTTGATGAAGCAAAGTGGGTCCAAGAAAGATACGATCAGCTGAACCTCATTGATGAGAAACGACTGACTGCCATGTGTCATGGTCTTTTGTATCAGAGGAGGATGAAGAGAGCATTTGATAAGAAAATCCGTGTTCGTGAATTCCGTGAAGGAGAACTCGTACTCAGAAAAATCTTGCCATCTCAGAGAGATATACGCAGAAAATGGGCGCCCAACTATGAAGGCTCATTTGTCGTGAAAACAGTGTTCTCAGGAGGTTCCCTGATTCTTACAACAATGGATGGTGAACAACTCTCACACCCTGTGAATGTTGACTCAGTAAGAAAATATTACGCCAAAAAACCCGCTAAGTCGAAAACCAGAAATGGCGACTTAGGCAAAAAAGGGTATCCCGGTGGGTCATAACCTATGAAAGAGACTCAGGCAAAAGTTAGGGATTAAATAAAAAGAAAAGAGCTCGCTGGGTTGAAAACCCGAAAGGGCGGCCTAGGCAAAAATGATCGTCCCGGTGGATTGAAATCTCGAAAGGGCGGTCCAAGAGAAAGTTAGGGGCAAAAGGTGTTTCACTAAGTCAGAAAGGGCTGTCACCCATACCAAGGAGTTCAAGACGAAGTCCAAGCTTCACCGCTCTCATCAGCAACAAGTTTTTGAGGGACTCTAAGTCATTAGGGATAGTAGTGGTCATTGAATATGATGTAACCTTTTTCCTATTGCCATTTTTCCAGTTGTAATGATCAATGGAACTTTGTTTGATATTTATCATTTGCTCTACTCTTTTCTTGTTATGCAAAACTTCACTTATTTTTTAATGGTTTTGAAAGTGGAAAATTTTGAAATAAAGACAAATCTTTTGAGAAAACACAATGAAAACATAATCTACTATGGTTCTCGGGATGATTTAATGAAATCACTTGCCTTCCCCAGTGACTCTTGTTGTGACGAAAGCATTGTTGAGCCATCTGGTGTATGTTTCCCAGTGATGCAAGTTTAATCGACAATGTTTCCTGGATCGGACACTTCGGTAATGATTGACAACCACGACCCAAAGGAGTTCTCCCCAGCATTTTCCACAGATGTATGTTGAAAGTGGAAAGAATTACCTTCTCCAGTGATAGAAGATTGTTCCATTTTTTGGATCCCCAGAGTGGATGTTCTCTTTAGATTCAGCGTGACTCCTGGCAGTGGATGTGTTATCCATCCACCCTTTTCCCCAATTTGTTGTCTCTCGTCAAAGTCGTCCCTTGCATATCATTGGGCATTCACATCATACCATATCATCGTGCATGTTTGTATTTGGGTGTGTCTTGCTTGTGGGTCTTTACCTCCTTTACCCTTAACTTGTTCAGGTTAGGTATTCTTTTGAGTTCGTGGATCGTTATCCATGTCATGCTCACGTCCGGTTTTCGCCTGTGTGTGTCAAATTTGATGATTATCCATATTCCCCAGGAAGTTTAGTCCTCACTATGCAACCTCGATAACATCCTATCCGATTTTTAATCTCTGTCTTCAGGCCAGT
Organism: Lathyrus tuberosus; assembly: GCA_022829125.1. NCBI lineage: Eukaryota > Viridiplantae > Streptophyta > Magnoliopsida > Fabales > Fabaceae > Lathyrus > Lathyrus tuberosus. Next base: position 724,400 of record JALAZF010000305.1, read on the forward strand.
CATTATTGGCATTTGCTAAAGTCCAGTATTCACTGGCATGTTTCAATATCGGTCTTCATCGATATCGTCAAAAGTCCAGTATTCACTGGCATGTTTTAATATCGATCATTATCGGTATCGTGAAGTCCAGTATTCACTGGCATTGCTTAAATCCAATTATTATTGGTATTGTAAAGTCCAGTGTTTACTGGAAATGTCTGAAGATTTTGTTTCTTTGGTACCCAAAGTCCAGTCATTACTGGAAATTATCGAAAATTCAATCTTAATTGGCCAGTCATAACGGTATGCCCTTTGGATTCTTAAATCTAATCTTAATTGGTCAGTTTTAACTGCATATCTCAAGTCCAGTATTTACTGGCATTGTTTCAATACCGGTCATTATTGGTATCCCAAAAGTCCAGTATTTACTGACATGCTTTTTATCCAATCATAATTGGTGTCAAAGTCCAGTATTCACTGGCATGTCTCTTTATATCAAGTCCAGTATTTACTGGCATGTTTTAATATCGGTCATTATCGATATCGTTAAAGTCCAGTGTTTACTGGCATGTTATTTCCAAGTCTAATCATTATTGGCACTTTAATCTTGTTCCCGACAGAGGTTTTGGTCATCACTAATATCCTCGTGAAAGTCCAGTGTTCATTGGCATGTGTTGAAAGTCTGATCATTATCAGCATCCTAAGTCCAGTAATTACTGGCATGTTTCTCTAAGTCCAATCATTATTGGCATCTTAGGTTGGTTATTACCAATTTCTTTTGAAAGTCCTTGTGATTAACATCATTTGGCGTACGCAGAGTTTATGTTTGTCTCTATCTTTTCTGGTTTTTTCTTGAAGATCCCGTTTGAACTCTTCAGTATAAGAAATTCCCAGGAAATCTATTTTTGGGTGTCTTTCCTTTTAGTTAAAATGATCCCCGGTGGAGATCATGCCTTCTTTCTGCTTTCGCCCCAGTAAAGAGTGTGTCTTCCCCTTTTGTCGTCCCCGATGTTGTCCGATCATATTTGAACCTATCATCCATCTCCTTGGATCTTTCCCTAGTGGAGATTACCTTTTTGGCTTCTATCTCCAGTGAGGATTTGTGGGGGTTCCCCTCATTTTATTTTCTCTATCCCCAGTGTCTTCTTATTCACTCCTCGATAAGTCGCTGCTGTTGGTTGTAACCTGCATCCTAAGTAAGTCTTGTTGTGGATACTAGACCTTAGCTCCTCCCCAGTGAGGTTCGCATATGAATGTTGGCTCTTTGTCTTGGTTGTTTTGTTTTGTCTGCATTTTGCACCATTGTGGCATCATATCATCATACTAGAAGTTCATGGTTGTAATACCTCAAAATTTGCCCTCATGTTTTCTCAATAAATTGGCTTATGCTTCATCCATTTGCATTCCATAGTAGGTCATAAATTGCATATCATCGGTTGCATAAGGGCATGTGATTAGTGGTTTTCAAAGGTGTTAATCATCCAGAGCAAGAGAATAAGAGCCAAGGGTCTTCAAACAAGCTTCAAGGGTCTCTTATATCATATATCCTCTCACTTAGATCCCCACAAGGCATTGGAAGTTGGGAATTCATCAAGAAGATTGGATAGTGCATCATCTCCTACACAAAACAGTCCAAAATTGGGATATGACCCTCAATTGGGCAAGCTCCTTGAGTTTTTATCACCTCCAAATGTTATATCTCATTTTTTTTAGATGGGATATACATCATATTCAGAGGAATTTGGATTTGGAAGATGTGTTATTTCCTCCTAACCAGAGGGTACCAAAATTAGGGTTTGCCCCGAAATCAGTTTATTTATGATATTTTAGATAAAACTTGATCTCATGGTATTCCTTATGTTCCTAAGTGTATATGGATGGAAACTTGCTCATTAATTGGTTTCAGAAGGGTCTCAATTGGTCAGAAGATTCAAAATCAGGAGAATTGGGGAAAAAGTCAACTGTGCAGTGAAAAAGTCAACTCCTAACTTTTTAAGATCAAATTCATGAAATTCAAGTTAATATGGTCATTGGACAAGATTTGATCAAGAAATTATGAAAGAATCATGAAAAATCAAGAAATGTGCAAAGTTTCCTTTTTTGGAAATTTAGGGTTTCCAAAAATGGCAAGTTTGGACCATTTTGCATCACAATTTGAGGCTTACTTTCTCCATGATAAAAGCTTCAAACTTTAGACCCAAGTTGAGCCAATTAAAGTTCACATTCTAAGCTTCAAATCCATATAAAGAACTCTTTCATTGGATCAAAATTAAGGGAGTTATGGTCCATCAAAGTTTTACAAAACTAGGTCAAAAACCAAGTCATGACCAAGCAAGACCTGGCCCATGCGCCATAATTTTGTCAAACACTTGGTGTGCCAAATGTCCACCCGTTTTTCTCATTGAAGGAAGCCTCAAATTAAAAAATGTTGAACATAAAAGTTGTTCATCTCAATGTTCTCTTCAACTTTGATGTTGGACATTTTTCCATTTGAGCAAGTTATGATGGAGATATGATGGTCTCAAGTTGGTATGTTCATGCTGAGTTGTCCAAGTCATGTTGCCTTGCCAGCCTACCAACCTGCCACGCCCATGTACCAGCTTTGGACCTCATTGTTCTAAGCCATTTTATACCATCTTACACACCTCTATTCAATTCAAAATTCACACCAAACTTGTTCTATTATGTGCCATCTTTCTAATGCCATCAATATCTCATCATTCCATGCCTTGAACACAAAGAATTTTATCACCAAACTTCATTGTTTCCATTGATATCAAGCTTCTACAAAATCAGAAAAAAAGACAACATTGTTGTTGTTGTTTCACCAGCTTGCACGACAATACTTCACACACCATTCAACCATTACTTCATTTGGCTAAACATCCTCCTACACACTATGTACTTACCACACTACCATGCACCCAAAGAAGAAAAATAAAACTTGCTCAACAAGTTTCTGCTGCCACCACTGATCACATATCATGAGCTCACCATTCCATCACCACCATAAACTTCATAAACCCCACTCACACCACATCAAAACCTCTTCCGAATCGCCCTAACTAATTTGACTCAGTTAACCATGAGTTAAACATCTAAACAATCGGCTCATTTAACCATGAGTTAAACATATAAACTCAACATATATAAAGAAAAATCACTCACAGTTTCATTTCAGCTCTCATTTTTCACTCTCATTCAGAATCATTCTCACTCTTTCTCTCAAGTTTCCTCTACTATCTCTCTGATCTCATTGCACGATTTCATCATTCTCATTAAGCATCTTCATCATTCATCTTCATCAGTGTGATTGTTGAGCAAGAACAAGTGGAATCATCAAGTGCAGTTTCAATTTTCTTCTTCTACTCAAGATCAACAGTATTTATTTTGCTTAAATTGAAGTTCCAAAGTTGAAGATCAAGTTGCTATCTCTGGTTTTCTCAACATTTCCAAGATCTTCAAGCTTCAGGTTCCACATTTCTCAAACTGTGCTTGCATGATTTATGTTCATTATTGCTTGTTTTAGCTTGATTATGGCTTACTAGAAGCATAGCAACATTTCTGGCTAGTTGATAGGCCTCTTAAAGGTATAGATCCAAACCTTGGGCATTATTAATCTCTTCGATTCTCTTTATACGTGTATGATATGTGGAAAATGTTTGTGGATTCATGATGTACTCAACTTCAGCTTCATTTTGGTATATGATTTGTATGTTTCTGGAATAGTTGGAGATTACAGGTGGTCGGAGAGTGGCCGGAGAAGACGACCGGAGGTCCTTCTCCGGCCGGTGAGGTTTAATGTTAGGGTTTATGCCCGTTTTAATCATGGCCGTTTGATCCTTTGCATCGTGTAGTCCATAACTTGCCAGCGCATTAAAATTCATGTGATTTGCACGTATTCTATTGTGGCTTCAGACTGATTTTGTGTGTGTGCGTACACGTTGCATATGGTGGACGTTAGCTCTGATTTATTTGATGTGCATGCTTACATGATGATCTTATGTTGACTTTGATCCAACGCTCCATATTTTGCCAACGCATTAATGAAAGCGTGGTCTTGCACGTGTTCTCTTTTTTTATTATTTCAGATAATTGCATGTGCGTGTGTGCGTAATAATTATGATGGGCACGCTTTGACATTCGTTGTATTGCACTATCTTTTACCATGATCTAATCCTATGGTTGTGATTGCATCAAACATGTTGATTACATATACACCTATCACACACAATCACACGTTTAAGTGGACTGGATTTAGATTGCTATTTGCACACCTTGTTTCAGGCCCAATCATTTTAAAACATTAAAGTTGCTTGCGCTGCAACCCTTACATTCTTTCTCTTTTTTTTTTTTTTTATTTCTTTTCTATATTGTTTTGATTTCTTTTTAATAAAAATAGTAAATCATCTCTAAAAATATCAAATAAATTCATGTGACATTTTGACACATTTAAATAATTTCCTTTTATTTTTATTTCTGATTCCATGAATTTTTACAGCTAATTGCATAATTTTCTTCCAATTTCTTTTTGAATGATGTTCTTTATTGACACTCAAACTTGTACATTTTCTTTCTCCCTTCTCTCACAATGTTTTTCATCCATTCTTTTTGCATTGGTTAGATCACATCTTCAAGTATATAAAAAAAAATTTATTTGTTTTTTTAAAGTCATTTTATCATATTTATAGGTGTTCACTTTTGTTCAATCTTGTGATGCGTTTCAATGTGAATTTATGGAACTATTGGGTCATGCTTTCTATTGATTTTTGCTATGATTTTTGGTCCATGATTTTGCCTCTGACTTGGATTATTTAGGATTCAATTTTACAATTTTTATCACATGCTTTGATAATGGTTGATGCCTTGCATTTGAAGTTACCTTTTGTGCACTTTATTCTACCTCATTCTCCCATGTTTTGATGAGGCATTTATGCCACCATTTGATGATTGTGTGTGCATCTTTTGTATGCCATTTGCATGATTTTATAGGTCATCTTAGTCTCATTATAGGTCACTTTGACTTATGTTTGCATTTGACTTGAGTTTACACATTGTAACTTGAAAGTTTGACATGAATTCTTGCATCTTCTCCTCTTATGATCTACATGTTTCATAGGTGCATTTTGTATGCCATTTCACATCTTCCATTTGCATTTCTTTAATGATATGCTAATGCCCATATGCATTCTTTAATCATGTTAGATGTTATGCATCTTTAATATGTCACTTTGTGCACCTAATTGGACTTGTCTCTCTTTCCTTAATTCTTCTACTTCTTCTTACATCTTTTATTTGTATCATTGCATCCATGATTGGCATGATAATTCATGTGCATGTTAATCCTTTTATAAATGGTATAAGATTCTGACTTTGGTCTTTTATGAAGTATTAATACATGATCAACTTGCATATTCACTCATTCTCATCTATTTCTTCCATGATTCACTTCTTGGATGTTAAAGCTTTGATTGTGCATAGTTCATTTGTGTTTGATATCTTAGCATTAGAGAACACCTCTAGATGTAGGTTCTGACCTTGAATGAGTTTCATATCTTAAGAGCCTTATTCATTGGTTCTATTTTGTTTTGATCACTACTTGTTATCCTTTCTTTCATTTTACCACTTGTAAATGTTTTGTGAACTAACATTTTTCATGTAGGTGGAAATGGTAAGTAAGTGTGTGGATATGCTTCCACATGCAATTCTTTCTTTCATCCTCTCTTATTTCTTTTAATAACTCAACTTGTGATCATGATAAGCATTTATGTGCTTTCCTTGAATAACTTCTTCTTCATCCCTCTTTAAGATCAACTTAACTTCCATCTTGGAAGTAAGTTGCTTCTTTTGCTCTTCTTATATTTTCTTTTAGGATTAAATTTTCTTAAACCACATTAACCATAGGAACATCCATGTATGATAACATTAGGGTGAGTCTTAGTTCCCTTTAGTTTTCACCTTTTGCTCCATTTGAGTCTCTATATTTCTCATCTCAAAACAAAAGTAAAAAACACTTAATGATGGCATAACATGTATTTCACTTAAACCTAAAGTATGGGAAATGGAAGGAGGAGGGTTTCTATCCACCTTCCTAGAGTGTTTAGCATACGGCCTGTTAGGACGACCATGCGATGCATTCGATCTTATACGATAGACTTGAATGCAATAAGCGTTATAGAAACAATATAATCAAAATACTTCTTCTTAAAAGACAAAAAAAAACAATAACGTCTTTCCTTCGGGAATTATTTTCTCATCTCCTTCATTCTATTCCTTAAGGATGCGTCATTTCTGTTCTACCGCAAACAGGTAACGCCTAAGTCTCCGTACAGCGAGCTGCAACACCTAACTGATAGGACGCGAACGTTGACGTATTCCACTAAAAAACACAAATAACTTTCCCTAGGTGAGGGGAACTACGTCGCTCTGATTCTCATGTTCCCGATGAGATACGTAGGCAGTGGGGTAGGGCCCATTCGAGCACTTCTTTTATTTTCCCTACATTTGTTTTTCTTTTTCCCCTTTCCTTTTCCAGTCCTCCAGCTAGCAGTTCTTTTTCCAGTATCCTTTTCTTACACCCTTTGATTGAAGCAGCAAGCGCGGATCCCATCGTGTACGATGGACGCGTGGGGGTACTAATACCTTCCTCGCGCGTAACCGCCTCTCGAGCCCAGTTCTCTTGGTCGCAAGACCGTGCTCTTTTCCTTCCCCTCAGGTTTACGCAGTGTTTCCTTTCCCTCTCTTGGGATAAATACACATTGCTGGCGATTCTGTTTTGGTGCCATTTTCGCGTTTGTACCAGGATGAAAATCCCGGGAGCGACAGCTGGCGACTCTGCTGGGGAACGAACCCAGAATCTCTGGTATCCTTAGCGAGTCAATCCTAGCACTTGTGTGTTTTTCTTTCATTGGGTGTTTACAGTGGTGCTGTGTTTTGCTGTATTTGCTGTATTTGCTGTTGTACTGTATTGCTATTTACTGTATTATTGCTTTATTGTACTTTATTGTATTTATCGCATTCACTGTATTACATATCATTATTATGCTGGACTGTGCTGTTGTTTTCTGTTTGGTGGGCAGGGTGTTCTGAGAGATAAGCCCACTACCCAGGCTTGAGTACACACATAGGTATTAGAGTAGATAGTCATGACGCTTGCGTGGTGGTGACCACGTATTGTTGTTCATGAGACCCACAACTGTCATACCCCAATTTTTGACCACTAAGATTTCCCATCATTGTGAAAATCATCATCACAATATGGAGGAACCATCATACTGCATCAGTCTCCCCAAGGATGGGTGAGCATTCACTACAATCAAAATTAGGGTTTCGAGCCCTCTCTGAGTGCTTAGACAAAGGGTCAATCAAGGAATGACATGATCTTTAACTTTTCTAACCTCTCAAATATCCACAATGGATCAAAAGGACTCCCACTTCAAGGATCAAGCACAAAGCTGCTCCCTTCTAGGTGGATCAAGTCTCAAGATTGACAGTGTCACCAAATTAGGGTTTTGGTCGACCAGGGCCTCCAAAGGGAAATTTTCCTCTGGGCACAAGCCAATGACCCAAAACATAACCTAATATACTCCATGGAACCTCATGGACCCAACCATCCAGTCAATTTGGCCTCAAGGGATGCATTCGTCAAAAATCAGGAATTAGGGTTTCTTGACCTAATTCACCCCTAAGTTGACTTTTAGGGAAAATGATGAGCCAAGACCTCAAGGCATGATTTTAGGGTCTCTAATGAACTATATTGATCCATTTGGAACAATGGATTAATCCAAGAAGCTTGAGCAACAAGTCTCAATTTCATCTGCACCACAATTAGGGTTTTAAGAGGAAAGTCAACTGTAACTTTGACTTTTGACCAGGACATGCTCCCAAACCCTAGGACATGCCGCAATATACCCTATGACACCCATGAAACATGTCCATTAAGTTTGATTTAGGTCAAGGGCATGATTTCCTAAAGAATTGCACAGTTTGGAATTCATCTGATTAAAAGTCAACTGTGCACAAAAGTCAACTTTGACTTTTTGAGATTTTTCACTAAAATGGATTTTTAACCCTAAAATGATGTTAATGTATGATTGGAATCATCATTCATCAAGAAAAATCAAGAAAAGTTGGATAACTTGTAAAAGGGGTAACCATAAAACTTAGAAAATTTTCTAAGTCATGAAAAAAGTGCCACTAATGCACCAACTTTGGAGGACCATAACTCCTAAACCACAAGGCCATTGTGCCCCATTCAAAGCTTGATTTTTAGATCTCATTGCCCTCTACAAAAGCTTCATACTGACCTATGTCCAAATTCCTCATGGATTTTGAGTTATGGAGTGATCAAAATCAAGAGAAAACACTTTGTTCCAACACTTGGTGAAAATTTCACTAAGTCAAATTTTGCCTTACTTTTTGCCAAATGTAGGGGGATTTTTCACTTGGATTCAAAAGAGATCAAAACCAATATGTTCAAACAGTTGTTGTATCATGTAAGGGCTTTCCAAAATGGTCAAGAACATCACCAAATTCAACTTACACCATGAGATATGACATTGGCAAGTTGCCTTGCTAAAATCTGTCAAAGGCAAGGCAAAATTTGCAATTTTGTTCGATTTGCCAAAATCAGCCAAATTCAAATGCTCCTATCCACTTGGACACATCTGAGGATTGAATCTAAAGGGGACAATCACTGAGCCATGCCTCCAAAGTCCATGGAACAAAAAATAGCATGTTGAACCTAGAATTGCCAAAATAGGGACAAGACTCCAAATTTGGATTGAAGCATTCAATGGAAGCATCAAGGTGGCATGGACTGAGCCATTCTCATCTGAAATCAGTCAAGACTTATCCAAGACCAAGGGAACCAAAGCTCTGTGCCCTAACCTCTAGTCAATGGCTAGAGGAGACTTGCATTTCCATTGGCCAACATTGGCCAAACCTACTTAGTAGTTGCCATTCACTATTCCTTGCAAAACAAACTTGCTCTACTATAAATAGAGCTCAATTGTGTTCAGTTTAAGTACACCAAAGGCCTACAACACTTGCCTTTCTCAAAATCCCTTTCTCTTGGCAAAAATTCCTTTCTTAGCAAGGTAACTATCTGGTTTTGAGTTAGAGGGCAATTCCATTCAAACCAATCACTCACACACCTCATATACATCACATATGAGCTGATCAAACACTTAAACAACAACTGGAACATTGATTTCTCAGAATCACCAGTCAATTGCTCAAGGTTTTAACCAAAGTGCAGTTGAGATGCCATGAAGTGATCCAGCCGATTTCCATCAAGTCCAAGCATTCAAACACACTCCATAGCACCTAGGGAAGCTGTTCAGATCATCACAACACAACTGTAACACCTCCTACACAAATCACGATCACCAGCTGCAAGTGGTAAGCATGAGCTCTTCTAACTCTATGATCCATGCAATTTTTGCTGCACAATAATTTGGCCATATGTTCATAATCATGCATGGAATGTTTTCCCTCAATTAATTGCTTTGTTTGAATCGTGTATAAAAAATCCTAGCCTTGATGCAGAAATTAGGGTTCTTGAGGTTTCTTCGTGATTTCATGTTTTATGTTAAATTTAAATGAAATTAAGTGTTATAGACATGATCGTGAGGTTGAAACGAGTTGATTGGTATGTGGATTGCATGACATGGTTAAGTATTCAGTGAGATTGGATGGAAAACACAAATCTGAGAAACTCAGAACACGCGCGTGTTCTTGGTGTGTTCTTGGCGCCATTTTCAGAAATTTGAATATTTGAATTTTGTGATTTTTGTTTAATTGATTCAAAAATTAATTTCTCTCTGAGTTTTAATAATTTTGAGTTGATTCTTTTTTTAATAATTCACAAAAATGTTAAAATATTTTATTTTATCAAAAAATCCCAAAAATATTATTTATTTCATATAATTGATATTTTTGCAAAAAATTAATATTTCAATTGTTTTTGACATTTTAAATATTTTTTCCACATTGATTTTGCAACTTTTAATGCTTTCTAGTTATTTTGTAGGTCAATACTTAATTTTTGAAGCATTAATCCAAGATCACAATTTGTTTTTCATATGTTAAACAATTTTGATCATTTTAATTGAATTTTTATTCAATTAAATAGATTTTTGAAAACAAATTAGGGTTTTTGGATTAATTCAACCCTCACAAATCATTTTCAAAACACTTTGGGCCTCTAATAGAGTGTAAGACCCAATCCTTTTTTGACCAAAACATTTTGGGCCTCAGTGCATTGTATAAGTCTCGATACCGTCAAAAACAAACGGCGCGATCGTCGCCTATTCAAAAATCAATTGGGCCTACCCTCGAGTAGTAAGACCCATTTCTTTTCTTAAAACTTTTTGGGCCTCTAATAGAGTGTAAGAACCAAACCCATTTTAACCAAAATCACTTTGGGCCTCACTTATTATATAAGCCCCTCTGCGTTAAAAGAAAACCTCGACGCGATCGCCAATTTAAACGGAAAAATCATCTGGGCCTACCCTCGTGTTATAAGCCCCACTCTTTTTCTTTAAACCTTTTTGGGCCTCTTGAGAGAGTGTAAGACCCATCCCTTTGTACAGAAAACAATTTTTGGGCCACAGTCACTTGTATAAGTCCCTCTGTACAAATTCAAACAGTGCGCTCACTGATAAAGACCTGGGCCTCTCATTGAGCTGTAAGCCCCAAATCTTTCTTTTTCAAAGCACTTTCTCCTTTGATTTTGAATATACTGTTGTTTTCAATCTTTCTTTGTTGAACAACTAACCAAACAGCATGGAAGCTCTACAACCAAGTAAGTGGTTATTGCTTTCATTTACCACTTTCATATACATATAACTGTATTGTGGGGCTGTTTCACTGTAAGTCTTCTTTCATAAACTCATATCAATTGTGTAATAATAGTATAGATATTTAGAGTTTCCCCGGCAACTACGTCTAGCATTAAGCCCGTTGATCACTCTTAGAAATAGTCTAAACTAGATCCCCATAGGATTACCAGACACAGTCTTCCCTCCTCTTGGGGTTAAACAATATGGAGACATGAAAGGCAGCATTCTCGGTGAACCCTTTCATAGACTGTCACTTGTAGAAGTTGTCAAAGAAACTCTATTCCCCAGAGATGATCTTTTCTCCGTGAATGGCATGTCTTGAGTTTCTTCCAAATTCTCGGACTTTCCTGGCTTGATCTATTCTCGGTGAATGGCATGTCTTGAACTTCTCGGGGTTTGGGGACCCACAGGCTTCTTAAAAGCACTTGTCAAAGAAACTTTATTCCCCAGAGATGATCTTTTCTCCGTGAATGGCATCTCTTGAGTTTCTTCCAAATTCTCGGACTTTCCTGGCTTGATCTATTCTCGGTGAATGGCATGTCTTGAACTTCTCAGGGTTTGGTGACCCACGGGCTTCTTAAAAGCATCGACCTCCTCTTGGGCATCGTACAAGGACCCACAGGCTTCCTAAAAGCAACCCCGCCTCCTCTTGGGCTTAGTACAAGGACCCTACGGCTTCTTAGAAGTATTCACAGCCTCCTCTTAGGCTTCATATAATGTTCTCTTCCTCCGGGAATGATAGCCTTCTCTTGGGCTTCGTACAAGGACCCGTCGGCTTCTTAAAAGTTTCCAGCCTCCTCTTGGGCTTCGTACAAATTGTCCTGACGACCTCCTAGAGGTATAGGAACAGAACTTAGTCATCTGCATAGAACAATCCTTTCAAAGAGTCTACTACTGTTTCTCAAAGCATAGTACAAGAGATAAAACTCTAGACTTGGACAGTCTAATCTCCTTGAGTCTCAAAGACATTCTCAAGTGTCCCCTTCGTTAAATAGGAAGAAAACCCGTAGACTCGGACAGTCTCAATACCCTTCGGATTTCCCACTTCCTTAAAAAACAGGAATAATCCGGATCCTCGAATCAACTCCTTGAGTACAGTGTTGCTCATATAAGAACTGATTTTCTCTTTAAATCAGCATACTGGACATGTCACTCAACTGAAACAGTAACCATAGCCTCCTCTTGGGCTTTGTACAATGATTCTCCCCAGCGGAGTCAAACAACGTTTAGCCTCTCTCTCGGGCTTTGTACGAGACACATAAGAGACTCCCTCTTTGAGTCAATCCCCCTTTCGCCTCCATTTCAGGCTTTGTATGAGATACAAAAACTCTCTTGTTGAGTCAAATAGCCTTCATCTCGGGCTTTATACGAGATACCAAAAGACTCTATCGTCAAGTCAAAAACCTTTTAGCCTCTCTCTCGGGCTTTGTACAAGACATATACTAGCCTCCTCTTACGCTTTGTATAAGAAAACCACTGGTTGATCCAATCAACCTTTTAACATTAAAGCTGTGCCTCGTTCACAGTACAAAAACATCAATAACTCCTCCCCCTTCATCTAATCGCTGTAAGCGGCAAGCCTCTGGATCATCTACATCCATGCCACTGTCCCTCTTTTAGCATGAGAAATTCCTAAGGAAAGATGGCATTACTCTACACTGAGTTAAAGTCTTCTCCTTCAGGTTAAAATCCCATATAAAGGAAATTATGGCATTGCTAGGATCCGCATATTCCGGTTAAAGTAATCTTCCTTTACAGCCAGTCACCCAACAGTTATGACAATTAAACCCCTCTTTAGAGATGACAAATTCTCTCTGAAGTTGAGACCTTTCAGCTTCACATCTTGGGCTTTGAACAAGATACAAACTACCTTTCGCTTCACGTCTTGGGCTTTGAACAAGACACCAAAATAACCATTTCCTCCCATAGAATAGGAGGAACTACGAACGCTCTGATTTCCCAGTTTCGGTAAACGGGAATACGTAGGCATAAGATTGAAAGAAAAATCTTAGCGAGCACACTAAACAAAAACCCAAAATCCCATACTCTCATGTATCTATCAAAAGCATCAGTCCTAACATCCTAATCCTTGTTCCCCGCTATAAAGTCCTAGAAAGAGAAAAGAGAATCAGTATTGGCGAAAATACAAATAACCAGTACAAAGGCCCTCCCACATTGATAGCATTCGTAACCTAACAGACCGATGTTTAAACTCAGTATGCAAAGCAGGGTTAATTGGAGACATCTATTTCCCTTCCTTCACCAGCTCACAATAGGATAAAAAATGAATCGACCTGTAGTAAGCCCAACCGCAGAGAGCGACCAGCGCTTAAGAACCACGTCCCAAATCGCTCGCTACAACAACCAGACGAGGTTCTATCGGGAGCTTTCTGCTACTGCATGTTATGCAAGCCAGTAGTTATTCTCTTGAGGAACTGTCGACTCTAGTGACCATTCCCGAGGACTCAGTTGCGGCACTCCTCCCGAGATGTGACAGTGGCAGACCATGTTCTGTGGCAAACCCATTGCACATTCTCGATCCGAGGACCCAAAGCTGGGAACTTGCTATAGGATGTCCTTTTTGAAAGAGAATCAGTGGAGGCACTCCTCGATTGGCGATAGTACTGTACCCAGAGGGATGAATGTACTATTGCTTCTCGACCTCAGTGCCTGAGGCTGAGGACCTTTCGCTTTTGTGAATCAGTTGAGGCCTCCTCGATTGGTGATGATGCCAAATCAGAAATGGTGAACGTATCATCATTTATCGACCTGAGAGCCCGGGATACTGATGATCGTAGTACCCACACATGAGAAGGGCGGGTTGTTTACAGGTTTGCAGGTAACCATAACCTCCTACATACCCGGTTTTCTGTTATCATTGCACAAAAGGAGAATTCATCCTATTGTATTCAGATGGGTCCTATCTATGGGTCTATATTGTTCTCAGAGCTACATTGACACCGTTCACAGTCCAGCACAGACACTTGGCACCTTGATATCATGCCCTTTGCATTGCATTTACATATCTTAACATACATGTTTTTCATTTCCAGGTGCATATTTTACCCTTGATTCCAGTCGGCAGGTTCTCACAAGGATGAATACTAAAGAGAGGAAGAATATCATCAGTTACAAGTTCCTCACGCCTACTCTAGGCCATATTATTGCCCTGAAGGGAATGGCGAGCCCTGAAGTGCGGGCATCTTTTAAAGTGAAATATGGGTGGATTTTATCTGTTGTCTGCAATGTCAGTGATTACGAATACAGGGGTCTCCATACGTTGATGCAGTTCTACGATCCGCCTCTGAGGTGTTTTGTATTTCCAGATTATGTGTTGGTACCTACCTTAGAGGAGTATTCCAACATGTTAGGGATTACTATCAAGGAGGAGCCTCCTTTCTTTGGGTCTGTGGGTGATCTTGACTTTGGAAAAGTGGCTGATGCTCTTTATTTGAGGAAATCAGAGTTAGAAACCAATATCTCCAACAAAGGAAAACTTCGAGGTTACAAGCTGGGGTATTTGATAAAGAAGGCTCTGGAGGCTGCGAAAGACTGGAATTGGGTTGTTTTTAATGCTTTGCTAGCCCTTTGTGTATATGGTATTGTATTATTTCCCAACGAGCCTGATTTTGTTGATACGGACGCCATTCGGATATTCATGATGAAAAATCCGGTACCAGCACTGCTGAGAGATCCTCACTACTCCTTGTACAATAAAAATGAAAAGAAAAGAGGAGGGATAGTTCGTTGCTGCGCACCTTTGTTCTACAGGTGGTTTGCAAGTCGCTTACCGCAATCAGGAGTTTTGTGGATTCTAAATATTCTTTAGAATGGAGTCAGCGTTTAATGGGACTGGTTGCCAAGGACATCATATGGGTAGATCATGGGCTAATTGGAAAGAACATTATCCACAGTTGTGGTGAGTTTCATAATGTTCCACTAATAGGAAGAAAAGGGGGAATTAACTACAATCCTTCTTTGGCTGTCCGACAATTTGGGTATGCTCTGACGGGTCCGCCCATTAAGAGAGATGTAGAGGAGTCCCTGTATTTCCACACATCAGATGGTTGGGAAACAGCACAAAAAGCTTCTGAAAGTTGGGTTAGCATAATGAAGAAAGGGAAAGTTGCTCTAGGCAAACCCAACAATCGGGCTTATCCAGCATATGAAGAGTGGGTGAAGAAAAGAGTTGAAGATTTTCACTTACCTTTTGGTAATGCGCCCCGTCTATACCCTGATGATGAGAAAGAAAGAAGTACTGCCACTATGGAAGAATTCGACAAGTTGCAAGCTTCGGTGGAAAAGCTTCAAGAAGAGAATTCTGAGTTGAACAGTCGTCTGCAAGAAGCGCTATATACCAAAAAAAGATTGGAACAGAAAGCCCAAGAAGCTGAAAAAATCTTAGTAGCAAAAGAAAAGGATTTTTCTGAAAGAGCTCAACATTTCCAGAAAGTCAGTAAGGGTGCCGATGCTGCCACTCAAGCTCATAAGAAGACCAAGCAAGCTTTAGCCCAGACTAAAGACACGCTAGCCAAGTTTCAGAAAGCCTGGGATGAGGTCAGAATAGGGAATGCAGAGTTGCGAGAGCAATTAAAGGCCAAAGACGATGAGCTTCTTAGAGCGCATGAACAACGGAGAAAGCATCGGGAAGACTTTGGAAAAAGCCAAGAGTTGCTGAAGAATGTTAATGATGAACTGAAAATGTCCAAGAAAAAGCTTGAGGACGCCATGATGGAGATGGGAAGACTCAAGTTATAAGCTGGGGTGAAAAGGTTTAAGGAAGTGAGTACTGATGAAGCTATCTTGATGCACACAGATTCATTGGCCGAAGCTCTGAAGAGGAGAGACATTTTGATCAAAGAGTTGATTGAGAAGCTGGGTCATCAGCGCACCAGAATCCTTTTCGAAGAAATCAAGCATTCTAGTGAGAAACTGAAAGATTTGGAGTTAGATGTTTGATCTTGCCCATTTCCTTAATATAGCTTTGTCGATGTACTGTGGTTACCATCAGGCTTGTTGATGGATCCACTATCTTGATGTATTTCCTGTTTTAAATTCATTATGGAACGCTTCAACGTGTATTTTTTTTCTATTAAATTCAAGCGATTGGTTTATTCAGAAGTAGCTCTTTGCTAGTGTTCCACTCACAAATACTTTATCACAGCACGATGTCACAGCATAGTTTCTCTTGATAATATCTATATCTTGCGCCGCTTCTCGGGATTAAGACTGGAATCGGGGTTGAAATGCCCTGGAAGTGATAAACATGGCATTTGCATGGCATTCACATTGCATAACATTTCATTTTTGCATAGCAGGTACTTGTTGCAGGAGCTCTCTAACCTTTATTTGGTTTCAGGCATAATAGATGATTCCCACATTCACCGATACGCAACCAGACGCAATCAAGCTAAAGTCATGGACCAGGTACAGACAGAGTTGGCTGAGTTAAGGGCACGCATGGAACAGTTTATGAATTTGATGCAGGGTGTTGCCCAGGGGCAACAGGACCTAAGAGCAGGGCAAGAAGACATGCGAGCTACCATCCAGAGGTTGGAGACAGAGATTCCTACTAGTGATCACGTTAATCCCCCTAGGGTTAACCCTCTTGTTGTAAACCCTCCTGTCGGCAATCCTCCTGTTGTTACTCCTCCTACGGCTGGAGTTAACTTGGGTTTTATTCCTGGCAACAATGGGCTGGTGGAAGATCGTCAGGATGATCAGTTTTCTGTACTTAATGCTGATATGGGATTCTACCATGATGACAGGAAATACGAGGGACTGGCTGAAAGAGTGAAGGCTATAGAAAATCAGAATCCTTTGGGAATTGATGTTGAGGATATGGGACTAGTACAGGGTGTCAAGATTCCCCCGAATTTTAAACCACCTACTTTTGACAAGTACAATGGTAGCACTTGTCCTAAAACTCATCTCCAGGCGCATAATCGGAAGATAGCGGCTTATTCTGATGATTAGAAGTTATGGATGTATTTTTTCCAGAACAGCTTGTCTGGAGCCTCACTGGAATGGTATATATAGTTGGACAGGGCTCGCATCAGAAGTTGGAAAGAGTTGCGCTTGGCTTTCTTGAAGCAATACCAGTATAATATTGACATGGCACCGAATCGCACTCAGTTACAAAGCATGACACAGGACCCTAAAGAAGGCTTTAAGCAGTACGCCCAGAGGTGGCGTGAACTTGCTGCTCAGGTGCAACCTCCATTGGCAGATAGAGAAATGGCTGACATGTTCATGAATACTTTGCAAGGTCCGTATCTCGATCGGTTGGCTGCTTGTCCATCCACTGGTTTTGCTGACATAGTAATTGCTGGAGAGAGAATCGAGAGTTTGCTAACGATGGGAAAGATTCAGGACGGAAGTGGTACAAGTTCAGCTCCCGCAAAGAAGTTTTTTGGTAACAATAACAGAAAGCGTGAAGGTGACGCTAATGCTGCATATGCACAAGGGGGGAGAGGTAGAGGACGGCAGGGTCCATATCACCAATCTGCATCTATTACTATCCCAACTCCGGGAACTGAGGCTCAACCTGCAGAGCAAAGGCAATATCACCCAAGAAAGAGAATGAATGACCGACATTTTGATGCTTTCCCTATGACGTGCTCACAAATGCTACAGAATTTACTTCGTCTAAAGTTGGTACAATTGAGGACTTTGGCTCCCCCAGCGGACAAATTACCTTTTGGGTATGATGCAAATGAAAAGTGTGAATTTCACTCAAACGCGCCAGGTCACAATGTGGAAAATTGCAAGGCTTTCAAACATGTGGTTCAAGATCTTGTTGATTCAAAGGCTATTAATTTTGCTCCAAGGCCTAATGTAATTCAAAATCCCATGCCTCCGCATGGTGGACCGGGGGTGAATTCCATTGAAGAAGATGGAAGTTTGAATCTGGTGAGGGACATTAATGATGTCAAGACTCCGTTGAAGGTTGTGAAAGATCTCCTGCTGAAAGGGGCTGTATTTCTGGGTTGTTCACAAAGTTGTGAAGATTGTTTGATTGCTGATAATGGTTGTGTGAAGTTGAGAAATAGCCTTCAGAGCATGATGGATGAAGGACGTTTACAATTCGATCAGTTGAAAAAGAAAGGTGGGGAAGTTTCTACTATTACAATATACTTTAATCTGGTGGAAATTCCAGTGCCTGCTCCTGTACAGACGTCTGCGCCTGAACGAGTGGCTCCTATAGCTATAACTGTTCCCAGTCACGTCCCAAATGAGAACAAGGTTGCGATTCTGTGGTACTATGGAACTAATAGTCAAGGACAGAGGCAAGAGGTGCAGACTCCTAAAGAAAGTGGTTCAAGTATCGGAAATGTTGGGGGAATGGGTGGTTTTACTCGCAGCGGAAGGCTTTTTGCTCCTCAGACACTCAGGAAAGACGATACTAAAGCATTAGTGAAAGCAAAAGGAAAGCAGGTGATAAGTGGTGAACTAGTGCCAGGGGCAGAATCTGATAACTCATTGGAGAAAGATGCTGAGGAATTCATGAGAATAATCAGGAAGAGCGATTATAAGATCGTTGACCACCTACATCAAACTCCTTCTAAGATCTCCATATTGTCATTGTTGCTGTGTTTCGAAGCGCATAGGAATGCTTTGTTAAAGATTCTAAATATGGCGTATGTACCACAAGAAATATCAGTGAACCAGCTTGAAAGTGTGATCTCCAATGTTAATGCTGGTAACAGTCTAGGGTTCACATATTTTGACTTAATGCCAGAAGGAAGGAACCACAATAAGGCTCTCCACATATCGATGGAATGTAAAGGTGCTATGCTATCTCATGTATTGGTGGACACTGGCTCGTCCCTCAATGTGTTGCCTAAGAAAGCATTAGCAAAGCTGGATGTGAAAGGAGTTATACTGAGATCTTGTGATCTAGTGGTGAAAGCATTTGATGGTTCAAAGAGATCAGTGTTTGGAGAAGTAGAGTAACCTGTCCAGATTGGACCCCAGGTCTTTAATACAGTGTTTTATGTGATGGACATCCAATCGGCCTATAGTTGTCTATTGGGTCGTCCATGGATCCACGCCGCTGGGGCTGTATCTTCAACTTTGCATCAGAAGATAAAATTTGTAGTTGACGGTCAGATTGTTACGGTATACGGAGAGGAAGATATTTTCGTTAGTCATCTGTCATCCTTCAAGTACGTGGAGATGGACGGAGAAATCCACGAAACTCTCTGTCAGGTATTTGAAACTATGAATATGGTGAAAGATTCTCCGTCTGGTGAGGCAAGGGTGGGGACCTCTATGACTTCGTATAAGCCGGCTTTGGAAGTGGTGCAGTCTGGTCATGCGGAAGGATGGGGTCAAGTGATTGAGCTACCTTTTAAGGATGATAAGAATGGAATTGGTTATAAACCCTCTCAAGTTCCACTGCTAAAGGGTCAAGAGCGCCAAGGGCCAATTATTTTCTCAAGTGGAGGAGTCATACATCCAAGCCAGATTTGTGCAGCAATTGAAGACGGTGAAGATAGTGACTGTGACCTGGACAATTGGGTGCGCCCATGTGCCCCAGGAAGGAAGCTGAACAATTGGTTTTCGGAGGATCTCATCCAAGTTACTCTGCCAAATAAGTAATTTTCTATGTTTTCTTTCATTAAGCATGCAAAGGTCCTATGCTCTGCCCAAGGCATAGCGACTTCATTGTAGGGCCCCATTTGTTCTCATACAAATTTTTATCATTAATAAAAGGACGTTTTGTATTCAAAGTTGTGTTCCCTGTCTTTTATTTTTTATTTTTAAATAAAAATGGCAATGTTATTTTCGCAATTTTCTTGCATTCTTTCTTTTCCTTTCAAAAAAGGCAATTCTAAAATCATGAATTATCATTCATGCAGAAATAATTCTCTGGATCTTGTTGATGACGACCCTGCTATGGTTTATTATAACTTTGACAATCTAATATACCAAGCTGAAGAGGGGGAGGAGGAAGACTGTGAACTTCCTGAAGAGTTGGCTAGGTTATTGAAGCAGGAAGAAAGACTCATTCAGCCTCATCAGGAATCTATAGAAATTGTCAATATCGGCACTGAAGAGGTAAAGAAAGAGGTCAAAGTAGGGGCAAGTCTGGCAGAGAATGTAAAGAAAGAGCTGATTGAGATGTTGCGAGAGTATGTTGACATTTTTGCCTGGTCTTATCAAGATATGCCAGGGTTGGATACGGACATCGTTGTGTAAAGATTGCCGCTGAAAGAGGGTTGTTTTCCTGTCAAGCAGAAGCTTCGGAGAACCAAACCTGAGATGGCCATCAAAATCAAAGAGGAGGTGCAAAAGCAGTTGGATGCGGGGTTTCTAGCTGTTACTAGTTATCCAACATGGGTTGCTAATATTGTGCCTGTGCCGAAGAAGGATGGCAAAGTCAGAATGTGCGTGGATTATCGAGATTTGAACAGGGCAAGCCCAAAAGATGATTTTCCATTACCACACATTGATGTGTTGGTAGATAATACGGCTCAATTCTCTGTGTTTTCTTTCATGGATGGGTTTTCCGGATATAACCAGATCAAGATGGCACCGGAGGATATGGAGAAAACTACATTTATTACCCCTTGGGGCACATTCTGCTATAAGGTGATGCCGTTTGGTTTAAAGAATGTTGGGGCAACATATCAGCGTGCTATGGTGACGCTTTTCCACGATATGATTCACAAAGAAATTGAAGTTTATGTGGATGATATGATTGCCAAATCACAAACGGAAGAAGAGCATTTGATAAATTTGAAAAAGTTGTTTAAACGGTTGAGACATTTTAGACTAAGGCTGAACCCGAATAAGTGTACTTTCGGGGTAAGATCTGGTAAGCTTCTGGGTTTCATTGTCAGTGAAAAAGGAATCGAAGTGGATCCAGCAAAGGTAAAAGCTATCCAAGAAATGCCGGAACTAAGAACAGAAAAACAGGTTCGTGGATTTTTGGGAAGACTGAATTATATTGCAAGATTTATATCTCATCTTACCACGACTTGCGAGCCAATATTCAAATTATTGAGAAAAGATCAATCAATCCGGTGGAACAATGACTGTCAAAAGGCCTTTGATAAAATAAAAGAATACTTGCAAAATCCTCCGATTCTCATGCCTCCAGTTCCTGGGAGGCCACTGATTATGTATCTCTCTGTACGTGATGGATCAATGGGTTGTGTTCTCGGTCAACACGACGAGACAGGTAGGAAAGAGCATGCTATATACTACCTGAGTAAAAAATTCACCGATTGCGAGTCCAGGTACTCGATGCTTGAGAAAACATGTTGTGCACTAGCATGGGCTGCTAAGAGATTGAGACAATATATGCTCACTCATACAACCCTACTGATTTCAAAAATGGATCCAATCAAGTACATTTTTGAGAAGCCAACACTTAATGGAAGGGTCGCTCGGTGGCAGATGGTTTTGACTGAGTATGATATACAATACACTTCCCAGAAAGCTATCAAAGGGAGTGTGTTGTCCGATTATCTTGTCGAGTCGCCTATTGATGATTATCAGCCAATGAGGTTTGACTTTCCTGATGAAGACATCATGTTTCTCAAGGCTAAAGATTGTGAAGAGCCTCCGGTTGACGAAGGGCCGGATCCTGATGATAAATGGAAAATGATGTTCGATGGGGCCGTTAACATGAATGGAAGTGGTGTTGGGGCAGTCCTTATCACTCCGAAAGGATCACATATACCTATCACTGCCAAATTAACTTTTGATGTCACCAACAATGAAGCGGAATATGAGGCTTGTATCATGGGTATTGAAGAAGCCATTGATTTAAGGATCAAGACTCTTGAGATATTTGGGGACTCTGCTCTAGTCATCAACCAGATCAATGGAGATTGGCATACCAACTAGCAGAACTTGATTCCTTACAGAGACTACGCGAGAAGACTGTTGACTTTCTTTACAACAGTAAAATTGTTCTATATACCTCGTGATGAGAATCAAATGACTGATGCTTTAGCAACATTGTCTTCCATGATTCAGGTGAATTAGTGGAACCATATACCCAAGATTGATGTGATGAGGCTAGATAGACCCGCTCAGGTGTTTTCTGCCGATACGACGACTGATGATAAACCTTGGTATTTTGATATCAAGTGTTTCTTGAAGAGTCAAGACTATCCGGCTGGGGCATCAAACACTGACAAAAAGACTCTGAGGAGGTTGGCAAGAAGCTTCTTCTTGAACGAGGATGTGCTTTACAAGCGAAACTTTGACATGGTCTTGGTCAGATGCGTGGATAGACACGAAGCAGACCTGTTAAGGCAGGAAGTACATGAAGGATCTTTCGGTACCCATGCTGGTGGGCATGCTATGGCGAAGAAGTTATTGCGAGCCGAGTATTACTGGTTAACTATGGAGGCTGATTGCTTTAAATACACCCGAAAATGCCACAAATGCCAAATCTATGCTGACAAGGTGCATGTGCCACCAGATCCTCTGAATGTGATGAGTTCTCCATGGTCCTTTGCTATGTGAGGAATTGATATGATTGGGAAGATTGAGCCTACTGCTTCCAACGGACATCGATTTATTCTGGTGGCTATTGATTATTTTACCAAGTGGGTGGAAGCTGCCTCTTTTGCAAATGTCACAAGGTAGGTGGTAGCCCGATTCATTAAGAAAGAGATTATTTGCCGGTATGGGGTGCCCGAAAGGATCATTACTGACAATGGTTCATATCGCCCGAAGATGAATGGTGCCGTCGAGGCAGCCAACAAAAATATTAAGAAGATTGTGCAAAAGATGATAGTGACGTATAAGGATTGGCATAAAATGCTGCCTTTCGCTTTGCATGGGTACCGTACCTCTGTTCGTACATCTACTGGGGCAACCCCGTTTTCTCTTGTATACGGTATGGAAGCAGTGCTACCGGTTGAAGTTGAGATCCCTTCTTTAAGGGTCATGATGGATGTTAAACTTGACGAGGCTGAATGGGTTCGAGCGAGGTTCAACGAGTTGAGTCTCATAGAGGAAAGACGGTTGGCTGCAGTATGTCATGGACAGTTGTACCAGAGGAGAATGAAACCGACATTTGACCAGAAAGTGCGTCCTCGGACTTACCAGACGGGCGACTTGGTGTTGAAAAGGATTCTTCCTCCGAATACAAATCACAGGGGCAAATGGACTCCTAATTATGAAGGTCCATATGTTGTTAAGAAGGTTTTCTCAGGCGGAGCCTTGATGCTTACAACAATGGACGGTGAGGATTTTTTGTCACCTGTGAACTCAGACGCAGTTAAAAAATACTTCGCATAAATAGACTCGCTGGACAGTAAAAAGAGAGTCCAGGCAAAAAAGGGGCATCCCGGCGAACCACAAAGAAAGAAAAAAGAAAAAAAGAAAGAAAAGGTTCGGGCAAAAATTAGGGATAAAAATAAAAAGAAAGTACACCCGGTAAGTTGAAAACCCGCAAGGGCAACTTAGGTAAAAAAGGGTATCTCGGTGGATTGAAAACCCGTAAAGGGCGATCCAGGCAAAAGAGAGATTTAGCGAAAACTGCGATCTGAGTAATTTGTATCGTCTCGTCTCAATCAATAAGCGCTCTGAAGGATAGGAATCAGTTCAATCGTCCCCCTTGAAGGCAAAACAATTGGAGAGTCTTGAAGATATATGAACCATAGCAGGGTTGAAACTCAATGGAGTTCCAGTTTCACATTGCCATTAGGACAGCTTCTTTTCCGTTTTGGCAATTACCTCTTTCCAGGAATTGCTTCTTGATGTAAATGCCTATTTTCAGGCTTTTCAATCAATAAAATGGTCGTTATTCAAAATAATTCTATATGTTTGTTTTGTTTTTATATTTTGTTTTGTTTACACAAACGTCCAAAATTTTTTATAAACGTTTGCATGTGAAAACATTGGGGTTCTACAATGATATGCGTAAAAAGGAAAACATTTAAAATTGCTTTAAATGACGGGGGTGCTTGGGTGAATACTACGAAACCCATGTTACCCTGCGGCATATGTGCATATTCTTTTGTTTGCAGGTGTTGAGAGTTCACGGAATAGCTATGCAAAAGTGTATGACGTCTTCAAGCCGAAATCCTCTACGAAGCGCAAATGATCGTTCCTCCCCAAGTAGAGACGGTTCCTCAGCAGGAAAGTACTTTCTGGAGGTGGTCATCCCCAGTGTATTTACAGAGCTTCATGACCCCCAGCAACACCGTCAAATGGTAGTACTGAAGCCATCATGTTCAGAAAAAAAGATTCTCATTTCACTCTTTTGTCATAACGTTTACTGCTTGAATCCATCGTCGGGCCGACGGTCGCGCGCGACGATTCGGTATTAACAAGTCAGTTTCAAATGGGTAGTGTTGTATCTTATTAAGTCGATTCTCCCATTCAGTACTTCCAACAGCTACAAGCTTTTCTGTGTTGGTAACGGTTGTGAATCCCCAGTGAAGTCGTCATCCCAAGCATGGAGCATTTTGAAAATTCCCCAGCAGGAGGTGCTCCAAATCTATTATCCCCAGTAGAGTTTGAAGAGGCGTGGTCTTCTGTAAAATCCTCTTAGGGGATATTTCCAGAACGAGACGCTCTGAAGTGGTTCTCCCCAGCAGAGTTTGTTGTAAGCTCATTTCCCCAGCGGAGTTCTATGGTTATAGTTATTCCCCAAGTAGACTGGTTCAGATGATGCCTCCCCAGCAAAGTTGCGTTTCCTACAGCAACCTCAACAGGTTTGTGCCCAGATCAGGAGATCAGGTCAATCTGTCTTCCCCAGTATGGTTTGCGACCACGAAGTCAATCCAGCTTGTTATCCCCAGCGGAGTTGCCTTCCTTTCCTCAGCATTTATTTTGCTGAGGACCTCTTTGCATTTTGCATATAGTATGCATATCATCCTCAAAAACACGTAGCATTTCCATTGAGATGGAGCATTACGCCATAGAAAAATTCAAACATATTCATGTGAAGCATAGGCCAGTTTCGATAACTCGTACGAGAGCCCAAAACTTTGCTCCTCATATCATTGACAAAGCCAAAAAGAATGCCTTGTTTGTTCCCCAACAGACATTGCAAAGCAGCGCAAAGGGTTTCATCACTTTTTCCCCACAGAGTCACATCTCTCAGCTTATAAGTTTTTGGAACCATTCCCGATAGGATTCCTGTAGCCGTCCCCGACAGCTCCCTTGAGTTTTAACCATACCAGTTCCCGACAGGTCCATTTACCCATTCCCGATAGGTAAGCCTTGGTTATAAACTGTAGCCGTCCCCGACAGCACCTTTGAGTTTTAACCATACCAGTTCCCGACAGGTCCATTTACCCATTCCCGATAGGTAAGCCTTGGTTATAAACTGTAGTCGTCCCCGACAGCACCTTTAAGTTTTAACCATACCAGTTCCCGACAGGTACATTTACCCATCCCCGATAGGTAAGCCCTTGGTTATAAACTGCAGCCGTCCCCAACAGCACCCTTTAAGTTTTAACCATGCCAGTTCCCGACAGGTCCATTTACCCATCCCCGATAGGTAAGCCCTTGGTTATAAACTGTAGCCGTCCCCGACAGCTCCCTTTAGTTTGAACCTTGCCAGTTCCTGACAGGTTCACTTACCCATTCCCGATAGGTAACCTAGGTCCAAGCTTACCAGTCCCCGACAGGTAGTTCACCAGTTCCTGACAGGTAGTTCACTAGTTCCCGACAGGTAGTTCACCAGTTCCCGACAGGTAGTTCACTAGTTCCCAACAGGTAGTTCACCAGTTCCCGACAGGTTTCCTGTGGGGTCCAATGGTTCGAAATTCTTTCTCACAAACTTTTCTTCCTTACCATGGTTTTATTCACCACATCTTTCTTTATCCACATAGTGCAAATTTTCTCGGTTATTTTTTGTATTCAATCCCTATGTATCTTGAATTCCTGATAGCCTTTTCTTTCATCCATTCAGATTCACAGTTGATTGAATAGGGGCAGCTGTAATACCTCAAAATTTTCCCTCATGTTTTCTCAATAAATTGGCTTATGCTTCATCCATTTGCATTCCATAGTAGGTCATAAATTGCATATCATTGGTTGCATAAGGGTGTGTGGTCAGTGGTTTTCAAAGGTGTTAATCATCCAGAGCAAGAGAATAAGAGCCAAGGGTCTTCAAACAAGCTTCAAGGGTCTCTTATATCATATATCCTCTCACTTTGATCCCCACAAGGCATTGGAAGTTGGGAATTCATCAAGAAGATTGGATATTGCATCATCTCCTACATAAAACAGTCCAAAATTGGGAAATGACCCTCAATTGGGCAAGCTCCTTGAGTTTTTATCACCTCCAAATGTCATATCTCATTTTTGTTAGATGGGATATACATCATATTCAGAGGAATTTGGATTTGGAAGATGTGCTATTTCCTCCTAACTAGAGGGTACCAAAACTAGGGTTTGCCCTAAAATCAGTTTATTTATGATATTTTAGACAAAACTTGATCTCATGGCATTCCTTATGTTCCTAAGTGTATATGGATGGAAACTTGCTCATCAATTGGTTTCAGAAGGGTCTCAATTGGTCAGAAGATTCAAAATTAGGAGAATTGGGGAAAAAGTCAACTGTGCAGTGAAAAAGTCAACTCCTGACTTTTTAAGATCAATTTCATGAAATTCAAGTTAAATATGGTCATTGGACAAGATTTGATCAAGAAATGATGAAAGAATCATGAAAAATCAAGAAATGTGCAAAGTTTCCTTTTTTGGAAATTTAGGGTTTCCAAAAATGGCAAGTTTGGACCATTTTGCACCACACTTTGAGGCTTCCTTTCTCCATGATAAAAGCTTCAAACTTCAGGCCCAAGTTTAGCCAATTAAAGTTCACATTCTAAGCTTCAAATCCATATAAAGAACTCTTCCATTGGATCAAAATTGAGGGAGTTATGGTCCATCAAAGTTTGACAAAACTAGGTCAAAAACCAAGTCATGACTAAGCAAGACCTGGCCCATGCGCCATAATTTTGTCAAACACTTGGTGTGCCAAATGTCCACCCATTTTTCTCATTGATGGAAGCTTCAAATGAAAAAAATGTTGAACATCAAAGTTGTTTATCTCAATGTCCTCTTCAACTTTGATGTTGGACATTTTTCCATTTGAGCATGTTATGATGGAGATATGATGGTCTCAAGTTGGTATGTTCATGCTGAGTTGTCCAAGTCATGTTGCCTTGCCAGCCTACCAACCTGCCACGCCCATGTACCAGCTTTGGACCTCATTGTTCTAAGCCATTTTATACCATCTTACACACCTCTATTCAATTCAAAATTCACACCAAACTTGTTCTATTATGTGCCATCTTTCTAATGCCATCAATATCTCATCATTCCATGCCCTTGAACACCAAGAATTTTATCACCAAACTTCATTGTTTCCATTGATATCAAGCTGCTACAAAATCAGAAAAAAAGACAACATTGTTGTTGTTGTTTCACCAGCTTGCACGACAATACTTCACACACCATTCAACCATTACTTCATTTGGCTAAACATCCTCCTACACACTATGTACTTACCACACTACCATGCACGCAAAGAAGAAAAATAAAACTTGCTCAACAAGTTTCTGCTGCCACCACTGATCACATATCATGAGCTCACCATTCCATCACCACCATAAACTTCATAAACCCCACTCACACCACATCAAAACCTCTTCCGACTCGCCCTAACTAACTTGACTCAGTTAACCATGAGTTAAACATCTAAACAATCGTCTCATTTAACCATGAGTTAAACATCTAAACTCAACATATATAAAGAAAAATCACTCACAGTTTCATTTCAGCTCTCATTTTTCACTCTCATTCAGAATCATTCTCACTCTTTCTCTCAAGTTTCCTCTACTCTCTCTCTGATCTCATTGCACGATTTCATCATTCTCATTAAGCATCTTCATCATTCATCTTCATCAGTGTGATTGTTGAGCAAGAACAAGTGGAATCATCAAGTGCAGTTTCAATTTTCTTCTTCTACTCAAGATCAACAGTATTTATTTTGCTTAAATTGAAGTTCCAAAGTTGAAGATCAAGTTGCTATCTCTGGTTTTCTCAACATTTCCAAGATCTTCAAGCTTCAGGTTCCACATTTCTCAAACTGTGCTTGCATGATTTATGTTCATTATTGCTTGTTTTAGCTTGATTATGGCTTACTAGAAGCATAGCAACATTTATGGCTAGTTGATAGGCCTCTTAAAGGTATAGATCCAAACCTAGGGCATTATTAATCTCTTCGATTCTCTTCATACGTGTATGATATGTGGAAAATGTCTGTGGATTCATGATGTACTCAACTTCAGCTTCATTTTGGTATATGATTTGTATGTTTCTGGAATAGTTGGAGATTACAGGTGGCCGGAGAGTGGCCGGAGAAGACAACCGGAGGTCCTTCTCCGGTCGGCGAGGTTTAATGTTAGGGTTTATGCCAGTTTTAATCATGGCCATTTGACCCTTTGCATCATGTGGTCCATAACTTGCCAGCACATTAAAATTCATGTGATTTGCACGTGTTCTATTTTGGCTTCAGACTGATTTTGTGTGTGTGCGTACACGTTGCATATGGTGGACGTTAGCTCTGATTTATTTGATGTGCATGCTTACATGATGATCATATGTTGACTTTGATCCAACGCTCCATATTTTTCCAACGCATTAATGAAAACGTGGTCTTGCACGTGTTATCTTTTTTTATTTCAGATAATTGCATGTGCGTGTGTGCGTAATAATTATGATGGGCACGCTTTGACATTCGTTGGATTGCACTATCTTTTACCATGATCTAATCCTATGGCTGTGATTGCATCAAACATGTTGATTACATATACACCTATCACACACAATCACACGTTTAAGTGGACTGGATTCAGATTGCTATTTGCACACCTTGTTTCAGGCCCAATCATTTTAAAACATTAAAGTTGCTTGCGCTGCACCCCCTACATTCTTTCTCTTTTTTTTTTTATTTCTTTTCTATATTGTTTTGATTTCTTTTTAATAAAAATAGTAAATCATATCTAAAAATATCAAATAAATTCATGTGACATTTTGACACATTTAAATAATTTCCTTTTATTTTTATTTCTGATTCCATGAATTTTTACACCTAATTACATAATTTTTTTCCAATTACTTTTTGAATGATGTTCTTTATTGACACTCAAACTTGTACATTTTCTTTCTCCAATCTCTCACAATGTTTTTCATCCATTCTTTTTTCATTGGTTAGATCACATATTGAAGTATATAAAAAAAATTTTATTTGTTTTTTTAAAGTCATTTTATCATATGTATAGGTGTTCACTTTTGTGCAATCTTGTGATGCGTTTCAATGTGAATTTGTGGAACTATTGGGTCATGCTTTCTAATGATTTTTTCTATGAGTTTTGGTCCATGATTTTGCCTCTGACTTGGATTATTTAGGATTCAATTTTACAATTTTTATCACATGCTTTGATAATGGTTGATGCCTTGCATTTGAAGTTACCTTTTGTGTACTTTATTCTACCTCATTCTCCCATGTTTTGATGAGGCATTTATGCCACCATTTGATGATTGTGTGTACATATTTTGTATGCCATTTGCATGATTTTATAGGTCATCTTAGTCTCATTATAGGTCACTTTGACTTATGTTTGCATTTGACTTGAGTTTACACATTGTAACTTGAAAGTTTGACATGAATTCTTGCATCTTCTCCTCTTATGATCTACATGTTTCATAGGTGCATTTTGTATGCCATTTCACATCTTCCATTTGCATTTCATTAATGATATGCTACTTCCCATATGCATTCTTTAATCATGTTACATGTTATGCATCTTTAATATGTCACTTTGTGCACCTAATTGGACTTGTCTCTCTTTCCTTAATTCTTATACTTCTTCTTACATCTTCTATTTGTATCATTGCATCCATGATTGGAATGATAATTCATGTGCATGTTAAGCCTTTTATAAATGGTATAAGGTTCTGACTTTGGTCTTTTATGAAGTATTAATACATGATCAATTTGCATATTCACTCATTCTCATCTATTTCTTCCATGATTCACTTCTTGGATGTTAAAGCTTTGATTGTGCATAGTTCATTTGTGTTTGATATCTTAGCATTAGAGAACACCTCTAGATGTAGGTTATGACCTTGAATGAGTTTCATATCTTAAGAGCCTTATTCATTGGTTCTATTTTGTTTTGATCACTACTTGTTATCCTTTCTTTCATTTTACCACTTGTAAATGTTTTGTGAACTAACATTTTTCATGTAGGTGCAAATGGTAAGTAAGTGTGTGGATATGCTTCAACATGCAATTCTTTATTTCACCCTCTCTTATTTCTTTTAATAACTCAACTTGTGATCATGATAAGCATTTATGTGCTTTCCTTGAATAACTTCTTCTTCATCCCTCTTTAAGATCAACTTAACTTCCATCTTGGAAGTAAGTTGCTTCTTTTGCTCTTCTTATCTTTTCTTTTAGGATTAGATTTTCTTAAACCACATTAACCATAGGAACATCCATGTATGATAACATTAGGGTGAGTCTTAGTTCCCTTTAGTTTTCACCTTTTGCTCCATTTGAGTCTCTATCTTTCTCATCTCAAAACAAAAGTAAAAAACACTTAATGATGGCATAACATGTATTGAACTTAAACCTAAAGTATGGGAAATGGAAGGAGGAGGGTTTCTCTCCACCTTCCTAGAGTGTTTAGCATACGGCCTGTTAGGACGACCATGCGATGCATTCGATCTTATACGATAGACTTGAATGCAATATGTGTTATAGAAACAAAATAATCAAAATACTTCTTCTTAAAAGACAAAAAACAAACAATAACATATTTCCTTTGGGAATTCTTTTCTCATCTCCTTCATTCTATTCCTTAAGGATGCGTCATTTCCGTTCTACCGCAAACAGGTAACGCCTAAGTCTCCATACAGCGAGCTGCAACACCTAACTTCTAGGACGAGAACGTTGACGTATTCCACTAAAAAACACAAACAACTTTCCCTAGGTGAGGGGAACTACGTCGCTCTGATTCTCATGTTCCCGATGAGATACGTAGGCAGTGGGGTAGGGTCCATTCGAGCATTTCTTTTATTTTCCCTACATTTGTTTTTCTTTTTCCTCTTTCCTTTTCCAGTCCTCCAGCTAGCAGTTCTTTTTCCAGTATCCTTTTCTTACACCCTTTGATTGAATCAGCAAGCGTGGATCCCATCGTGTACGATGGACGCGTGGGGGTGCTAATACCTTCCTCGCGCGTAACCGCCTCCCGAACCCAGTTCTCTTGGTCGCAAGACCATGCTCTTTTCCTTCCCCTCAGGTTTACGCAGTGTTTCCTTTCCCTCTCTTGGGATAAATACACATTGCTGGCGAATCTGTTTCGGTACCACTTTCGCGTTTGTACCAGGATGAAAATCCCGGGAGCGACAATGGCATGTCAGCATTTGCATGTCTGTTGCTTGTCATTAGCATATGCATTCCATCTAAGGGAAAAAATTTCAGTTTGCTGTATTTAAATACCTTTCACCTTGATTTCCCGAGGATTATCATCTCTCATGCTATCCGGAAAAGCTATTCAAATAGGGGCAACTGTTATACCCCAAATTTTACCCTTTAGATGTCATAACATCTTGCACTTACATTTAGGTTTCAATCATTTATGCATTGTTAACAAACCATCATATCTTGCTAGTTTGTTATTTTGTGTAAAAGCTAGGGTTTTGCACAAGAAAAAGGACAAGACCACTAAGCCAAGTTCTCACATGTTTCAAAGTCTCCCAAGACACTCCTTGGTTCCATACATCCATCACCAGTGTTCACTAGGTGTTTGAGTTTGTTAGTTTGAAATCATCTATTCAAGAAAGCCAACTGAGGCTCCAAAGTTCAACCACTTGGTCTTAAAAGATAATCATGAGGTTCTAAAATCATATTTCAGGATCTCATATGTTTGGATAAAGAGAAATAAAAAAGAGACCATTAGATCAAGAGTTGTAGAATTAGGGTTTTAACTTGAAGAATCACAAGGGACCTTGGTATGATCAGTCAATGCCTTGATTGGTTCATCAACCAATTGAGCTCACATACATCCAAGAGATCTTATTCAACAAGAAATCAAGAGTGTTTGACCCCATCACAGGTACAATGAGCCTCAAAGTTCATCTGACCCCAGATTAGGGTTTTCTTCAGTGGAAAGTCGATTGTGCCCTAATTCATGGTCAAAGCAAGATCCCAAACCATGGGACATGATCCATTGTATTCATATATATCTTTGGAACTCATTTAAGGTGTTGGAGAAGTTCAAATTTACAAATTCATTGAGGATTGCACTGTGGAATTCATCTAACCTAATTTTCATCTGACAAAGTCAAGCCTTTGACTTTTGATATCTTGACCCAAGATGAAGCATTCAAGCCATATTCCTTCAAGACATGTTTGATTCTTGAGTTAGATCATGAGAAATCACCATTTGAAAGGTTTCTTTCATAAAGGGCAAGGTTTGGTTCTTAAATTTTTCTAAGTGTGGAAGAATTCACTCCTTGTGCGAAATTGGAAAAGTCATAACTTTCAAACCACACATCCAATTTTTGTGACTCAAAGCTCAAATTGAAGCTCTCATCATGAACTTCAAAACATATTATAGGGTCCTTATCCAAATGAGGCGTGATTTTTAAGTTAGGAGGCTTGGAATTTCAATGCCATTAAAGACTTAGTGAATTTTCACTACTTTTTGCCCTAATTTTCAGCCAACTTCAAGACCACTTTTCACTAAGATCCTTTGAGAATTTGGAACATTCTTGAACATGAAAGTTATAGAGTACATTTAGGGCTTTTTAAAAAGTACTAGAACTCCCCAATACATGAAGGGAGCTGAGAGTTTCGAAGAGGAGAAGTTTGAGGTTCATTTCTTGAAATTCAAGTTACCAACATATGCATAATGATGCATAATCACTCTTGATCACCAAAACTCTCACCTTTCTGATGTTTAGAAGCAATATTAGAGTGTTTAAGACCTGTGCCACGAAATCACAAGTTGCAACATTAAAATGCATTAGTTTATGTCAAGTTGATGCAAGTTGAGGCAAGGAGAGAAAAGCTTTTCAAAGAGCAAGGTCATTCCAATTTTCTGGCAGCTTGGAGCCTTGTTCCAAATTAAATCAGCACACATCAACAATGTAAACCCTATTGCTAACCATTTGCTAGAGTGTGGGAAGGTTCATGACTCAGCAAGCCAACTTGCACGAAGGAAGTTGCAAGAGAGGGTGTTTTTGGCAATTTGTAAAATCTATCCATACCTTAAATCCTTCACTTCTCCTATAAATAGAGGATCAATCCTCATTGCAAAGCACACCAGGATCACCCTAAACAAAGGCTGATACTCTCTGCAATTCACCACTATCTCATTTCTTGCATTTTTGCAAAATCTCTGCACTAAAAGTTTTTGCTCGTGCACTTTTCAAATAAACTCCACAAACCACCCATATACATCCATTAGAACTCATTCCAACACCTGGAAAAGTTTTGTAACTCCTCAAACCTCACTGCCATTTTCAACCTCCATTGTTGCAAGAAGGATCGGGTTCCATTTTTGAGGTATTTTCCAAAGCTGCTGGCCATCTGCATTTCCTCTCCTAGCATCAACAAAGCAAGGCAGACCATTATTTCTATTCAATAAGCACCATAGAAGAGGCCTTGGACTTTATCCAAGAGGTAAGATTTCCAACCTTCGAAACTAGCATGTTCATGCACTTTTCTGTGTTCATTTTATTAGCAAAATGTAGTGTGTATTTTGCTTTGTTGTTCTGAATGTATGCTTGCATTGTTTGGTTTGAATATATTATGTTATCACATGTTGAGATTTTGTGGAGTTGCACTATTATGTGTTGATTTGTGAATCATATGATTGTTGTTAATGGAAAGTAATGTCATATTCTTGTTCCTCGTGAAAAATACTCCAACTTTGATCTTTACTTCATGGTAAATTGTTGGGAAATGAGTAAGATAGAGGGAGAGGAAGTTCTGGCCATTGTTGTTGTTGCTAGGGCATGAGTGAGAGGGAGAGAACGAAGGAGATGATGGTGATATGGCACCTAGTCAGTCCAACGTGGCGCTGAGGTGGCCATTTTGGTTGGAACTTAAAATAAAAATAACTGAAGGCGTTATATGTTTGGATGTAATAGCCACCCCAGTGGTAGAAACCTTGTCATGCCTTTCCCTTTCGCCTGCCTTGCCTGGGTTCGATCCTGCGGATCAACCCTTTTGCATTTTTTCTGATTTTTCGCTTGCCTTGTTATATTATGGTGTGTTAGCACCACTTGTTCACACTGTGCGCATAGCACAGATGGTGGATGTTTTATGGCTGAGTCTCCAAGGGCGTGGGTTCAACACCCATATGAGACATTTCCTATTCTTTTTGTTACTTGTTTTATTGGTTTTTATGGTTTGTGCCTTGATTCCAATTGATCATAACTTGGTCATTTTTTATCCTTTTTGACCCATTCTTTTTGAAAATTGTTCTTTGAAATGTCTATTTTTTAATGGTGAAAAGAATTTGTCCAAAATGTTTATTTATGAGACATTTGTAAATGTTGAAAGTGAAGGATCTTTTTAGGGTTTTTAGGAAAACTTCTTTGTTCTTTTGGTTCTTTTGCCATGTATCCTTGGTTTTCCTTGATGGTTTGAAACCTAAAACATGTTGTTTGAACCTTGTATGATGTTATAACATTGTATGTCACTTGATTCACTTTGTTACCATGATGTTTAAATGTGTTGTTTACATGTAAATGTATTTGCAAATACCTTGTTCATACCATGAGATCTTGTTAGATCATTTACCCTTGTGACATGAAATTATTTAACCAAGCATATGCACATGTATGCCTTGAATCATTGATACCATGTTTGAGTTGTTCTTAAGTGTTTATATGTCTTATATTGTAATATTTGGATGCATGAACCTTATGATGTTGTCACCCCTCTCAAATGCATGTCTAAACTCCAATGCTCTTGTATGGTTGCTACCTACTTGCCCACTTGTTCAAACTTGTTCACATGATACCTTTGATACATGTTTGTTTATGTTTACATGATTATTGTTACACATGTATGCTTATGAGCTTGTTGTTTGTTACCTCCTCCTTGTTGAACTTTATCCATGTTTGAATGTATACCATGAGAACTTAGTTCAGTGTTTGCTTAGATGTTGTAACATCTTTTCATATATTCTTTGGTTGTCACCATAATATGTCCATCCCCATGTAAAGATTTTGGTTATTACCTTAAAATATTTTGAAATAAACCTTTATCTTGAGTGTTGTTACACTCATATGCTTTGCTTTGGTTTTTACCATGCTCATGTTTTCATCTTGTTTCATATGTTTGTTACCTTGAACTTCTTTAAGTTATCCCCCAAGTGAGGTTAACTCTTTAGCTTTCCTCCTTAACCCTCTTTATTCCCTTCCTTCCAAAGGAAAGACCCTCTATTGACCTCAAAGTCATAGATAGCTCATTTTACCATCTTGGCCTTATTAGAGCCATCTTTCCCCCTTTGGCCTCATTAGAACCATCCCTTATCCTCATAAGGATCTTCCCTTTTGGCCTCATCAGAGCCTATACTCCCCTTAACCTATTTAGGTACCCCTTTTGGGAGCACTATCATCATAGTTGCTCACCCCCTCCTTGGCCCCATTAGAGCCACTTACCTCATGACTTAGGTTTTCACCTAGAGTTCTTCAACTCTATGTGAGCATCATCATTATGATGTTCCTTTCCCCATTGGCCTTGTTAGAGCCGTTCATCTTCACAACCTAGAATTAAGTTAGAGTTCTTAAACTCTATGTGATTCTCATCTTCATGAGTATTCACTTCCCCCTACAACTTAGACTTAGAGAGTTCTTTAACTCTATATGAGTATCATACTCATTCCCCTTGGAGCTTTGGCCATAGTCAATGGTTCCTCACCCTTAGTTAGGTGAACTACGGTTGCTCTGATTCTTTAGTTAGGATACATAGGCATAAGATGCGATGTCTTGGCGAGCATACTTAGTATATACCCCTAGGTCTTTACCTTTAGCACTTTAGTCTTCACCTTAGGTCTTTACCTTACCCTTAGCAGATTCCCTTAGCAAAGCAAACATTAGCATAACACAAATACAAACAAGAGGTTCCTGTAGAGTACTACAGATACTTAGGGTGCTAATACCTTCCCTTAGTATAACCAACCCCCGATCTCTTAGTTGTGTTTTCACATAGCGCAACTAGGGTTTTCTTCGATCTTTTCCCTTTCCTTTGGATAAATCAAAGCTCGGTGGTGAATTTCAAAGATGTGTGATTCAAGTTAATTAATAGCTTGATATATGATTCTCACCACAACAACTTACATGACTTCTCTTTCATCTCACTTCTTCTTTACTTCTCTCTCTTCTGATTGAATCATCTAATGTTTACTTGTGTATGATCACATGTTCCCTTAGGATTCCTAGCTTGAATCTAATTTTGGATTAGGTTCAAATTATGAGAGACATTAGGTTATCAATCCAAGCATCCTAACATAGGTAGCAATTCCCTCCTAACCTCAACTATAGGGCCACAATGCATGACAACTTGTAGGATGGAGTTTCCCCTTAGAGTTTTCTTTCAACCTTTGAGTCTCTTGTCTCTCTCTAAAAGAAAAGCCAAAAACACTTAATAAATAATGTATGTGGAGTGCGCCACGAGCCTTAAGTTCATGGGAAGTGATAAGCGGGAGTCCCTCCTTACCTTATCTAGGGTGTTTTGCATATGTCCCATCTTGGGTCGATTTCCAATGCATTCGATCCTATGTCATAGTCTTTAGCACGATAAATACCGCAAACAAAACAAATCAAAATACTTCTTTTAAGAAAAAAATCATTCGTCTTCCTCCGGGATTCTCTTTTCACCTCATTCACTCCAATCGTAAGGATATGCTCTTTCAGTTCTACCGCAAACAGGTAAACGCGTGAGACTCCACGCAACGAGCGGCAACACCTAAATTGCTAGAACGCAAACGTTAGTGTCATCCACCTAAAAAACACAAACAAACAAAGACCCTGTAGGTCGAACTACGACTGCTCTGACTTCCTCTCTCCTGTCCAAATGAGGATACATAGGCACAAGACGGCGATGTCTTGGCAAGCAACCTTTCCCTATAATCCCGTAGTCCTCCGAACTACGTTAATTCTGACTTTCCCATTCTTGAGGGAATACGTAGGCCTAGGACGGCGACGTCCTATCGAGTCACTTTTTTTCTTTCCCCGTTTCTTTATTTCTCGTTAGCAGTTGAGCCTCAGATACCTACACCCTTTGATCAGAACAACAAGTGTGGATCCCATCGAGTACGATGGACGCGAGGGGGTGCTAATACCTTCCTCTCGCGTAACCGACTCCCGAACCCAGACTATGGTTGCGATGACCTTGTCATTCCCCTTCTTTAGGTTTTCTTCGACTGTTTCCTTTCCCTACGTTGGGATAAATAACGTTCTGTGGTGACTCTTCTGTCTTTTCTGCTGGTTTATTTTCGCAATTGCGACAGCATGTCGAAGAATCACATACATGCTGAAAAATGGAGTGAAATAGCACAAGAAAATTCCACAAATATGTATCATACAAAGCCATGAGGTTTAGAAGTAGAAAGGAATAAAACCAAGCTTGAAAAAGCACAAAAAACACCTTCAGCAACAGTGTTAATCGATTAACCACTTTTTCCTTTAAGTTGGTTAATTGATTAGCACCTTCAAAAACAACAAAAATACACACAAAACAGCACGGTTAATCGATTAACCTATTTTGCCTGCATTCTGGTTAATCGATTAACACTGTACCAGAAGCAGAAAATCAGCATTTCAAAAGCACTTTTAGAAGCAAATAACTTTTCCAATCATCCACATGTTAGGGAATGCAATTGTACACGAAAATTACATCAAATAGTAACAATTAAACACCGATTGAATCCATCAAACATCAAGATCAACAATCAAAGCAATCAATGGGTCAATTCACATAAAAAACCAATGGTCTATGATGCGTCCGCAAGTACACGGATTTATCAAAGTATTATAAAAGATTGTCGAACTCACAGAGACCAATGTCAACCTACCGTAATCTATTGTTGCTTTGTAAACCTAAGGCTAATGAATATTTAATTAAGAGGAAACTAGAATTAAAGCTAAAAATGAACTTAGAAAATATGATATTAAGGAGATGCCAGAATATGGATTCCGCATTCCTAAAGGACTTTGTAGAATTCGGGTAATAATTACAACTATAACTTAGTTTCGTAGAATATACCGACTTAAAAACTCCGCCTCACGCTCTCGCGGTATTAAGTAAAGTCATGTTCCCTAATCTCAAGATTTTGCTCCCGCTCGCCCGGTAACTAGGAAATATATTTTGAAAGCCAATAATATCCTAAACGTAGCTAAAGCGCTCTCGCTGTATTTAGATATGTTGCCTAATTTCCACTATCCGGTTCGACCCCCACGCTCTAGCAGTGCCGACTCTAACCTTAATTAATTTCTCACTCTCGTGACAAAATCGTGTTAAATAACCTCTCACTCTCATGACAAAGTTATTTAAATTAGACTTGGAAATTAAAACCAAAACCGAATTTTAATCATAAGTTCGCACCTATTATTTTCTACCGAGACCCGTCGGTAATGACGGTCCTCATACGCCGGACTCAAGAATATTTAGAAAGACATAAATAGGAAAACAAACACGTAGATACGATAAATAAACTTAATACTAAACATGATCTAGCAAATAAAATAAGAAAGCAATAACAGTAAAATAAACGATAAAGAGAACCTGAATAGATGCTAAATGGTAATACGCATGAAGGATTCGAATCAAAGTACAGAAATCGACTGACAAAAATAAATCCTAAAACTATATTGGTAATAGTCCCCCGATGTGGAGAACTATTACTTTTCCATGGTAAATATGAAACTGCTTAAAAACTAAAGAAAAATAAAATCTGGCCAAAATAAGAATCCCCTTAACTGAAAGCGAAAACTCCAATTTATACTCAAATTCATCCCTTGAAAATCTGATGGTTGGCGTGGACTTAGGATGGTTGGGTTGAACGAGATGTATGGAGAACGTGACTGGTTTGAATGAGAAAATGCAGAAGAAGTGGAGAAAATATAGGCGAAACATGGAGAGAAAATGGAGAAAAAAATAGGTCATGGCATGGTGGCCCTCGCCACACTTTTCCTTCTTTTTAGTGTGGCCCTCACCACACTTTTCCTTCCTTTGTCTTGTGGCGGTCGCCACATTTGCCACATTTTACTTGTGGTGGGTGCCACACCTTAAGTGTGTGGCAGGCGCCACCTTAAGTGTGTGGTGGGCCCACCCCTTATTATTATTATTTTTTTTCTTTTCTTTATTCTCATTTTCTTTCTTTTTATTCTTTTATAATTAAATCCCAAGCTACCTGAAAATATAAATTCGAGACGTAAATCAAAGTGTAGATCAAATAAAATAAAAGAAATCGCAACTAAAATTCATATAAGTCAAGTAAAAAATATGATACATTTTCGAGTTATCAAACTCCCCCACACTTAAACCTTTTCTTGTCCTCAAGCAAACCATGACTCGCGAGAGAAATAATGTATACAGATACTCATCCTAGGCTACCAACTCTACTTCGGTTAAGTTTGTATCGATAGGTACTTGCTCACACACTAAGGATATCGTAACAATACAATTTTGCTCTTGCGGTCCTCAGCCTCCCTCCTATACAAACCAATCCGAATAATGTCATTATACCTAGCCTAACTCACTCATCCTTCTTTTATCCCTTTTCATTTTGGCGCAATCACATTAAGCCCGTTATCCTTTCACACTCATGGTAGGATAGCCTGTTAGTGACTATGATCTCATTATCATCATTTTTTTTCTTTTTGCACATTGGCTTAAATATCAATAAAATAAAGAAGTTTGCACCTTTGGGCTAAATGATCGGGTGAGGATCACCTAACTTAGAAGGAGCATTTCTTTTCATTCATTCATTTTTTTTTCTTAATTTACTTTTAGCCTGAGATCATACACTTATTTGCATCGGCTTCCTACTTAGTGTGTGCTTAGGATGGTGCTGACTGCTAAATAAACTAATTAGGGACTACTAAAGGGGTGAGAACTTAAGGCTATGGAATAACAAGTACTTAAATTGATTTCCATAATTTAGAGGCTCACGGTGTTAAAACGATACCGATCTTGCAGAATTTTCCCAAGTCTCACAATCTAACCTCAATTTCGTCTGTAACCTAAGATTTTCAAAAGAAACACTATTTTTAACTCAAAAATTTTCAAAATATCGGGTATGGCTAAAGAGAATGGGGAAATCGATAAACAACATAAAATCAGCATAAAGACTCGATAACACATGCACAGACGGACGAAACATTTAAAACAGAAAAAATTTTAAAATCATGCTGGAAAATAATAAATCTAACTAGAAAGCGGTAAAATGAAAGCGGTAAATGTTCCTCCCCCACACTTAAACCAAACATTGTCCTCAATGTTTTGATAAAAGGTGGTAGAGGAAGGATATAACCTGTCTGAATGCCACGACCAAATTCGCTCTGATTCTTCCCATGTTGTCCCTGTCTTCGCTGGCCACTTCTACTCCGGCATCTTGTACTACGAGTTATCTGAATTTGGTTAAACTTCACTTTACTGAAGCTGCTTATCATACTGCCTATTTCCGAAGGAAGTACCTGCAAAAATGGTTGGAAAAATATGGTGCGGTGTGTGCAGGTGGAACTTGACCATGCAAAGAACAAGGAGGATGTAAGTTACAAACGGGAGAGACATGCCCTCGCCTATCATACTCATCATTGGTGTCACCACCAGTAACTACATTCGTAGGAAAGTCCGCGGGCACCAACTCATCTTAAGGGATTGTCATCTAGAGATCGTTCGCCTAAATGTAGCTGAGACGTGACAAGCGATACCATTCTTTATTTTCTGCAAACACAAACAATAAAAGTAAAACATTAAATTAAAAGCTCGTGGGTTTCCTCCCACACAGGGCTTTGTTTAACGTCGATAGCTCGACGGCTATGAGTGTTAATCTTCGGTTTCCAAGGCCATTTATCAAGCCATCTCACATATCCCTCACCTTTTCTTTTCTTCCATCTGTGGGGTGGTTTATTCTTTTGAGCTTGTGGTGGTGGTTCTGGATCTATCCTAAGTATTAGCTTTTTAGGTTTGGGCTTAGTTAAATCATCCATCACCTCAAAGTTTAACCTTACCCTCTTAACACTAATGATTTCCCTAGTTTCATGGTCCTCTAATTTTCTCTTTTTATACATGACCTCAGACAAAGGTGTGTTAATGTGGATATTTTCCAATATCTCCGCATACGTTTTGGATT
The DNA here is from genome assembly GCA_022829125.1 of Lathyrus tuberosus. NCBI lineage: Eukaryota > Viridiplantae > Streptophyta > Magnoliopsida > Fabales > Fabaceae > Lathyrus > Lathyrus tuberosus. The sequence continues at coordinate 765,591 of JALAZF010000305.1, forward strand.
GGGATTCTACCTTAGCTTCCACAAATCTTTGCAAGAAAGGAATTGGTGGGGTATATGGAGGAGGAACGACGTTAGGTGCTTGCTTCGCTACCTCTTTGACAACCTCCCTTTCGGATGGTGTCGATGGATTTTTCTCAATCTCTACTCTTTTCTCACCAGAACTCTCCTCAACTTCATTATAACTCTCCTCACCCTCATTATCACTCTCCTCGGGATTCTCTATTTGTTTTTCATTAATGGTTGTTACAACATCCACATGCTCCTCAAGTTAGGGTCTTATAGGTGTCTGTGCAAGCAGGGAGATTTGAGTCTCCAATGCCTTAGTGTGAGTCGCGAGGGATTCGACCATAGTGTTTATCTGCCTAAGGGTTTCATAATTATCGAGATGTTGTCTTCTAAGCTCTTCATTCTGGAGAGTTTGTGTCTCCACAAAGTGCTCCATCATAGATTCTAACCTAGAATTAGTTGTTGTTTCAATGAAATCCTCCATTAATGTTTCGAGGTTGGAATCAACAAATTCTTGTGGTTCCTCGAAATATTAGGAATGGTGATTGTATAGGAAATTTGGGTGCTGTTCCTCGAGATATTGGGAGTGAGTCAGTGTCGCATTGAAATCCTGCATTAATATTTCTAGGTTGGAATTATGAGATTCTTGCGACTCCTCAAAATGTTGGGATTGGTAGTTGCAGAGGCAATTTGGGTGAGAATGAGTTAGTGATGCATTGAAATTCTCCATTTGTATTTCGAGGTTGGAATTATGGGATTCTTGCAATTCCTCGAAATACTGGAAGTGGTGATTGTAGAAAAATTTGGGTGATACATCGTAATGAGTGCCTTAGTCTATACGGTGCAACAACGGAATAACAATATTGACTGTTGCTCCCCGGCAACGGCGCCAAAAACTTGATGCGTCCGCAAGTGCACGGATTTATCGAAGTAATATAAAAGATTGTCGAACCCACAGAGACCAATGTCAACCTACCGTAATCTATTGTCGCTTTGTAAAGCTAAGGCTAATGAATATTTAATTAAGAGGAAACTAGAACTAAAACTAAAAATGAACTTAGAAAATATGATAATAAGGAGAGACCAGAATATGGATTCCGCGTTCCTAAAGGACTTTGTAGAATTCGGGTACTAATTACAACTATAACTTAGTTCCGTAGAATATACCGACTTAAAAACTCCGCCTCACGCTCTCGCGGTATTAACTAAAGTCATGTTCCCTAATCCCAAGATTTTGCTCTCGCTCGCCCGGTAACTAGGAAATATATTTTGAAAGCCAATAATATCCTAAACGTATCTAAAGCGCTCTCGCTGTATTTAGATATGTTGCCTAATTTCCACTATCCGGTTCGACCCCCACGCTCTCGCAGTGCCGGCTCTAACCTTAATTAATTTCTCACTCTCGTGACAAAATCGTGTCAAATAAACTCTCACTCTCGTGACAAAGCTATTTAAATTAGACTTGGAAATTAAAACCAAAACAGAATTTTAATCATAAGTTCGCACCTATTATTTTCTATCGAGTCATGTCGGTAACGACAATCCTCATACGCCGGACTCAAGAATATTTAGAAAGGCATAAATAGGAAAACAAACACGTAGATACGATAAATAAACTTAATACTAAACATGATCTAGCAAATAATATAAGAAAGCAATAACAGTAAAATAAACGATAAAGGGAACCTGAAATTAAATAGATGTTGAATGGTAATACGCCTGAAGGCTTCGAATCAAAGTACAGAAATCGACTGACAAAAATAAATCCTAAAACTATATTGGTAATAGTCCCCCGATGTGGAGAACTATTACTTTTACATGGTAAATATGAAACTGCTTAAAAACTAAAGAAAAATAAAATCTGGCCAAAAGAAGAATCCCCTTAACGTAAAGCGAAAACTCCAACTTATACTCAAATTCATCCCTTGAAAATCTGATAGTTGGCGTGGACTTAGAATGGTTGGGTCGAACGAGATGTATGGAGAACGTGATTCGTTTGAATGAGAAAATGCAGGAGAAGTGGAGAAAATATTGGAGAAACGTGGAGAAAAAATGGAGAAAAAAATAGGTCATGGCATGGTGGCCCTCGCCACACTTTTCCTTCTTTTTAGTGTGGCCCTCGCCACACTTTTCCTTCCTTTGTCTTGTGGCGGTCGCCACATTTGCCACATTTTACTTGTGGTGGACGCCACACCTTAAGTGTGTGGCAGGCGCCACCTTAAGTGTGTGGTGGGCCCACCCCTTATTATTATTACTTTTTTTTTCTTTTCTTTCTTCTCATTTTCTTTCTTTTTATTCTTTTATAATTAAATCCCAAGCTACCTGAAAATATAAATTCGAGACGTAAATCAATGTGTAGATCAAATAAAATAGAAGAAATCACAACTAAAATTCATGTAAGTCAAGTCAAAAATACGATACATTTTCGAGTTATCAATCTACATTGTGAAAGTTGTAAATAAGCGAAAATGAGCTTGGATCTAAGAATTGCCAACCTACAAATCGGAGATTTGCTTTAGTGAGTGTTGCAAACTAAATTTGACAGATCAAGCACAGAAAATCAAAGATCCAATGAAATTCCTAGCAAGAAACTTGAAGAACATTGCAATGTGATGAACTTGCTTCAAAGTTGCTCCAAGAAAGTGCTTCCAAACTTCAGATCTAGATCCAAACTAAATTCTACTGTAGAAGTTGTGTTGATGAGAGGAAATGATGAAGGTTTAGCTCTAGAATTCACAAACTCCAATGAAGAGTTTGAGAATTCTAATGGAAGAGCTTTAGTGAAGGTTGAAGATGAAAATGGAGAGTGAAAAAGTGAGAGAGAATTGAGAGAATTGAAGAATGAAAATGAAATTATGAGTGTAGTTGTGCGAGGTTTGGTGCAAATTTAGTTAAATAAGCTCTAGGTTTGGAGTATAAATGAGGTTTGGAGTGTGAGTTTGAATGAGGGTTAGTATTAGGAGTGGAATTATTTGAATTTTGGAGGGAAAGTGAAGTTAATTTTGAAATGAACCAAAATTTGGAAGCATTCTAGATCCTTCTACAAATGAAAATGTGAATCCAAGTGATCAAAATGAACTTGCAACTGCTACAGTGTTGAAAACTAAAATTTCTAGGGAAAACTCCCACATGTTAATCGATTAACCATTTTGTAGGCAAAATGGGTTAATCGATTAACACATTCAAAATTTGAATTTTGGCGCCTTTTGGTGGGAAAGCTTAGAAAACCAACTGGTGCCACTTCTTCTGAGCCATGTTCTGCCTCTGAAACTTATTATTTGATATTGCACTTGACTAATGTCTGAAATAAGCTGTGAATTCCCTCTTGTACTCAAACTACATTGCTGAAAAATATGGTCTGGTACCAAATCACCAAGCAAAATAAATGTTGGAGCCTCTGATGCTTGCTTCTTAAAATCTTGAAATAAAAAGAAGTCCTGAGCCATAGAAACAATGTGATCCCATTTCTCAAGCACCCAATGCAACGCATGATTGATGATGCAAATGAATGAAGCATAAGCCAACTAAGGGTAAAGAAAAAGAAGGCAAATTTTGGGGTGCAACACCTGCCCCTATTCAATCAACTTGAACCTTAAGGTATGAAAGACAACGACGTTCAGACATTCAAGGTAGAAGGGGATTGAATACAAAAACAAGAAACATAAAATTTGCACTATGTGGGGGAGAGAAAAGGTAATTGGATACCAGTCCGGAAGTGGATTTACCAAATGGTTGGTCAGGAACTAAAAGGGGTTGTTCGGGAACCAAGACCGTTGGTCAAATGCGAACTCACAACAAAAGGACGGTCGGAAACCAAAAATGGTTGGTCGGGGACCAAAGTACTAGTCGGGAACTAGATTTTTTGAAAGAACGCCGATCAAAGACAGACTTACAACAAAAAGACAGTCGGGAACCAAGGTACTAGTAGGGAACTAGTTTTTTTTTAAAGAACGCCGATCAAAGGTGAACTTGCAACACAGATACGGTCGGAATCGAAAAGGGTTTGTCGGGGTCCAAGGTACTAGTCTGGAACTAGATTTTGGGAAGAATGCCGAACAAAGGCAAACTTACAACAAGGATATGGTCGGGAACCGAAAAGGGTTGGTCGGGAACCAAGGTACTAGTTTAGAACAAGTTTTTTGGAAAGAACGCCGATCAAAGGCGGACTTACAAAAAGACGGTCGGGAACCGAAAAGGGTTGGTCGGGAACTAATGTACTACTATGGAACTAGGTTTTGGAAAGAATTCCGATCAAAGGAGAACTTACAAAAAAAAGATGGTCGGGAACCGAAAAGCGTTTGTCGAGAACCAAGGTATAGTTTGGAACTGTGTTTTAGAAAGAACGCCGATCAAAGATGAACTAACAACAAAGATACGGTCAGGAATCGAAAAGGGTTGGTCGGGAACCAAGGTACTAGTCTGGAACTAGGTTTTGGAAAGAACGCCAATCATAGGCGATCTTACAACAAAAAGACGGTCGGGAACCGAAAAGGTTTTGGAAGTAGAATCGACGGAACTACGACCTAAAATGAAGAGAAGATAACTCTGCTAGGGAAAGAAAATCTTGAACAGACAATTCTGCTGGGAAAAAGGGATATGATTCCTCCGGAAGGAAACAAGAGTGAGATTAAAAAATCTATCGCCTGGGGATAAAGTAATGCTTTCTCCAGGGTTACACCCTTCTGCTGGGGAAAGGTCCAGAAAGGTGTGAAACTGGCTTATGCTCTAAATGCATATGTTTGAATTTTTCTATGGAGTAATTCTCCATATGAAATGGAAATGCTACACGTTTAAAGATGAAATGTAATGATGCTTATGCAATGCAACAGAACACTCCACCGGGAGAATTGCTGAAAAATGAAAAACAACTCCGTCGGGGAAGACAAATTGAACTGCCTTCATGGTCATAACCTCTGCTGAAGAAACCCTATTGAACTTCCACTATGCTGGAAAGTAGGAATAACAGACGACTGCTAGGAAATATTACCAGAATTCTGATGAAAGGAATGCGCCAATGACAATTGGGCTTTGACTTGCTGGGAATACCAATCATTACCAATTTCTTCCTGCTGAGGAGATTGAACAACCAACTCTGTCTGGGGAATGATAATCGATGATATCCATTCTGATATAGGACAACACTGAGCTCACTCTAGTGTTAGGGAACTGCCCTCTGCCTCTACTCTGTTGTGGATAAGATAATACCACTGTTGGGGAAACAAACATGCCCGGGAAGCACAATCAAACCATCCTTATCCTATCTGGGGATATGAACTCTCACTGGAGAGCAATAAACAAAACCAAATCTATCTTGGGAAGCAAACTTTCGGAATCTCGCTGGGGAGAATAATAAAAAACTTCATAATGTTCTGCTGAGGACGATAAAACTTTGGCAATCTCTGCCGGAGAGAGAAGCTTTACTAGGGAAGAGAGGTTAAACAATCCTGCAAACATGTAACAAAAAAAAGAATGTCCCGAGTATAACATGGAAACCTCGGTTACCACCCAAGGCACTCGAAATTCAACCAATTCCTAATGTTTTTAATATGCTCTGCAAAGCTTCAATGTTTTCACATGCAATGTTAACTCAAGATATTGGACATTTTTGAAAACAAAACAGTAAAAATAAAAACAAGAAGACATCTTTGGATGAAAGGATATTTTATTGATTGATATTGGCCAGTAAATAGGCATTTACATTAGGAGGAAATTCCTAGGAAGAGGTAATTGCGTAAAAATAAAAATAAAATACACAGATTGGCAATGTGAAAATAGATTTCCATCAAGTTTTGATTCAACTATGACCCCTATGTCTTCGATGCTCCTAAATAATTTGCTTTCTGAAGGGACTGATTGGAGCGATCGTTATCCTTCTGAATTCCCATATGTTGAGGTGAGCTCACAGATCGAACGCAGATTGCAGTCTCTCGCTTTGAAATCCCTAACTTTTGCCTGGATCGCCCTTTCGGGTTTTCAATCCACCGAGATACCCATTTTTGCCAAAGTTGCCTTTTCAGGTTTTCAACTTTGCGGGTTTATTCAATTTTTTTGTTTTATTTTATCCCTAACTTTTGCCCGAACCTTTTCATTTTATGGTTTGCCGGGATGCCCTTTTTTTTTCTGGACCTTTTATTTTTGTTGTCCAACGGGTCTCTTTTATGTGAAGTATTTTTTGACTACGTCTGCGTTCACAAGGGATGTAAAATCTTCACCATCCATAGTTAAGAGCAACAATGCTCCGCCAGCGAAAACCTTTCTCACAATGTATGGTCCTTCGTAATTCGGAGTCCATTTTCCCCTGTGATATGTCTGAGGAGGAAGAATCATTTTCAATACCAAGTCACCTGTCTAGAAACACCGAGGGCGCACTTTCTGATCAAAGCCCTTTTTTATCCTACTCTGATATAACCGCCCATGTGCAATAGCTGCTATTCTTTTCTCTTTAATGAGGTTCAGATGATTCAACCTGGTCTGTACCCATTCAGCTTCCTCAAGTTTTACGTCTGTCAAAATCCTTAAAGAAGGAATCTCAACTTCCAATGGTAGGACTGCTTCCATGCCATACATAAGTGAGAAAGGGGTTGCCCCTGTCGACGTACACACTGAAGTACGATAACCATGCCAAGCGAATGAAAACATCTCATGTCATTCTTTATACGTCACAACCATCTTCTACACGATCTTCTTAATATTTCTGTTTGCTACCTCAATAGCACCATATAGCAAAAGGCCAAGGAGATGTTAATACATTCAAAGGAGTCGGTGGTACATGCACTTTATCTGCATAAATATGGAATTTATGACACTTTCTGGCGTATTTGAAGCAATCAGACTCCATGGTTATCCAGTAATAACCTACTCTCAACAATTTTCTGGTCATGGCATGCCCATTAGCATGGGTACCAAAAGAACCCTCATGAACTTCTTCCATCAACTGGCCTGCCTCGTGTACTTAACACACCGTAGCAGGACCATGCCAAAGTTCCTTTTATACAGTACATCATCCTCATTCAGAAAGAAATTACCATCCAATCTCCTCAGAGTCTTTCTATCTTTGTTGGATGCACCAGATGGGTATTCTTGGCTTTTGAGGAAACATTTGATATCGTAGAACCACGGTTTACCATCTGACATTTCTTCAGCTGCAAAAACAAAAGCAGGCATGTCGAGGCGTATAATTCTGATCGTCGAGACCTCATTCCACAGATTCACCTTATACATGGACGCCAGCGTTGCTAATGCATCTGCCATCTGATTTTCAGCTCAGGGTACATGATGAAATTCGACCCTATCAAAGAAAGGTAGTAACCTTCTAGCATAATTCTTGTAAGGTACCTAATTGGCCTAACGAGTCTCCCATTCTCCTTTAATCTGATTGATCACTAAAGCAGAATCACCGTACACATCGAGATTCTTGATCCTCAGATCAATGGCCTCTTCCAACCCTATAATGCACGTTTCATATTCTGCTTCATTGTTGGTACAATTAAACGTCAATCAGACAGTAAAAGGGATATGAGAACCCTTAGAAGTGGTAATAATTGCCCCGATCTCGTTGCCACATGCATTAAAAGCCCCATCAAAAATCAACCCCCACTGGGATCCAATTTCAGGTCCTTCATTGTGCAACGGTTCGTCACAATCTTTTCCTTTCAAATACATAATGTCCTCATCAGGAAATTCAAACTTCATCAGCTGATAATCTTCAATCGGTTGTTGAGCAAGATATTCTGACAGAACACTTCCCTTGATGGCTTTTTGGAAAACATATTGGATATCTTACTCTGTCAAAACCATTTTCCAATGGGCAATCCTTCCGGTGAGAGCTTGCTTCTCAAATACATACTTGATCGGATCCATCTTCTATATCAACATGGTTGTGTGGTTTAACATATAATGCCTTAAACGCCTCGCTGCCCAAGCGAGTGCGCAACATGTTTTTCCAACATTGAGTATCTTGACTCACATTTAGTAAATATCTTACTCAGGTAGTATATATCATGTTCTTTTCTACCTGTCTCGTCATGTTGACCGAGCACACACCCAATTGAATTCTCAAGAATCGTCAGATACCTTATCAACGGTCTTCCTGCTACCGGAGGCATGAGGATCGGAGGTTCCTTCAAATATTCTTTTATTTTTTCAAAAGCTCTTTGACAGTTTTCATTCCACCTGACCGCTTGATTTTTTCTTAACAACTTAAATATTGGTTCACACGTGGTTGTAAGATGAGAGATGAATCTAGCTATGTAGTTCAATCTCCCTAAAAAACCAAGAATCACTTTTTCCATTCTTGTCCCAGACATTTCTTGAATTGCTCTTATTTTAGCAGGTTCAACTTCGATACCTCGTTCACTGACAATAAAACCCGGTAGTTTACCATACCTCACCCCGAAGGTGCACTTATTCGGATTCAACCTCAGCTTAAATTTTCTCAACCTTTCGAACGACTTATGCAAATTAACTAGATGTTCTTCCTCCATTTAGGACTTCGCAATCATATCATCAACATAGACTTTAATCTCTTTGTGAATCATATCATGAAAGAGAGTCACCATAGACCGCTGATAAGTTGCCCCGACATTTTTCAATCCAAAGGACATCACTTTATAACAAAAAGTTCCCCACGGTGTTATGAAAGTTGTTTTCTCCATGTCTTCCGGGGCCATATTGATTTGGTTATACCCAGAGAAGCCATCCATGAAGGAAAACACTGAATATTGAGCCGTATTGTCCACTAATACATCAATATGAGGATGCGGGAAGTCGTCTTTTGGGCTTACTCTATTTAAATCTCTGTAATCAACACACATCCTGACCTTTCCGTCTTTCTTAGGTACAGGAACGATATTAGCAACCCATGGAGGATAACTGGTTACAGCAAAAAAACCGGCGTCGAACTGTTTCTGAACCTCTTCCTTGATCTTGACAGCCATATATTGTGATATTAGCCAAGACATATTCTTACTTTGTCAATCAATTAGAAAGAACTTGGAGAAACTGTTCCGCAAACTTCTCGCTAGACTTCATGACTCTGTAACTTCTGGTCTTGTCCCTCCAATTACTTGCATAGTCTCTGATGATAGCATGTCTTTTACAATACAAGCTGCTGAAGAACTTTCACTCCCTATTTTTTTCTTTAGTACAGCCAATGCATTTACATTCTTGTCTGGTTTGCATTTACCAACATTATTTGACAAAGGTCTCAAACCACTAAAAGGTAACAAATTAATTAATATTCTTTCTTTCTTCATAAGGTGTAGTGTAGTTAAAGTGTTCATATGAGATATATAACATTTTATAAATTTGATATGCAGATGAGAGTTATTTAACATACGGATATTTGGACACTAAAGTAGATTGTATTCCTGGTCTGCGGGACTTTCAGTTGAAAGATCTGTCAGACTTTATAAGGGTGGCTGATCCAAATGATTCCTTGGTAGAATGTATCAACGAGTCGGCAGGAAGGGTTCACGGAGCCACTGCAATAATTTTTAATACTTCCAATGAACTTGAAAGTGATGTAATGAATGTTCTCTCGAGTATGTTCCCCTGTGTTTACGCCATTGGTCCTTTATCTTTACTTTTATATCAAAGTCCACAAAACCATTTGGCATCTTTATGTACTAATATATGGAAAGAAGATAACAAGTTTCTTGATTGGCTTGAATCCAAGAAACCGGGATTTTTGTTTATGTGAACTTTGGGACATAGACAGTTATGAGTCCGGAAAAATTGTAAGAGTTTACTTGGGGTTTAGCTAATACCAAGCAATCGTTTTTGTGGATCATTAGGCCTGACCTTGTCATTGGTGGCTCAGTGGTTTTGTCATCTGAGTCTGTGAATGAAATTTCAGATAGAGCCCCCTAATCATGGGCTGGTGTCCGCAGAAGCAAGTGTTAAGCCGCCCTTCACTTGGTGGATTCCTAACTCATTGTGAATGGAACTCAACCACCGAAAGCATATGTGCTGGAGTTCCAATGTTGTGTTGGCCATTTTTTACTAATCAGCCAGCTAACTGTAGATATATCTGCAATACATGGGAGATTGGAATTGAAATCGATACTAATGTGAAGAGAGAGGAGGTGGAGAAGTTGGTCAATGAATTGATGGTGGGAGAGAAAGGAAAGAAGATGAGGCAAAAGACAATTGAATTGAAGAAGAAGGTTGAGGAGGATACGAGAGCTGAGCTGGAGGTTGTTCAAACATGAACTAGGAAAAAGTGATTAAGGAGGTTATGCTAAAACAAAATCACACTTTAGCTGACATTCTCTAATATTATACAATAATTGTAGTTTTGTTAAAAGCAAATAATTTGTATTTAATTTCAACCAATGTTGTTAACTGTGAACATCAACATTTTAGTGAGGATCAATGTAATGATGCATTCAAATTCATTCTTCATAACTGAAGATCACATACCTCAAATTTTCCCTCCAGTAATGTTTGATTGATTCCAGTTCCACCTGTATTATATTCGCATGCTTCTTTAGGTTCCTTGTATCTAATTCTAACAAAATTTAATTTATTTTTAAAATGAATAGATATATGTTAGAAAAATTACTATTCTTCTTTTTAAGACATATTTCAATAATTTGAACTTATTGATCAATATAAGTTTTTCTTTGTATATTTTGATATATTTTATAAATTAGAAATGAAATACATGTTACATATTGTTAAAATTACTAAATTGTCAAGTGTTTAAATATTAAAATAGTGTTTAGTTTATTGTTTTATTCAAGTATTTTTTTAATGATAAACTATGAATAAAAAAGAAAAATTAAAAAAGATGGGAAACATCAAACTTAACTCATCATATTGCTACTAAAAATGATAGTTGAATATGTTTAATGTATTCTTCAAAAAAAGTGAATCCTATCAAGTATCATAATTATCAAACAAAAAAATATATGCATTGTCTAATATATCTGCACATGTATTTTCATTTTTAAAAATATGAGATATTTTGAATCTAATAGAATATATAGTATGTAAAGTATTCTTTCACTTAATTAGAAAAATGTCAAAGGACAATATTCTCATCAGAAAATGCACAAACAATCAGTATTTATCCTGTTTCAAGCCAAAGATTTCTCCAATTTCTCTTGTTAGCATATTCGATAACAAGCATGATTCCATGAAATTCAACTTGAAATGAAGTGGAAACTTCAATCTTAATTGAGAAAGCTCCAAGAATGTACCTAAATTATCTCTAAATATGTCACTACAAGTTGATATTCTAGAATTTCCTCTTAAAGCTCCATCCGTGTTGCACTTAATCCAATTATAACTAGGAACACATAAATTAACTTATATGATGCTAGGTGTGGTAGGATGTCAACATTTGATGCCAAAACATTTATATTGTAAACTCATGAATTGAAGAGTACACGTGCTCCTTGAAAGAAGTAGATGTCATAAAGACCATTTCTTGTGTGTCAAGTTTTCCAAAAATAGTTGTTATGATTAGAGCCATGATGAGATTCTGAACTTTATTGCTCCAACTTCTACCAGCAAGTTTGAATAAGCTTTCATAACTAGTTCTATCAATGTTCATGCAAACATTTGATCCATTCAATGTCAAAAAAGTAAGGTGTACCTGCTATAGCATCGGTTTTTTGGTGACGCGACCACCTACCGCATGTTTTGGTGCTACTTTCTGATTTCTGTATTTATCCTATGAAGCTTGCAAGGAAGGGGAAGATATCTTAAACTAATCTTGCATGCAAGTGTTTTCTTTAACAAATGCTAAGAGATTAGGGATCGGGGTCTGGTTATACAAAAGGAAGCTATTAACACCCAGAGTATCTATAGTAAACTATAGGAACCTTATTTTGCATGTATTTCTGCTATTTGAAGTGTTTTCTTGTGTTTATCTGCTATTGATTGGGAAAGTTTCTCCTTTGGGAGGCTTAAGAGAATGTTTTTGTTGTTTTCGGGTTTTCTATTGTTTTTGGGAAGGTACTGGGCCTAAGATTTTTTATTTGTGAAGATTTCGTAATCTTATGCCTACGTATTCCCAGAAAGAGATTTGGGAAATCAAAGCAATCGTAGTTCCTCCTATTTCTATGGGAGGAAAGATATTTGGTGTCTTGTTCAAAGCCCAAGATTGAAGCTATCTGAGTATTTGTGTCTTGTTTAAAGCCCAAGATTGAAGCTAAAGTTGACTGAGAGAGAGAGAATTTGTCATCTCTAAAGGGAGATAACTCACTTATTCCTCACAAAATGTTGGGTAATTGGTTAAAAGGGAAATTACTTTAACTGGGATGTGTGGAATCCAACAATGCCATAATCTCCTTTATAAGAGAGATGTCGTGAAGGAAGAAGCTTTAACTCAGAGTAGAGCAATGCCACTTTTTCTTTTATGACTCTTTCATGCTAAGAGAGGGACATTGTCTTAGATGTTAGGGATCCGGAGGCTTGCCACTTACAGCAGTTAGATGAAAGATAAAATTTAACCAGGATTAGGGAAGGACTCCAGCTTGGATTTTGAATTAACAAGTGTGCCACTTACAGTAATTATCTAGAAAAAGGTTTTGATTGTTTGTTTTTGATATGTGATGTATAGAAAAGGTATCTTCCTACAGAGTGGACTCATGGTCTCATATGAGGGGATGTTGATTTTTGTGTGCCTTGATCAAAGCCCAAGGTTGAAGCTAAAGGAAACTGACTCCACTGGGGAGGGTTTTATTTGAGTATCTTGTTTGAAGCCCAAGATGATGAAGCTGAAAAGTTTGAGTATATAGAAATAACTCGATTGAGGAGTATGATATTTGTCTTGTACAAAGCCCAAGATTGAGGTTGACAAGGGAAATTCTTATATGAAGCCTTAGAGGAAGCTGACTCTTGCTGAGGATTCTTAAAATCCCGGAGAAGGTGTAAACTGTATTGGGGAATCCAAAAGGGGACTTACTCTTGCTGGGGAATTAGAGAAGAGTTGAAGTACCAGATGCCATGAGACTCTAATTCTATTAGGGCATTGTTGATGGTAAATTGACCCTGACTGGGATTTTCAAGGTGAAAGTTTATCCTTGTTGGGGGATCTGAGGAGTTTAGAGGTGAGTTTGAAAGAAGATTATTAGGGTGAGACTTTCCAAGTCTACTTGATTGAAGCCCAAGAGGAGGTTGAGACTACCCAAGTCTCTTGAGAAGAGGTAAACTCTAGTTGGAGAGAGAGATATTTATATGATGCCCAAGAGTAGGCTGAGGGTATTAGAGATGTAGATCAACCCTTGAATGATAGAATGTTATGGAATTTTGACTTTCCTGGGGATTGAACTAGTAGAGATGACAAAATTTTATCCTATACTTTTAAGAAGCCTTTGGGTCCTTGTACTAAGCCCAAGAGGAGGCTAGGGAACTTCTAAGAAGCCTGGTGGTCCTTGTACTAAGCCCAAGAGGAGGCCGGGGATGCTTTTAGGAAGCCTGTGGGTCCAAGCCTATGAAAAGTTCAAGAAAGGTTTCACCGGGAATTAATCCTTTCTTGGTTGAACAGTTCTAAGGTTTGAAGAAATTCAAAAGAAGTTTCACCGGGAATTAATCCTCTCCGGGGAAATGAATTTCTTGTATATGTTTCTAAGTTTTGACAGTCTTGAGAAAAGTTTCACCGGGAATAATGCCTTTCTTTGTTCCATATTGAATAAAGCCTAAGAGGAGGCAAACTGTATTGAGGGAAATTTCCTATGAGGGAACTAGTTTTGACTAAGTTAGAAGTAACCTCTGGTTTGACCTAAGATTAGACCTAACTATTGGGGAAAATCTAGACAGATATGCACAAGTATATATATAAGTGAATTAACAGGTATATAAACAAGTATGCATTGAATTGAAAAAAGGTTGGGTCTTACACTCTGAAAAGAGGCCCAAGTGTATTGTGATTGATTGTATAATTTTAACTGTATGATTAGGGTTTTAAGAAATTGAAGAAAGTTTTGAGAAAACTTTGAATTTGAATTTGATTATAGAGAAAGTTGTTTAAAAGAAAAGAATGTTTGGGGCTTATAACTCAAAGAGAGGCCCAAGTGGTCTAAGAGCAGTTTCACCGGGAATAATGCTCCTCTTAGTATCAGTTAAAACAGACAAATGATTTTTAAAACAGAGGTATGGGGCTTACAACTCAAGGAGAGGCCCAAGGAGGTTGTTTATTGTTTAAAATAAAGTTTATGTACAAAAGATTGGGGCTTATTGTAGCGTACGATTTTTGTCGGTGACGCGACCACCTTATCGCTATTGGTTGGAATTGGGTGCTACTTTTTGATTTCTTATTTATTCTATGAAGCTGGAAAGGAAAGGGAAGCTATTTAAAATTAACCTTGCACACAAATGTTTTCTTTAACAAATGCTAAGAGATTGGGGGTCCGGGGCCAGGTTATACAATGAGGAGTTGTCAATTACCCATCCTATATATGGTTATCCATAGACCGTTTAGCAAATTCTACTGTTATCTACTTACTGGTGTTTATCTGTCATAAATTGGGAAAGTTTCTCCTTTTGGAATGTTTGAGAGAGTATTTTTGTTATTTTCTCGGGTTTTTTGATGTTTTTGGTAAGGTATTGGACCTAAAGTTTTTGTTATGTGTGCTTGCTAAGATTTCGCAATCTTATGCCTACGTATTCCCGTTAAAGAAAACAGGGAAATCAGAGCAATCGTAGTTCCTCCTATTCTAATGGGAGGAAAAGATGTTTGGTGTCTTGTTCAAAGCCCAAGATTGAAGCTAAAGGTTATTTGTGTCTTGTTCAAAGCCCAAGATTGGAGCTAAAGGTTTTTTGTGTCTTGTTCAAAGCCCAGGATTGAAGCTAAAGGTTTTGACTGAGAGAGAATTTGTCATCGCTAAGGGAGATATCTCATCTGTTTATCATAGTTGTTGGGTGACTGATTATAAATGAGAATTACTTTAACTGGAATATATGGAATCCAACAATGTCATAATTTCTTTTATAGGGGATTTGTCCTGAAGGAGAAAACTTTAACTCAGTGTTGAGCAATGCCGTTTTTCCTTAGGAGTCTTTCATACTAAGAGAGGGACATTGGCTTGGATGTAAATAATCCAGAGGCTTGCCAATTACAGCAATTAGATGAAAGACGGGGATTTACCAGGATAAGAGATGGACTACAACTTGGATTTTTGAATCAACAAGTGTGCCACTTACAACAGTTATCTAGAATTAGGTTTATTTTGATTGTCTGTTTTGATGTGTGATGTACAAAGAAATATCTTCCTAGAGAGAGATTTTTTATTTCCTCTGAGGGGATTTTTGTGTACCTTGATCAAAGCCCAAGGTTGAAGCTAAAAGGTTGACTCTGTCTAGTGGGTTTTATTTCTGTCTTGCACAAAGCCCAAGATTGAGGCAAAACAATACTGACTCAACAAGAGAGTGTTTTATTTGTCTTGTACAAAGCCCAAGATTGAGGCTAAAGGTTAATGACTTGGCTGGTGAGAGGTTTTATCTGTCTTGTACAAAGCCTAAGATTGAGGCTAAAAAGAATTTTGACTAACTCAGCTGGAGAACATTTATATGTGTCTTGTACAAAGCCCAAGATTGAGGCTAAAAGGTGCTGAGGGCTGATCATTATACAAAGCCTAAGAGGAGGATGGTTGGGGGAATTTCTTATATAAAGCCTAAGAGAAGGCTAACTTCTGCTGAGGATTATTGAGATCCAGAGGCAGGTCCAAATTGGGGGATCAACTCTTGCTGAGGATTTACAGAAGAGTTGAAATATCAGATGCCTTGAGGCTCTCATTGAGGGTTTATTGATAGTGATCTGACCCTAGCTGGGGGAATTTAAAGTAAAAGCTTAAAGATTGAGTGTTTTAACCTTTGGAGGTTTTAACTCTGCTAGAGATCGATGAAATCATCAGGGTTTTTCCTGTGTTTTTTAGGAAACTTGAGGGTTTCTGGAGATCCAAAAGGAGGTGAGACTGTCCAAGTCTACTAGTATGAAAAGGTTTATCTTTGTAAGATGCCCAAGAGGAGGTTGGTGTTTTAAGTGATGAGAATCAACCATAAATTGGTCTGATATTCTGAGATTCTGACTCTCTGGAGGATTGAACTATCAAAGGATGACTAAGTTCTGTCCTATACCTGTAGGAGGTCTTTGGGTCCTTGTACTAAGCCCAAGAGGAGGCATGAGAACTTCTAAGAAGCCTGAGGGTCCTTGTACAAAGCCCAAGAGGAGGTTGGGGATACTTTTAGAAAGCCTGTGGGTCCAAACCTAAGAAAAGTTTAAGAACGGTTTCACCAGGAATAATCCTTTCTTTAGTGAATAGTTCTAGGGTTTGAAGAAATTCAAGAGAGGTTTCACCAGGAATTAATCCTCTCTAGGGGAAATGAATTTCTTAGACAAATTTCTAGATAGTGACAGTCTTGAGAAAAGTTTCACCGGGAATAATGCCTTTCTCTGTTCCATATTGTATAAGCCCAAGAGGAGGCAAGACTATATCTGGAATTTCCTATGGGGAACTAGTTTTGACAGTGTTGAAAGAGTGACCACTAGCTTGATCTAATCCTAGACCTAATTTCTGGGGAAAACTCTAAGAAGATATATAGGCATATATATATATATATATATATATATATATATATATATATATATATATATATATATATATATATATATATATATATATATATGAAATATATAAACAATTATGTAAAAGAAAGCTGGTAGAACTTATAGGTGAGCAAGCTTCTAGTGTTATAAACACAACTGCATAGTTAACTATTCAAGAAATTGAAAAAAGTTTTGATAACAACTATAAATTTGAATCTAAGTCAAAAGGGAAGTTGTTTTGAAAAGGAAGTTTGGGCCTTATACTCAAGGAGAAGCCCAGATGAATTCTTTTGAAAAGGCGACGATCGCGTCGTAGTTTTGAAAAGCACAAAGGGACTTATACAATGACTGAGGCCCAAATTATTGTATTTACCAAAGAAGTTGGGTCTTACACTCTATTAGAGGCCCAAAGTTATTTTTATACAAGAAATGAGGCTTACAACTCAAGGAGAGGCCCAGATGATTTTTGTTTTGAAAGTGGCGATCGCGCCGATATTTTTAAGAATCGTATCGGGACTTATACAATGACTGATGCCCAAAAAGGTTTTATTTTATAAAGGGGTGGGCCTTACACTCTATTAGAGGCCCAAAAGTGTTTGAAAAAAGAAGAATGGGGCTTACAACTCAGGGAGAGGCCCAAATGAATAACTGTGATCACACCGTCGTTTTTGAAAATCATATCAGGACTTATACAATGACTGAGCCCCAAAAATAAAGATTGTATAACAAGGGATGGGTCTTACACTCTATTAGAGGCCCAAAAGTGTGTTGTGAAATTTTAAAAAATGAATAATCAGGATAGAAACTCTAATTTTATAGGAAATTGATCAAAAGTGGTTTTCAAATGAATTTAATCATGGAAAAATTGATGTATAAGTCACAATGAACATGTTGTGATCTTAAAACAAAGTTTGAAATATTAGGTTTTAACCTTATGAAGATCAAAATGAAGTTGGTTTGAAAATAATCAAGAAGAAAATCAAATTTTCAAGGTTTTAAACCATTAAAAAACACTTAATTTCAACTTAATAAAAAGTGATTAAAATTAAATCTTTTTTTGAATTTTTTTGTGGATTAAAATATTAGGGTATGTGAGTGACATGTGTGTAAATATGTGAAAAATGGTGATACATCCATTGTTTTAAATGTAACCATAAATAGAAGTATCAAAATTGGTTTGAAAAACCTGAGAATGGCGCCATGGCCATCACCTTCTTCAAGCTCGGGCAAGACCATCCCTATCTTGCATGTGAAAATTGAATTCTGGCTTGGAGGTGTCATACCCCAAATTTTGAGCACTAAGATTCCCATCATTGTGTAAATCATCACCACAATATGGATGAACCATCATGCCTCATCAATCCTCTCAAAGATGGTTGAGCATTCACCACAAACAAGAATTAGGGTTTCAAGCCCTCTCTGAGCACTTAGACAAAGGATAAATCAAGGAATGACATGATCTTCAACTTTTATAACTTCTCAAACACCTATAAAGGATCAAGAGGACTCCCACATCAAGAACCAAGCAGAACGTTGCTACCTTCCAAGTGGATTAAGCCTCAAGATCGCCAGTGTCACCAAATTAGGGTATTGGTCGACCAGGGCCTCCAGATGGGAATTTTCCTCTGGGAATGAGCCAATGCTTCAAATCATAACCTAAGATACTCCATGGGACCTCATAAACCCAATCATCAAGTCAATTTATCCTCAGGGGATGCATTTATCTAAAATCAGGAATTAGGGTTTCTTGTCCTAATTTACCCCTAAGTTGACTTTTGGGACAAAACATGAGCCAAGACCTCAAGACATTATTTGAGGGTCTCCAATACACCATATTGATCCATTTCCAACAATGGATTGATCCAAGAAGCTGGATTCACAAGTTTCAATTTCATCTGAACCACAATTAGGGTTTTAAGGAAAAAGTCAACTGTACCTTTGACTTTTGACCAAGACATGCTCCCAAACCTTGGGACATGATTCCATACACCCTATATCACCTATGGAATCCATCTTTTAAGTTTGATTTAGGTCAAGGACTTGATTTCATAGAGGATCGCACAGTTTAGATTTCATCTGCTGAAAAAGTCAACTGTACAAAAAGTCAAAGTTTGACTTTTTTATTTTTTTGGTCAACCAAGGTTCCTTAACCCTAAAATGATGTTAATGTGTGATTGGAATCATCATTCATCAAGAAAAACCAAAGAAAGTGGGATAACTTGTAAAAGGGGTAACCATAAAAAACTTAGAATTTTTCTAAGTTATGAAACAAAATGGCTAGGGTACCAACTTCCAAGGATCATAACTTGAGATCCAAACAACCATTTTGGATGGTCCAAAGATGAATTTATAGCTCTCACGGCATACTTTAAAAGTGTCAACTACATCTCATTCCAATTCTTCATGGATTTTTAGTTATGGAGTGATCAAAATGGCTGAAAACATGAAAATCACATTTTCCCAACACTTAGTGAAAATTTCACTAAGTCAAAATCTGCCTTACTTTTTCGAAATTGTAGGGACATTTTTCACCTTGATCCAAGTTAAACCAGGTCTTGGGTTGGACATCAAAGTTAAAGTATGCCATGAGGGCTTTCTAACAAGTACCAGATCATCTCCAAATTCCATTTGAGCAAGGAGATACAATCCTTGAAACATGGCCCCATGAACTGATTTTTCTAAGACAGATTTGGCAAATTTTGTGCATTTTGCTCGATTAGATCAAATCTGACAAATCCAAGCCTTGTCATCATTTTGGACACATCTGAGGATCAAATCCAAGGGGGATGATCTGATCTCCAAGCCTCCAAAAACCATGAATCTACAAATAGCATGCCAAACCTAAAAAGGCTAAAGATGCTTCCAGACTCCAATTTTGTTTTCAAGCATTCAATGGATGCACCAAGGTGGCATGAACTGAGCCTATTCCAACTGAATTTAGTCAAGACTTATCTCTGAACCAAAGCTACAAAGCATGTGCTCTAACCTCTAGTCAATGGCTAGAGGAGACTTAACATTCCAAAGTGATCCAATTGGCCAACAACCTGTTGTAGTTACCACACACTATTGCTTGCAAAACAAACTTGCTCTACTATAAATAGAGCTCATTTGTGCTCAGTTTCAGTACACCAAAGCACTACAACACTTGTTTTCCTCAAAATCCCTTTCTCTAGGTCAAAATGCCTTCTTTTGCAAGGTAACTCTAAGTTTTTGAGTTAGAGAGCATTTCCATCACATCTCATGATCCAAACACATCCAATATGTCATATCTAAGCTGTCCAAACTCTCACATGTGACCTGTAACACCAAAATCACAAAGTCCCCTCTCAAAACCTCAAAATTGGACTTTTTTACATTTTTCAATTCATGTCTTGATTCAGTCACTTTCAAAACCAGATAAAACCTCAAACACACTCCAAATATCATCCTTGAACTGTCCCAAATGGTTCCCAACATCTGGAACACCATTTGAGAGAGTTGCCATATTGGTCACTTTTGCCCTTTTTGCAAGAAAGAGCTCAAACTTGTTCCTGAGGATTCCAGCTGGTTCCAACCATTCTAAAAGCTTGTAAGGGATCAATTGAGAGTGTCTAAAGCATCAAATTACTTCTGGCACAAGAAACTTGGCAGATAGCACAAAAAGCTCCTAAAGAAGTAAGCATCACAACTTGAACTCTTTGAATTATGCATTGCTTTGAAGTCCACTGATCATGCACATCTCATACATGTTATATATGTTGTGTTTGAACCAATTCATCATGTAATTCATGCCTGTAACAAGAGGTAGCATAGAAAATGCAATTATAGGCCTATTTCAAGAACACTATCGGGTTTTGAAATAGGAGCCTCATCTGAAAAAACCACCACTACCATTGGATTCCTTGTGAAATTCTAGGCAGGATAGACCTAAATTTTGTCCCAATCCATGGAGAAATGAGAAAGTTACAAGCTTCACCTTTTTGGCCAAAACCTTGCCTTGCCTTGCCTTGGCCAGGCCAAAAACAAGGCATGCCTCATGTATTCATGAGGTGGTTTTGATACACGGATGTATCACCACCCCAGTGGTAGAAGGCGCACGCTGCACACAAGAGGTTTGGGGTTCGAATCCCCCTCGCCTCAGATCCTCTTTTTACTATTTTTTCCATTTTTTAAAATATTTGTTATATTATTTTAAATAATTTGGAAAATTAATAACTCTCTCAATTTTAATGATTTTTGATTGGTTCTTTTTGCAAAAAATCACAAAAATGTTAAAATATTTCATTCCACCAAAAAATCGTATTTATATTAATTATTTAATATAGTTGATATTTTTGTAAATAAATTCATTTTTAATTATTTTAAACACTTTTAAAAGTAGATTTTTATCTTGAAAATCAAAACCAAATGAGTTTTAATTTATCTTGTGATTAAAACATCATTTTTCAAGTCTCAACCCAAAATCACAAGTTGTTTATTCAAGCTTATTTGGTATTTTATCATTATTTATTGATTTTCTTTAAGAATTTACTTTTAAAAATGATAAAATTAGGGTTTCTTTGATTTTCACCCTCACAAATCTTTTTCAAACACTCATTGGCCTCTAATAGAGTGTAAGACCCAATCCCCTTTAACCAAAACCATTTTGGGCCTCAGACATTGTATAAGTCCCGACACGATAAAAAATCTCGGCGCGATCGCCAGTGTAAAATAACCCCTGGGCCTCTCCTTGAGTTGTAAGACCCATCACTTGTACAAAAACACTTTTGGGCCTCTAATAGAGTGTAAGACCCATTCCTTGTAAATAAGATACCTTGCTGGGCCTCAGACATTGTATAAGACCCACTGTGTTTTTAAAAACCTCGGCGTGATCGTCGTTTTCAAACAAACCATCTGGGCCTACCCTCGTGTTGTAAGTCCTATCTTTCTTTTTTCAAAATAAACTTTGGGCCTTTCCTTGAGTTGTAAGATCCATACCTTTGTACATAAAACCTTTTGGGCCTCAGATGTTGTATATGTCCCAGTACAATCTTTTCAAAACAATTTCCCTTTTGATTTAGATCCAAATATACAGTTGTTATCAAAACTTTCTTTAATTTCTTTGAACAACTAACAAAACAACATGGAAGCTTGCCCACCTGTAAGTTTTTATCCGCTTTCATTTACTCGCTTTAATATATATAACTGTATTGTGGGAAGGTGCGCATGGTTAGTCTTCTTTCATTCTTTTAAATACATGTCAAATATATATAACTGTATTGTGGGAAGCTGCGCATGGTTAGTCTTCTTTCATACTCCTTTAAATACTTATCATATATCAACTGTATATATACTAGTATAGTTATTTAGAGTTTTCCCCAGCAACTAGGTCTAGAACTAGGTAAAGCCATGTTGGTCACTCTTAAATACAGTCAAAACTAGATGCCCATAGGATTTCCGGATACAGTCTTCCCTTCTCTTGGGGTTAATCAATATGGAACAAAGAGAAAGGCAGTATTCTCGGTGAACCTTTTCTCAGACTGTCACCCCTATAAATTGTCAAAGAAACTCTAATCCCTGGAGTTGATCTATTCTCTGTGAATAGCATCTCCTGAGTTTCTTCAAATCACAGAATTTTCGCTAAATGATCTATTCTCTGTGAATAGCATTTCTTGAACTTTTCTTGGTTTGGGACCCACAGGCTTTCTAAAAGCATCCCCGCCTCCTCATGGGCTTTGTACAAGGACCCGTTGGCTTCTTAAAAGTTCTCATGGATTCTCTTGGGCTTCATACAAGGACCCTCACGACTTCTTAGAGGTACAGGACATAACTTAGTCATCCTTTGCTAGAGCTGTCTTTCTAAAACGAGTCACCAAAAAGCCCTCAGACCAATTTTAGGGTTGATACTCATTCCTTAAAAGAGTCGGCCTCCTCTTGGGCATTGTACAAAGATATACCACACTAATAGACTTTGACAGTCTAAATTTCCTTGAGTCTCAAAGACATTCTCAAGTTCCCTACAAACATAGGAAGAAACCCCAGATTCTGGATTAATATCCAGCAGAGTTAAAACTTGGGGGTTCTAAAACCCCGTATCTCTCATCCCCCAGCCAGGGTCAGTTTATCATCATATAACACTATCCTAAATCAGAACCTCAAGGTGTCTGATCCATCAACTCTTCTGGATTCCCATGCAAGAGTTGATTCCCCACTTGGACATGCCTCGGGATCTCAACAATTTCCAGCATAAGATAACCTCCTCTTAGGCTTTGTATAATGATCCTTTCCTCAGGAAAGTCAGCCTCCTCTTGGGCTTTGTACAATGATTCTCCCCAACGGAGCTAACCTTTTCAGACTCTCTTGTTGAGTCACTTTTCGGACTCTCTTGTGGAGTCAATCACCCTTTCAGACTCTCTTGTTGAGTCAATTACTTTTCAGTCTCTCTCGTTGAGTCGATCACCTTTTTAGACTCTCTCGTTGAGTCAATCACTCTCATAGACTCTCTTGTTGAGTCCTTCACCTTTTTTGTACTCTCTTGTTAAGTCAACCATTTTTATCCTCAATCTCGGGCTTCGTACGAGACAGATAAAAAGCACTCTCTTGTTGAGTCAACCCATTTTATCCTCAATCTCGGGCTTTGTACGAGACAAATAAAAGCACTCTCTTGTTGAGTCAAACCCTTTTTCGCCTCAATCTTGGGCTTTATACAAGACAGATAAATACCTCCCTAGCGGAGTTAGTCTCCTCTTAGGCTTCATATAATGATATCCCCAAAGAGTCAGGCTCTTTTAGCCTCCGTCTTGGCCTTTGTACAGGACATCAATATATCCACTCTCTTGTTGAGTCGGTCTCATACAACCTCCTCTTAGGCTTTGTATAAGGACTTCCCTAGTGGAGTCAATCAACCTCTTAGCTTCTACCTTGGGCTTTGACCAAGGTACATAAAAATCAACAATCCCTCTTTAGAGATAACAAATTCTCTTTCAGTCAACATTTTAGCTTCAATCTTGGGCTTTGAATAAGACACAAATATTCCGTTTAGCCTCTGTCTTGGGCATTGAACGAGACACCAAAACATCTTTTTCCTCCCTTAGAATAGGAGGAACTACGATTGCTCAGATTTCCCTGTTTCGTTTAAACGGAAATACGTAGGCATAAGATTGCGAAATCTTAGTGAGCATACTAATCAAAAACTCTAGGTACAATACCTTACCAAAAACATCAACCAAAACTCACTCACTCACTCATATTTCCCAAGAAACTTTCTCAACCCATTACCGGATAAACACCATCATGTACAAATCAGAACCTAAAGCTAACAACCTATGGATAACCATATATAGGATGGGTAACTGACAACTATCCATTGTATAACCTGACCCCGGACCCCCCAATCTCTTTAAGCATTTGTTCAGTTAAACATTCATGTGCAGGGTTAGTTTTAGATACCTTCCCTTTCCCTTCCAGCTTCACGGGATAAATAAGAAATCAGAAAGTAGCACCCCCTCCTACCATTGCGGTGAGGAAAACTCCAGCGATAAGGTGGTCGCGTCACCGACAAAAATTCCTCGCTACAGAAAAATGGCGACTTCACTGGGGATTCATTTTATTGTTTAGGACTAGGATTATTATAGCTCCTAAGAGGTCTAGGATGTTAGCTTTAGGAATGAATATATATATATATATATATATATATATATATATATATATATATATATATTGCTTTTCCTACTTGATATCTGTGTTTATTTTTCTGCTAATGGGACTGCGGGTGATGCCGCATATGGAAATATTGAGTATACACCTAAGATAGGTGATGGCACGAGATGGGTAATCTTACAGGGAGTGACTCCCAAATAAGAGGTCCCGGTAGACCATCGAATTATTGGAGATACCCTTTGCGGATTCAATGCCTATACGACTTCGGTTGTTGAAAGCAGATTGTTCTATTGAGCTGTCCGTGAAACTGAGGATTTTAGTAGATTAAGACCATGTTACTATTTTGTAGTGCGGAAGCTATCGGAAATAGTTATCACGCGATACTACCCTCATTTGAGACCACTTTAAGACTCATCAGCTCGCTCGGGTGAACCAGCCTGCTGTTGTTATCCTAAGAGGGGTCAATGATTTTGCAGACAGGTACAAAAAATCACTAGTATAACCTTTGGGTATGGGTAGAGCATTGACTTCATGACACCGAACCTTTACCCCATGTTTTTCTATGTTTTTATGTGCTGCATTCATGCATTCATTTCATTAAAAAACTTAAAAACAAAGAAAAATTTTCTCTTCTAGTCTCTCTTTTTCAAATTAAACTAAGACAATGATTGCAAATGTCAGAGAGAGAGATTGCGTTATGGATTTCGGTAGAAGGACTCATAAGTATACCTTCAAGGTTCCAAAATTAGAGGATTTAAGAGGATTGGCGAGGATGATCACCAATCCTGATGCTTTCAGAGCTAAGTATAGAGGACTGCTGTCTCTGTTAAGTGTCCATGTAATTGAAGGAATCCTGTCCATACTCACCCAGTTCTACGATCCGGTCTATCACTACTTCACATTGCTGGATTATTAGCTAGCACCAACACTAGAGCAGTACTCTCACCTGACTGATTTACCTATCACTGACCAAGCTCCCTTTTCTGGACTGGAAGAAATTCCAAAGGATCAGACCATTGCAAGAGCAATTTATTTGGACGAGTCAGAAGTCAGGACTCACATGACCACTAAGGGTGGAATCCAAGGTTTGCCAACCCAGTTTTTGATAAAGAAAGCCCTGTACTTTGCTAGTATAGGGAATGTGCCTGCTTTCGAAAGCATCTTTGCTTTGCTCTCCTATGGTTTATTTCTGTTTCCCAACATTGATAGCTTCATTGATATCAATGCCATTAAGATTTTTCTAATTGGAAACCCCGTACCAACCTTGCTCGCAGATGCGTATCATTCTGTACATTTAAGGAATTTGTACAGCGGAGGAATGATCACATGCTATGTACCCTTGCTATACAAATGGTTCACTTCCCATTTACCCAAGTCTGCAGCTTTTTGGGATCAAAAGAATACTTTACGTTGGTCACAGAGAATCATGTCTCTTACCAACTCTGACATCGATTGGTACGATCGAATCTATGACGGGATCAGGATCATTGACCATTGTGGAAACTTCCCTAATGTAGCCCTCAAAGGAATTAAAGAAGGAATCAATTATCATCCGGTTTTAGTCCGTCGTCAATTCGGATACCCGATGAGGCATGTCCCGCGTAATGCTCATCTGGAAGGTCTTTTCTTCAAGGAAGGAGAAAATGACAGAGCACTAAAGACAGAAATAGTGCATGCCTGGAAACATGTTCACAGGAATGGAAGAGAGTCTCTAGGGAAACCAGACTGTATCTCTATGGAGCCTTATCTCCGCTGGGTACAAACTAGAGCTCTCAAACTGAGGATGCCTTACCCTCGTCAAGAAGTTCTTCCATTAAGGGAATCTGTCCTTTATTTTATGTCTGATACGGAAAAACTTCAGGTTACTCTCGCCAAAGTTCAACAGGAGAAGAGGTCTTGGAGGAACAAATATCGTAATCTCAATGTGGAATGTAACAAAATATAGCAACTGTTAAAAGAAAAAGATGCACTGATTGAGATTTTAGAGCAACATGTTGTTGAGAATCAAGAAGACCAAAGGAATATGCTCGCTCCTTTCACTTGGAAAAGGAATGACAACTCGACAACGGCTCAAGAGCCCCGATCAAAGAAAATGAAAGCACCAGAACCAGCACCTGAGCCATCCTCAGAGAGGACTCAGGATCCATTAGTTTAGACATTTCCTTTTACAGCACTTTGTAAATTACAGTATTTCCATTTCCACAATCTTTGAATTCAATAAAACGGGGTTTCCCCACAGTTTGATATTTGCAATCCAATTGTCGAAGTTTCTTTTGATTAACAAAAATTTAATTAATTAATCATTGCTATCATTCATCATTCTCACATAACGCATTCTTCTTCCCTACGAATCTCACGTTTGTGTCTCGATTCTAGAGTCAAACTGTCTAATTCGTATAATACTGGGGCCAATTGATAAAAGAAAATGGATGATCTCGAGGAAGAGAACAAAGAGTTGAGAGAAGAAATCGACACTTTGAAAGAAGATCTGAGGAAACTTCACAATGACATGCAAGCTCTGGCAGCAGCCCAGATGCAACAACAAAGGACTGTGATCTCAGAGATCACATCTACGCCCATAGTGGAAAAGTATGATCCTCGGTATAACATGCCAAAAGATCGTCCCTGGGGCATGCCACTCAACTATATCCCGGAAGGATATATTGCGCCAATCATGGAAGATCCGAAAACTGCAGCAGGAGCCGCTGGGCCTGAAGGTTAAAAACTTCGGGAAAGCGAAGATGCAAGGGGCATGACAACAACTTCTGAAGGTTACAAACTTCGGGAAAGGGAAGCCCCAAGGGTCACTGCCATAATGACTATACCACCACCTGTGGTACACACTGTCCCGGAAGGACAGATTCCACAGATACTTTGTGGTGGAAATGAAAGTATGAACAATAAAATGAAGGAATTCCAGGAATAGTTCCTGAAGATGCAGAAGGAATTGCAAGCCATTTGGGGTCAGGATCTATTCGGTAAGGATGCCGCAGACCTTTGTTTGGTCCCCAATGTGAAAGTTCTGCTCAAATTCAAGGTGCCCGAATTTGAAAAATACAAGGGCAACTCTTGCCCTCAAAGTCACTTGGTGATGTACCCTCGGAGGATGTCAACATAGACAGAGAACCAACAGCTACTGATCCATTACTTCTAGGATAGTTTAACCGGTGCCGCACTCAAATGGTACATGGGTTTAAACCACACTAAGATCGTCACTTTCAGAGATCTTGGTGCTGCCTTTATTCAACAATATAAGTATAACCTGGACATGGCACCAGACAGAGATCAACTTAGAGCCATGTCGCAGAAGGACAAGGAAACTTTCAAGGAATATGCTCAGAGATGGCATGAAATTGCCGCTCAGATTTGTCCACCTCTTGAGGAAAAAGAGATGACAAAGATCTTCTTGAAAACCTTAAGTTCGCTTTACTACAACAGAATGGTCGCCAGTGCGCCCAGTGACTTCACCGAGATGGTGGGCATGGGAGTTCGTCTTGAGGAAGCTGTCCGAGAAGGACGTTTAATTAAAGATGCTGGACCATCAAGAAGTACCAAAAGATACGGTAGTGCTTTCCCTAAGAAAAAAGAGCAAGATATTAGCAATATCTCTCTCGAAAAGCAAAGGCGACGTTACCAACCAGTAGCAGATGAAACTCCTGCTATTATCCCTGCGCCTATTCCAACGTATCAACCTCAGGCTGCTCAGAGCCAACCGAATCAACAACAATATCAGCAAAGGACACAACAGTCTCTTTAGTAGGCTCGTCCTTAGTACAACAACAACCTTGCAACGCGGCCACAAGGGTTCGACCCTATACCAATGTTGTACGCAGACTTGTTTCCATTACTAATGGTCAAGGGGCACATCCAAACCAGGTCTCCTCTTACAGTACCGGAAAATCTGCCTTTTTGGTTCAAGGCGGATCAGACTTGCCCTTAACATGAAGGAGAACCAGGGCATAACATAGAAAACTGTCTCAGCTGCAAATCTGATGTACGGAAGCTTGTCAGGAGCGGGTTCTTATCCTTCAAGGATACAAATCAAAATGTTCATATGAACCCGTTGCCTCTGAAATTCTGGTATGACAGATCCCAGATGTCCTACATGGTGTCGAGACATCTGGTCTGTTATAGATAACATGGCAAGGTATAAACAATAACAGCACTGAAAAACATTAACAACACAAGAATTGTTCACCCAGTTTGGTCTAACAACCTACATCTGGGGGCATACCAAGCCAGGAAGGAAGTTCACTATCAGCAGTATCAATTCATAGACCGTACAATCAACACACCCGTTGATGATCTACTCACTTAATCACTACCCAATGACCCTTCTACCTAAGTCCACCCTAGATAAGAGACTCCATCTCACTTCCAATCATCGCAATGATGTCTAGCAGTCAACACCCCAGCCACTGCATCAACAGCTTGATTTCCAACAACTCTTCAATCACAGAAAAGTAGAAGACACACTTCAAAGACACACCTTGGAGTTGCTTCAATGCTTCCTCCAAGAACAATACAAAACTCATTACCTACAGGTTTCTGAGTTAGAACACAGTGACCATCTCACAACCCGAGTGGTTCACTTGGACAAAACCCTAATGATCTACATCCTGGACTCATGCTTTTTCTAGGTTACAAGCATTCTATTTATAACTTTTTCCCAACTGGATTTGGGCTTTTAATCACAGCATATCAGCTGCTATAAATCTGCAAAAGATTCTCCTACAAAATAGGTCTTCAATCAAATCCTTCCTAATATATCTCCATAATTAGAAAGTCATTATTCTTCTTGATTCTGACTTGAATCTTCCAGACCTATCAAACAGCACCACATAGGATAACATAATATTCCCATAATATTCTGTATCTGATAAATCATAAAAGAATTCAATTGTCCAGCTCAGCACAGGCGCGATGTCGAATGATACAACATAGGACATCTTATCTGACATGTTGCACCAGATGATGAGAACTTCAGTCTGATTAATGATAGAACATGTTGTTCGACATCTTCTTCACAGCAGCTCTAAACATTTCCATTCCATCCCAATAAACTATTACATAAATTTATTTCTTCAGAATAATTCCACTCCATGATTTTCTCATGCAATCACTTAACAAAAACACACAGAAGATTGCAAATAAAGCACATCAAAAACATAACACCGGAACTGGAAGTTCTGTCAAATGATGTCAGAACATCGTGTTTGACATCATGCACACAGTCTGCAATACTAACAAACACCACCAACACTTCACCTGCAGAATGTTAGAGACAGCATGTCAAGACATCTAGTAGAACATCTTGATGCAACACTTTGCTTTACCAAAATTACTTCCAATTTTAGAACTAACAATCTCCCCCTTTGGCTAATTTTGGCTAAAACACTATCAGCACACAACAGAGAACCTGCAGCAGAAACACAGCATATCTAAAGACCACACTAACATTCACTCCAAACAAACTGAAGCTCCCCCTCAAGTACTGAAGCTCCCCCTCAAGTCAAGGAACCAGCCACAACCATAACCCCAACTACTTCAACCAAAAACTAACATCAGAACTACAGCAAAGCCAAAGTACTCTCCCCCTTTTTAGCCATAATTGGCCAAACTTCACTAAGAACTGTCCATAACAAATCCATAGAGTAAAGAGTACATTAATGCAGACCAAGCACCAAACATTTCAAAAGCAAACTCTGAATCATCCAACCAAAAGAACAAAAAGACAACCAAAAAACACCATCACCAGCAACAATCACCATCCACTCTCTTTCCAGCACCAGTAGCAGACCCAGAATCACGACCTTCATTATCAACAGTCCTCTCATTAGAGGTATGGTCTTCACCAGCTGCCTCAGTATTGCCATCTTCAGCCATGAACTTCACCAGTAACACAATGTCACGACATCTTGTCTGACATAACACCCTCACCAGAGCCACAAACAATCTTGATAAACAACTGCACTACTTCAACAACAAAAGTTCAACTCCCCCTATCTAAGATAACCAGTGCTCCTTTGCAAGATGAACACCTTAAATGAATGGAAAACATAAGACTCATCTTCATGTCTTCAAGAGCGCACCCTCTGTTCAACACACCTGCTGAACGCATTCACATAATGCTTAATCCTCAAACAACACCAGTACATTTAACTGACAGAAGTTGATCCTTCACCACAAAATCACCAATGATATCTCATGACACCTTTATGATCATATAGTAAGAAAGTACCAGGATCACATCCTTGTACTACAACCAACAACCTCTTGGATTGAGACCAAAATTACCATTGATCCCTCTCATCCAGAGACCATTCATACCCTGCACAAATCCACCTTGAATTTTACAGCCATAGACATTCTTGTTCCTTGAGACACAATCCAATTGAATCAGGAATGCTTCGCCCAATTATCCACAAGTTCTGAAGCACAATCACACTGCCTTCCACTACAATCTAAGTAAAGTCCTCTTACTTTGAATTAATAACACACACCAAGACAAGTATGACATCTCCCATCAACCAAGACCCCTACAGAGTTCTTCCAAAAAAAACTGCAGAGAAAAATGAATTCTCCCAGACACAGTAAGGAGTTCCACATCTTTTCAGCAGCAGCAAGCAAGCATGACAAACTATCATGCTCCCCCTAAATAGTTTCACAAGCTCACCAACAAAAATGTAACTACTCTTCCTAAGCAGTAGCACACACATGACATAAAGTCATGCCATCTGATCTGACATCATAAACATCAAGCAAAACACCACTTTACTCCCCCTGAGGCACACAATGGAAACAAAAACACCAATCCTCAGTTTAAGCACATGAACATCTTCATGCTCATACAGACCCCACGAATTCTCAGCTTACTTAGAAGCTTTACTGAGATCCAATCTCTTCAAGAGATACTTGCAGCAGAAGAAAACTTTCTGATCAGATTACATCATCTGACACAATTCCTCTGCCATTACATTCACTAGTAGTTATTGATACTAGTGAAGTCTTCAAAATTAGTAGTCATGCTTTGCCAGAACATACTACTGAAAACAAGCTCAGAATCTCCACATTCTAATCCACATAGTCAGAAACACCTCTTCTGACAATACTACTTGAGCATCCAACTCCACATGCACAATCTCAATCATCTTCCAAATAAAAACATCAACAATCATGATGCTTCCCATCACCATTCAAAGAACTCATTGTGCATAGAAGTCCTTTAAGGAGCTCCCAATAAAACACAGCCAGAGCAGCTTATTAAGGTTAACATAAACACCTGAACACCATAAAGAGAAATAAACTAGCACACCCTCTCTGAAGCAAAGAGTTCATACTGCAGACTTACATACTCACATCAGACAAATACTTAGCTCCCGTCAAAGTATTTATCATTAGTCAGATAAGACTACCTTCTCACACAAGGTAGGACATTTGGTCTGATATTCTTCTTTCGCACACATCAGGCATCTGTTGATTCTTCTTCATGACAAACCGGCATGACAACCATTCACACCACAAAATCATTCCAGATTAGGTCAGTGTCTTGACCTTTCACTCCACCATGAGCTAAACAAACTTACTTGGCTGAGGAAGCAAAGAACTGAAATGATGTTTCAACATCATTTCTGACATCAGTCTAAATCACATGGAATTAAACATTTACTATGGCTTTGGAGACAACAACCATAATAATCCACACATATCTCTTGCAAGGGACATCAGAGGATCAACCATCAGTAGCTGATCAACCTTCAAAACCAGATCATACACACATACAGGAAACTGCATACTCTACATCTCAAGAATCTTCTTCTCAAACTTCTAATGTTCAGACCTCCTATCTGACTTTGAGATGTTGGATGCCATCCTTCTGCACCTAAAGAGGAGATTCCCTCTAGCAGGTTTCTGGAGCAAAAAAAACATTGACTGGTCATCACAAACAGATTGTAAAAAAATGCTTCTCTCAACACTTCAACCTACAAGGATGCTCTTCAATCCTTGAAAAAAACATGTTCCATTATGTGAGGATACCACATAACTGAACTCCATTTTAAGAAGAAACTTCTCATGCAAATACCAGGAAACCATAATCCTTTGGTCCCAAAAACCAACCCCAACTCCTCCTTGCTCCAAACACAAATCTGAAATGCTCATCCCAGATGGTTTGGATGACATTCCAACAATGAAGACACCAGTCAACCAGTTAGGTTAATACACCTCCTCTAAGCCCAGCCCTTTGAGTTTCTCTTCCACTAGAACAGGAGTTCCATGCTATCATAGACTTGATAGTGATATCAAGTTTGAGTAAACAACCTCCATCCTGTTTTTGAGAAACACCACCAGAAATATTGAGAAAAATAAATTCTCAATACAAAGATGTCAAGAAATAATGTTGACATTTCTTCTAGTTCTTCCAACATCAGATGAAGGACTCCCCCTTATTAACTGCTAAGAACTCTTAAGGGAATTATTCATTCTCCCCTCCAATAGCTGCACATCCTATGGTTGGTACACACATAGAACTCCTTTCAAACACAATTTGCTCCATGGCTATAAACAAGTTTGCCTACATCTGGCTGCTTTGATGTCACAACAATTGGTAGAACATCATTCAAGAACAACTCCATGGGATCCTTCAATTTAGACATGTGGATGGTCTTTCATAGAAGAGAGCAAAAATAAATTGCATCCTTCTGATCTCTCATCAACAAACTTATTGAAAATGCGTTTATGAGTGGACTTGGGTCAAACCTCAAGTATCTTTGGTCACTTTAATAAGTCAGTTAATATTATCCTCAAGTATCACAACACCATGTGATACACCTTCAGAGTGTTGTGGCCCCAACACACAAAACCACCAGGAGTTTTCTGACAGATACATATGCAGCGAAACACAGATAAAGAAAACCCCTCAACAACCTTCAGGCAAAACTTAATAACCATTACACATCATCACCATAATCCAAGTGCTAACAAAATAGGTTTAAAAATAAATTAAACTACACAACAGCTCACCACCAAAGCTACAAGCCTGATAACAATAGATAGGTCCAATACACACCCTGTCATGAACAGTCCATCCTCCACTTCTAGGGACCAATCAAACAACAAAATGAACTTCTCCAAGTTCAAACAACTTTTCAGTAGGTACCACCTACCTTGCCCATGACCAGAAAGTATCTTCCCTAGGATCTCACCCAGAAACAGAACAGGATGCCTGCTCTGATACCAATTGAAATTCTGGTATGACAGATCCCAGATGTCCTACATGATGTCGAGACATCTGGTCTGTTACAGATAACATGGCAAGGTATAAACAATAACAGTACTAAAAAGCATAAACAACACAATAATTGTTCACCCAGTTCGGTCTAACAACCTACATCTGGGGGCATACCAAGCCAGGAAGGAAGTTCACTATCAGCAGTATCAATTCATAGACCCTACAATCAACACACCCGTTGATGATCTACTCACTTAATCACTACCCAATGACCCTTCTACCTAAGTCCACCCTAGATAAGAGACTCCATCTCACTTCCAATCATCGCAATGATGTCTAGCAGTCAACACCTCAGCCACTGCATCAACAACTTGATTTCCAACAACTCTTCAATCACAAAAAAGTAGAAGACACACTTCAAAGACACACCTTGGAGTTGCTTCAAAGCTTCCTCCAAGAACAATACAAAACTCATTACCTACAGGTTTCTGAGTTAGAACACAGTGATCATCTCACAACCCGAATGGTTCACTTGGACAAAACCCTAATGATCTACATCCTGGACTCATGCTTTTTCTAGGTTACAAGCATTCTATTTATAACTTTTTCCCAACTGGATTTGGGCTTCTAATCACAGCATATCAGCTGCTATAAATCTGCAAAAGATTCTCCTACAAAATAGGTCTTCAATCAAATCCTTCCTAATTTATCTCCATAATTAGAAAGTCATTATTCTTCTTGATTCTGACTTGAATCTTCCAAACCTATAAAACAGCGCCACATAGGATAACATAATATTCCCAGAGTATTCTGTATCTGATAAATCATAACAGAATTCAATTGTCCAGCTCAGCACAGACGCGATGTCGAATGATACAGCATAGGACATCTTATCTGACATGTTGCACCAGATGATGAGAACTTCCGTCTAATTAATGATAGAACATGTTGTTCGACATCTTCTTCACAGCAGCTCTAAACATTTCCATTCCATCCCAACAAACTATTACAGAAATTTATTTCTTCAGAATAATTCCACTCCATGATTTTCTCATGTAATCACTTAACAAAAACACACAGAAGATTGCAAATAAAGCACAGCAAAAACATAACACCAGAACTGGAAGTTCTGTCAAATGATGTTAGAACATCGTGTTTGACATCATGCACACAGTCTGCAATACTAACAAACACCACCAACACTTCACCTGCAGAATGTTAGAGACAACATGTCAAGACATCAAGTAGAACATCTTGATGCAACACTTTGTTTTACCAAAATTGCTGCCAATTTCAGAACTAACAGCCTCAACACGAGAAAGCTGCAGTCAATTTGATAGAGGGAGAGTTTAACCACAACTATCAAATTCATGATGTACTCTTATTAAGGGCTAATTTGGTCAAGATGCATTGCAGACAGAGCGGATATGGGCATGTACCACCTCATAACTAATACCAGTGTGATATCTGCTCTAAAGATAATCAAGGATGTTTTGTGGTGCAATTAGCTCTACAGGAACACTTGGATCTCGGTTGGATCCAGGATCACAGAATTCGTGGGGTCAACATGACTTATACGAATTCCAACATCATTCAAAACCACGACATCCGTGCGATGAATGTCAACTTGGTGACAATGCACTCAAGGCAAATCCAACATCATGATCTGCCACAACACAATTATGATTCCTGGCTGATTTGCTAGGTAAACAATCAGGGATGCTCTTTTGTACAAGAGGCCCTCCAACGTCAGATGGATCTTGGATGGATCCAGGACTACCATGATAGAAATCCCTATCAGATCAACATGATTCAAATTTTCAATATTTACTTGATGAATACTAGCTTAGTGGAGTTACACGCTAAGCAAGTCCAGCTTGGTTTTATGACTTCTCATGAGTATCAGAACTGTAAAGTGTGTCGTGAGAGTGACCAAGGCTGTGCACTCGTTCAAAGGACACTTCAACACTTGTTAAACCACTGGTGGCTTTCGATCTATCTAGATGAAGACACACAACAAGTCAGTATGATTAATGGGAACCCTGCTAGGCATCAAAGTCAGGATGTTCGATTAATGGACACAGATCTAGTAAAGTTACACTGCATTCAAAGCGGACGTGGTCGGGTGCCACCACACAACTACGAGCATTGTAGAGTCTGCTCGGAGAATAATCAAGGATGCTACCGGAAGATGGCTGGTTTATACCTGAGTGAATCGTACACTCAAAGATAACACAGAGTCGCCACCAAACTTTATTTAGTCCCTAAGGACAGGGAAAATATCGATAAAACCCATGGGGAAGAGAAACGGGAACAGGGGTCGGTTATACGAAAGGAAGGTACTAGCACCTAACGCATCTGTCGTACTCGACGGGAACCATTTTGCTTGCTTCTAAGCTTGGATGGGTTATCTATCTAAAGGTTTCTAGCTAAAGGAAGAGAGAAAAAAAGAAGAAAAGAGGAAAGAAAAGAAAGAACGAAAGTGCTCGTGGAGGATTGTGGCCCTCGTGCCTACGTACCCTCATAGTGCAATGAGGAAATCAGAGCGTCGTAGTTCAGAGGAACCAGGAGAAAGAAAGGGGGAAAAAGGGTGGAAGGGTGGAAGTGTACTCGCCAAGATCATCGCGATCTCGTGCCTATGTATCTGACATTCGAACGAATGCAAAATCAGAGCTTCCATAGTTCGGGGAACCGAACGAAAAACCAAACAAAGAAAGAAAATATGGTGTCAAAACCAAGAGCAAAAGAGAAAGAAACTCTACTAGGGAAAGCTGAACAGGAAGAGCGATTGAACAAGAAACTAGAAAGGAATGGTGTCAAAACCAAGAAAGTAAGGAAAAGAAACTCCACTAGGGATAACAAAGTGGATTGGTGTCGGAACCAAGAAAATAAAGGCGTAACAGGAACAGAAAGGACTCCACTGGGGAAGAAAATAAAGAACTGCTAGGGACCAGAGGGTAAGCGACCCTACTGGGAAACAAAATAGGGGATGGTGTTAAAACCAAGAAATTAAGGAAACTCGATATTTTAACTGGCTGGCAGTGGTTAACCGAAGAGAAAGAGAGTTTTATAAACCCTGTGGGGAAAAGGAAATGGTGTCAATAGACGGACTATGATGAACCAAAAGAAAGAGTACTGAACCAAAAGGAGGTGTTTGACTCTGAGGGGGCATCGGTATGTTAACTGATAAACAGTGATTAACCGAGGGAAACAAAGATTGTAACTTTGGGAGAAGAGAAATGGTTTTAACAGATAAACTGTGATTAACTAGAAGGACGGGTGTAGGACCGATCAAAGGTCATGACCCAAAAGGGACGTTAGTATTGACTGAACAAACAACACTTGACCAACGAAGAAGGGCATGGAGCCAAAAGAGGTTGCTAACCGCACGGGATTCGGTTTTAACAAAAGAAACTGTGATTAACCGAAAGCATGAGTGATTAACCAAGAAGAGGTGATTAACTCAAAAGGCTCAGTATTTTAACAGACAGACTGTGGTTAACTGAAGGAAAAGGGTGATTAACCAATAGAAGGTGATTAACCAAGAAGACTCAGTGTATTAACAGATGGACTGTGGTTAACTGAGAAGAAGTGAAAATATTGGTGTTTTAACTGGCAGGCAGTGATTAACCAATCAAAGGGAGAAGAACCCAAAAGAAGGTTGCGAACTCTGCTAGGGGGTTCGGTTGTAACAGAAGTACTGTGTTTAACCGAAGAAAGTGAATTAGGATTATTTAGGGGAATCAGAGAGTAATGATTGACTGCGAGAAGTGAACATGGTGTTGAAACAAAGAAAACTTGCTAACCCAAGGAACAAAGATATTAACCAAGAAGGTGATTGATCAAAAGGGAGATTGAAAGAGATATGAGTGACTAAGGATCGACTCAACTGGGGGAAGAGGGTACACTACCGCCTGGAGATATCCCTTCTCATTCCTTCTCTAACACAGAGGGTGTAATGCAGAAGATGAAACAAACAGCACAGCAACTCCAAGTTGTACGGTGCTCCAAGCGTTGCGAAATGGACAGTGTAATAGCTTCAGTTCGTACAGTGCTCCAAGGCAAGGCATAGCGTGAAACTCCAACCTCGCGGGGGATCGAGAAAGAGAAGATCTAAGGAGGTCCTAAAGAGAGGAAAGGGTAAAATCAACTAATCAAAACATGGTTTCGATCAATTAATCAAAGGGAAAATGCTATGCTAACAATTTTTCAAAGAGGATGAAAAACCATTAAAGCAAAAGGTGTGAATTATTGATTATACAAGCTTGAAAAAACTCAAAATTGGCCATTCTATTCAGTGGTAACCGGTTACTGCATATCTGCTAACCTGTTACTTACTTGAATATCAGCGTTTTTGGTTAAATTTACACTGAGTAACCGGTTAGCAGATATGCTGTAGCCGGTTACCACTGTGACAGTGGCAAAAATAACCAAAAAAAAAAAAAACAGCTTTTCAAAAGTGATTTTCTGCACTTAATCACTTATACCAACCACCACATGCTACATCATGAATTTGTGCACGAAATTTACATCATGTGAGTGCAATTAACACATATTACAAGCATTAATCATGTAGATCAAAGATCATGCAAATGCATAACAAATCGAACCGAAAATGATTGAAATTACATCGTAAATGCGCGGAAACGATCGAAACGGTTAGCAAAGTAAGATCTACCAACCTACAAGGTGGAGATGTGCCTTGGTAATTGTTCCAAAGTATTCTTGATGCATAAAATCAAAGAAAACCAGAGGAATCTTCAATTTGTTGACGAAACGTATCGAAACCGAGCAAAATACGATGAAGCTCCAAAATTAGAAATCTAACCGTTGAATGTTGTAGCAAATACTCAAGATTAATCCATAAGCTGAAATAATTCAAGAAATCCAAGTATAATAGCAAGAATGATGAAGGTTGAGCCCAAGAAATAATCACTTTTGATGTTAAAGTGATTATCCTTTGATGTAGAAATTGAGCTTTGGTGAGGTTTTGGAAGAGAATTGAGATGAAGATGAAGATGTAGCAAAGAAAAATCAGAGAGAATGTGAGAGAATTGAGAGTGAAATGTGAAGAATTTGTGTGAGAAATGTGGGAAATGATGGAGAGAGTTAAAAAGTGAGTGAAGGTGTGCTTATATAGATTTTTGGTTTGGAGTGTGAGAGGTTTGGAATTAGCTTTGGACTTAGCTTTGGGTGGTTTGGAACTAGGCTAGGAGTTAGTTGGGAATGACTCACTGATTCAAGGTGGTTAACTCGGTTAGTTAAAACCAACTCGGTACCAATCCCAATGTGAGCTCCAACATCCAAAGGTTGATATGCTTAGAAAACAAGGAACACAGTGCACTTAATTTAGAGTGAAGCATTGGAATAAATGCACTTGGAATGTCTTGAAATGTCTAGAGATGTCTAGAATATTCCACACACTGCTAGAATTAAGTAGAACCAAATACCAAAGAGAGTGTACCCCTGCTGTCCCAAAAATGCAGCAAAATCTGAAACTTTGTACAGAGTAACCGGTTACTGCATATCTGCTAACCGGTTACTTGCTTGAAAATCTGCATTTCTAGTGAAAAATACACTGAGTAACCGGTTACTGCATATCTGCTAGTCGGTTACTTCAGCCCATTTTACCCAAGTTTGCTTGGAAATGATGCTGAAATGCCGGTTTCGATTTTCCACCTCTTGTTTTGATGAGTAAACATGGAAACCTTTATTTTGAGCTTATTTTGGTGATGATATAATCTTGAGAGGATGCGATTAATTGGGCAAAAAACCTGAAAATCCTGCAACAAGAAACACGTAGAGAAAAGTGCGAATGCGTATGCTGCCGATGCGAATGCACATGCTTATGCAAAAGGCAAAAGAGGGAGGTCAAATTTTGGGTTACGACAGCTGCCCCTCTTTAATCCTCTTGAACTTGAATGTACGAATTGCGCTAGATTTTCGATGATTCGAGGTAGAAGGGGATTAAATAAAAGAGTGACTCAAAAATTTGACCGACGGCGACAAAAGGTGATTCTGGAGAGTGTTTGAAGTCTGGCTGAATATCTGTTGGGGAGATGAATCAGGCCAAAAGAGAGGGAGTATGTTCGATGCATATGCTAGGTATGCGTTCTACATGATGCTTGATATCATGCAATGCAAAGGTGCGGGTTAAGGTGATGCACGGTGAGTTAAGCAGTGATTGTAGCAAAACGACCTCGACGCCCTCGGTTGGGGAGAGAACCCACAGATGAAAACTAAACCTGCTGGGAAAAGGCCCTAAAAGGGTGATAACTCATGCTGGGGAGACCCAAAAAAATGGTGAAGACTCCGTTGGAGAAGAGCTATCACCGACGATATTGCAGGGGATGAGAGAGTCGGGCCAACCGTTTCATCACAATTTCCTCTGCTTGGGGAAACGAAATTAGAAAACTCTGATTTCTAAGCTGCCACTAACTCTGCTGCAAGGGATTCACAAGGCTCGGAGGATTTTCTCTGCTTGAGAAAAACAAAGAACCAAATCGCACAGCTGCGAGTGCGTGACAAACTAACATGCTACGGATGATGCATGACCCGTGCTGGGGAACAAAACACACATGCTCCTTCTCGGGGTACAACATGACAACTTTGCTGGAGACATTATGGATTTGTTGGGGAAATGGAAAGTAATCAACCTTCCCTGACCCACAAATGGCGATTGCTGGGGAACAGATGACTCTGCTGAGGACCTGCTGAGGAAACAACAACTTCTTCAAAGAACCATCACATTGCCGATTGGGCGTTAAGCTTACCACTGGATATTACCGATTATCCTGTATGAATCACCGGGAAAATATGCAATGAAAAATGCTTTCTTGATCGATTTAGCTTTTTATTGTTCTCAACGTTTTCTAGTATTATGTGATCACAAATAATTGTTTATTTTGCAAACAAAATACTGGAATGAAAGCAATTGAGATAACAAAAGATGCATTCTATTGAAATGTGAAAATTTTGTACATAAGATGGGTACAAGGATGCAAAAATCCTTGATGAGGAAATTTGCAATAAATTTGAAAAACAAATGTAAACGGCAAAGGTATATCATGCTTTGCATTGATTACAACATTGGCCACCATCCACAGTAAGTCTAGGTTCCAACACCTTACATCAGTTGATGATGATTTAACCGCTCTGTTACCGTCTGAGGTCCAGCTATGATGAAGAGAGGCTCAAGTGTTTAGAGTCAAATGCATTTATCCCTAATTTTTTCCTGGACATTTTCCATTTTTTCGTCCACCGGGATACCCATTTTTGCCTAAGTCGCCCTTTCGGGTTTTCGACTTAGCGGGTTGTCATTGTTTTTTCATTGTCCCTAACTTTTGCATGGACATTTCTTTTTTTGGTCCATCGGGACGTCCATTTTTTCCTAGATTGTCCTTGCAGGTGTCAATCTAGTGGACTCTTATCCATTTTTTTTTCAGGCATAATATTTTTTTACTGCATCGGAGTTCACGGGCGATGGCAACTCTTCCCCATCCATGGTGGTGAGGATCAGGGCTCCGCCTGAGAAGGCCTTCTTAACAACAAAGGGTCCTTCATAATTGGGAGTCCACTTGCCTCGTGGATCTGAGTGAACAGGTGAATACCTCTTGAGAACGAGCTCGCCTTCAGAGAACGTTCGAGGGAGAACTTTCTTGTCAAAAGCTCGCTTGAGGCATCTCTAATATAATTGACCATGACAAACTGCTGTAAGGCGCTTCTCTTCGATGAGATTCAGCTGGTCATATCTGGATTGAACCCATTCAGCTTCATCAAGGCCTGCTTCCATGATGACTCTGAGCGAAGGAATTTCAACTTCAATGGGTAGAACCGCCTCCATACCATAGACAAGCGAATACGGAGTTGCCCCAATAGAAGTGAGAACTGAAGTTCTGTAGCCATGAAGTGCAAAGGGTAGCATTTCATGCCAATCCTTGTAAGTCTTGAGCATTTTCTGGACAATCCTCTTGATGTTTTTGTTTGCTGCTTCAACGGCGCCGTTCATCTTTGGCCGATATGGTGAAGAGTTGTGGTGCCCGATCTTAACTCTTGACACAACTCCTTCATCATATTATTGTTCAGGTTGCTTGCATTGTCAGTGATAATGTTGCTAGGAATGCCATAATGACAGATTATCTCTTTCTTGATAAATCTGGCAACCACTTGTCGTGTAACGTTTACACATGAAGCAACTTCCACCCATTTGGTGAAGTAGTTGATAATAACTAGAAAGAATCGATGACCGTTGGAAGCCTTCAGTTCGATCATTCCAATCATATCTATACCCCACATAGAGAAGGACCAAGGTGAAGTCAAAACGCTCAATGGAGTTGGAGGCACATGGATATTGTCTCCGTAGATTTGGCACTTGTAACATCTTTTGGCAAAGTTGTAACAATCTACCTCCATTGTTGTCCAATAATACCCAGCCCGAAGGATCTTCTTGGCCATAGCAGGACCTTTAGCATGTACACCCTCGCAACCCTCATGTATGGACCTTATGATCGTGTTTAGTTCGTGTCTATCCACGCACCTGAGCAACACAGAATCATAATTCCTCTTGTACAGTACACCACCACTTACGAAGAACTTGGCGTAAAGTCGCCTAAGAGGTTTCTTGTCAGTGATAGTAACACCCTCGAGATATTCCTGGTTTTCCAGATACCTCTTAATGTCGTAGAACCAAGCTTGTCATCAGACTCATCCTCGATTGCTAAACAATGGGCTGGTTCTTTCAAGTGATCAATGCGGATATGAGGAGCTTCATTCTTCCACTTGACCTTGAACATGGATGCGAGAGTGGCAAGTGCATTAGCTAGTTGATTCTCCTCTTTTGGGATATGATGAAAAAAAATCTCATCAAAGTAAGGAATCAACTTTGCTATGTGTTGTTGGTACGGAACCAACATGGAATCCCGAGTCACAAAGTTCCCTCTGACTTGACCGATGACCAAGGCAGAATCTCCATAGACCTCAAGAATTTTGATTCTCATGTCAATAGCCACTTCAATACCGTAGATAAATGCTTTGTATTCAGCCATATTATTGGTGCATGCAAAGCATAATCTGGCAGTGAAGGGTAGGTGATAACCTGTTGGAGAGATGATGATAGCACCGATTCCAAGACCTTTAGAATTGGAGGTACCATCGAACACGAGCGTCCATCGCGCCCCTGGTTCGGGTCCTATGTCAGGGTCTGGAGTCTCATAATCTCTGATAAACAGAACATCCTCATCGGGAAAGTCAAACTTCATTTGTTGATAACCCTCTACAGGTTGATGAGCAAGGTAGTCAGACAAAACGCTCCCTTTTATTGCTTTCTGGGTAACATGTTGGATATCATACTTGGTTAACAGCATCTGCCACCGAGCAATCCTTCCAGAGATAGCAGACTTTTCAAATATGTACTTTATCGGAT
The DNA here is from genome assembly GCA_022829125.1 of Lathyrus tuberosus. Taxonomy (NCBI): domain Eukaryota; kingdom Viridiplantae; phylum Streptophyta; class Magnoliopsida; order Fabales; family Fabaceae; genus Lathyrus; species Lathyrus tuberosus. The sequence continues at coordinate 808,419 of JALAZF010000305.1, forward strand.
CCATTTTGGATATCAACAAAGTAGTGTGGAAAATCATGTATTTCCTTAGGCGTCGAGCAGCCCAGACCAGAGCACAACAAGTTTTCTCCAAGAGTGAGTATCTGGTCTCACAATCAGTGAACTTCTTGCTCAGATAGTAAATTACATGTTCTTTTCTGCTAGTGTCGTCATGTTGACCCAATTCACATCCCATTGATTCGTCGAGAATAGTGAGATACATGATTAAAGGCCTACCAGGAACCGGCGGTACTAAGATCGGTGGCTCTTGCAAGTATTGTTTTATTTTGTCAAATGTTTCTTGACAATCATTATTTCATTCAACCGATTGATTTTTTCTTAGTAATTTAAACATTGGTTCACAGGTAGCCGTCAAATGGGAAATGAACCTTGAGATGTAATTAAGTCTGCCCAGAAAGCCACAGACTTATTTTTCTGTTTTGGGAGGCGGCATGTTCTGAATAGCCTTAACCTTATCAAGATCCACTTCAATGCCTTTCTGACTCATAATAAAGCCCAACAGTTTACCAGATCAAACTCTGAAGGTGCACTTCGCAGGATTCAACCGCAATCTAAACTTCCGGAGTCTGTAAAATAATTTCTTCAGATGAACCAGGTGATCATCTTCAATTTTGGACTTGGCAATCATATCGCCCACGTAGACCTCAATCTCTTTATGAATCATATCGTGAAAGAGGGTTGTCATGGCACGTTGGTATGTTGCCCCTGCATTTTTCAGACCGAATGGCATGACTTTGTAACAATATGTACCCCATGGTGTGATGAAAGTAGTCTTTTCCATATCAGCTGGGGACATTTTGATCTGATTATACCCTGAAAACCCATCCATGAAAGAAAAGATAGAGAACTGCGCTGTGTTGTCTACCAAGACATCAATATGAGGCAAAGGAAACTCATCCTTAGGGCTTGCCTTGTTGAGATCTCGATAATCCACACACATTCTGACTTTACCATCTTTCTTTGGAACTGAGACGATGTTGGCAATCCATTTAGGATACTCGGAAGTGGCGAGGAACCCAACATCAAACTGTTTCTTTACCTCTTCTCTGATTTTAAGTGCCATGTCAGGTCTAGTCTTCCTGAGCTTTTGCTTGACAGGAGGACATCCGGGCTTGAGTGGCAAGCGATGTTCAACGATGTTGGTAACCAACCCAGGAATTTCTTGATAAGACCAGGCGAAGATATCAACATACTCTTTCAATAACTTGACCAACTCGGAGTGTACATGCTCTGCGAGGGATGCACCAACCTTGACTTCTCTTTTGACCTCATCAGTACAAAGATTGACAACTTCCACTGGCTCTTTATGTGGCTGAATCTCTCTATGCTCGTGCTCAAGGAGCCTTGCTAGTTTAGCCGGTAATTCACAATCTTCCTCACCATCTGCTTCGGCTTGGTTAATTAGAATTCCAGAATTACAATGGATATTTGCCATGTTATCATCAATGCATTTATTAGTTCTGCATGTTTATGAATATGTTTAGAATGAGCTATTAAAAAAGGTAAAATAAAAGAAAACTTTTGCCATTTGTTTGTGAAAAAGTAAAATAAGGAAAGAAAAATAGAGCATGATTTTGAATGCAAAAAAACTCTTATTTATTGATCACATAATATTGCAAAAGCGTGAGGCCCTTTACAAGTTATCCGCTCGTCTCGGGCTAGGACGAGGGAATGAAAAAGCAAAATGCATTACATGTTATTTGGGAAAACCACAGAAATCACGGTAGATGTCCAGTTGTTGAGCTTGAAACCCGGCATACACTTGCGTACAATGCTTGAAGTATTATTACTGGGACCGGCATCGTCAAAAACAGCCACGATGTCACCCTGCTGGAAACCCGCGCTACTGAACTTGATCAAATTGTACTGCTTCTGACCATCTGAACCAGATTGTTGACCAGGACGGTAGCCCAATCCAAATGGATTACGCTTTTAAACCACATCAATCACATGCCCCCAGCCTGGCAATGCACCTCTCCCGATGGTCTCTTTAGCACTCTTGGCAGATGCTAAAGTTACTTGCGGTGATCTACCATGACTAGTTGAAGCAGAGCTGACATCTTTGAATTTGAGACACTGTAACGGCACCTCAGCTATGCCTTCTTCGGTCTCGACGTATCGAAAAGACGATAACTTGCTTACAATCAGATCTTCTTCACCACAGACGATGACCAACTGATTGTCGAACATAAATTTCAATTTCTGATGTAAAGTGGATGTAACTTCCCCTGCAGCATGAATCCACGGGCGACCCAATAGGCAACTATATGCGGGTTTGCTATCCATCACTTGGAAATTAATGGTAAACAAATGCGGTCCAACCTTGATGGGTAAATCCACTTCTTCGATGACCTGCCTTCGAGAACCATCGAAGGCTCTGACAACTAAGGCGCTTGGCCTCATCTCGCTTCCATCTACCAGTAATTGGCTCAATGTACCCTTAAGAATCACATTAAGAGAAGAACCGGTGTCCACAAGAACACGAGATAATAGGATGTCTGTGCAGGTTACAGATATGTGCAGTTCTTTGTTATGGGCAGCTTCTTCCGGAGGTAATTCTGATTCATTAAAACCCAAATACCGACTTGCAGTTATGTTGGCCACTACGTCATCAAACTCGACGACGGATATATCTTGCATGACATGGGAAGTGTTCAAGACCTCCAATAAAGTTGATTTATGCGAGGGTGAACTTATGAGTAAAGACAAGATTGAGATCCTTGAAGGAGTTTGTCCCAGCTGATCCACAATTTTAAAGTCAGTCTTCTTGATCAACTTAAGAAACTCTTGATCATCAAGTGTCTCTTTGCTCTTTGAAACATCTCCAGACGGGATGGTCGACACTGGAATGGCAGTAGATGCCCCTTGTTGAACAGTAGGGGTTGCGGATGCATTCGTATCCTTGGGAGGAACAACAGTTAGAACTTGAACAGGCTTGGTAATGACCTTCGGAGCAAACACTCGTCCACTACGGGTCATACCTCCAGCGGATGTAACATTTACAATCTCAGACTCAGCAAACCTTATTTCTTGATCCCCAGAAAACACAGTTGATCCATATCTCCAAGGTACTTCCTTAGAATTCTGATAAGGAAACAGTTTTGGTGGACAAACAACGATGGGTTACACCTTCTTCTGTTTAGGGGGTTCAACAAGAACCTTCCTATAGACGATGGTGAACGGCTCGATAGCAGCAACTTCCTCAACAGGTTTAGATCTGGAAAATTGAATTTCACCACGGTTTATCAAAATCTGGACACTTCCCTTCAGCCTTCGACACTGGTTGGGATTATCGTCACAAATCTGACACTTACCATGTAATCCCTTGAACAGCCCATGTTCATTCAATTTATTGAAAACCACGGTCATCAGGGTCTTTACCTCGTCAACATCCATGATCAATTCAGCCCTGAATTATCCTCAATCACGCTAACCACTGGTCCTCCATGATCTGGCAACGGATTATTCTGAATGTTAGGCCCTTCCTCAGCGAAAGTCAGAATCTTCTTATTAATGAGTTCCTGAACTTTGGTCTTGAAAACAAAATAATCCTTTGTTGCATGTCCTATGTATCCAGCATGATAAGCACAGGACGCATTTGGATTATGCTTCGGACCAAATGGAGGAATTGCAGGTGCGATCTGTTTGGGAACAATTGCCCCTTGGTGAACCAAGTAAGGAAACAATTCAGTGTATGACACTGGAATTCTGTCGAAATTCGGCCGCTTACGGTTTCCTTGATTGTTATTGTTATGACGGTTTTGATTCTGCCGATTTTTGTTGTTCTGTTGAGTTTTTTGCTGATGTTGCAGTTGTTGCTGATTCTGAGCATTCTGAATTGGTTGTTGCGGATGATACTGATATGGAGGTTGTTGATATTCTGCAGTAGCAATGTACGTATATGGATAATATGGCATGGGAGCCATGGGTGCTTGATATTGAGGAGAAAATGGGAAGAAGCTCCAGGAATCTTTCCAGTCTTTAAACCGTTCTCAATCTGTTCACCAATTGTTACAATGTCAGCGAAATTTGATGAAGAACTGCCCACCATTTTCTCATAGTAGGATCCTTGCAATGTACCCATAAATATGTCAACCAACTCATTGTTAGAAAGAGTAGTTCGCACACGAGATGCCATCTCACACAATCTTTGTGCATACTCCTTGAATGTTTCAGTTGAGCGCTGAGACTGATTCTGCAACTGCAATCTAGTAGGCGCTAGATCGAGATTATATTTGTATTGTTTCAAGAACGCGTCAGATAAATCCCTCCAAGTACGGATCTTGTTGCGCTCCAGGCCCATGTACCAATCCAATGAAGCACCATACAAACTATCTTGAAAACAATGAACTAGCAATTCATCATTATCAATATAGGATGCCATCTTCCTGCAGTACATAGTGATGTGACTACGCGGGCAACTCAAACCTTTATACTTTGGCAGCTCAGGTATCTTGAATTTCTGCGGCAGTACAACATTCGGAACCAAGCACAAGTCCTTGGCCTCCATGCCAAAAGCAGAAAACCCCGCAATAGCTCTTATACGGTCTTCCAACAACTTGTAGTTAGCAGGTCTACTTTGATTAGTGGGCCTGACAAGAATCTGAGGATTTGGCAACTGAGATACGGCAGGAGCATTCACTTGCGGAGTAGTAAACTGAGACGGATACACCAAAACCGGATTAGCAAACTGACCAACATTCTGACCTATCTGAACACCAAACGGATAATTCGGATGAGGTATCATTGCAGCTGAGGAAGATGCCCCAGGATAGAACATCCCAGGGTGAACATTCTAAACAGTAGTTTGAGCAGCTTGAGATGACACCGGAACATGAATAGGAGGACCCCTATACACATGCTCTTCTTCATCAGGGGTTTCAATGTCAGCCAATTCGGCAGTTGATGAGTATAAACCTGAAGATTCTCAGGATCATCATTTACTACTGAAGGCGGGACTGGAGTAGGCATGACCCATGGATATACAACAGCATTCCCATTATGCATGGGTGCAGCAAAAGGCTGATATGGTACGAAGGCGCTACCATTATTTGCAATCTGAGGAGTGTAATTCATAGGCATGACCCAAGGAAAACCAGTGGGCATTTTGTTCAAACCGGATTGATAAATTTTTGGATGAACAATAGGCTGATTCACAGGCTCAACTGATACTTCAACAGTAGCAGGAAAAGAAATGAGAGCAGGAGTAGTTGTAACAACAGGAGAAGTAGTCACAACAGGAGTAACAACAGTTGCGTCTGTAACATTTGCAACAACAGTGGTAGCAGCAGCGGCGTCCCTCTGAGCAAGAAGGAGTTCCATAATGACATCCATGTTTGTCTAGAACTGATCCATCCGACCTTGGAATTGAGCCAGAGTTTCCTTATAAGCACCGTTCTCAGCTTCGAAATCAGCCATGATTCTGGATTTGTTTGAGCGAGTAAAATATCGATGTCGAGTCATCGTCTTGCTACAAAGAAGGCGCACAAGGATGAGCAACGGTTTTGGATGATGGGACATGCATATGTGTGCAAATGAATGTATGCTATGTATGCAAAAATAAAGTTTTAAATTCCAGGAATTCTTACACTTATCTTTGTTGACAATAATCATAAAGCATACAAGTAAAGGTGCAAAAGATAAAATTGGTAAGCAACTTCATTCATTCATTTAACAATAAAGGAAGGAAGTACGAGTCGAGTACAAGTCAAATATCTGCCTTTTGGGCTACATCTGCATAGATTCTATCAAATACCACCCTACAAACAGACAAGAAATGGAAAACAACCCAAGGAAGCTGGTGTGGCAACACATCGGTATATGCATCCCTCAACAACCCAGGTAGGTCCTCCAATGCATGCTCAGCAAATCTGGCTAGACGACCATGCCTCTCACTCCAATACTTCGTATCCTTCATGAGGTTACGCAGCAAAGAATGGTTGGGTCCCTGAAGCATATCCTGAAGAAAGGCATCTTTCTAGTCCGGGAGGTTCTGTAGATGACGGCTGTGATGCTCCCAATGAGTGCTCTCTGTGTTGAGCTGACTAATCTGCTCTCGGCTCTGATGTGCTTGATCCTGCAGCTTCTGAATCTCACCGAAGACTCTGTCGAGCTTAGCTTGACACTGAGAAAAGTCCTTTGGTAACTGATTAGCACGGTCTTGCTCACTTTTCCACTTTGTCTTAAACTCAGATAACTTCCCTCGAAGCTCTTCAAGTTGCTTTTTGTAGCTCAACTCATCCTTGTAGGCTTGATAATGAGCATCGGCAAGTTGTATCTTCTTTGAAGCAAGTCCTTTATAGGTGCTCTTCAAAGCATCCCCCACTTTCCTACGCTTGTTATGTTAATCCTCCACCTCTTTGAGCATGCGCTCGCGCTTCTGGCGGAGCTCGATCTGTAGGCTATCCTTCTCGGAAGTGACTTTATCAAGGTTGCGATAAAGATCGGCATTCTCCTTCTTCAACTTCTCAATAATCAGCTTGAGTTGGTCGACCTCAGATGGAGGAACAATGGCAAGTTTAGGAGGATTGGAATTCATGGAAGGCTCGGGAGAAAATGGCAACAAAATCTCTTTGACGCGCTCTTTGACCCAAAGTGTGTAAGCTTCCTTGGCTATGCAATTCTTCTTACCCAAATCGGCTCTTCCTTCATGATGAATCTAAGACCAAGTGGCACTAAACCTCTTCAGCAAACCCATGTCATCAACCTCTTCATGAAAGATGAACTCTTCCACTACCTCAGGATCAGGTTTGGCAACCATAGGGTATCCCAACTGTCGGAAGGCTATTCTCAGATTGTAGTTAATTCCACCCTTTGTACCTAGGAGAGGTACATTGGAGAATTTCCGACAATGAAGAATGATCATAGTATCATCGAAGACTCGAGAATACCAAGAAATGTCATCAGCAGTAAGAGACATGATTCGCTGGGACCACTTGAGATTACCCTTATTCTCAACAAAGGGACCCTTCAGTGGCAGGTGTGACATGAACCATCGGTATAGAAGAGGAGCACAACAGACAATGGTTCCCTTCTTCTTTTCATTCCTGGAATGAATAGAATGGTAGGTATCAGCAAGAAGTGTCGGAACTGGGTTCTTGGTCAAGAAAATACTGATAGTAGCCTGATCTATGAAATCCTCCATGTTTAGAAACAAGACAATCCCGTATATCAGTAGAGCGAGAATGGCGTTGAAAGCCTTCCAATTTCCATTCTTAACAAAAGAAGTGGCCTTGTCAACCAAGAATTTTGAAGCAAACCCTCGAATACCTTTCCCTTTGGTCTTGAGATTATCCTCTACATCCTTTTTACTAATGCAAAGCGCATTAGCAATAAGGGGAGACTTTGGACAACCACTAGTGTAAACATAAGGAACCAGCTTCTTGATCCCGACCCCCAGAATATAAGCATACTCCTCGAGTGTAGGTGCTAGCTGATAATCCTGAAATGTGAAGCACCTGAGTGACGGATCATAAAATTGAACCAGAGTATGAATGGCGGTGATGTTCACTTCGGTATTGAGGATGGATAACAGATTACCATAAGTATCTATGAAAACCCCTTTGTGGTCTCCATCCAACAAGGATGCCTAACCTCTCAAAATACCCAGCTTAGGCTGCACAAACTTGTAACTGAAAATGCCTTGGCAACCAGTACTCATCTCTATTATAATACCAACAAAGAGTATGTCCTCGAAAACCTAGAAATGTACATGCAAAAATTAATTTACATGATGAAATGACATGCACCAAACAACAGGAAGCCAACACTGTCTGAACAACAAAATCTGAATAATACAGATATCTACATATAATTCTGTGTCGGTGCAACATAATCTGATGTGTGTGCACAATCTGACGTGTGTGAGAGAATAAAGGTATGAAGTATCTTGTTTTCTAGCAAAAAAACCCATCCCCCTCACAAGTGTGATCTAGAAACAACAAGGTGGTCCCTAGAAAGGTCGCCCAAACCATAGGAGTCAGAATGAAAACCCCTCGCCGTAGTGAATTCTCACAGGACAAAAGTATTCTCAAGCGAATCACGATCTGGGATGTGGCTCTCGTGATAACCCAACGAGCAAAACGCAGGCCTCACGACTATACACGTTCTAGCCTATGTGTATACTAAGCCCGGTGTTAGGACTTTTCTCTCCAATAACATCTACCTATCCCAACAACAACATAAAAAGCAGATATCCAGAATATGCAGCATATGAATAATCAAAACAGTAAAGACGTGCAGTAAATAAACATAAAGCTAAAGCATAAAGATAAAGCAAGTAAAGCGTGAAAGATAAACACCCAAGCAAGCAAGAAAACAAACAAAACTAGGCGAGGCCCCAACTCGCAAGCGCAAGAACTCCCAAGCAGAGTCGCCAGCTGAAGTGGCTGGTTTATACCTAAGTGAATCGTACACTCAAAGATAACACAGAGTCGCCACCGAACTTTATTTAGTCCCAAAGGACAGGGAAAATATCGCTAAAACCCATGGGGAAGAGAAATGGGAACGGGGGTCGGTTATGCGAAAGGAAGGTACTAGCACCTAACGCATCCGTCGTACTCGACGGGAACCATTTCGCTTGCTTCTAGGCTTGGATGGGTTATCTATCTAAAGGCTTCTAGCTAAAAGAAGAGAGAAAAAAGGATAAAAGAGGAAAGAAAAGAAAGAACGAAAGTGCTCGCGGAGGATTGTGGCCCTTGTGCCTACGTACCCTCATAGTGCAATGAGGAAATCAGAGTGTCGTAGTTCAGAGGAACCAGGAGAAAGAAAGAGGAAAAAAAGGGTGGAAGGGTGGAAGTGTGCTTGCCAGGATCATCGCGATCTCGTTCCTACGTATCTGACATTCGAACGAATGCAGAATCAGAGCTTCCGTAGTTCGGGGAACCGAACGGAAAACCAAACAAAGAAAGAAAAAATGGTGTCAAAACCAAGAGCAAAAGAGAAAGAAACTCTACTGGGGAAAGCTGAACAGTAAGAGCGATTACACAAGAAACTAGAAAGGAATGGTGTCAAAACCAAGAAAGTATGGAAGAAATGAAACTCCATGGGGGATAGCAAAGAGGATTGGTGTCGGAACCAAGAAAATAAAGGCATAACAGGAACATAAAGGACTCCACTGGGGAAGAAAATAAAGAACTGCTAGGGACCAGAGGGGATGGTGTCAAAACCAAGAGATTAAGGAAACTCGGTATTTTAACTGGCTGGGAATGGTTAACCGAAGAGAAAGAGAGATTTATAAACTCTGTGGGGAAAAGGAAATGGTGTCAACAGACGGACTGTGATGAACCAAAAGAAAGAGTACTGAACCAAGAGGAGGTGTTTGACTCTGAGGGGGCATCGGTATGTTAAATGATAAATAGTGATTAACCGAGGGAAACAAAGATTGCAACTCTGGGAGGAGAGAAATGGTTTTAACAGATAAACTATGATTAACTAGAAGGACGGGTGTAGGACCGATCGAAGGTCGTGACCTAAAAGGGACGTTGGTATTGACTGAACAAACAGCACTTGAACAACGAAGAAGGGTATGAAACCAAAAGAGGTTGCTAACCGCTGGGGATTCGGTTTTAACAGAAGAAACTATGATTAACCGAAAGCATGAGTGATTAACCAATAATAGGTGATTAACTCAAAAGGCTCAGTATTTTAACAAACAGATTGTGGTTAACTGAAGGAAAAGGGTGATTAATCAATAGAAGGTGATTAAGTGTATTAACAGATGGACTGTGGTTAACTGAGAAGAAGTGAAAATATTGGTGTTTTAACTGGTAGGCAGTGATTAACCAATCAATGGGAGAAGAACCCAAAAGAAGGTTGCGAACTCTGCTAGGGGGTTCGGTTGTAACAGAAGTACTGTGTTTAACCGAAGAAAGTGAATTAGGATTCTTCAGGGGAATCAGAGAGTAATGATTGAAACAAAGAAAACTTGCTAACCCAAAGAACAAAGATCTTAACTAAGAAGGTGATTGATCCAAAGGGAGATTGAAAGAGATAGGAGTGATCAACGATCGACTCGACTGGGGGAAGAGGGTACACTACCGCCTGGAGATAGAGATGACTAAGCCAAGCACAGGGTCATTCGTCCCCTACCTAAAGTAGTCAGAATGAGAGTACGAATTCTCCCTTCTCATTCCTTCTCTAACACACAGGGTGTAATGCAGAAGATGAAACGGACAGCACAACAGCTCCAAGTTGTACGGTGCTCCACGCGTTACGAAATGGACAGTGTAACAGCTTCAGTTCGTACAGTGCTCTAAGGCAAGGCATAGCGCGAAACTCCAACCTCGCGGGGGATCGAGAAAGAGAAGATCTAAGGTGGTCCTAAAGAGAGGAAAGGGGAAGATCAACTAATCAAAACATGGTTTCGATCAATTAATCAAAGGGAAAATGCTATGCTAACAATTTATCAAAGAGGATGAAAAACCATTAAAGCAAAAGGTGTGAATTATTGATTATACAAGATTAAATTTATTCAATCAAGAACAAACTTAATGCACAGCAAGAAAAGGAATGCAAAAACAGTACCAAATGATAATTAGTATGCCATGCAAAACATGTTAACATGTGATCAAAGGGAATGCAAGATGTTCATGAACAAACATTGTCAAAGTTGCAAATAATCGATAAATGTAAAGTCGAGCATCGAAAATGGACTAGCATGCTTCAAACAGAAATTAAAAAACACTTAAAACATCCACAAATATCAAGCACATTGATCCATGGAAGTGAGAGGAATAAAGCATACCAAACAAGCTTGAAAAAACTCAAAATTGGCCATTATGTTCAGTGGTAACCGGTTACTGCATATTTGCTAACCGGTTACTTACTTGAAAATCAGCGTTTTTGGTGAAATTTACACTGAGTAACTGGTTAGCAGATATGCTGTAACCGGTTACCACTGTGACAACGGCAAAAATAACAGAAAAAATAGCTTTTCAAAAGTGATTTTCTGCACTTAATCACTTATACCAACCACCACATGCTAGATCATGAATTTGTGCACGAAATTTACATCATGTGAGTGCAATTAACACATATTACAAGCATCAATCATGGAGATCAAAGATCACGCAAATGCATAACAAATCGAACCGAAAACGATTGAAATTACATCGTAAATGCGCAGAAACGATCGAAACAGTTAGTAAAGTAAGATCTACCAACCTACAATCGAACCGTTGAATGTTGCAGCAAATACTTAAGATTAATCCATAAGCTGAAATAATTCCAGAAATCCAAGTATAATAGCAAGAATGATGAAGGTTGAGCTCAAGAAATAATCACTTTTGATGTAAAAGTGATTATCCTTTGATATAGAAATTGAGCTTTGGTGAGGTTTTGGAAGAGAATTGAGATGAAGATGAAGATGAGGCATAGAAAAATCAGAGAGAATGTGAGAGAATTGAGAGTGAAATGTGAAGAATTTGTGTGAGAAATGTGGGAAATGATGGAGAGAGTTAAAAAGTGAGTGAAGGTGTGCTTATATAGATTTTTGGTTTATAGTGTGAGAGGTTAGGAATTAGATTTGGACTTAGCTTTGGGTGGTTTGGAACTAGGCAAGGAGTTAGTTGGGCTTGACTCACTGAGTCAAGGTGGTTAACTCGGTTAGTTAGAACCAACTCGGTACCAATCCCAATGTGAGCTCCAACATTCAAAGGTTGATATGCTTGGAAAACAAGGAACACGGTGCACTTAATTTAGAGTGAAGCATTGGAATAAATACACCTGGAATGTCTTGAAATGTCTAGAGATGTCTAGAATATTCCACACACTGCTAGAATTAAGTGGAACCAAATACCAAAGAGAGTGTACCCCTGCTGTCCCAAAAATGCAGCAAAATCTGTAACTTTGTACAGAGTAACCGGTTACTGCATATCTACTAACCGGTTACTTGCATGAAAATCTACATTTCTGGTGAAAAATAAAAAAGGCTCCTGTAGTTATCTATCTGCTAGGACCAGTACCATATAAGTCCGATGAGGCGATCCCTTACAAGTACGGTGCAACAACAGTTGAGAATGGAAAAGAAGTTCCATTACCCTTCTTCGTAAATATTGTAGACATCAGTCGAGTAACACGGAGCGATCGAATCTTTAACCGAGGAGTTGGAGAACCTACCAGAGAAAAGGAACCTTAAACAGAAGTTCCTAATCAACCAGTCGGTCAGTCCAGTGGTCCCGACCTTTCAACGAACAACGAATAGATGCTGAAGCTCATCCAAAAGAGTGAGTACAACATTGTTGATCAGCTGTTGCAAACTCCTTCAAAAATATCTGTGTTATCTCTATTACTCAGCTTCGAAGCTCACATGGAGGCTCTACAAAAAGTCTTAGAGCAAGCCTTTGTGGAACAGGATGTGACGATAAGACAATTCGATAGCATCATCTCCGACATCACTTCCTGCAACAACTTGGGGTTTAGTGATGAGGAACTGCCAGAAGAAGGCAAAGGTCACAACATGGCACTCAATATTACAGTCAACTTCCAGGACGATGCTTTTGCCAGCGTACTGGTCGACACTAGATCGGCTCTGAATGTTATGTCGAAATCTACGTTAATGCGACTATCATTCAAGGGATCTTTGATGAGAGGCAGTGAGGTCATCGTCAAAGCATTTGTCGGATCTAGAAAAGCAGTTATCGGCGAAGTCGACCTTCCCATAACTATCGGTCCTCACACTTTCCTGGTCACTTTCCAGGTCATGGACGTCCGGGCAGCATACAACTGTTTATTAGGAAGACCTTAGATACACCAGGTTGGGGCAGTCACTTCGACACTGCACCAGAAATTGAAGTTCGTCAAGAACGACCAACTAGTCACAGTCTGCGGAGAGCATGCCTTGATCGTGAGTAACTTATCATCGTCTAGTTGTGTAGAACCAGAGGAGGTTGTTGGAACTCAGTTCCAAGGTCTGTCGGTGAGCAATGTGAATCAATCAGAAAAAGGAACATCAATTTCCTCGTACAAAGATGCTCTCGAAGTGATCAAAAGTAACAACGCAAAAGGATGGGGACTACTTGTCATTCCTACTGATAACAAAACAAAGAAGGGTCTTGGTTTTTCTTCAACCTGTACCCAGACTGCTGCTAACGATGAAAGTTTTCATCCCATTCAGGACTTCTTCCACAGTGGAGATTTCCTTCACCCAGTGCCTCAAGAAGTGCATACCATCAACGAGGGTGACTCCTCCGATATAGATGAAGAGTGGAAATCCTATCTTAACGAGGACGGTTATATGTCTCAGGAAGAGGTGCCTACGCCATTTTGCTATCTCGCACAAAGTCCGAGATTTATACCAAGGTCAGATGTCAAGATGTTATACGGAGATTGTGATCCTGAAGGATGTCGTGCTCCGCCAAACTCATTAGAGGAGGACACTCTAATGAAAGACAACTTTGACCACGACTATTATGGCCCAATGGATGGCCTGCCTATCTGGCAGCCGTACCCTAGAGACTCAGGGCAAAAGAGTCCGCCCAACGATGCATATCAACTGAGCATTATTGAAAAGAATACCTACGTCCCCACCGAATCGTGGGATCATTAATCTGGGAATTTAGAAAATATCCAGCACGACGATGAATTTGCAAAGCTTGCAGAACTAGAATTCATCAACTACGCTTTTCCCGAGGTCAACGTCATTGAAAGAGATGACTCCTCCAGTTCTAAAGAAGTGTGGGACACCTTAGGACAACCAAGCAGTAAGTTCGACTACTTGGTTAAGTACACCGCTCCTGAGAGCTCTCGTATCAGGCTTGAAGACATCCAACCAACTGGATAGGGAGATTTACCTGAGAGTACAAACACTGTGCAAGATGCAACAGAAGAGTTCTTCTACGACAACTCTGCCTAGGAAACAGATTCCAATGATCCTGCTCCACCAGAAATCAGCGTTATTTCTGAAGACAAGTCAAGAAAGAAGGTGCCAGACTTTGTGATTCACCGAGGGGTTCGCCGCCAATGGGTTGCTGTCGATGTTCCGAAAGTTGTCCATAAGTCTAAGTAATTGCCATCTTTATCTTAACCTTTCACCCTGCTCAAGTGAAACGACTGTTTTGATAGGGCTCACTTTTTATAAATTTCTCCCTTCGCTTCGCCCAAAACGATTGAGTTTTGTTTTATAGGGCTGTAGTTTCAAGAATTGACAAGATCATAAATAAAATAACGTCGTTCTATAATTTCCGCATTTATTGCTGTTTTCTCTTTTCACTTTTTTAGAAAATGGTAATCCTAAAAAACAACTCAATAATAAAAACAAGCAGTTTTCCAAAGAAAATTCACTGCACACACTCTTGCATTCTCTCTATCTCTTCTAAAAACAATCATCACATCTGTAATACCTCAAAATTTTCCCTTTTGCTTTCTCAATAAATTGGTCTATGCTTTACTCATTTTGCATTCCATAATAGGTCATAAATTGCATATCATTGGTTGCATAAGGGCATGTGATCAGTGGTTTTCAAAGGTGTTAATCATTCAGAGCAAGAGAACAAGAGCCAAAAGTATTCAAACAAACCTGAAGGGTCTCTTATATCGTATATCCTCTCACTTTGATCCCCACAAGGCATTGGAAGTTAGGAATTCATCAAGAAGATTGGATAGTGCATCATCTCCTACACAAAACAGTCTAAAATTGGGATCTGACCCTCAAATGGGAAAGCTCTTTGAGTTTTTATCACCTCCAAATGTCATATCTCATCTTTGTTAGATGGGATATACATCATATTCAGAGGAATTTGGATTTGGAAGATGTGTTATTTCCTCCTAACCAGAGGGTACCAAAATTAGGGTTTGACATAAAATCTGTTTATTTCTGATTTTTTGGACAAAACTTAATCTCATGGTATTCCCTATGTTCCTAAGTGTATAGGGATGGAAAATTTCCCATCAATTGGTTTCAGAAGGGTTTCAATTGGTCAGAGGATTCAAAATCAAGAGAATTGGGGAAAAGTCAACTGTGCAGTGAAAAAAGTCAACTCCTGACTTTTTGAGGTCAAATTCTTGAAATTCATGTTACATGTGTTCATTGGACAAGATTTGATTAAAAAATGATGGAGGAATCATGAAAAATCAAGAAATGCACAAAGTTTCCATTTTTGGAAATTTAGGGTTTCCAAAAATGGAAAGTTTGGACCATTTTGTATCACACTTTGAGGCTTTCATTCTCCATGATAAAAGCTCCAAAACTCAGGCCCAAGTTGAGCCAATTAAAGATTACATTCCAAGCTTCAAATCCATATAAAGAACTCTTCCATTGGATCAAAATTGAGGGAGTTATGATCAATCAAAGTTTGACAAAACTAGGTCACAAACCAAGTCATGACCAAGCTGGACCAGGCCCATGCGCCATAATTTTGTCAAACACATGGTGGGCAAGATTTCAAGCCATTTTTCTCATTGAAGGAGGCTTCAAATGAAAAAATGTTGAACATCAAAGTTGTTCAACTCAATGTCCTCTTCAACTTTGATGTTGGACATTTTTCCATTTGAGCAACTTATGATGGAGTTATGATGGTCCCAAGATGAGGTGTTCATGCTGAAAATCCACAAGTCGCATTGCCATGCCATGCCTCATCCTACCACGCCCACAACTCAGTTTTGTCCCCTTGAGTTCATGGCCATTTTCAAGTGTGTTTGAGGTCCTATTTCAAGCCAATTTCCATACCAATCTTATTCTCCCATGTCCCCTCTTTCATTTGCCACCAAAATCGTGCATTACCATCCATTCATGTGGGAGATTTTCATCCTCAAACATCCATTGTTGCATTAAGTATGTTGCTGCTACAAAATCAGAAAAATAATAACATTGTTGTTGGATTAAAACAAATCACACGCATACATCCCACACCAGCTGTCTTTTTCTTCTTTAAGCCAAACAAATCCTCCTTACATCCTACACTCACCATGCCATCATACATGAGAAAGGAAATAAAACTTGCACTGCAAGTCTCCTTGCTGCAGTAACACTCTCATCACCACCATTCACTTTGCAACCTCACCAAAACTTCATAAACCTCACTGACACCACATCAAAACCTCTTCCAACTAGCCCTAACTAACTTGACTCAGTTAGTTAGAGGCAACTCACTTAACCTCACCTAATCAACTCAATTAACCATGAGTTAAACATCTAAACTCAACATATATAAAGAAAAATCACTCACAGTTTCAGAGGAGCTCTCATTTTTCACTCTCATTCAGAATCATTCTTACTCTTCCTCTCAAGTTTCCTCTACTCTCTCTCTGATCTCATTGCACGATTTCATCATTCTCATTAAGCATCTTCATCAGTGTGATTGTTGAGCAAGAACAAGTGGAATCATCAAGTGCAGCTTCTTTCTCAAGGTGATTTTCTCAGTTTTCTTCAAGATACAAAGTCCATAAACCTTTATTTGGTCAAATCAAACTCCAAAGCAAGTTTCTATCTCTAGTTTTCTCAACATTTCCAAGATCTTCAAGCTTCAGGTTCCACACTTCTCAAACTGTGCTTGCACGATTTATGTTCATTATTGTTTGTTTTACCTTGATTATGGCTTACTAGAAGCATAACAACATTTCTGGCTAGTTGATAGGCCTCTTAAAGGTATAGATCCAAACCTAGGGCATTATTAATCTCTTCGATTCTCTTCATACGTGTATGATATGTGGAAAATATTTGTGGATTCATGATGTACTCAACTTCAGCTTCATTTTGGTATATGATTTGTATGTTTCTAGAATAGTTGGAGATTGCAGGTGGCCGGAGAAGATGACCGGAGGTCCTTCTCCGGCCGGTGAGGTTTAATGTTAGGGTTTATGCCAGTTTTAATCATGGCCGTTTGATCCTTTGCATCGTGTGGTCATAAGCTTGCCAGCGCATTAAATTGTCATGTGACTTGCATGTGCTATCTTTTGACTTTAGATTGATTATGTCTGTGTGCTTGCACGTTACATATTGTGGACTTTGGGTCTGATTCATTTGATGTGAGTACTTCTTTGATGATCTTGCATTGAGATTAATCCAATGGTTTAAACATTGCCAGCGCATTAAAATAACACATGCCTCTCACGTGCTTTCTTTTTCTCATTTTTGATTTTGACTTGTTTGTATGAGCGTGCGTGCATGATAATTGTTGTGTTCACGTGTTATGGATCATTGGATTCTGTTACTTTTTGAGATTGATCCTGTTGACTTAATCCAACGCCTATGATTGAATTACATTGGAACTGATGTACACCTTCACACACACGCACACATTTGTTTTGGACTGGATTGGTAATTGATATTTACACCCCTACATGTTTGAGCCCAATTATTTTGAACTACTCTTTTACTCACGCTGCACCCCCACTCCATTTTCTCTTGTTTTTTTATTTTCATTTCCATATCTGTTTGGTTTTCTTATTTTAAAAATAGAAAATAAACCCTAAAATTCCCAAATTAATTCAAGTGTGTTTTGTGTTCTTAACACATTTAAATAATTTTCTTTAATTTTTAATTTTAACTTTGTGGATTTTTTCATATTATTCCATATTTTTCTTTTAATTTCCTTTTGAATAATGTTCTTCATTGACACTCAAATTTGTACATTTTATTTCTCTCATCTCACACATTGTTTTTAATTCATTATTTTTGAATTGGTTAGATAACACATTAAAGCATCTAAATCAATTTTATTTTGATTTTTAAAGTCATTTTATCACATGTTTGTATGATCACCTTTGCACTTCTTTTTTGGTTTGTTTCAATATGATTGTGTGAATCCTTTTGAAGTACTTCCCTTTTGAGTTTGCTATGAATTTTTGGTATATCTTTGTGCTTCTGACTTGGGTTGGTTGTAACTCATTTCCATATTTTCCTCAAGTGTCTTGATAGTTGTTTAATGCCTTGCATGTGAAGTTACCTTTTGTGCACATTATTCTACCTCATTCTCCCATGTTTTGATGAGGCATTTATGCCACCATTTAATGATTGTGTGTGCATCTTTTGTATGCCATTTGCATGATATTATAGGTCATCTTAGTCTCATTATAGGCCACTTTGACTTATGTTTGCATTTGACTTGAGTTTACACATTGTAACTTAAAAGTTTGACATGAATTCTTGCATCTTCTCCTCTTATGATATACATGTTTCATATGTGCATTTTGTATGCCATCCCACATGTTCCATTTGCATCTCATCAATGGTATGCTACTGCCCATATGCATTCTTTAATCATGTTACATGTTATGCATCTTTAATATGTCACTTTGTGCACCTAATTGGACTTGTCTCTCTTTCCTTAATTCTTCTTCATCTTACTTCTCCTTCTTGTATCCTTTTATGCATGATTTGTATGATGATCCATGTGCATCTTAAGACATTGACAAATGTTATAAGGTTATGACTTTGGTCTTTTATGAAGTATTAATACATGATCACTTTGCATGTTCACTCATCTTTCATCTATTTCTTCCACGATTCACTTCTTGGATGTTTAAGCTTTGATTGTGTATAATTCACTTGTGTTTGGTGCCTTAACATAAGAGAACAATCTTCTAGTTTAAGTTCTGACCTTGATTGAGTTTCATATCTTAGGATCCTTATTCATTGGTTCTATTTTGTTTTGATCATTATTTGGTATTCTTTCTACATTTTACTACTTGTAGATGGTTTTTGAACTAACCTTTTCATGTAGGTGCAAATGGTAAGTAAGTGTGTGGATATGCTTCCACATGCACTTCTTTCTTTTATCTTCTCTTATTTCTTTTAATAATTCAACTTGTGATCATGATAAGCATTTATATGCTTTCCTTGAATAACTTCTTCTTCATCCCTCTTTAAGATCAACTTAACTTCCATCTTGGAAGTAAGTTGCTTCTTTTGTTCTCCTTTTCCTTTCTTTTAGGATTAGGTTTCTTAAACCACATTAACCATAGGAACATCCATGTATGATAACATTAGGGTGAGTCTTAGTCCCTTTAGTTTTCACCTTTTGCTCCCATTTGAGTCTCTTATTCTCATCTCAAAAACAAAAGTAAAAAACACTTAATAAAGGCATAACAAGTATTGCATTTGAGCCTTTCATGTGAGAATAAGGAAGTGAGGGGTCTTCTCTCACTCTCTTAGAATGTTTAGCGTACGTCCCGTCTTGGGTCAATATGCGAGGCATTCGATCTTACATGAGGGACTTAAATACAATATGTGTTACGAAACACAAAAATAAGCAAAATACTTCTTCTTAAAAAACAAAAACAAACAAGCTATTCTCTTCTCATCTCATTCACTCATTCCTTAAGCATGCGTCATTTCCGTTCTACCGCAAACAGGTAATGCCTAAGTCTCCATACAGCGAGCTGCAACACCTAAACTGCTAGGACGCGAACGTTGACGTATTCCACTAAAAAACACAGACAACTTTCCCTTAGTTGAGGGGAACTACGTCGCTCTGATTCTCATGTTCCCGATGAGATACGTAGGCAGTGGGGTAGGGCCCATTCGAGCACTTCTTTTATTTTCCCTACATTTGTTTCTCTTTCTCTCTCTTTTTCTTTTCCAGTTCTCCAGCTAGCAGTCCCTTTTCCAATATTCTTTCCTTACACCCATTGATCGAAGCAGCAAGCGTGGATCCCATCGGGTACGATGGACGCGTGGGGGTGCTAATACCTTCCCCGCGCGTAACCGACTCCCGAACCCAGTTCTCTTGGTCACAAGACCATGCTCTTTCCTTTCCCTCAGGTTTATGCAGTGTTTCCTTTCCCTCTCTTGGGATAAATACACATTGCTGGCGACTCTGTTTCGGTGCCACTTTCGCGTTTGTACTTGGATGAAAATCCCGGGAGCGACAATATCATGCAGATTGCTTGTTTTAAACCCCATTGAAACATACGATCCAATGCATTCTCCCAACTTTGAATTCCCGGTATTTGAGGCTGAAGAAGAAGTTGACGACGAAATTCCAGAAGAGATCTCCCGATTACTCAGACAAGAGGAAAGGTCCATTGAACCTCACAAGGAGCTGTTGGAAATGGTAAACTTGGGTTCAGAAGAAAAGAGGAAAGAAGTCAAGATCGGGACACTGCTCAGTCCGACTGTCAAAGAAAGTTTGATAAATATTTTCAAAGAATTCCCCGATGTATTTGCTTGGTCCTATCAGGACATGCCAGGGTTGGATACTAGCATCGTGGAACATCATTTACCGTTAAGATCGGAATGTCCGCCAGTAAAACAAAGGTTGAGAAGAACTCACCCAGACATGGACATCAAAGGAATTGAGGTTGATCCTGACAAGGTCAAGGACATTCAAGAAATGCCTTCTCCAAACACTGAAAAACAAGTCAGGGGATTCCTGTGGCGTCTGAATTACATTTCCAGATTTATATTCCTTATGACCGCGACATTCACGCCAATTTTCAAATTACTCAAAAAGAATCAGGATTGCGTTTGGACAGAAGACTGCCAAACCGCCTTCGACGGTATCAAGGAATACCTGTTGTATCCACCGATTCTATCACCTCCAGTGGAAGGAAGACCACTGATCATCTACTTAACGGTCTTGGAAGATTCTATGGGTTGTGTACTTGGCCAACAAGACGAAACAAAATGAAAAGAGTCTGCCATTCACTATTTAAGCAAGAAATTCACCGACTGCGAGACTCGGTACACTATGCTTGAGAAAACTTGTTGTGCGCTGTCTTGGGCAGCCAAACGTCTTTGCCAGTATATGATTCGTCACACTACTTGGTTAATCTCTGAAATGGATCCAATCAAGTATGTCTTTGAAAATCCTGCTCTCACGGGAAGGATTGCCCGTTGGCAGATGTTGTTATCAGAATATGACATAGAATACCACGCTCAAAAATACGTTAAAGGAAGTATTTTAGCCGATCATTTGACTCATCAACCGATTGACTATCAGGAATCAATCAGGTTTAACTTCCCATAAGAAGATGCCATGTATTTAAAAATGAAAGATTGCGATGAACCACTACCCAGTGAAGGGCCATAACCAGGTTCCCAATGGGTACTAATCTTTGACGGAGCTGTCAATCATTACAGAAACGGAATTGGGGCAATCATCATAACACCTCAGGGTACCAACATTCCTTTCACTTCCAGACTAACATTCAAGTGTACAAACAACGAGGCCGAATATGAAGCTTGTATCATGGGTCTCGAAGAAGTGATCGACTTAAGAATTAAGAACTTGGATGTATATGGCGACTCATCCCTGGTTGTCAATCAGATCAAAGGAGATTGGAACACATACTAATCAGGACTGATTCCTTA
Organism: Lathyrus tuberosus; assembly: GCA_022829125.1. NCBI lineage: Eukaryota > Viridiplantae > Streptophyta > Magnoliopsida > Fabales > Fabaceae > Lathyrus > Lathyrus tuberosus. The sequence goes on from JALAZF010000305.1 coordinate 829,687, forward strand.
CAAAGATTATGCGAGAAGGTTGTTACCCTTCTTCAAAAGAATATAGTTTCATCACATCCCTCGTGAAGAGAATCACATGGTTGATGCATTAGCCACTCTCTCTTCCATGATTAGTGTAGGTCAATGGAACGGAATACCTAAGATTGACATAATGCGCCTAGAAATGCCCGCTTACATCTTCACGATTGAAGCAGTCATAGACGACAAACCTTGGTATCATGATATCAAATGCTTCCTTCAGAAACAAGAGTACCCATCTGGGGCATCCATAAAGGACATAAAACCCCTCAGAAGGCTGGCTGGCAGTTTCTTCCTGAGCGGGGATACACTCTATAAGAGAAACTTTGACATGGTCTTGCTCCGATGCGTAGACAGACCAGAAGCAAACATGCTAATGAAAGAGATTCACGAAGGATCCTTTGGCACTCATGCCAACGGACACACAATGGCGAGAAAAGATTTAAGAGTAGGGTACTACTGGTTGACCAAGGAATCCGACTACTACAAGTACATGAGGAGGTGTCACAAGTGTCAGATATACTCTGACAAAATCCATGTACCGCCAACGCATCTCAAAGTTCTCTCTTCCTCATGGCCTTTTTCTATATAGGGAATCGACATGATTGGCATGATTAAACCCAAGGCTTCGAACGGACATCGGTTTATCCCTGTAGCCATTGATTACTTCGCCAAGTGGGTCGAAGCAGCGTCGTACGCTAATGTAACCCGACAAGTCGTGGTCCGATTTATCAAAAACAATATCATCTGCCGTTATGGTGTTTCGAGCCAGATCATTATAGATAATGGATCTAAATTGAACAATAAGATGATGAAAGAGTTGTGCGCAGAATTCAAGATCGAACACCATAACTCATCTCCCTACCGACCCAAGATAAACGCGGCTAACAAGAACATCAAGAGGATTGTTCAGAAGATGGTTGTAACCTACAAAGACTGGCACGAGATGCTCCCCTTTGCTCTTCAAGGTTATCGAACATCTGTCCACACTTCAATAGGGGTAACCCCTTTCTCTCTCGTATATGGCATGGAAGAAGTGCTTCCCATAGAAATAGAGATCCCATCAATCCGGGTATTGATGGAAGCTAAGCTTACAGAAGCTAAATGGTGTCAAAGTCGACACGACGAACTGAATCTGATCGAAGAAAAGAGAATAACGGAACTATGCCATGGTCAGTTGTATCAACAAAGAATGAAGAGGGCGTTTGACAAAAAGGTCCAACCTTGGATGCAATCATTTCTCACTGATTCCCGGGGCAAATAGACTTCGAATTATGACGGCCCCTATGTGGTCAAGAAAGCTTTCTCAGGCGGCGCCTTGAGACTTGCAACCATGGATGGAGAGGAATTTACCTACCCCATAAATGTTGATGTAGTCAAGAAAAACTTCGCCTAAATAAAAAAAAAAGAAAGAAAAAAAAACGTCTCGGTGGATTGAAAACCCAAAAGGGCGATCTGTCATACCCTAAATTTTGACCACTAAGATTTCCCATCATTGTGAAATCATCACCACAATATGGATGAACCATCATGCCTCATCAATCTCCCCAAAGATGGGTTAGCATTCACTACAAACAATAATTAGGGTTTCAAGCCCTCTCAGAGCTCTTAGACAAAGGATCAATCAAGGAATGACATGATCTTCAACTTGTCTAACCTCTCAAACATCCACAATGGATCAAGAGGACTCCCACATCAAGAATCAAGCATAATGTTGTAGCATTCCAGGTGGATCAAGCCTCAAAATCGACAGTGTCACCAAATTAGGGTTTTTGAAATTCTGGTATGACAGATCCTAGATGTCCTACAGGATGTCGAGACATCTGGTCTGTTACAGAAAACATGGCAAGGTATAACCAATAACAGTATTAAAAAGCATAAACCACACACATAATTTGTTCACCCAGTTCGATCTAACAATCTACATCTGGGGGCATACCAAGCCAGGAAGGAAGTCCACTCTTAGCAGTATCAAATTACAGACTCAACAACCAAGTTGACAATCTCCTAACTTAATAACTACCCAATGACCCTTCTACCTAAGTCCTCCCTAGGTAAGAGACTCCATCTCACTTCCAATCATCACAATGATGTCTAACAGCTTGATTTCCAACAGCTCTTCAATCACAGAAAAATAGAAGACACACTTCAATAACAATACCTAGACATGACACACAAGACTAAGAACAATACTCAGAGTTGCTTAACAGCTTCCTCCAAGAACAACACTCACTCTTGCTTAAAAGCTTCGAGGAGTACAGTGACCATCTAACAATCCGAGTGGTTCACACATACCAACTCTCCTAGAGAGTGGTTCACAAGAACGAAACCCTAATAATTTTACATCTTGGAATCATTACCAAATCAGGTTACAAACACTCCTATTTATAACCTACATCCCAACTGGATATGGGCTTCAAAACACAGCAGAGAGACTGCACACAATTCTGCAAAATAAACTCCAAGAAAATAGGTCTTCAATCTAAAGTTTCCTAATATGTCTCCATATTTAGAAAGTAGTGAAAATCCGAAAACCAACACAAAATCTCAACCTAATTACTTTGGACGCCACATAGGGTAACTAAATATTCACAGAATATTCAATAACAAATAACAACTAACAGAATCTTCTTTTAATCCAATAACAGACGCAATATCCTATGATCCAGGATGGGACATCTTTATCCGACATGTTGAATGCAGTAAACAAGAACATCTTGTTTCAACATCTTGATTAACCATTACATGACAGCAACATTGTTTTACCAAAATTGTAGCCAATTACAAGAACTAACAATCTCCCCCTTTGGCTAATTTTGGCTAAAACAATCTCAGCCAACATCAGAAAAACTTGCAGCGGATAAACACCAGAACCCCAAACAATTTCACAACCAGCATCAGCAACACCAAAAACAAACTCAAACAGCTGCACAAAACTCAAACAGTTGCACAAACTTGAATCACACCAGACAACTAGACAACACCTAGGCTAACTCTCCCCCTTTGGCAAATTTTGGCTAAAACCATCATATCATATCAAATATATCAGCAGCAGAAGATAGTCACACACATCAGTAGCAGATAAAACAATTATCAGCGCTACAACACCTACACAAGCAGATCAGCACTCAATCTTCATCTGCACACATACACAACCTCACACAGCCACTCACACAAACTCAGAGAAGTTAGAACATTATATAGAACATCATATGTCAGCATCACACTCATCTCCCCCTGACTCCAGCCAGCTCCGCCTAAAGCCAAGGAACAGAAACAACAACAGCTAAGCTCTCCCCCCTTTTTAGCCACAATTGGACAAAGCAAAAACACACCAGAATAATATCCATACACCCTTTGGATAACACAACCAGCTCCTCCTCAAGGAAACAACCAAGGACACTGGCTACTACTACTTACTTCTCCCCCTTTTTAGCCATAATATGCCAAACCAAGCAACTATGCATTTAAGGGAAATCAACCAGAAGTAGGAAAAAAACAGTAGTATTACTCCCCCTGACGTGGATAACTAGTGCTCCTGAATGGAAAACATAAGACGCATCTTCATGTCTTCAAGAGCTCACTCCCAGTCCAGCCACCTGCTGAAGCACATTCATTTTGGCACCACAATCCCTTCTAACAAGAAAAAATAGTGACTCACACATGAAGTTACATCATGCTATACGTGAGGAACATAAGGATCACCATCCTCTTTCAAACAAGCTAAAGTTCCCCCTCAAGCCAAGGGACCAGAAACAACCAGAGAGCCACAAAAACTTCAAATCCACAAAACTTCAAATCCACAAAAAAACACATCACAGCCCATCACATCACAGAAGATCACAAGAACACAAGAACAATACTCTCTCTCCCCAAGCTTTTCAACTGGCCTTAGCAAGGCCCTCCATCGATAATCACCCAACTCTCCAAAGGCAGACATTCCCTATCATTCTCTCGTATGATAATTTGGAATACTCCTGATCAGTTAATGAGTATCTTCACCTTCAGACTTCCAAGCAATCAATACCTGATCTGCTTCAGTCTTCTCTACATTCTTCATCCAAGGCAGACCTTCTACTTCATCATTCTCCCGTATGACTATGTAGACGCTCCTTAGGCATAATTTAGGCACCACGCTTCTGAACCAGAGCATAATCATCCTTCACCAAGGATATCCGACAAGATAATGTCCCAACATAAGTTAGAACATCTGCCACACACCAAGACATCATCACCATGATTCTTGATATGCTCCACCAACTGAACTTACTATAGCATAGTAATCCAAAGAACTAGAGAAATGAACTCTCATCCACCTTCAAGACGAATAATCTCCTTGAGTCTTCAACTCATCACCCTTCTGCCCAAGAGTAACTTGTTCCAAGACAATCCTCAATAATAACCAGCTGCCACACTCTGATTATCTTGATTCTTAGAATCCACTTCTGAGATCAACCAAATGCCACAGTTTGATCACCCCATTTGTGAATCCTCATATGAAAACAACCAAATGCCACATTTTGACCTTTTTCACGTTTGTCAGAACTCTCACAAAGATATCCTGATCCACCAAGGAAACTTAATCTTCAAGTCACATGTTCCAATTGCTCAATAGCAAACACACTTAGACTCCCTAAGCCATGGTCATGTAACATCTTCTCCTTCCTGCAGCTCCCGCAAACTGCCATGAGAATGATCTTTTTGAAACATCCTATTGTTCATTCCAGTAGATCACCCTATCATAAGCTGATGTGCCACATCACCAGCTGAGACTTCTGATGTTAAGCTAGATGTCAGAACATTATGACATCCAACTGTTGAATTCAGCTCTTCCTTCTGCCACTCAGAAGAACCTCTTCCCTTTGTAGAAACAGACTTCCATGCTCTCATAGACTTGATTCAACAATCAAGTTTGAGTAGACAACCTCCATCCTGCTTAGAAACTCCAAAGACTTCAAACCTACCACATCTGAATCTTCAGAAAATAAGTAGTCCAAGACTACCCCGTAGCAATACTAAAGAATGTCACTTCCCTTAGTAGAGCCGTCAGTAGAAAGCCAGAGATAACAGCCACTTATCCTCGACCTTCACAACTAGAGCAAACACCATGCTCCAAACCACTTAGATCAGAAATAAACTGATCCAAGGTGTAACCATCAAGATTATAATGTCTTCATAGTCTTCCATCTTCATCTTCAACAGCACCACCATCTGGACAAGTCATCCATAATACTTTCTAGGAACAGATGCTAAGCAATAATCCCAGGTCAACAACTAGGCGACTTGTGAGCGAATGTAGAACCCCTCCCATGATTCTCCAAACCTCTGATGAAAAGATGTTAAAACAATTGACAGAACATCCTTAATCTTGTCTTTCAAGGATAATCAATTAAATACTTGTGAATTTCACAAATAGCAATTGATCTTAAATCCCTGTGGTTTAACCCTTTTTCAGATTCCAGCATCTTCTGAATCTTCTTCATGACAAACCATCATGACAACCATTCATACCACAAAAACATTCCAGGTTAGGTCAGTGTCCTGACCTTTCACTCCACCCTGAGCAAAGAACTGAAATGATGTTTCAACATCAGTTCCAACATCAACAACCATAGTAAATCACATTAAACATCTACTATGGCTTTGGAGACAACAACCATATTAATCCACACACATATCTTGCAAGGGACACAAGAGGATTAGCCATCAGAGCTGATCAACCTTCAAACCCAGAACATACACACAAGCAGGAACCTGCATACTCTACATCTCAAGAATCTTCAAACCTCTAATGTTCAGACCTCATATCTGTCTTTGAGATGTTGGATGCCATCCTTCTGCACCTAAAGGAGAGAAACCATTGACTAGTCATCACAAACAGCATAGACAAATATGCTTCTCCCAACACTTCAACCTACAAGGATGCTCTTCAATCCTTACCAAAAAGATGTTCCATTATGTGAGGACACCACATAACTCTCCAGCTTCTCATGCAGATACCATAATCTTTTGGTCCCACCAACTCCTCCTTGATCCAAACACAACTGCTCATCCTAGATGGTTTGGATGACATTCCAACACTCGTCAACCAGTTAGGTTATTACACCTCCTCTATGCAAGCCAGGAGTAGGTTCCAGACAGATGTGATCAATACACATTTGTTTAGCCTCTAAGCAACTGCAATGACAAATCTTTATCCACAAGATTCTGCTGGTTTGATGTTTCAACAACTGGTAGAACATCATTCAAGAACAGTACCAAGGGATCCTTCAATATATACCTGTGGATGGTCTTTCAGAGAAGAGAGCAAAAATAAATTGCATCCTTCTGATCTCTCATCAACAAACTTATTGAAAATGCCTTTATGAGTGGACTTGGGTCAAACCTCAAGTATCTTTGGTCACTTTAATAAGTCAGTTAATATTATCCTCAAGTATTACAACACCATGTGATACACCTTCAGAGTGTTGTGGCCCCAACACATAAAACCACCAGGAGTTTTTTGACAGATACATATGCAGCGGAACACAGATAAAGAAAACCCCTCAATAACCTTCAGGCAAAACTTAATAACCATTACACATCATCACCATAATCCAAGTGCCAACAAAATAGGTTTGAAAATAAATCAAACTACACAGCAGCTCACCACCAAAGCTACAAGCCTGATAATAATAGATAGGTCCAATACATACCCTGTCATGAACAGTTCATCCTCCACTTCTAGGGACCATTCAAACAACAAAATGAACTTCTCCAAGTTCAAACAACTTTTCAGTAGGTACCACCTACCTTGCCCATGACCAGAAAGTATCTTCCCTAGGATCTCACCCAAAAACAGAACAGGATGCCTGCTTTGATACCAATTGAAATTCTGGTATGACAGATCCCAGATGTCCTACAGGATGTCGAGACATCTGGTCTGTTACAGAAAACATGGCAAGGTATAACCAATAACAGTATTAAAAAGCATAAACCACACACAGAATTTGTTCACCCAGTTCGATCTAACAATCTACATCTAGGGGCATACCAAGCCAGGAAGGAAGTCCACTCTTAGCAGTATCAAATTACAGACTCAACAACCAAGTTGACAATCTCCTAACTTAATAGCTACCCAATGACCCTTATACCTAAGTCCTCCCTAGGTAAGAGACTCAATCTCACTTCCAATCATCGCAATAATGTCTAGCAGTCAACACCTCAGCCACTACATCAACAACTTGATTTCCAACAACTCTTCAATCACAGAAAAATAGAAGACACACTTCAATAACAATACCTAGACATGACACACATGACTAAGAACAATACTCAGAGTTGCTTAACAGCTTCCTCCAAGAATAACACTCACTCTTGCTTAAAAGCTTCGAGGAGTACAGTGACCATCTCACAATCCGAGTGGTTCACACATACCAACTCTCCTAGAGAGTGGTTCACAAGAACGAAACCCTAATAATTTTACATCTTGGAATCATTACCAAATCAGGTTACAAACACTCCTATTTATAACCTACATCCCAACTGGATTTGGGCTTCAAAACGCAGCAGAGAGACTGCACACAATTCTGCAAAATAAACTCCAAGAAAATAGGTCTTCAATCTAAAGTTTCCTAATATGTCTCCATATTTAGAAAGTAGTGAAAATCCAAAAACCAACACAAAATCTCAACCCAATTACTTTGGACGCCACATAGCGTAACTAAATATTCACAGAATATTCAATAACAAATAACAACTAACAAAATCTTCTTTCAATCCAATAACAGACGCGATGTCCTATGATCCAGGATGGGACATCCTTATCCGACATGTTGAATGCAGTAAACAAGAACATCTTGTTTCAACATCTTGATTAACCATCACATGACAACAACACGGTTTTACCAAAATTGTAGCCAATTATAAGAACTAACAATCTCCCCCTTTGGCTAATTTTGGCTAAAACAATCTCAGCCAACATCAGAAAAACTTGCAGCGGATAAACACCAGAACCCCAAGCAATTTCACAACCAGCATCAGCAACACTAAAAACAAACTCAAAGAGCTGCACAAAACTCAAACAGCTGCACAAACTTGAATCACACCAGACAACTGGACAACACCTAGGCTAACTCTCTCCCTTTGGCAAATTTTGGCTAAAACCATCATATCATATCAAATATATCAGCAGCAGAAGATAGTCACACACATCAGTAGCAAATAAAACAATTATCAGCGCTGCAACACCTACACAAGCAGATCAGCACTCAATCATCATCTGCACACATACACAACCTCACACAGCCACTCACACTAACTCAGAGAAGTTAGAACATCATATAGAACATCATATATCAGCAGCACACTCATCTCCCCCTGAGTCCAGCCAGCTCCCCCTAAATCCAAGGAACAGAAACAACAACAGCTAAGCTCTCCCCCCTTTTTAGCCACAATTGGACAAAGCAAAAACACACCAGAACAATATCCATACACCCTTTGGATAACACAACCAGCTCCTCCTCAAGGAAACAACCAAGGACAGTGGCTACTACTACTTACTTCTCCCCCTTTTTAGCCATAATATGCCAAACCAAGCAACTATACATTTAAGGGAAATCAACCAGAAGCAGGAAAAAAAACAGTAGTATTACTCCCCCTGACGTGGATAACTAGTGCTCCTGAATGGAAAACATAAGACGCATCTTCATGTCTTCAAGAGCTCACTCCTAGTCCAGCCACCTGCTGAAGCACATTCATTTTGGCACCACAATCCCTTCTAACAAGAAAAAATAGTCACTCACACATGAAGTTACATCATGCTATACGTGAGGAACATAAGGATCACCATCCTCCTTGAGATGGAAATTTTCCTCTAGGCATGACCCAATGCTTCAAAGCATATCCTAAGATACCCCAAGGGACCTCATGAATTCAATCATCAAGTCAATTTAGCCTCAGGGGATGCATTCATAAAAAATCAGGAATTAGGATTTCTTGACCTAATTCACCCCTAAGTTGACTTTTGGGACAAATCATGAGCCAAGACCTCAAGACATGATTTGAGGGTCTCTAACACACTATATTGATCCATTTTAAAGAATGGATTGACCCAAGAAGCTTGATCAACAAGTTTCAAGTTCATCAGAACCACAATTAGGGTTTTGTTGATAAAGTCAACTGTGCCTTTGACTATTGACCAAGACATGCTCCCAAACCTTGGGACATGATTCAATACACCCTATAACACCTTTGAAATCAATCCATCAAGTTTGATTTAGGTCAAAGACTTGATTTCATAGAGGATCGCACAGTTTGGAATTCATCTGATAAAAAGTCAACTGTGCCCAAAAGTCAAAGTTTGACTTTTTGATTTTTTAATCAATTATGGTTCCCTAACCCTAAAATGATCTTAATGTGTGATTTGAATCATCATTCATCGAGAAAAATCAAAGAAAGTGGGATAACTTGTAAAAGGGGTAACCATAAAAAACTTAGAAATTTTCTAAGTTATGGAACAAAGTGGCTAGGGTGCCAACTTCCAAGGATCATAACTTGAGATCCAAGCAACCATTTTGGCTGATCCAAAGATGGATTTGTAGCTCTCATGGCATACTTTAAAAGTGTCAACTACACCTCATTCCAATTCCTCGTGGATTTTAAGTTATGGAGTGACCAAAATGACAAAAAGTGAAAATGTCACTTTTTTCCAACAATTAGTGAAATTTTCACTAAGTCAGAATCTGTTTCACTTTTTTCCAAATATAGGGGCATTTTTCACTTGGATCCAAAAAGTGTCAAGACAAACTATGATCACACATATGTTGTATCATATGAGAGCTTTCCAAAATGGCCAAGAACCCCATGAAAATCCACTTAAACCATGAGATATGACAATGGCAATGTGCCTTGCTGCAAACTGTCATAACTAGGCAGATTTGTGCATTTTGCTCGATTTGAGCAATTTGTACAAATGACAAACAAGTTTATCCATCTGAACACCTCAGGGGGAGACCAAGGAGGGACAAACACTGATCCATAAGCCTCCCAAGTATTTGGAACCAAAAGTAGCATGCCAAACCTAGAAATCCCTAAAGAGGGGACAAGACTCCAATTTTGTTTTGGAGCATTCAATGGATGCACCAAGGTGGCATGAACTGAGCCATTTCCAACTGAATGAGTCAAGGATAAGATCTGAACCAAGGGAACCAGCAGCCTGTGCTCTAACCTCTAGTCAATGGCTATAGAAGACTTGGATTCCCATTGATCAAAATTGGCCAAACCTCTGTTGCAATTGCCATTCACTATTGCAGCCAAAAAAAACTTGCTCTACTATAAATAGAGCTCATTTGTGATCAGTTTGAGTACACCAAAGCCATCAAACAGATGCTTTCCTTAAAATCACCTTCTCACTTCCAAATTTGCCTTCCAAAGCAAGTCACTATCGGGTTTTGAGTTTGAGAGCTATTCCAACCAAGCCAATCACACACACACACCTCATAAACATTATATAGAAGTGATCCAAACACTTAAACAACATCTGGAACACCAGATTCTCAAAATCACCAGCCATCTGCACAAGCCTTTGACAGATTTGCAGTTGAGGTGCCAAATCAAGTTCCAGCTGAATTCAATCCACTCCAAGCACTCAGACACATCACTTGGCACTTAAGGAAGTTGTGCTAATCATTGGAACCATCTTGCAACACCTCTAACACAAAACACGATCACCAGCTGCAAGAGGTAAGTCTGAGCTCTTCTAACTCTATGATCCATGCATATTTTGCTGCACAATAATTTTGCCATATGTTCATAATCATGCATAGAGTGTTTACCCTCAATCAATTGCTTTGTTTGAATCGTGTATGGAATTCCTGAGCCTTCATGCAAATTTTATGGTTCTTAAGGTTTCTCTTTGATTTCTTATTCCACACTCAAAATAAATGAAATTAAAGACCATAGACATGATCGTGAGGTGAAAACGAGTAGATTGATATGTGGATTGTGTAGTTTCATCAAGTATTCAGTGATATTGGATAGAAAACGCAAATCTGAGCAAACTCCCTTAACGCGTGTTCTTGGCCCATGTTCTTGGCACCATTTTTGAATATTTGAATATTTGAATTTTGTGATTTTATTTAATTGATTCAAAAATTAATTTCTCTCTGAGTTTTAATGATTTTGAGTTAATTCTTTTTTTTTAATAATTCACAAAACTGTTAAAATATTTTATTTTACCAAAAAATCCCAAAAATATTATTTATTTCATATATTTGATATTTTTGCAAAGAATTAATGTTTTATTTGTTTTTTGACTTATAAAATGTTTTTTCCTTCTTGATTTTCCAAATTTAATGGGTTTCCAATCATTTTGTGAACTAAAACATGATTTTTGAAACATTAATCCAAGATCAAAATTTGTTTTTACACATGTTTAACAATTTTGATCATTTTAATTAATTTTTTATCCAATTAAAATATATTTTTGAAAACAAATTAGGGTTTTGATTAATTCAACCCTTATCAAACTTTTTCAAACACTTTGGGCCTCTAATAGAGTGTAAGACCCAATCCCCTTTTAACCAAAACCTTTTTGGGCCTCAGGTATTATATAAGTCCCTCTGCGTTAAAAGAAAAAAACCTCGGCGCGATCGCCAGTATAAAACAAAAACAATTGGGCCTACCCTCGTGTTATAAGCCCCATTTCTTTTCTTTAAAAATCTTTGGGCCTCTAATAGAGTGTAAGACCCAACCCCTTTTGAAAACCAAAATAATTTGGGCCTCAGTCATTGTATAAGACCCACTGTGTTTTCAAACCTCGGCGCGATCGCCATTTTTCAAACAAATAATCATCTCGGCCTCTCCTCGAGCTATAAGTTCCATTCCTTTTCTTAAAAATCTTTGGGCCTCTTGGTAGAGTGTAAGACCCAATCCTTTTGTAAATAAACCTTTAAGGGCCTCACACATTGTATAAGTCCCTCTGTATATTTTCAAAAGTACAGCGCGGTCGTCGCCCTTATAACGAAACCAACTGGGCTTCTCCTTGAGCTATAAGACCCATCTCTATTCATTTTCAAACTCTTTGGGCCTCTAATAGAGTGTAAGACCCAATCCCTTGTACATAAAAACTTTTTGGGCCTTACATATTCTATAAGTCCCTCTGTATAATTTTCAAAACAACGGTTCAATCATCGTTAAAACTTGGGTCTCTCCTTGAGCTGTAAGCCCCAACAACTTTTCAAAGCGCTTTCTCCTTTGATTTTGAATATAATATTGTTTTCAAAGTTTTCTTTGTTGAATAACTAACAAAACAGCATGGAAGCTCTACAACGGGTAAGTGTTTATCCGCTTTCATTTATCGTTTTCATATGTATATAACTGTATTGTGGGGCTGTTTCACTGTAAATCTCCTTTCACATCCTTTTATATACTTGTCAAACATCAACTGTGTAATACTAGTATAGTTATTCAGAGTTTCCCCGGCAACTACGTCTAGCACTAGGTAAAGCCTTGTTGGTCACTCTTAAATACAAAAAAAACTAGATCCCCCGTAGGATTCCAGATACAGTCTTCCCTTCTCTTGGGGTTAAACAATATGGAACAAAGAGAAAGGCAGTATTCTCGGTGAACCTTTTCTCAGACTGTCACTCTTAGAAATTGTCAAAGAGACTCTACTCCCCAGAGTTGATCTATTCTCCGTGAATAGTATCTCTTGAGTTTCTTCCAAATTCTCGAACTTTCCTGGAATGATCTCTTCTCTGTGAATTGCATTTCTTGAACTTCTCGTGGTTTGGGGATCCACAGGCTTCCTAAAAGCATCCCCGCCTCCTCTTGGGCGTTGTACAAGGACCCTTCGGCTTCTTAAAAGTTCTCATACCTTCTCTTGGGCTTAATACAAGGACCCTAACGTCCTCTTAAAGGTATAAGACAGAACTTAGTCATTCTTTGCTAGAGCAGTCTTTCCAGTGTCAAACCTCTGGCCACTTTAGGGTTGATACTTATCCCTTAATGCCCGTGCCTTCTCTTGGGCATTATACAATAGATAAAACTCTAGACTTGGACAGTCTAAACCCCTTGAGTCTCAAAGACATTCTCATGTTCCTTTCAAACATAAGAAAAAACACTGATCACTCAGAAACCCGACCTCTCTCATGAGGGCTCTCCCACTTGGTCCTGCCTATGTATCTAATCCTCAGCAGTAACATAGCCTCCTCTTGGGCTTTGTACAAATGACTCTCTCCAGCGGAGCTAACCTTTTCAGACTCTCTTATTGAGTCAAACCCTTCTTTAGCCTCTGTCTTAGGCTTCGTATAAGACAGATAAAAGTACTTTCTTGTTGAGTCAAACCTTTTAGCCTCCGTCTTGGGCTTCATACAAGACACCTATAAAAACCCACTCTCTTGTTGAGTAAAAGACTCTCTTGTTGAGTCAATATCCCTTTTAGCCTCTATCTCAGGCTTTGTACGAGACACTAAATCACTCTCTTGTTGAGTATAAAAGATTCTCTTGTTGAGTCAACTTTAGCCTCCGTCTTGGGCTTCATACAAGACACATATAAAACACTCTCTTGTTGAGTATAAAAGACTCTCTTGTTGAGTCAATCCCCTTTTAGCCTTTATCTTGGGCTTCGTACGAGACAGTAAAACACTCTCTTGTTAAGTATAAAAGACTCTCTTGTTGAGTCAATCACCTGTCAAACAGAATCTCTTGTTCAGTCAACCTTTTTAGCCTCCGCCCTGGGCTTTATACAGGACAAATAAAAGTACTCTCTTGTTGAGTCAAACCTTTTAGCCTCCATCTTGGGCTTCGTACAAGACACATAAAAAACACTCTCTTGTTGAGTCAGTCACTTGTTAGCATTCTCTTGTTGAGTAAACCCTTTTAGCCTCTATCTCGCGCTTCGTACGAGACAAAAAATAAAAGACACCCTCTTGTTGGGTCAATCGTCTCCTCTTAGGCTTTATATAAGGGAACTCCGGTTGAGTCAATCAACCTTTTAGCATCAAATCTATGCCTTGCTCATAGTATACAAACATCAACAACTCCTCTTTAGAGATGACAAATTCTCTCTCATACAAACCTTTTAGCTTCACATCTTAGGCTTTGAACAAGATACAGACCACCTTTAGCTTCATGTCTTGGGCTTTGAACAAGACACCAAAACAACCATTTTTCCTCCCATAGAATAGGAGGAACTACGATCGTTCTGATTTCCCTGTCTCAGGAATACGTAGGCATAAGATTGAAAAAATCTTAGCGAGCATACTAATCAAAAACCCAAAATCCAGTACCTCCATTAATCAACCCAAAAGCACCAAATCCTAACATCTTATTACCCAAAGTCCAGACATTCTAATCTTAACAAAATAAACCAAAAAGAGACCCACATCTTAATAGCATCTGTAAACTAACAGTCAGCTGTTTAAACTCAGTATGCAAGCAGGGTTAATTGGAGACATCTATTTCCCTTCCTTAATTAGCTCAATAGGATAAAAAATGAATCTAACTATAGTACCCAAGCGATCGTGATTCAAGACCACAAAAATCGCGCTACAGAAAAAATGGCGCACACCGTGGGGCCCAGTTCTCTTTCTTACAATCTTCGGTGGAAACCTTAAGTTTAAAAAACGCCACATAAAAGCGGCGACCAGAGTGGGAGGCAAGGTAAGATCTTCTCGTCCCCATATTAAGGTGAAGTCCTTAAGTTCACCAAGTGTCACAGAAATGGCGACTTTGCTGGGGAGTCATTGTCTGTATAGGATCATAAGACTAGAGGTCTAGAATGATTAAGACAAATATATATATACTGCTTTTCCTATTTGATATATGTGTTTATTTTTCTTCTAACGAGAATGCGTGTGATGCCGTATGTGGAAAGATTGAGTATACACCTAAGATAGGTGATGGCGTTATACGGGTAATCTTGCGGGGAGTGAATCCCAGTTAAGAGTCCCCGGTCGACCATCAAACTCAGTGGAGACTCCCTTTACAGATACATTGCCTATACGACTTCGGTTGTTGAAAGTAGTGCGGTCGACTGGGTTATCTGAGAAGTTGAGGTTTTTAGTAGACTGAAACCATTTTGTAGTGCGGAAGCTATCGGAAATAATTGTCACGCGATACTACCCTCATTTGAGATCACTCTAAGATACATCATCTCACTGGCGATTCGCTTGTTGTTGTTATCCCAAGAGGGGTCAATGATTTTGCGGACAGGTACAAAAAATCACCAGTATAAACCTTTGGGGATGGGTAGAGCCTTGACTTCATGACACTGACCCTTTGACCCAAAGTTTTTTCTATGTTTTTGTGTGCTGCATTCATACATTCATTTAAAAAACATTTGAACAAAGAAAAATTTCTCTTCTAGTCTCTCTTTTTCAAATTAAACTAAGACAATGATTGCAAATGTCAGAGAGAGAGATTGCGTTATGGATTTCGGTAGAAGGAAAACTCACAAGTACACCTTCAAGGTTCCAAAATTAGAGGATTTAAGAGGTTTGGCGAGGATGATCACCAACCCCGAGGCTTTCAGAGCCAAGTATGGGGGACTGCTGTCCCTATTAAGGGTCCATGTAATTGAAGGAATCCTGTCTACGCTCATTCAGTTCTACGATCCGGTTTATCACTATTTCACATTCCCGGATTATCAGCTAGCACCAACCCTGGAGGAGTATTCTCACCTGACTGATCTACATATCACTGATCAAGCTCCCTTTTTTGGACTGGAAGAAATTCCAAAAGATCAAACCATTGCAAGAGAAATCTATTTGGATGAGTCAAAGGTCAGGACTCACATGACCATTAAAGGTGGAATCCAGGGTTTGCCAGCCCAGATTTTGATAAAGAAAGCCCTGTACTTTGCTAGTATAGGGAACGTGGCCGCTTTCGAAAGCATCTTTGTTTTGCTCACCTACGGGTTATTTTTGTTTCCCAACATCGATAACTTTGTAGATATCAATTCCATTAAGATATGTCTGATTGGAAACCCTGTACCGACCTTACTCGCAAATGCGTATCATTCTGTACACTTAAGGAATTTGTACAGTGGAGGAATGATTACATACTGTGTACCCCTGCTGTACAAATGGTTCATTTTCGACTTGCCCAAGTCTTCCGCATTTTGGGATCGAAAGAATACTTTATGTTGGTCGCAGAGAATCATGTCTCTTACCAACTCTAACATCGATTGGCACAATCGAATCTATGACGGGGTCAGGATCAGTGACCGTTGTGGAAATTTCCCAAATGTACCCCTTATAAGAACTAAGGGAGGAATCAATTATCATCCAGTTTTGGTTTGTTGTCAATTTGGATACCCGATGAGGTAAGTCCCGCGTAATGCTCATCTGGAAGGTCTTTTCTTCAAGGAAGGAGAAAATGACAGGGCACTAAAGACAGAAATAGTGCATGCCTGGAAACACGTTCATAGAAAAGGAAGAGAGTCTCTAGGAAAACCAGACTGTGTCTCGATGGATCCTTATCTCCACTGGGTACAAACTAGAGCTCTCAAGCTGAGGATGCCTTACCCTCGTCAGGAAGTTCTTCCATTAAGGGACTCTGTCCTTTATTTTATGTCTAAAACGGAAAAACTTCAGGTGACTCTCAACAAAGTTCAGTAGGAGAGAAGGTCTTGGAGGAACAAGTACCGCATTCTCAATGTGGAGTGTACGAAAATACAGCAGCTTTGAGAGATAAAGACACTCTGATTGAGATTTTAGAGCAACATGCTGTAGAAAATCAGGATGACCAAAGAAATTTACTCGCTCTTTTCACTTGGAAAATGAATGACAACCCGACAACGGCCCAAGAGCCCCGGTCAAAGAAAAGGAAAGCACCAGGATCAACACCTGAGCTCTTTCAGAGAGGACTTAGGACCCTTGAGTTTAGACATTTCCTTTTCAGCACTTTGTTATTTACTGTATTTCCATTTCCGCAATCTTTGAATTCAATAAAATGGGGTCTTCCCCACTGTTTGATATTTGCAATCTAATTGTCGAAGTTTACTTTGAATAAACAAAAAATATACAATTAACATAATCATTGCATATCATTCATCATTCTCGCATAAAAGCATTCTTCTTCCCCGCGAATCTCACTTTTGTGTCTCGATTCTAGTTTCAAAGTGTCTAATTCGTATAATACTCGGGCCAATCGACAAAAGAAAAAGATGGATGATCTCGAGGAAGAGAACAGAGAGTTGAGAGAAGAGATCGACACTCTGAAAGAAGATTTGAGGAAGCTTCATAACAACATGCAAACTCTAGCAGAAGCTCAGATGCAACAACAACGGTCTGTGATCTCAGAGATCAAATCGACGGCCATAGTGGATAAGTATGATCCTAGGTACAAAATGCCGAAAGATCGTCCCTGGGGCATGCCACTTAACTATATCCCGGAAGGATATATTCCGCCGATCATGAAAGATCCGAAAACTGCAGCAGGAGCCACTGGGACTTAAGGTTACAAACTTCAGGAAAGCGAAGATGCCAGGGGCATGACACCAACTCCTGAAGGTTACAAACTTCGGGAAAGACCAAGAGTCTCAGCCATGATGACTATACCACCACCTGTGGTACACACTGTCCCGGAAGGACAGGTTCCATAGATACCTTCTGGTGGAAATGAAAGTATGTTCGACAGGATGAATGAGTTCCAAGAACAGTTCCTAGAGATGCAGAAAGAACTGCAGGCCATTCGCGGTCAGGATTTATTTGGAAAGGATGCCGCAGACCTTTGTTTGGTCCCCAATGTGCATGTTCCGCACAAATTCAAAGTGCCCGAATTTGAAAAGTACAAGGGTAACTCGTGCCCTCAAAGCCATTTGGTCATGTACGCTCGACGAATGTCAACTCAGACAAAGAACCAGGAGCTACTGATTCACTACTTTCAGGATAGTTTAACCGGTGCCGCACTCAAATGGTACATTGGTTTAAACCGCACTAAGATCGCTACTTTCAAAGATCTTGGCGTTGCCTTCGTTCAGCAGTATAAGTATAACCTGGACATGGCACCAGTCAGAGATCAACTCGGATCAATGTCACAAAAGGATTAGGAAACCTTTAAGGAGTACGCTCAGAGATGGCGTGAAATTGCCGCCCAAATTTGTCCACCTCTTGAAGAAAAAGAGATGACAAAGATCTTCTTGAAAACCTTGAGCTCATTTTCCTACGACAGAATAGTTGCCAGTGCACCCAGTGACTTCACTGAGATGGTGGACATGGGAGTTCGTCTTGAGGAAGCCGTCCGAGAAGGACGATTAGTTAAAGACGTTGGATCATCAAGTAATACAAAAAGATACGGTAGTGCTCTCCCTAAGAAAAAAGAGAAGGATATTGGGAATATCTCTCTCGGAAAGCAAAGGCGACGATACCAACCAGTAGCAGCTGTGACTCTTGCTATCAACCCTGCGTCTGTTCCTACGTATCAACCTCAGGTTGCGCACAGCCAACCGAATCAACAGCAGTATCATCAAAGGACACAACAACCTCTTCAGCAAGCTCGTCCTCCGTACAACAACAACCGTACAACGTGACCGCCAGGGTTCGACCCTATACCAATGTTGTACGCAGAACTGTTTCCGTTACTACTAGTCAATGGGCATGTACACAACAGGTCTCCTCTTACAGTACCGGAAAATCCACTTTTTTGGTTCAAAGCGGATCAAACTTGCCCTTACCATCAAGGGAGATCAGGGCATAACATAGAGAACTATCTCAGTTTCAAATCCGATGTACAAAAGCATGTTAGGAGCGGGGTCTTATCTTTCAAGGATACGAATCCGAATGTTTTCACGAACCCGTTACCTCAACACGAGAAAGCTGCAGTCAATTTGATAGAGGGAGAGTCTAACGACGGCTATCAAATTCATGATGTACTCTTATTGAGGACCAATCTGGTCAAGATGAATCACAGACAGAGCGGGTATGGTCGTGTACCACCTCACAATTATCACCAGTGTGATATCTGCTCTAAAGATAATCAAGGATGTTCTGTGGTGCGATAAGCTCTACAAGAACAATTGGATCTTGGGTGGATCCAAGAGCATCGAGTTCGTGGGGTCAACATGACTTATACGAATTCAAACATCATTCAGAGCCACGACATCCGTACGATGAATGTCAACTTGGTGGCAATGCACTCAAGGCAAAGCCAGTATCATAATCTGCCGTGGCACGATTACAATTCCTGTCTGACTTGCTCGATAAACAAACAGGGATGCTCTTTTGTACAAGAGGCCCTCTAGCGTCAGATGGATCTTGGATGGATCCAGGACTACCATGATAGAAATCAGTATCAAGTGAATATGATTCAAATCTTTGATATTCGCTTGATGAAATCCAGCTTGGTAGAATTACATGCTAAGCAAGTCCAGCTCGGTTTTATGACTTCGTATAATTATCAGAACTGTAAAGGATGTTGTGAGAGTGACCAGGGATGTGCTCTCATTCAAAGAACTTTGAAACTCTTGTTAAACCACTAGTGGCTTCCGATCTATCTGGACGAAGACACGCAACAAGTCAGTATGATCGATGGGAACCCTACTAGGCATCAAAGTCAGGATGTTAGATCAATGGAAACAGATCTAGTGAGGTTACATTGCATTCCAAACGGACGTGACCAAGTTCCACCACATAACTACGAGCGTTGTAGAGTGTGCTCGGAAAATAATCAAGGATGTTACCTCGTGCGAGCAACCCTTCAAAGTCAGTTAGACCGCAAAGAGATTCAACCATGTCCAGTTTCGGGGTCCATCAACTTGATGCCCGACTATTTCACTGATCAGATCAAAGATGTGGTTGTAATCTCTGACCGCGAGAGGACCAAAGATGTTTGTGCCATCATCCCTCTGGTTGATGAATCGAAGATTCTTAACCCAAAACTGATTGAAGTTACCTGCGACAGTCAGATAAATCAGAAGGCTCCTGTAGTTATCTACTTGCCGGGACCAGCGTCGTACAAATCTGATAAGGCGATCCCTTACAAATACGGTGCAACAATAATTGAGAATGGGAAGGAAATTCCATTACCCTCCGTCGTGAATATTGCAGACATCAGTTGAGTAACACGGAGTGGTCGAATCTTCAACCAAGGAGTTGGAGAACCTAACAAAGAAAAGGAACCTCAAATAGAACTTCCCGATCAACCGGCCGGTCAGTCCAGTGATCCCGACCTTTCAAAGAACAACGATGAGATGCTGAAGCTCATCCAAAGGAGTGAATACAACATTGTTGATCAACTCTTGCAAACTCCTTCAAAAATCTCCGTGTTATCTCTTTTACTCAGTGCTGAGGCTCACAGGGAGGCTCTACAGAAAGTCTTAGAGCAGGCCTTTGTGGAACAGGATGTGTCAATACGACAATTCGATAGAATTGTCTCTAATATCACTTCCTGCAACAACTTAGGGTTTAGTGATGAGGAATTGCCAAAAGAAGGCAAAAGTCACAACATGGCGCTCAATATCACAGTTAATTGCCAGGACGACGCCTTAGCCAGCGTACTGGTAGACACCGGATCATCTCTTAACTTTATGCCAAAGTCCACTTTAATGCAATTATCATTTAAAGGATCCCCGATGAGGGGCAGTGAGGTCATCGTCAAAGCATTTGACGGATCTCGGAAAGCAGTTATCGGCGAAGTCGATCTTCCCATAACTATCGGTCCTCACACTTTCCAAGTCACTTTCCAGGTCATGGACGTCCGGGCAGCATACACCTGTTTATTAGGAAGACCCTGGATACACCAGGTTGGGGCAGTCACTTCGACACTGCACCAGAAATTGAAGTTCGTCAAGAACGATCAACTAGTCACGGTCTGTGGAGAACAAGCCTTGATGGTGGGTAGCCTTTCATTATCTACTTGTGTAGAACCCGAGGAGGTTGTTGGAACGCAGTTCCAGGCACTTTCGGTGAGCAATGAGAATCAATCAGAGAAAGGAACCTCGATTTCCTCATACAAAGATGCTCTCGAAGTGATCAAAAGTAACAATACAAAGGGATGGGGACAGCTTGTCATTCCTACTGATAACAAAACAAAGAAGGGTCTTGGTTTTTCCTCAACCTGTACCCAGACAGCTGCTAATGATGAAAGTCTTCATCCTATTCAGGACTTCTTCCATAGTGGAGGTTTCCTCAACCCAATATCTCAAGAAGTTCATACCATCAATGAGGGAGATTCCTCCGATACATATAAGGAGTGGAAGTCTTATCTTAACGAGGACAGCTATATCTCTCAGGAAGAGGTGCCTACGCCATTGTGCTATCCCGTACAGAGTCCAAGATTTAAACCCAGGTCAGATGTCAAAACGATATACGAAGATTGTGATCCGAAAGGATGCCGTGCTCCACCAAACTCATTAGAGGAAGACACTATGATGAAGGACAACTTTGACCACGACTATTATGGCCAGATGGATGGCCTGCCTATCTGGAAGCCGTACCCAGGAGACTTGGGTCAAGAAAATCAGTCGAACAATGAATATCAGCTGACCATCATTGAACAGAATACCTGCGTCCCCACCATGTCATGGGATCAACACTCAGGTCATTCAGAAAGTATCCAACACAACAATGAATTTGCAAAGTTTGCAGGACTAGAATTCATTAACTATGCTTTTCCAGAGGTCAACGTCATCGAGAGAGATGACTCCTCCAGTTCCAAAGAAGTGTGGGATACCTTAGGACAACCAAGTAGAAAATACCACTATATGGTCAAGTACACTGCTCCCGAAAGCTCTCGTATCAGGCTCGAAGACATCCAACCAACTGGATGGGGAGATTTACCTGAGAGCACAAATACTATACAAAATACAATAGAAGAATCCTCCTACGACAACTCCGCCTGGGAAACAGATTCCAATGATCCTGCTCTGCCAGAAATCAGCGTCATTTCTGAGGACAAACCAAGAAAGAAGGTGCCAGACTTTGTGATTCACCGAGGAGTTCACAGCCAATGGGTTGCCGTCGATGTTCCGAAGATTGTTCATAAGTCAAAGTAATTGTCATCTTTAACCTTTCACCTTGCCCAGGGGAAACATATGTTTTGGTAGGGCTCACTTTTTGTAAATATCCCTCTTCGCTTCGCCCAAAGCGACAAAGTTTTGTTTTATAGGTCTATAGTTTCAAGAATCGACTTGTTCATAAATAAAATAACGTCGTTCTGTAATTTCCGCATTAATTACTGTTTTCTCTTTTCGTTTTTTGGAAAATGGTAATCCTAAAAAACAATTCAAATAATAAAAACAAGCAGTTTTCCAAAGAAAATACACTGCACGCACTCTTGCATTCTATCTATCGCTTCTAAAAACAAATCATCACATCATGCAGATTGCTTGTTTTAAACCCCATTGAAACATACGATCCAATGCCTTCTCCCAACTTTGAATTCCCGGTATTTGGGGCTGAAGAAGAAGATGACAAAGAAATTCCAGAAGAGATCTCCCGATTACTCAGACAGAGGGAAAGGTCCATTAAACCTCACAAAGAGCCGTTGGAAACTGTCAACTTGGTCTCAGAGGAGGAAAGAAAAGAGATCAGGATTAGGGCACTGCTCAGTCCCCACTGCCAAAGAGAGTTTGATAAGGCTTCTCAAAGAGTTTCCCGATGTATTCGCTTGATCCTATCAGGACATGCCAGGGTTGGATACTAGCATCGTGGAACACCATTTACCGTTAAGATCAGAATGTCCGACAGTAAAACAAAGGTTGAGACGGACTCACCCGGACATGGCCATCAAAATCAAAGACGAAGTACAGAAACAGATTGACGCGGGTTTCCTCGCTACATCAGAATATGCTCAATAGTTAGCCAACATCGTACTCGTTCCGAAAAAGGACGGAAAAGTCAGAATGTGTGTGGATTACAGAGATCTAAACAAGGCTAGTCCAAAGGACGACTTTCCTTTACCACACATTGATATGCTGGTAGACAGTATAGCAAAATTCAAAGGTTTCTCCTTCATGGATGGATTCTCGGGCTATAATCAAATTAAAATGGCACCGAAAAACATGGATAAAACTTCGTTCATCACCCCATGGGGTACCTTTTGTTACAAGGTAATGCCATTCGGTTTGAAGAACGCCGGGGCAACCTATCAAAGGGCCATGACTACTCCCTTTCATGACATGATACACAAAGAGATCGAAGTATATGTCGATGATATGATTGCCAAATCTAAAACAGAGGAGGAGCATGTGACCCACCGGTCAAAACTATTCGAGCATCTGAGAAAGTACAAACTCCGCTTGAATCCTAAGAAATGTACATTCGGTGTCCGTTCAGGGAAACTGCTAGGGTTCATCGTCAGCCAGAGAGGAATTGAGGTTGATCCGGACAAGGTCAAGGCCATTCAAGAAATGCCTTCTCCAAAAACTAAAAAACAAGTCAGAGGATTCCTGGGACATTTAAACTACATCTCCAGTTTCATATTCCTCATGACCACGACATGCACGCCGATTTTCAAAATACTCAAAAAGAACCAGGACTGCGTTTGGACAGAAGATTGCCAAACCACCTTCGATAGTATTAAGAAAAACCTGTTGAACCCACTGATTCTATCACCTCTAGTAGAAGGAAGACCACTGATCATCTACCTAATAGTCCTGGAAGATACCATGGGCTGTGTACTTGGCCAACAAGATGAAACAAAAAGGAAAGAGTCTGCCATCTACTATTTGAGCAAAAAATTCACCGACTGCGAGACTCGGTACACGATGCTTGAGAAAACTTGTTGCACTTTGGCTTGGGCATCAAAACGTCTTCGCCAGTATATGATTCGTCACACTACTTGGTTAATCTCAGAAATGGATCCAATCAAGTATGTCTTTGAATAACCTGCTCTCACGGGAAGAATCGCCCGTTGGCAGATGTTGTTATCACAATATGACATAGAATACCACGCTCAGAAAGCCGTTAAGGGAAGTATTTTAGCCGACCATTTGGCTCATCAACCGGTTGACGATCAAGAATCAGTTGGGTTTGACTTCCCAGACGAAGATGTCATGTATTTGAAAATGAAATATTGCGATGAGCCGCTACCCAGTGAAGGGCCACAACCAGGTTCCCAATGGGGACTAATCTTTGACGGAGCTGTCAATCATTATGGAAACGAAATTGGGGCAATCATCATAACACCTCAGGATACCCATATTCCTTTCACTGCCTGACTGACATTCAAGTGTACGAACAACGAGGCCAAATACGAAGCTTGTATCATGGGTCTCGAAGAAGCGATCGACTTAAGGATCAAAAACTTGGATGTTTATGGCGACTCAGCCCTGGTTATCAATCAGATCAAAGGAGATTGGAACACATACCAATCAGGATTGATTCCTTACAAAGATTATGCAAGAATGTTGCTACCCTTCTTCAACAGAATCGAGTTTCATCATATCCCTCGTGAAGAGAATCACATGGCTGATACATTAACCACTCTCTCTTCCATGATTAGTGTAGGTCAATGGACCGACCTACCTAAGATTAACATAATGCGCCTTGAATGACCCATTTACATCCTCGCGATTGAAGCAGTCATAGACGACAAACCTTGGTATCATGATATCAAATACTTCCTTCAGAAACAAGAGTACCCATATGGGGCATCCAGAAAGGACATAAAACTCCTCAGAAGGCTAGCTGGCAGTTTCATCCTGAGCGGGGATACACTCTATAAGAGAAAGTTTGACATGGCCTTGCTCGGATGCGTAGACAGACCAGAAGCAAACATGCTAATGAAAGAGATTCACGAAGGATCCTTTGGTACTCATGCCAATGGACACACAAGTACATGAGGAGGTGTCACAAGTGTTATATATACTCCGACAAAATCCATGTACTGCCAACGCATCTCAAAGTTCTCTCTTCCTCATGGCCTTTTTCTATATAGGGAATCGACATGATTGGCATCATTAAACCCAAGGCTTCGAACGAACATCAGTTCATCCCTGTAGCCATTGATTACTTCGCCAAGTGGGTCGAAGCGGCGTCGTATGCTAATTTAACTAAAGATGGCTGGAAATCTACCTGAGTGAATCGCACACTCAAAGATACAACAGAGTCGCCATCGAACTTTATTTAGTTCCAAAGGACAAGGAAAATATCGATAAAACCCAAGGGGAAGAGAAACGGGAACGGGGGGTCAGTTATGCAAAAGGAAGGTATTAGCACCTAACGCATCCGTCGTACTCGACGGGAACCATTTTGCTTGCTTCTAGGCTTGGATGGGTTACTATTTAAAGACTTCTAGCTGAAAGAAGAGGAGAGAGAAGAAAGAGGAAAAAGAAAGAAAGGAAATAAAGTGCTCGCGGAGGAACGAAGTCCTTGTGCCTACGTACCCCTCATAGTTAAATGAGGAAATCAGAGCGCCGTAGTTCTTGGAACCAGGGGACAGAAAGGAAAGAAAGGAGGAAGACGGAAGAAAGGTGGAAGTGTGTTCGCCAAGACATTACGTCTCGTGCCTATGTATCTGACATTCAGAAGAATGCAGAATCAGAGCTTCCGTAGTTCGGGGAACCGAACGGAGAACAAAATAAGAAATAAACCAGGAGACAAAAGAAGTGGTGTCAAAGCCAAGAGCAAGAGTGAAAGAAAAACTCTACTGGGGAATACCACATAGTAAGAGCGATTGCACAAAAGAACAGGAAAAAAATGGTGTCAGAACCGAGAATGAGAGAAACTCCGTTGGGGATAGCAAAGGGAATTGGTGTCGAAACCAAGAAATTAAGAGCAAGGGGAATAGGAAGGACTCCTCTGGGGATCCAAAAAAGAGATGGTGTCATAACCAAAAGAAAAAGGAGATTCGTTATATTAACTAGCTAGCAGTGGTTAACCGAAGAGAGAGAGTAGACCCTGGCGGGGAAAAGAAGCTGGTGTCAACAGACGGACTGTGATAAACCCAGAGAGAAAGTGCTGAACTGGGAGAAGGTGTTTGACTCTGAAGGGGCCTCGGTATATTAACTGGTAAACAGTGATCAACCGAGGAACGAAAGGACTGCCACTCTGTGGGGGATAGAGAAGCATTGGTTTTAGCAGAGAAAACTGCGATTAACCAGAAAAACGAGTGTAGGACCGAATAAAGATCATAACCCAAAGGACAGGTATAGGATCGAGCAAAGGTCGTGACCCAAAGGGGTTCGGTAAACTGACTGAACAAACAGTACTCAACCTAAGAAAGGGTATTTGAACCAAAGAAAGGCTACTAACCTAAGGGTACAAGTATTCGAACCAAGAGGAGGTTACCAACTGCGGCGGATTCGGTGTTTACAGACGGACCGTGACCAACCAAAGAGAAAAGCGAGTGATTAACCAAGAGAAGGTGATTAACCCAAGAGGGTTCAGTATTTTAACAGACGGACTGTGGTTAATTGAAGAAAAGGGTGATTAACCAAGAAGAGGTGATTAACCCAAGAGGTGCTCAGTGATTAATAGGCGGACTATGATTAACTGATGAAAAGGGTGATTAACCAAGAAGAGGTGATTAACCCAAGAAAGGAGAAGAACCAAGAGAAGGTTACGAACTCCAGGGGAAAAATGGTCATGACAGGAAAACTGTGTTGGACCAAAGAGAGAGAATTGAAACTCTTCAGGGGAATCAAAAAGCAATGATTGATTACAAGAAGAAAGGAGTGGTGGAACAAAGAGAGATTGCTAGCGCAAGAATAATGATCTCAACCAAGGAGGATGGTGATTGATCAAAAGGAGAGATTGAAAGAGATATGAGTGATAGAGGATCGAAAGGGATCGCAAAGAGAGAAGAGTGATCAAGGATCGAAAGGGATCGCAAAGAGAGAAGAGAGATCAAGGATCAACTCGACTGTGGAAAGAAAGCACATTACCGCCTGGAGATAGAGATGACTAAGCCAAGCACAAGGTCATTCGTCCCCTACCTGAAGTAGTCAGAATGAGAGTAGGAATTCTCCCTTCTCATTCCTTCTCTAACACACAGGGTGCAATGCGGAAGTTGAAATAGACGGCCCAACAACTCCAAGTTGTACAGTGCTCCTGCGTAGAGAAACGGACAGCATAACAGCGTCAATTTGTACAGTGCTCCGATGCAAGGCGCAACGCGAAACTTTAACTCCACGGGGGGGATGAGAGAGAAAGCTCTAAAGGAGACCTAAAGAGAGGAAAAGGGAAGATCGATTAATCGAAACAAAGTTTCGATCAATTAATCAAGGGGAAACATGCTAACAACTTTTCAAAGAGGATGAAAAGTCATTAAAGCAAAAGGGAGTGAATTATTGATTATACAAGATTAAGTTTATCCATGAAGAATAAACTTAATGCAAACTGAAATGGAAGGTGCAAAACAGTGCCAAATGATCACCAAAATGCCACACAAACTCATGTATCATGTGAACAAAGATAGTGCAAGAATTGTTATGTTCATACAATGCTAAGAACATGAAACAAATGAATAATCGAAAATGTGCATCTAAAGTTCATGAACTTGCTTCAACCAGAAGTGCAATGACATTAAAAACATCCATAAAATCAAGAATGACAATCAATGGAAGTTAAAATGAAGAAAGCATGGCAAACAAGCTTGAAAATGCAAGAAAATGGCATTCTGTACAGTGGTAACTGGTTACAGCATATATGCTAACCGGTTACATGCTTGAAAATACGTGTTTTTGGGGAAAATTGAACTGTGTAACCGGTTACATCATATCTGCTAACCGGTTACCACTGTAACAGAGGAAAAAATAACAGTAAAAATAACTTTTCAAAAGTAGTTTTCAACACATAATCACTTATGCCAAATCACACAAATGCAAAACCAAATCACACACAACAATTATCGACTTCATTGCGAGCGATACGAAAATGCGTGAAACGATAAAATTAGTTAGATCCACCAACCTGCAAGCCGGAGATTTGGCTTGGTAAGTGTTGCAAAGAGATTTTGATGCAGAAAATCAAAGAAAACCAGAGGATCCTTGATTTGTAGACGAAACGCGTCGAAACCGATAAAAAACGCGAAAATGCACCGAAATCAAATTTGCACCAAATTGAAAGTTGTAGAACTCTTGGATTGAAGTAGAATAAGATGTAATTCCAGAAATCCAACCAAAGAATGCCAAATGATGGAGGTTAAGCTCAAGAATTAATCACTTTCAATGTGAAAAGTGATTATCCTTCAAGAATAAGAGCTTTTGGTGAGGTTTTGGGATGAGAATTGAGATGAAGATGTAGAAGTTGCAGAAAAATGCAGAGGAGAATGAGAGAATTGAGAGTGAAGAAAGTGTGAAATTATGTGAATGATTGTGGAGGAATTGTGAAATGGTGGAGCTTTGTTTATATAGAGTTTAGGTATGGAGTGTGAGAGCTTTGGACTTTGGTTTGGACTTAGCTTTGGGAGGTCTGGAGTTAGGGTTGGAGTTAGTT
The DNA here is from genome assembly GCA_022829125.1 of Lathyrus tuberosus. Lineage (NCBI taxonomy): Eukaryota > Viridiplantae > Streptophyta > Magnoliopsida > Fabales > Fabaceae > Lathyrus > Lathyrus tuberosus. The sequence goes on from JALAZF010000305.1 coordinate 858,066, forward strand.
ACACTTGACTCACTGAGTCAAGGCGGTTAACTCGGTTAGTTAGGATCAACTCGGTAACAATCCCAATTCGAGCTTCCACATCCAAAGGTTGACATGCTTGTAAATTAAGTAACATGGTGCTCTTAATTTAAAGTGGTGCATTGAATAAATGAAAGGGAAATGTCTTGAATGGTCTTCAATAGTTTAGAATGTTCCATATGCTGCTAGAACAATGTAGAAACAAAGACCAAAGAGAGTGCATAGCTGCTGTCCCAAAAATGCAGCAGAATCTGCAACTTTGTACAGAGTAACCGGTTACAGCATATCTGCTAACCGGTTACATGCTTGAAAACTTGCGTAAATTTGTGAAAAATACACTGAGTAACCGGTTACAGCATATCTGCTAACCGATTACTTCAGCCAAATTTCCACAAATTTGCAAAAGGATGATGCTAAAGTCCTGATTCCTCTTCTCCATATCTTGTCTTGTTAAATAAATATGGAAACCTTTATTTCGGGCTTGCTTTGATGATGTGATGACTTTGTGAGGATTCAATTAATCGTGCTTGGAAAACCTGAAGATCCTGCAACAAGAAACACATAGAGAAAAATGCGAATGCGTATGCCAACGATGCGAGTGCTTATGCTTATGCAGAAGGCCAAAAGAGGGAGGTCAAATTTTGGGTTACTACAGTTGCCCCTATTTAATCCTCTTGGACCTGAATGTACGAATTGCACCAGCTTTTCGACGATTCGAGGTAAAAGGGGATTAAATAAAAGAGTAGCTCAAGAATTTGTCCGACGGCGACAAACAGAGCGGTGCAAGGTAGAATAGATAAGTGCAAGGTTTAGCTGAAAATCTGCTGGGAGATAAGTCAGGCAAAAAGAGAGGGAGCATAATCGATGCATATGCTATGTATGCGTTTCTACATGATGCTTGATAGCATGCAATGCAAAGGCTCAAGATAAGGCACAGTGAGAAGTGTTTAGGTAGACATCATAGCAAAACGACTTCGACACCCTCGGTCGGGGAGAGGACCCGCAGATGAAGACAATCTCTGCTGGAGAAGAAACTTCACAAAGGATGATGATCCTGCCGGGGAAAGAAACTGAGAACATCTCAGGTTTCTAAATCACCATGGTTGTCTCTGTTAGGGATGAAAGAATCAAGTCAATTCTTTCTACCAAGACTGGCTCTGTGTGGGGAAAAGAAGTTCCCGAATCACGTTGACTCAACTGAGGAGAAACCACTGCTGCTGGTGACAGATAGTTCCTAATCATTGGAGAAGATGCACAACCCTTGCTGGAGAAAAGAGGATAAAGTGTCTTTGCTGGGGAACACCTTGGCAACCTGCTGGGGAGAATGACGACTCTGCCGAGGAACCCCTGAGGAAATAACAGCTTTTTCTTAGAATCATCCCATTGTCGTCCAGGCGTTAGGCTTACCAAGGGATACTACCGATCACCCTACAAAAGTTACCAGTAACACATGCAATGCATAATGCTTTCCCGGTGAATTTATCTTTTTATCGTTCTCAACGTTTTTTAGTATTATGTGATCACAAATAATTGTTTATTTTGCAAACAAAATACTGGAATGAAAACAAATTGGGATAACAAAAAATGCATTTTATTGAATGTGAAATTTTTGAACATAAAGTGTGTACAAGGATGCAAAATCCTTGATGAGGAAATTTGCAATAAAATTGAAAAACAAATGTAAATGGCAAACGGAAATCATGCTTTGCATTAATTACAACATTGGCCACCATCCACTGTAAGTCTAGGTTCCAACGCCTTGCACCAGTCGATGATGATTGGAATGTTCTGTTACCGTCTGAGGTCCAGCCGTGAGGAAGAGAGGCTCAAGTGTTCACAGTCAATGCCTTTATCCCTAATTTTTGCCTGGACATGTTTTCACTTTTTTTTTCGTCCACCGGGATGCCTATTTTTGCCTATGTCGCCCTTTTGGGTTTTCAACTTAGCGGGCTATTATTGTTTTTTTTTCATTGTCCCTAACTTTTGCGTGGACATTTCTTGTGTTGGTCCATCGGGACGTTCATTTTTGCCTAGATTGTCCTTGCAGATGTCAATCTAGCGGACTCTTATCCATTTTTTTCAGGCATAATATTTTTTGACTGTATCGGAGTTCACGGGCGATGGCAACTCCTCCCCATCCATTGTGGTGAGGATCAGGGCTCCGCCTGAGAAGGCCTTCTTGACAACAAAGGGTCCTTCGTAATTGGGAGTCCACTTGCCTCGTGGATCCGAGTGAACAGGTGAATATCTCTTGAGCACGAGTTCGCCTTCACAGAATGTTTGAGGAAGAACTTTTTTGTCAAAAGCTCGTTTGAGGCGTCTCTGATACAATTGACCATGACAAACGGCTGTAAGGCGCATCTCTTCGATGAGATTCAGCTGGTCGTATCTGGATTGAACCCATTCAGCTTCATCAAGACCTACTTCCATGATGACTCTGAGCGAAGAAATTTCGACTTCAATGGGTAAAACTGCCTCTATACCATACACGAGCGAATATGGAGTTGCCCCAGTAGAAGTGCAAACCGAAGTTCGGTAGCCATGCAGTGCAAAGGGAAGCATTTCATGCCAATCCTTGTAAGTCTTGACCATTTTCTGGACAATCCTCTTGATGTTTTTGTTTGCTGCTTCAACGACGCCATTCATCTTGGGCCGATATGGTGAAGAGTTGTGGTGCTCGATCTTAAATTCTTGACACAACTCCTTCATCATATTGTTGTTTAGGTTGCTTGCATTGTCTGTGATAATGCTGCTAGGAATGCCATAACGACCGAATATCTCTTTCTTGATAAATCTGGCAACCACTTGTCGTGTAACATTCACATAAGAAGCAGCTTCAACCCACTTGGTGAAGTAGTCGATAGCAACTAGATTGAATCGATGACCGTTGGAAGCCTTCGGCTCGATCATTCCAATCATATCTATACCCCACATGGAGAATGGCTAAGGTGAAGTCAAAACATTCAATGGAGTTGAAGGCACCTGGATCTTGTCTCCGTAGATTTGGCACTTGTGACATCTTTTGGCAAAGTTGTAACAATCTACCTCCATCGTTGTCTAATAATACCCAGCCCGAAGGATCTTCTTGGCCATAGCAGGACCTTTAGCATGTACACCCTCGCAGCCCTCATGTATGGACCTTATGATCGTGTGTGCTTCGTGTCTATCCATGCATCTGAGCAACACGGAATCATAATTCCTCTTGTACAGTATACCACCACTTAAGAAGAATTTGGCGCAAAGCCGCCTAAGAGCTTTCTTATCAGTGATAGTGATACCCTCGGGATATTCCTGTTTTTCTAAATATCTCTTGATGTCGTAGAACCAAGGCTTGTCATCAGACTCACCCTCGATTGCTAAACAGTGTGCTGGTTCGTTCAAGTGATCAATGCGGATATGAGGAGCTTTATTCTTCCACTTGACCTTGAACATGGATGCTAGAGTGGCAAGTGCATCAGCTAGTTGATTTTCCTCTCTGGGGATATGATGAAAAGAAATCTCATCAAAGTAAGGAATCAACTTCGCTATGTGTTGTTGGTACAAAACCAGCTTGGAATCCCGAGTCACAAAGTTCCCTCTGACTTGACCGATGACCAAGGCAGAATCTCCATAGACCTCAAGGATCTTGATTCTCATGTCAATTGCCGCTTCAATACAATATATACATGCTTCGTATTCAGCCATATTATTGGTGCATGCAAAGCATAATCTGGCAGTGAAGGGAAGGTGAAAACCTGTTGGAGAGATGAGGATAGCCCCAATTCCACGATCTTTAGCATTGGAGGCACAGTCGAACACGAGCGTCCATCGTGCCCCAGGTTCGGGTCCTATATCAGGGTCTAGAGTCTCATAATATCTGATAAACAGAACATCCTCATCGGGAAAGTCGAACTTCATCTGTTGATAACCCGCTATAGGTTGATGAGCAAGGTAGTTAGACAAGACACTCCCTTTTATTGCTTTCTGGGTAACATGTTGGATATCATACTCAGTCAACAGCATTTGCCAACGAGCGATCCTTCCAGAGACAGCAGGCTTCTCAAATATGTACTTTACCGGATCCATTTTGGATATCAACAAAGTAGCATGGTAAATCATGTATTGTCGTAGGCGTCGAGCAGCCCAGACCAAAGCACAACAAGTTTTCTCCAAGAGTGAGTATCTGGTCTCACAATCAATGAACTTCTTGCTCAGATAGTATATTGCATGTTCTTTTCTACCAGTGTCATCATGTTGACCCAATACACATCCCATTGATTCATCGAGGACGGTGAGATACATGATTAGAGGCCTACCAGGAACCGGCGGTACTAAGATCGGTGGTTCTTACAAGTATTGTTTTATTTTGTCAAATGCTTCCTGACAATCATTATTCCATTAAACCGATTGATTTTTTCTTAGTAATTTGAACATTGGTTCACAGGTAACCGTCAAATGGGAGATGAACCTTGAAATGTAATTAAGTCTACCCAGAAAGCCACAGACTTCTTTTTCTGTTTTGGGAGGCAGCATGTTCGGAATTGCCCGAACCTTATCAGGATCAACTTCAATGCCCTTCTGACTTACAATAAAGCCCAATAGTTTACCAAATCGAACTCTGAAGGTGCACTTCACAGGATTCAACTGCAGTCTAAACTTCTGGAGTCTGTCAAACAGCTTCTTCAGATGAACCAAGTGATCATCTTCAGTTTAGGACTTGGCAATCATATCATCCACGTAAACCTCAATCTCTTTATGAATCATATCGTGAAAGAGGGTTGTCAGGGCACGCTGGTATGTTGCCCCTGCATTCTTTAGACCGAATGGCATGACTTTGTAGCAATATGTACCCCAAGGCGTGATGAAAGTAGTCTTCTCCATATCAGTTGGGGACATCTTGATCTGATTATATCCTGAAAAACCGTCCATGAAGGAAAAGACAGAGAACTGTGCAGTGTTGTCTACCAAGACATCAATATGAGGCAAAGGAAAATCATCCTTCGGGCTTGCCTTGTTGAGATCTCGATAATCCACACACATTCTAACCTTGCCGTCCTTCTTGGGAACCGGGACAATGTTGGCAATCCATTCAGGATATTCGGAAGTGGCTAGGAACCCAGCGTCAAGTTGTTTCTTGACCTCTTCTCTGATTTTGAGTGCCATGTCGGGTCTAGTCCTTCTGAGTTTCTGCTTGACAGGAGGACATCTAGGCTTGAGTGGCAAGTGATGTTCAACGATGTTGGTATCCAACCTAGGCATATCTTGATAGGACCAGGCGAAGATATCAACATACTCTTTCAACAACTTGACCAACTCGGAGTGTACATGCTTAGCGAGGGAGGCGCCAACCTTGACTTCTCTTCTGACCTCATCAGTACCAAGATTGACAACTTCCACTGGCTCTTTGTGTAGCTGAATCTCTCTACGCTCGTGCTCAAGGAGCCTTTCCAGTTCAGCCGGTAATTCACAATCTTCCTCACCATCTTCTTCGGCTTGGTTAATTAGAATTCCAGAATTACAATGGATGCTTGCCATGTTGTTATCAATGCTTTTATTATTTCTGCATGTTTATGAATAGAATGAGCTATTTAAAAGTGAAAAGAAAAGAAACTTTTGCCATTTGTTTGTGAAAAGTAAAATAAAGAAAGAAAATAGAGCATGATTTTGAATGCAAAAAACTTTTATTTATTGATCACATAATATTGCAAAAGCGTGAGGCCCTTTACAAGCAATCCACTCATCTCGGGCGAGGACGAGGGAATGAGAAAGCAAAATGCATTACATGTTATATGGGAAAACCACAGGAATCAAGGTAGATGTCCAATTGTTGAGATTGAAACCCGATGGACATTTGCGCACAAAGCTTGAAGTCTGATTACTAGGACCGACATCATCAGCAGCTGCCACGATGTCACCCAGTTGGAAACCCGTGTTGTGGAACTTGACAAAGTTGCTTTGCTTCTGATCAGAGGAACCAGATTGACGACCAGGATGATAACCCAATCCAAAATGATTATGTTTCTCAACCACATCAATTACATGCCCCTAGCCTAGCAAAGCACCTTTCTGGATAGTCTCTTTAGCACTCTTAGAAGACGCTAAAGTCAATTGTGGTAATCTACTTTGAATAGTTGAAGCAGAGCTGACATCTTCGAACTCGAGACACTGCAATGGCACCTCATCTATGCCTTCTTCGGTCTCGACATATCAGAAAGATGATAACTCGCTCACAATCAGATCCTCTTCACCACAGATAATGACAAGCTGGTCGTCAAACATGAATTTCAACTTCTGATGCAAAGTGGAGGTAACTGCCCCTGTGGCGTGGATCCATGGACGACCCAGTAGGCAACTGTACGCTGGATTAATATCCGTCACCTGGAAGGTAATGGTAAACAGATGCGGCCCAATAATGATGGGTAAATCCACTTCTCCAATGACCTGTCTTCAAGAACCATCAAAGGCTCTGACAACTAAGGCACTTGGTCTCATTTCGATTCCTTCCACTGGTAGTTGACTCAATGTGCCCTTAGGCATCACATTGAGAGAAGAACTGGTATATACTAGAACACGAGATAACAGGATGTATGTGCAGGTTACAGATATGTGCAGCGCTTTATTATGGGCAATTCCTTCAGGAGGAAATTATGATTCATTGAAACCCAAATACCGACTTGCAGTTATATTGGTCACTACATTATCAAACTCGACGACGGATATATCTTGCATGACATGGGCACTGTTCAACACTTTCAACAAAGCTGATCTGTGCGCGGGCGAACTCATAAGTAAGGACAAGATTGAGATCCTCGATGGAGTCTAACCCAAATGATCCACGATTTTAAAGTCACTTTTCTTGATCAGCTTTAGGAACTCTTGATCATCAAGGGTCTCCTTTCTCCTTGAAACATCCTCAGACGGGATAGTCGGTACTGGAATAGCAGTATATGCCCCTTGTTGAACAACAGGGGTTGCAGCTGCAGGTGTCTCCTTGGGAGAAACAACAATTGGAACTTGAACAGGCTTTGTAATGACCTTCGGAGCAAACACTCGTCCACTACGATTCATACCTCTACCAGCTGTAACATTCACGATCTCTGATTCGGCGAACCTAATCTCTTAACCTCTAGAAAACACAGAAGACCCATACTTCCACGGTACCTCCTTAGAATTCTGATACGGAAACGACTTCGGCGGACAAACCACGATGGGTTGCACCTTCTTCTGCTTAGGGGATTCCACTGGAACTTTCCTATAGGCGATGGTGAACGGCTCAATAGCAGCAACTTCCTCGACAGGTTTAGATCTAGAAAATTGCACTTCGCCACGGTTCATCAGAATCTGGACACAACCCTTCAGCCTTCGACACTGGTTGGGATTATCGTCACAAATCTGACACTTACCATGCAACCCTTTCAGCAGCCCATGTTCATTCAATCTCTTGAAAACCACAGCCATCGGGGTCTTTACCTCATCGACATCAATAATCAATTCAGCCCTGGAATTATCGCCAATCATGTTAATCGCAGGTCCACCGTGATTCGGCAACGGGTTATTCTGAATGTTAGGTCCTTCCTCAGCGAAAGTCAGAACCTTCTTATCAATGAGTTCCTGAACTTTGGTTTTGAAAACAAAACAGTCCTCCGTTGCATGTCCTATGTATCCAGCATGGTAAGCACAAGACGCATTTGGATTATGCTTCGGGCCAAATGGAGGAATCGCAGGTGCTATTTGCTTGGGGACAATTGCCCCTTGGTGAACCAAGTAAGGAAACAACTCGGTGTATGACACATGAATCTTGTCAAAATTCGGAAACTTACGGTTTCCTTGATTATTGTTGTTCTGACGATTGTGATTCTGCTGATTTTTGTTATGTCGATTCTGTTGCTGATTCTGAGCATTCTGAACGGGTTGTTGTGGATGATACTGATATGGAGGTTGTTGTTAGTGTGCAGTAGAAATGTACAGATACGGATAATACGGCAGGGGAGCCATTGGAGCTTGATACTGAGGAGAAACTTGAGCTGTCACAGCGTTGGCCTCACCTTCCTTTTTCATGGAATGACTGTTTTGAGATTTCCGAGTGGCCGGCTGCTGGGAAGCAGCTCCAGGAATCTTTCCAGTCTTCAAACCGTTCTCAATCCGTTCACCAATGGTTACAACATCAGCGAAGTTTGATGAAGAACTACCCACTATTTTCTCATTGTAAGATTCCTGCAATGTACCCATAAAGATGTCAACTAACTCATTGTTAGAGAGAGTCGGTCGTACACGGGATGCCATCTCACGCCATCTTTATGCATACTCCTTGAATGTTTCAGCTGAGCGCTGTGACTGATTCTGCAATTGCAATCTAGTTGGCGCCGGATCAAGGTTATACTTGTATTGTCTCACGAATGCTTCAGACAAATCCATCCAAGTACGGATTTTGCTGCGCTCCGGGCCCATGTACCAATCCAATGAAGCGCCAGACAAACTATCTTGAAAACAATGAACAAGCAATTCATCATTATCAATATGGGATGCCATCTTCCTGCAGTACATAGTGATGTGGCTACGCGGGCAGCGTAAACCTTTATACTTTGGCAAATCAGCTATTTTGAATTTCTGCGGCAGCACAACATTTGGAACCAAAGTTAAGTCTTTGACCTCCATGCCAAAAGCAGAGAACCTTCTATAGCTCTGATACGGTCTTCCAACAACTTGTAGTCAACAGATCTATTCTGATTAGTGGGTCTGACAAGAATCTGAGGATTTGGCAGCTGAGAAGCGGCAGGAGCATTCATTTGCAGAGTAGCAAACTGAGAAGGATAAACCAAACCAGGATTAACCATCTGACCAGCATTCTGACCCATCGGAACACCATGCCAATAATTTGGAGGAGGTACCCCAGCAACTGAGAAAGATGCCCCAGGGTAGAACATATCAGGATGAGCATTCGGAACAGTGGTTTGAGCAACTTGAGACGGAACCGAAACATGAACAGGAGGTCCTCTATACACATGCTCTTCTTTATCAGGAGTTTCAGTATCAACCAATCTGGCAGTTTGATGAGTTTGAGCCTGAAGATTCTCAGGATCATCATTCACCACTGGAGGCGGTACTGGAGTAGGGATGACCCATTGATATACGGCAGCATTCCCATTAGGTATGGGTGCAACAAAAGACTGATATGGTATGAAGGCACTACCATTATTTGCAATCTGAGGAGTGTAATTCGGAGGCATGCCCCAAGGAGAACTAGCGGGCATCTGGTTCAAACCGGGTTGAATAACAGGCTGATTCACAGGCTTAACTAGCACTTCAACTCTAGCGGGAGAAGGAACAACAATAACAGGAGTAGCTGTAACAACAGGAGGAATAGTCACAGGAGTGACAACAGTTGTATCAGTAGTGGTTGCAACAACAGTGGTAGCAGCAGCGGCGTCCCTCTGGGCACGAAGGAGCTCCATAATGACATCCATGTTTGTCTGGAACTGATCCATCCGACCTTGGAATTGTGCCAGAGTTTCCTTGTACTCAGCGTTCTCAGCTTCGAAGTCAGCCATGATTCTGGATTTGCTTGAGCGAGTAAAATACCGATGTCGATTCGTCGTCTTGCTACAAGGAATGCAGACAAGGATGAGCAACGGTTTCAGATGAAGGGACGTGCATATGGGTGCAAATGAATGTATGATATGCATGCAAAAATAAAGTTTTAAATTCCAGGAATTCTTAAACTTATCTTTGTTGACAATAATCATAAAGCATACAAGTAAAGGAATAAGAGATAGAGTGAGCAAGAATCTTCATTCATTCATTCAATAAAGGAAAGAAGCACAAGTCGAATATAAGTCAAATATCTGCCTTTTGGGCTACAACAAGATCCGCATGGATTCTATCAACTACCACCCTACACACAGATAAGAAATGAAAAGTTGCCCAAGGAAGCCGGTGTGGCAATGCATCAGCATATGCATCCCTCAACAACCCCGGTAGGTCCTCCAATGCATGCTCAGCAAATCTGGCTAGACGACCATGCCTCTCACTCCAGTACCTCGCATCCTTCATGAGATTACGCAGCAACGAATGATTACGTCCCTGAAGCATGTTCTGAAGAAAGGCCTCTTTCTGATCCAGGAGGTTCTGTAGATGACGACTTTGATGCTCCCAATGAGTGCTCTCTGTGTTGAGCTGACTAATCTGCTCTTTGCTCTGATGTGCTTGATCTTGCAGCTTCTGAATCTCACCGAAGACTTTGTCTAGCTGGGTTTGACATTGAGAAAAGTCCTTTGCTAACTAATTAGCATGGTCTTGCTCACTTTGCCACTTTGCCTTGAACTCGGATAACTTCCCTCGAAGCTCTTCAAGTTGCTTGCTGTAGCTCAGCTCCTCTTTGTAGGCTTGATAATGAGCATCGGCGAGTTGTCTCTTCTTTGAAGCAAGTCCCTCATAGGTGCTCTTCAAAGCATCACCCACCTTCCGACGCTTGTTCTGTTCAACCTCCACTTCTTTGAGCATGCGCTCGCACTTCTGATGAAGTTCAATCTGTAGGTTATCCTTCTCGGAAGTGACTCTATCAAGGTTGAGACGAAGATCAGCATTCTCCTTCTTCAACTTCTCAACAGTCAGCTTGAGTTGATCGACCTTAGATGGAGGAACAATGGCAAGTTCAGGAAGCTTGGCATTCATGGAAGGCTCGGGAGAGAATGGCAGCAAGATCTCTTTGACGCGCTCTTTGACCCAAAGTGTGTAAGCTTCTTTGGCTACGCAATTTTTCTTACCCAAATCGTCTCTACCTTCGAGATGAATCTGAGTCCAAGCGGCACTAAACCTCTTCAGCAAACCCCTGTCATCAACCCCTTCATGAAAGATGAACTCTTCCACTACCTCAGGATCCGGCTTATCAACCATAGGGTATCCCAGCTGTCGGAAGGCCATTCTCAGATTGTAGTTAATTCCACCCTTTTCACCCAAGAGAGGCACATTGGAGAATTTCCCACAATGAAGAATGATCGGAATGTCGTCGAATACTCGAGAATACCAAGAAATGTCGTCAGCAGTAAGAGACATGATGCATTGAGACCACTTGAGATTATCCTTATTCTCAAAAAAGGGACCTTTCTGTGGAAGGTGAGACATGAACCATCGGTACAACAGAGGAGCACAACAGACAATGGTTCCCTTCTTCTTTTCATTCCTGGAATGAATAGAATGGTAGGTATCAGCAAGAAGCGTCGGAACAGGATTCTTGGACAAGAATATACTGATGGCAGCCCGATCTACGAAATCCTCCATGTTCGGAAACAAGACAATCCCATATACCAGCAGGGCGAGAACGGCATTGAAAGCCTTCCAGTTTCCATCCTTAGCAAAAGAAGTGGCCTTGTCAGTCAAGAACTTCGAAGCAAACCCTCGAATACCGTTCCCTTTGGTCTTGAGATTATCCTCCACATCTTTCTTACTAATGCAAAGCGCATCAGCAATAAGATGAAACTTCGGACAACCGCTAGTGTAAACATAAGGAACCTGCTTCTTGATCTCAACCCCCAGAATATAAGAATACTCCTCAAGTGTAGGTGCTAGCTGATAATCCTGAAATGTGAAGCACCTATATGGCGGATCGTAGAACTGAACCAAAGTATGAATAGCAGTTATGTTGACTTCAGTGTTGAGGATGGTCAACAGATTAGCATAAGTATCTATGAAAACCCCTCTATGATATCCAACCAACAAAGATGCCAAACCCCTCAAAATACCCAACTTAGGTTCCACAAACTTGTAACTGAAGATGCCACGAAGATCAGTACTCATCTCTATGATAATGTCAACAAAAGATAAGCCTTCGAATACTTGGAAATGCACATGCAAAAATTAATTTACATGATGAAATGATATGCAACACAACAACAAGAAGCCAGTACAACCCAAATAATCAAGTCTGAACAATCCGAATATCTGCATATAATTCTGTGTCAGTGCAACATGATCTGATGTGTCGGTGAAGAAATCTGGCGTGTGTGAGAACAAGGGTATGAAGTGGTCTGTTTTCCTGCAAAACCCATCCCCCTCACAGGTGTGATCTAGACACAACAAGGTGATCCCTAGAAAGGTCACCCAAACCATAGGACTCAGGATGAAAATCCCCCGCCGTAGTGAATTCTCACAGGACGGAGGTATTCTCAAACAAATCACGATCTGGGATGTGGGTCTCGTGATATCCCAATGCACAAAACGCAGGCCTCACTACTATCCATGTTCTATCCTATGTGTATACTAGGCCCGGTGTTAGGACCTTTCTCTCCAATAATATCTACCCATCCCAACAACAGCAGAAAATAGCAGATATCCAGAATATGCAGCATATGAATATTCAAAGCAGTAAAGAAATGCGATAAATAAACATAAAGCTAAAGCATAAAAATAAATCTAGTAATGCGCTAAAGATAAACACCCAAGCAAGCAAGAAAAAGCAAACAAAACTAGGCGAGACCCCTCAAGGGATGGACCAGCAAGAGGTCAATCTGTCCCTAGCAGAGTCGCCAGCTGAAGATGACTGGAAATCTACCTAAGTGAATCGCACACTCAAAGATACAACAGAGTCGCCACCGAACTTTATTTAGTCCCAAAGGACAGGGAAAATATCGATAAAACCCAAGGGGAAGAGAAACGGGAACCGGGGGTCGGTTATGCGAAAGGAAGGTATTAGCACCTAACGCATCCGTCATACTCGACGGGAACCATTTTGCTTGCTTCTAGGCTTGGATGGGTTACTATTTAAAGTCTTCTAGCTAAAAGAAGAGGAGATAGAAGAAAGAGGAAAAAGAAAGAAACGAAAGAAAGTGCTCGCGGAGGAACGAAGTCCTCGTGCCTACGTACCCTCATAGTGCAATGAGGAAATCAGAGCGTCGTAGTTCTTGGAACCAGGGGACAGAATGGAAAGAAAGGAGGAAGACGGAAGAAAGGTGGAAGTGTGCTCGCCAAGACATTATGTCTCGTGCCTACGTATCTGACTTTAAGAAGAATGCAGAATCAACGCTTCCGTAGTTCGAGGAACCGAACAGAAAACAAAACAAGAAAGAAAATAAGAGACAAAAGAAGTGGTGTCAAAGCCAAGAGCAAGAGTGAAAGAAAAACTCTACTGGGGAAGACCACACAGTAAGAGTGATTGCACAAAAGAACAGGAAAAGAATGGTGTCAGAACTGAGAATGAGAGAAACTCCGCTGGGGATAGCAAAGGGAATTGGTTTCGAAACCAAGAAACTAAGAGCAAGGGGAATAGGAAAGACTCCTCTGGGGATCCAAAAACGGGATGGTGTCATAACCAAAAGAAAAAGGAGATTCAGTATATTAACTGGCTGGCACCGAAGAGAGAGAGTAGACCCTGGCGGGGAAAAGAAGCTGGTGTCAACAGACGGACTGTGATAAACCCAGAGAGAGAGTGCTGAACCGGGAAAAGGTGTTTGACTCTGAAGGGGCCTCGGTATATTAACTGGTAACTAGTGATCAACCGAGGAACGAAAGGACTGCCACTCTGTGGGGGATAGAGAAGCAATGGTTTTAGAAGAGAAAACTATGATTAACCAGAAAAGCGGGTGTAGGACCGAATAAAGATCATAACCCAAAGGACGGGTATAGGATTGAGCAAAGGTCGTGACCTAAAGGGGTTCGGTAAACTGACTGAACAAACAGTACTCAACCGAAGAAAGGGTATTTGAACCAAAGAAAATCCACTAACCCAAGGGGGTGCAAGTATTCGAACCAAGAGGAGGTTGCCAACTGCGGGGGATTCAGTGTTTACAGACGGACTGTGACCAACCGAAGAGAAAAGTGAGTGATTAACCAAGAGAAGGTGATTAAACCAAGAGGGTTCAGTATTTTAATAGATGGATTGTGGTTAACTGAATAAAAGGGTGATTAACCAAGAAGAGGTGATTAACCCAAGAAAGGAGAAGAACCAAGAGAAGGTTGCGAACTCCAGGGGAAAAATGGTCATGACAGGAAAAGTGTGTTGGACCAAAGAGAGAGAATTGAAACTCTTCAGGGGAATAAAAAAGCAATGATTGATTACAAGAAGAAAGGAGTGGTGGAACAAAGAGAGATTGATAGCTCAAGAATAATGATCTCAACCAAGGAGGATGGTGATTGATCAAAAGAAGAGATTGAAAGAGATAGGAGTGATCGAGGATCGAAAGGGATCACAAAGAGAGAAGAGTGATCAAGGATCGAAAGGGATCGCAAAGAGAGAAGAGAGATCAAGGATCAACTCGACTGGGGAAAGAAAGCACATTACCGCCTGGAGATAGAGATGACTAAGCCAAGCACAAGGTCATTCGTCCCCTACATGAAGTAGTTAGAATGAGAGTAGGAATTATCCCTTCTCATTCCTTCTCTAACACACAGGGTGTAATGCGGAAGTTGAAACAGACGGCCCAACAACTCCATGTTGTACAGTGCTCATGCGTAGAGAAACGGACAGCATAACGACGTCAATTTGTACAGTGCTCCATTGCAAGGCGCAGCGCGAAACTCCAACTCCACGGGGGGGATGAGAGAGAAAGCTCTAAAGGAGACCTAAAGAGAGGAAAAGGGAAGATCGATTAATTGAAACAAAGTTTCGATCAATTAATCAAGGGAGAAACATGCTAACAACTTTTCAAAGAGGATAAAAAGTCATTAAAGCAAAAATGAGTGAGTTATTGATTATAAAAGATTAAGTTTATCCATGAAGAATAAACTTAATGCCAGCTGAAATGGAAGGTGCAAAACAGTGCCAAATGATCACCAAAATTCCACACAAACTCATGTATCATGTGAACACAGATAGTGCAAGATTTGCTATGTTCATACAATGCTAAGAACATGAAACAAATGAATAATCGAAAATGTGCATCGAAAGTTCATGAACTTGCTTCAACCAGAAGTACAATGACATTAAAAACATCCATAAAATCAAGCATGACAATCAATGGAAGTTAAAATGAAGAAAGCATGGCAAACAAGCTTGAAAATGCAAGAAAATGGCATTCTGTACAGTGGTAACCGGTTACAGCATATATGCTAACCGGTTACATGCTTGAAAATATGTGTTTTTGGGGAAAATTGCACTGTGTAACCGGTTACAGCATATCTGCTAACCGGTTATCCATGTAACAGAGGTAAAAATAACAGTAAAAACAGCTTTTCAAAAGTAGTTTTCAAAACATAACCACTTATGCCAACCACCACATGCTAGGAAATGAATTTGTGCACGAAAATTGAACTTGAAAACAACAAATAAACAGTGATAGAATCAACTAACGCAATAGGATCATGGATCAAACAAATGCAAAACCAAATCACACACAACAATTATCGACTACATTGTGAGCGATACGAAAATGCGCGAAACGATAAAATTAGTTAGATCCACCAACCTACAAGCCGGAGATTTGGCTTGGTAAGTGTTGCAAAGAGATTTTGATGCAGAAAATCAAAGAAAACCAGAGGATCCTTGATTTGTAGACGAAACGCGTCGAAACCGATCAAAAACGCGAAAATGCACCGAAATCGAATTTGACCCAAATTGAAGGTTGTAGAACTCTTGGATTGAAGTAGAATAAGATGTAATTCCAGAAATCCAACCAAAGAATGCCAAATGATGGAGGTTAAGCTCAAGAATTAATCACTTTCAATGTGAAAAGTGATTATCCTTCAAGAATAAGAGCTTTTGGTGAGGTTTTGGGATGAGAATTGAGATGAAGACGTAGAAGTTGCAGAAAAATGCAGAGGAGAATGAGAGAATTGAGAGTGAAGAAAGTGTGAAATTGTGTGAATGATTATGGAGGAGTTGTGAAATGGTGGAGCTTTGTTTATATAGAGTTTAGGTATAGAGTGTGATAGCTTTGGACTTTGGTTTGGACTTAGCTTTGGGAGGTTTCGAGTTAGGGTTGGAGTTAGTTACACTTGACTCACTTAGACAAGGTGGTTAACTCGGTTAGTTAGGATCAACTTGGTAACAATCCCAATGCGAGCTTCCACATCCAAAGGTTGACATGCTTGTAAATTAAGTAACATGGTGCTCTTAATTTAAAGTGGTGCATTGAATAAATGAAAGGGAAATGTCTTGAATGGTCTTGAATAGTCTAGAATGTTCCACATACTGCTAGAACAATGTAGAAACAAAGACCAAAGAGAGTGCATCATTGCTGTCCCAAAAATGCAGCAGAATCTGCAACTTTGTACAGAGTAACCGGTTACAGCATATCTGCTAACCGGTTACTTGCTTGAAAACTTGCGTAAATTTGTGAAAAATACACTGAGTAACCGGTTACAGTATATCTGCTAACTGGTTACTTCAGCCAAATTTCCACAAATTTGCAAAAGGATGATGCTGAAGTCCTGATTCCTCTTCTCCATCTCTTGTCTTGTTAAATAAATATGGAAACCTTTATTTCGGGCTTGTTTTGATGATGTGATGACTTTGTGAGGATTCAATTAATCGGGCTTGGAAAACCTGAAGATCCTGCAACAAGAAACACATAGAGAAAAATGCGAATGCGTATGCCAACGAAGCGAGTGCTTATGCTAATGCAAAAGGCCAAAGGAGGAAGGTCAAATTTCGGGTTAAGACAGTAACCCGACAAGTCGTGGTCCGATTTATCAAAAACAATATCATATGCCGTTATGGTGTTCCGAGCTAGATCATTACAGATAATGGATCTAACTTGAACAATAAGATGATGAAAGAGTTGTGCGCAGAGTTCAAGATCGAACACCATAACTCATCTCCCTACCGACCCAAGATGAACGGGGCGGTAGAAGTGGCTAACAAGAACATCAAGAGGATTGTTCAGAAGATGGTTGTAACCTACAAAGACTGGCACGAGATGCTCCCCTTTGCTCTTCACGGTTATCCAACATCTATCCACACTTCAACAGGGGCAACCCCTTTCTTTCTAGTATATGGCATGGAAGCAGTGCTTCCCATAGAAGTAGAGATCCCATCAATCCGGGTATTGATGAAAGCTAAGCTTACAGAAGCTGAATGGTGTCAAATTCGACACGACGAACTGAATCTGATCGAAGAAAAGAGAATAACAGCACTATGCCACGGTCAGTTGTGCTCGCGTCTTCAGGAAAGGAGACCTTGTGCTCAAAAAGATACAATCATTTCTCACTGATTCCCGGAGCAAATGGAATTCAAATTAGGACGGCCCCTATGTGGTCAAGAAAGCTTTCTCAGGTGGCGCCTTGAGACTTGCAACCATGGATGGAGAGGAATTTGCCTACCCGACAAATGTTGACGTAGTCAAGAAATACTTCGCCTAAATAAAAAAAATGTCTCGGTGGATTGAAAACCCGAAAGGGCGGTCCAAGCAAAAATTAGAGACATAATTAAAAATCATCCCGATGGATTGGAAATCTCAAAGTACAATCCAGGCAAAAGTTAGGGATAATGGCAAGTAACTATGTTCAACACAGGGGCAAGTTCCCCGGTCGCAGTCATACAATCCATCAGAAAACTCCAGTGAAGGTCATCTTCGAAAGAAGCTCAGGATGCCCAGAATTCAAAGTTGGTAGAAGGATAGTGGTCGTTATGTTTCAACGTAGCCCTTTTCCCTTAAATTACCATATTCTAACTTTGTAAATACTCTATGGAATCACGCGCTTGGCTGATTTCCATCCTATCAATAAAATTTGAGCCCTAGTACTTTTGTTTGCAATTCTTATTTGTTTTAGCTTTACAGAACGACGTTTTAATATGATTAACGATTCTTGAAATAAAACAAAAATGAATTTACTTGTCAATTTTTTTTCTGCTTTAAAACAAAGATGGCAATTCTTTTGACTATTAAACATCGAAAGGACATCGACCGCTTCTCCGAAGGTGGTCGAGCTTCAAAGTGCAAAATCAAAGTACTCTTTCTAAACCAGTGCGCCTGAATGAAGGATCAGTTGTATTAGATGAGACTTTCCCATCTGATACCCCTGACAGAGTTCTTATCTCCTAAGTCCGACCAACGGTTGTTCCCCGCGGGGACTATCTTTCCTAAGCAAGGCATAATTTCTATCGTGAACCAGTGATACTTTTCATCTACTAGTATGCATGTCGCGTTAGTTTTGTCAGCATAAACATACATACATCATGCATTATTGATTTACATTCATATTCATATTGCATCACTATCACTCTAGTCGGTCTTATTCCCTAGTGATAGAAGTCCTCTCAATCGAGTTGTCAGTTCTTTCCTCGTCAGGAAATGTTGCATCTGAACGATATCTCCTCCAGTTTGTTTCTGGATTGAAGTTGGTCCCTTGACCATTTTGATAACTTGAACCTCTGAAGGACCAGAGAAATTTCGACGAACATCACTCTTCGCCATTGAAGATGATATCCTCGCTTTCCCGGATTAAGGAAAAATCCCCAGAGAAAGCCTCACTACTAATGACTCTCAGCAACACATTGATTTTTCTCTCCAAAAGAGTCAATATTAATGAAGTCATCAGCACCTCAAAATTGGATCACATCATATGGCATTTCTCCGAGAAGATCCCGAGAAAAGTATGATGTAATACCCCAAGCGGAAACAGTCTCTCAAGAGACTCGTTATCCCTAGTAGATTCGACAAATGGCGTCTCCAACAAAGAAGTTTGTGCACCTCTACAACTCATTCGAATGGGTTCCCCCAGCAAGTCTGACATCAAAAGGTTTTCCCATCAAATGGCATCTCCCCAGGAAAATTTGGCGAGAAGTTTGAGGAAAACCGCTACGGATAGCGTCCCTTGTCAAAAAAGTTTATTGACAAAAGAAACTTAGACCAGTTCCTTGGTAGGAAACCAGAATCGAGGGGAAGTTTATTTCAGAAATTGAGACCAGTTTCTTGGTAGGAAACCAGGATCGAGGGGAAGTTTTTTTCAGAAACTGAGACCAGTTCCGTGGCTAAAAACCAAAATCGAGCGAAAGTTTATTTCAGAAACTGAGACCAGTTCCTTGGTAGGAAACCAGGATCGAGGGGAAGTTTATTTCACAAACTGAAACCAGTTCCGTGGCTAAAAACCAGGATCGAGGGGAAGTTTTTACCTTTTCTAAGCATCATTGCTTAAAAAAAGAAGAAGGATGCGCAAACTGCCATTCATAACCACCATCAAAATTTCGGGTATTCCGATATTCAATCATCTTGCACCCCGAATGCCCGAATACCTTCGCCATTCACACCTTCGGGTCCAAGAAGATTAAATAGGGGCATCTGTCATACCCCAAATATTGACCACTAAGATTTCCCATCATTGTGTAAATGATCACCACAATATGGATGAACCATCATGCCTCATCAATCTCCCCAAAGATGGGTGAGTATTCACTACAAACAATAATTAGGGTTTCAGGCCCTCTCAGAGCTCTTAGACAAAGGATCAATCAAGGAATGACATGATCTTCAACTTGTCTAACCTCTCAAACATCCACAATGGATCAAGAGGACTCCCACATCAAGAATCAAGCACAATGTTGCAGCATTCCAGGTGGATCAAGCCTCAAAATCGACAGCGTCACCAAATTAGGGTTTTGGTCGACCAGGGCCTCCAGATGGAAATTTTCCTCTGGGCATGAGCCAATGCTTCAAACCATATCCTAAGATACCCCAAGGGACCTTATGAACCCAATCATCAAGTCAATTTAGCCTCAGGGGATGCATTCATCAAAAATCAGGAATTAGAATTTCTTGACCTAATTCACCCCTAAGTTGACTTTTGGGACAAATCACAAGCCAATACCTCAAGACATGATTTGAGGGTCTCTAACACACTATATTGATCCATTTGCAACAATGGATTGACCCAAGAAGCTTGATCAACAAGTTTCAAGTTCATCAGAACCACAATTAGGGTTTTGCTGAAAAAGTCAACTGTGCGTTTGACTTTTGACCAAGACATGCTCCCAAACCTTGGGACATGATTCAATACACCCTATAACACCTATGAAATCAATAATCAAGTTTGATTTAGGTCAAGGACTTGATTTCATAGAGGATCGCACAGTTTGGAATTCATCTGATAAAAAGTCAATTGTGCCCAAAAGTCAAAGTTTGACTTTTTTATTTTTTAATCAATTATGGTTCGTTAACCCTAAAATGATGTTAATGTGTGATTTGAATCATCATTCATCAAGAAAAATCAAAGAAAGTGGGATAACTTGTAAAAGGGGTAACCATAAAAAACAGAAATTTTCTAAGTTATGGAACAAAGTGGCTAGGGTGCCAACTTCCAAGGATCATAACTTGATATCCAAGCAACCATTTTGGCTGATCCAAGGATGGATTTATAGCTCTCATGGCATACTTTAAAATTGTTAACTACACCTCATTCCAATTCCTCATGGATTTTAAGTTATGGGGTGACCAAAATGACAAAAAAGTGAAAATGTCACTTTTTTACAACACTTTGTGAAATTTTCACTAAGTCAGAATCTGTTCCACCTTTTCCATATATATAGCCATTTTTCACTTAGATCCAAAAAGTGTCAAGACAAACTATGATCACACATATGTTGTATCATATGAGAGATTTCTAAAATGGCCAAGAACTCCACTTAAGCCATGAGATATGACAATGACAATGTGCCTTGCTGCAAACTGTCATAACTAGGCAGATTAGTGCATTTTACTCGATTTGAGCAATTTGTGCAAATGACAAACAAGTTTATCCATCTGAACACCTCAGGGGGAGACCAAGGAGGGACAAACACTGATCCATAAGCCTCCCAAGTCTTTGGAACCAAAAGTAGCATGCCAAACCTAGATATCCCTAAAGAGGGGACAAGACTCCAATTTTGTTTTCGAGCATTCAATGGATGCACCAAGGTGGCATGATCTGAGCCATTTCCAACTGAATGAGTCAAGGATAAGATCTGAACCAAGGTAACCAACAGCCTGTGCTCTAACCTCTAGTCAATGGCTAGAGGAGACTTGGATTCCCATTGATCAACATTAGCCAAACCTCTGCTGCAGTTGCCATTCACTATTGCAGTCAAAACAAACTTGTTATACTATAAATAGAGCTCATTTGTGATCAGTTTGAGTACACCAATGCCATCAAACATATGCTTTCCTCAAAATCACCTTCTCACTTCCAAATTTGCCTTCCAAAGCAAGTCACTATCGAGTTTTGAGTTTGAGAGCTATTCCAACCAAACCAATCACACACACACACCTCATAAACATCATATAGAAGTGATCCAAACACTTAAAAAACATCTGGAACACTAGATTCTCAAAATCACCATCCATCTACACAAGCCTTTGACAGATTTGCAGTTGAGGTGCCAAATTAAGTTCTAGCTGAATTCAATCCACTCCAAGCACTCAGACACATCACTTGGCACCTAAGGAAGCTGTGGAAATCATTGGAACCAGCTTGCAACACCTCTAACACAAAACACGATCACCAGCTGCAAGAGGTAAGCCTATGATCTTCTAACTCTATGATCCATGCATAATTTGCGGCACAATAATTTTGCCATATGTTCATAATCATGCATAGAGTGTTTACCCTCAATCAATTGCTTTGTTTGAATCGTGTATGGATTTTCTGAGCCTTCATGCAAATTTTAAGGTTCTTAAGGTTTCTCTTTGATTTCTTATTCCACACTTAAAATAAATGAAATTAAAGACCATAAACATGATCGTGAGGTGAAAACGAGTAGATTGATATGTGGATTGTGTAGTTTCATCAAGTATTCAGTGAGATTGGATAGAAAACGCAAATATGAGCAAACTCCCTTCGCGCGTGTCCTTGTCCCATGTTCTTGGCGCCATTTTTGAATATTTAAAAAATTGAATTTTGTGATTTTATTTAATTGATTCAAAAATTAATTTCTCTCTGAGTTTTAATGATTTTGAGATTGTTTTTTTTAATAATTCACAAAAATGTTAAAATATTTTATTTTACCAAAAAATCCCAAAAATATTATTTATTTCATATATTTGATATTTTTGCAAAGAATTAATGTTTTATTTGTTTTTTGACATATAAAATGTTTTTTCCTTCTTGATTTTCCAAATTTAATTGGTTTCCAATCATTTTGTGGACTAAAACATGATTTTTGAAACATTAATCCAAGATCACAATTTGTTTTTCACACATGTTTAACAATTTTGATCATTTTAATTGAATTTTTATCCACTTAAAATATATTTTTGAAAACAAATTAGGGTTTTGATTAATTCAACCCTCATCAAACTTTTTCAAACACTTTGGGCATCTAATAGAGTGTAAGACCCAATCCCCTTTTAACCAAAACCTTTTTGGGCCTCAAGTATTGTATAAGTCCCTCTGCGTTAAAAGAAAAAAACCTCGGCGCGGTCGCCAGATTAAAACAAAAACAATTGGTCCTACCCTCGTGTTATAAGCCCCATTTCTTTTCTTTAAAAATCTTTAGGCCTCTAATAGAGTGTAAGACCCAACCCCTTTTGAAAACCAAAATAATTTGGGCCTCAGTCATTGTATAAAACCCACTGTGTTTTCAAACCTCGGCGCGATCGCCATTTTTCAAACAAATAATCATCTGGGCCTCTCCTCAAGCTATAAGTCCCATTCCTTTTCTTAAAAATCTTTGGACCTCTTGGTGGAGTGTAAGATCCAGTCCTTTTGTAAATAAACCTTTAAGGGCCTCACACATTGTATAAGTCCCTCTGTATATTTTCAAAAGTACGGCGCGGTCTTCGCCCCACTAACGAAACCAACTGGGCTTCTCCTTGAGCTATAAGACCCATCTCTATTCATTTCAAACTCTTTGGGCCTCTAATAAAGTGTAAGACCCAATCCTTTTGTACATAAAAACTTTTTGGGCCTCACATATTGTATAAGTCCCTCTGTACAGTTTTCAAAACAACGGTTCAATCATCGTTAAAACTTAGGCCTCTCCTTGAGCTGTAAGCCCCAACAACTTTTCAAAGTGCTTTCTCCTTTGATTTTGAATATAATATTGTTATCAAAGTTTTCTTTGTTGAACAACTAACAAAACAGCATGGAAGCTCTACAACGGGTAAGTGTTTATTCGCTTTCATTTATTGCTTTCATATGTATATAACTGTATTGTGGGACTGTTTCACTGTAAGTCTCCTTTCACATCCTTTTATATACTTGTCAAATAACAACTGTGTAATACTAGTATAGTTATTCAGAGTTTTCCCCGGTAACTACGTCTAGCACTAGGTAAAGCCTTGTTGGTCACTCTTAAATACAAACAAAACTAGATCCCCCGTAGGATTCCAGATACAGTCTTCCCTTCTCTTGGGGTTAAACAATATGGAACAAAGAGAAAGGAAGTATTCTCGGCGAACCTTTTCTCAGACTGTCACTCTTAGAAATTGTCAAAGAGACTCTACTCCCCAGAGTTAATCTATTCTCCGTGAATAGCATCTCTTGAGTTTCTTCCAAATTCTCGAACTTTCCTCGAATGATCTCTTCTCAGTGAATTGCATTTCTTGAACTTCTCGTGGTTTGGGGACCCACAGGCTTCCTAAAATCATCCCTGCATCCTCTTGGGTGTTGTACAAGGACCCTTCGGCTTCTTATAAGTTCTCATGCCTTCTCTTGGGCTTAATACAAGGACCCTGACGACCTCTTAAAGGTATAAGACAAAACTTAGTCATCCTTTGCTAGAGCAGTCTTTGCAGTGTCAAACCTTTGGCCACTTTAGGGTTGATACTCATCCCTTAATGCCCGTGCCTCCTCTTGGGCATTGTACAATAGATAAAACTCTAGACTTGGATAGTCTAAACCCCTTGAGTCTCAAAGACATTCTCAAGTTCCTTTCAAACATAAGAAAAAACACTGATCACTCAGAAACCCAACCTCTCTCATGAGGGCTCTCCCACTTGGTCCTTCCTATGGATCTAATCCTCAACAGCAAGATAGCCTCCTCTTAAGCTTTGTACAAATGACTCTCTCCAGCAGAGCTAACCTTTTCAGGCTCTCTTGTTGAGTCAAACCCTTCTTTAGCCTCCGTCTTATGATTCGTATAAGACAAATAAAAGTACTATCTTGTTGAGTCAAACCTTTTAGCCTCTGTCTTGGGCTTCGTATAAGACACCTATAAAAACCCACTCTCTTGTTGAGTATAAAAGACTCTCTTATTGAGTAAATCTCCCTTTTAGCCTCTATCTCGGGCTTTGTACGAGACACTAAATCACTCTCTTGTTGAGTATAAAAGATTCTCTTGTTGAGTCATCTTTTACCCTCCGTCTTGGGCTTCATACAAACACATATAAAACACTCTCTTGTTGAGTTTAAAAGGCTCTCTTGTTGAGTCAATCCCCTTTTATCCTTTATCTCGGGCTTCGTACGAGGCAGCAAAACACCTTCTTGTTGAGTATAAAAGACTTTCTTGTTGAGTTAATCACCTGTCAAACAGACTCTCTTGTTGAGTCAACCTTTTTAGCATCCGACCTGAGCTTTATACAGGACAAATAAAAGTACTCTCTTGTTGAGTCAAACCTTTTAGCCTCCGTCTTGGGCTTCGTACAAGACACATAAAAAGCACTCTCTTGTTGATTCAGTCACTTGTTAGTACTCTCTTGTTGAGTCGACCATTTTAGCCTCTATCTCGGCCTTCGTACGAGACAACAAATAAAACTTGTTGGGTCAATCGCCTCCTCTTAGGCTTTGTATAAGGGAACTCCGGTTGAGTCAATCAACCTTTTAGCATCAAATATGTGCCTTGCTCACAATATACAAACATCAACAACTCATCTTTAGAGATGACAAATTCTCTCTCATCCAAACCTTTTAGCTTCACATCTTGGGCTTTGAACAAGATACATACCACCTTTAGCTTCATGTCTTGGGCTTTGAACAAGACACCAAAACAACCATTTTTCCTCCCATAGAATAGGAGGAACAACGATCGCTCTGATTTCCCTGTCTCGGGAATACGTAGGCATAAGATTGAAAAATCTTAGCGAGCATACTAATCAAAAACCCAAAATCCAGTACCTCCATCAATCAACCCAAAAGCACCAAATCCTAACATCTTACCAAAAACCTCGCAAATAGTCCAGACATTCTAATCTTAACAAAATAAACCGAAGAGGGACCCACATCTTAATAGCATCTGTAAACTAACAGTCAGCTGTTTAAACTTAGTATGTAAGCAGGATTAATTGCAGACATCTATTTCCCTTCCTTAATCAACTTAATAGGATAAAAATGAATCGAACTGTAGTACCCAAGCGATCGTGATTCAAGACCACAAAAATTGCGCTACAGGGTCAAGGCAAAAATTAGAGACATAAACAAAAATCATCCCGATGGATTGGAAATCTCAAAGTACAATCCAGGCAAAAGTTATGGATAATGGAAAGTAACTACGTCCAACAGGGGAAAATCCCCCAGTAGCAGTCATGCTGTCCATCAGAAAACTCCAGTCAAGGTCATCTTCGACAGAAGCTCAAGATGTCCAGAATTCAAAGTTGGTAGAAGGATAACGGTCGTTATGTTTCAATGTAGCCCATTTCCATTAAATTACCATTTTCTAACTTTGTAAATACTCTATGGGGTCACGAGCTTGGCTGATTTCCATCCTATCAATAAAATTTTAGCTTTATTACTTTTGCTTGCAATTCTGATTTATTTTAGCTTTACAGAACGACATTTTAACAAGATTAACGATTCTTGAAATAAAACAAAAATGCATTTACTTATCAAATTTTTCTGCTTTTAAAATAAAGATGGCAATTCTTTTGACTGTTCAACATCTATAGCTTCTCCAGAGGTGATTGAATCTCAAAGTACAGAATCAAAGTACTCCTTCTAAACCAGTACGCCTGAACGAAGGATCAACTGTATCAGATTTGATTTTCCCATTTGATATCCCCGGCAGAGTTCATACCTCCTAATCCCAACCAACGTTTTTCCCTGCGGGAACTACTTTCTACTAAGCAAGGCAGAATTACTATTTTGAACCGATGCAATTTCTTCGTCCCCTGCAGTGGCCGAGTATCCAATCATGTTCATCCACTAGTCTGTATGTCGCGTCAGTTTTGTCAGCATATACATACATACATCAAAGTACTCCTTCTAAACCAGTACGCCTGAACGAAGGATCAACTGTATCAGATTTGATTTTCCCATTTGATATCCCCGGCAGAGTTCATACCTCCTAATCCCGACCAACGTTTTTCCCTGCGGGAACTACTTTCTACTAAGCAAGGCAGAATTACTATTTTGAACCGATGTTATTTCTTCGTCCCCTGCAGTGGCCGAGTATCCAATTATGTTCATCCACTAGTCTGTATGTCGCGTCAGTTTTGTCAGCATATACATACATACATCATGAATTATTGATTTACATTCATATTCATATTGCATCACTATCACTCTAGTCGGTCTTGTCCCCTAGTGATAGAAGTCCTCTCAATCGAGTTGTCAGTTCTTTCCTCGTCAGGAAATGTTGCGTCTGAACAATCTCTCTCCTCCAGTTTATTTCTGGATTGGAGTCGGTCCTCGACCACTTTGATAACTTGAACCTCTGAAAGACAAGAAAATGTTCGACAAATGTCACTCTTCGCCATTGAAGATGATATCTTCGCTTTCCCGGATTAAGGAAAATCCCCAGAGAAAGCCTCACAACCAAAGGCTCTCAGCAACACATTGATTTTTCTCTCCAATAGAGTCAATGTTAGTAAAGTCATCAGCATCTCAAAATTAGGGTACATTGAATGAAATTTCTCCGAGAAGATCTCGAAGAAAAGTATGATGTAATATCCCCAAGCCGAAAGTAGTCCCTTAAGAGACTCGTTTTCCACAGTAGAGTCGACAAATCGCGTCTCCAAACAGAGAAGTTTGTGCACCTCTACAACTCAGACGAATGGGTTCCCCAGCAAGTTTGAAATCAAAAGTTTTTCCGATCAAATGGCAACTCCCCAGGAAAATTCAGCGAGAAGTTTAAGGAAAACCGCTACGAATAACGTCCCTTGTCAAGAAAGTTTATTGACAAAAGAAACTTAGACCAGTTCCTTGGTAGGAAACCAGGATCAAGGGGAAGTTTACATCAGAAACTTAGACCAATTCCTTGGTAGGAAACCAGGATCGAGGGGAAGTTTTTTTCAGAAACTTAGACCAGTTTCTTGGTACGAAACCAGGATCGAGGGGAAGTTTATTTCAGAAACTTAGACTAGTTCTTTGGTAGGAAACTAGGATCGAGGGGAAGTTTACAAAAGAAACTGAAGACCACGATCGAGGGGAAGTTTATATCAGAAACTAAGACCAGTTCCTTGGCTGAAAACCGGGAACGGGGGTTAGTTTATTGACAAGGGAAACTAAGACCAATTCCTTGGCTAAAGACCAAGATCAGGGGGAAGTTTTTACCTTTTCTAAGCATCATTACTTAACAAAAGAAGATGGATGAGTAAGCTGCCATTCATAACCACCATCAAAATTTTGGGTATTCCGATATTTAATCCTCTTGCACCCCGAATGCTCGAATACCTTCGCCATTCACACCTTCGGGTCCAAGAAAATTAATTAGGGGCATCTGTCATACCCAAAATTTTGACCACTAAGATTCCCATCATTGTGTAAATCATCACCACAATATGGATTAACCATCATGCCTCATCAATCTCCTCAAAGATGGTTGAGCATTCACCACAAATAATAACTAGGGTTTGAAGCCCTCTATGAGCACTTAGACAAATGATCAATCAAGGAATGACATGATCTTCAACTTGTCTAACTTATCAAACACCTATAAAGGATCAAGAGGACTCCCACATCAAGAACCAAGCACAAAGTTGCTACCTTCCAAGTGGATTAAGCCTCAAGATCGCCAGTGTCACCAAATTAGGGTTTTGGTCGACTAGGGCCTCCAGAAGGGAATTTTCCTCTGGGCATGAGCCAATGCTTCAAAGCATAACCTAAGATACTCCATGGGACCTCATAAACCCAACCATCAAGTCAATTTAACCTCAGGGGATGCATTTATCAAAAATCAGGAATTAGGGTTTCTTGACCTAATTCACCCCTAAGTTGACTTTTGGGACAAAACATGTGCCAAGACCTCAAGACATGATTTGAGGGTCTCCAATACACCATATTGATCCATTTGCATCAATGGATTGATCCAGGAAGCTTGATTCACAAGTTTCAGTTTCATCTGAACCATAATTAAGGTTTTGAGGAAAAAGTCAACTGTACCTTTGACTTTTGACCAAGACATGCTCCCAAACCTTGGGACATGATTCCATATACCCTATATCACCTATGGAATCCACCTATTAAGTTTGATTTAGGTCAAGGACTTGATTTCATAGGGGATCGCACAGTTTAGATTTCATCTGTCGAAAAAGTCAACTGTACAAAAAGTCAAAGTTTGACTTTTTGATTTTTTTTGTCAACCAAGGTTCCTTAACCCTAAAATGATGTTAATGTGTGATTGGAATCATCATTCATCAAGAAAAACCAAAGAAAGTGGGATAACTTATAAAAGGGGTAACCATAAAAAACTTAGAATTTTTCTAAGTTATGAAACAAAATGGCTAGGGTACCAACTTCCAAGGATCATAACTTGAGATCCAAGCAACCATTTTGGATGGTCCAAAGATGGATTTGTAGCTCTCATGGAATACTTTAAAAGTGTCAACTACATCTTATTCTAATTCTTCATGGGATTTAGTTATGGAGTGATCAAAATGGCAGAAAACTTGAAAATCACATTTTTCCAACACTTAGTGAAATTTTCACTAAGTCAAAATCTGCTTTACTTTTTCCAAAATGTAGGGACATTTTTCACCTTGATCCAAGTCAAACCAGGTCTTGGGTTGGACATCAAAGTTAAAGTATGCCACGGGGGCTTTATAACAAGTACCAGATCATCTCCAAATTCCATTTGAGCAAGGAGATACAATCCTTGAAACATGGCCTCATGAACTGATTTTTCCAAGACAGATTTGACAGATTTTGTGCATTTTGCTCGATTTGATCAAATCTGAAAAATCCAAGCCTTGTCATCATTTTGGACACATATGAGGATCAAATCCAAGGGGGGTGATCTGATCTCCAAGCCTCCAAAGTCCATGAATCTACAAATAGCATGCCAAACCTAAAAAGGCTAAAGATGCTTCAAAACTCTAATTTTGTTTTCAAGCATTCAATGGATGCACCAAGGTGGCATGAACTGAGCCTATTCCAAGTGAATTCAGTCAACACTTATCTCTGAACCAAAGCTACAAAGCTTGTGCTCTAACCTCTAGTCAATGGCTAGAGGAGACTTAAGATTCCCAAGTGATCCAATTGGCCAACAGCCTTATGTAGTTGCCACACACTATTGCTTGCAAAACAAACTTGCTCTACTATAAATAGAGCTCATTTGTGCTTAGTTTGAGTGCACCAAAGCACTACAACACTTGCTTTGCTCAAAATCCTTTTCTCTAGGCTAAAATGCCTTCTTTTGCAAGGTAACTCTGAGTTTTTGAGTTAGAGAGCCTTTCCATCACAACTCATGATCCAAAAAATCCAATATGTCATATCTAAGCTGTCCAAACTCTCACATGTGACCTGTAACACCAAAATCACAAAGTCCCCTCTCAAAACCTCAAAATTGGACTTTTTTCCATTTTCAAGCCATGTATTGATTCTGTCACTTTCAAAACCAGATAAAACCTTAAACAAACTCCAAATATCATCCTTGAATTATCCCAAATGGTTCTCCACATATGGAACACCATTTTAGAGAGTTTCCATATTGGTCACTTTTGCCCTTTTTGCAAGAAAGAGCTCAAACTTGTTCCTAAGGATTCCAGCTGGTTCCAACCATTCTAAAAGCTTCTAAGGGATCAACTGAGAGTGTCTAAAGCATCAAATTACTTCTGGCACAAGAAACTTGGCAGATAGCACAAAAAGCTCTTAAAGAGGTAAGCATCACAACTTAAACTCTTTGAATTATGCATTGCTTTGAAGTCCACTAATCATGCACATCTCATACATTTTACATATGTTTTGTTTGAACCAATTCATTATGTAGTTCATGCCTGTACCAAGAGGTAGCATAGAAAATGCAATTATAGGCCTATTTCAAGAACACTATCGGGTTTTGAAATAGGAGCCTCATCTGAAAAAACCACCACCACCATTGGATTCCTTGTGAAATTCTAGGCAGGATAGACCTAAATTTTGTCTCAATCCATGGAGAAATGAGAAAGTTACAAGCTTCACGTTTTTGGCCAAAACCTTGCCTTGGCCAGACCAAAAACAAGGCATGCCTCATGTATTCATGGGATGGTTTTGATACACGGATGTATCACCACCCTAGTGGTAGAAGGCGTACGCTGCACACAAGAGGTCTGGGGTTCGAATCCCCCTCGCCCCAGATCCTCTTTTTACTATTTTTTTTCTATTTTTTATAATATTTGTTATATTATTTTAAATAATTTGGAAAATTAATAACTCTCTCAATTTTAATGATTTTTTATTGGTTCTTTTTGCAAAAAATCACAAAAATGTTACAATATTTTATTCCACAAAAAAATTAGATTTATATTAATTATTTAATATAGTTGATATTTTTGTAAATAAATTCATTTTTAATTGTTTTAAACACTTTTAAAAGTGGATTTTTATCTTGAAAATCAAAACTAAATGAGTTTTAATTCTTCTTGTGATTAAAACATCATTTTTCAAGTCTCAACCAAAAATCACAAGTTGTTTTTTCAAGTTTATTTGGTATTTTATCATTATTTATTGATTTTCTTTAAGAATTTACTTTTAAAAATGATAAATTTAGGGTTTCTTTGATTTTCACCCTCACAAATCTTTTTCAAACACTCATGGGCCTCTAATAGAGTGTAATACCCAATCCCCTTTAACCAAAACCATTTTGGGCCTCAGACATTGTATAAGTCCCGACACGATAAAAAATCTCGGCGCGATCGCCAGTGTAAAATAATCCCTGGGCCTCTCCTTGAGTTGTAAGACCCATCACTTGTACAAAAACACTTGTGGGCCTCTAATAGAGTGTAAGACCCATTCCTTGTAAATAAGATACCTTGCTGGGCCTCAGACATTGTATAAGACCCAATGTGTTTTCAAAAACCTCGGCGCGATCGGCGTTTTCAAACAAACCATCTGGGCCTACCCTCGTGTTGTAAGTCCTATCTCCTTGAGTTGTAAGACCCATACCTTTTTACAGAAAACCTTTTGGGTCTCAGACATTGTATAAGTCCCAGTAAAATATTTTCAAAACAATTTCCCTTTTGATTTAGATCCAAATATACAGTTGTTATCAAAACTTTCTTTAATTTCTTTGAACAACTAACAAAACAGCATGGAAGCATGCTCACCTGTAAGTTTTTATCCGCTTTCATTTATTCGCCTTAATATATATAACTGTATTGTGGGAAGCTGCGCATGGTTAGTCTTCTTTCATTCTTTTAAATACATGTCAAATATATATATAACTATATTGTGGGAAGCTCCGCATGGTTAGTCTTCTTTGATAATCCTTTAAATACTTGTCATATATCAATTGTATATATACTAGTATAGTTATTTAGAGTTTTCCCCGTCAACTAGGTCTAGAACTAGGTAAAGCCATGTTGGTCACTCTTAAATACAACCAAAACTAGATCCCCATGGGATTTCTAGATACAGTATTCCCTTCTCTTGGGGTTAATCAATATGGAACAAAGAGAAAGGCAGTATTCTCGGTGAACCTTTTCTCAGACCGTCACCCCTATAAATTGTCAAAGAAACTCTACTCCCCGGAGTTGATCTATTCTCTATGACTAATATCTCCTGAGTTTCTTCAAATCATATAACTTTTGCTAAATGATTTATTCTCTGTGAATAGCATTTCTTGAACTTTTCTTGGTTTGGGACCCACAGGCTTCCTAAAAGCATCCCCGCCTCCTCTTTGGCTTTGTACAAGGACTCGTCGGCTTCTTAAAAGTTCTCATGCCTTCTCTTAGGCTTCATACAAGGACCCTCATGACCTCTTGGAGGTATAGGACAAATCTTAGTCATCCTTTGCTAGAGATGTCTTTTTAAAAATAGTCACCAAAAAGCCCTCTGACCAATTTTAGGGTTGATACTCATCCCTTAAAAGAGTCGGCCTCCTCTTGGGCATTGTACAACGATAGACCACACTAATAGTCTTGGACAGTCTAAATCTACTTGAGTCTCAAATACATTCTCAAGTTCCCTACAAACATAGGAAGAAACCCTGGATTCTGGATTAATCTCCAGCAAAGTTAAAACTTGTGGGTTCTAAAACCCCGTCTCTCTCATTCCCCAGCCAGGGTCAGTTTATCATCATATAACACTATCCCAAATCAGAACCTCAAGGTGTCTGATCCATCAACTCTTCTGGATTCCCCTGCAAGAGTTGATTCCCCACTTGGACATGCCTTGGGATCTCAATAATTCCCAGCATAAGATAGCCTCCACTTAGGCTTTGTACAATGATCATTTCCTCAGGAAAGCCAGACTCCTCTTGGGCTTTGTACAATGATTTTCCCCGAAGGAGCTAACCTTTTCAGACTCTCTAGTTGAGTCAATCACTTTTTAGGCTCTCTTGGTGAGTTAATCACCCTCTCAGACTCTCTTGTTGAGTCAATTACTTTTCAGACTCTCTCGTTGAGTCGATCACCTTTTCAGACTCTCTTGTTGAGTCAATCACTCTCATAGACTCTCTTGTTGAGTCCGTCACCTTTTTTGTACTCTCTTGTTGAGTCAACCATTTTTAGCCTCAATCTCGGGCTTTGTACGAGACAAATAAAAAGCACTCTCTTGTTGAGCCAGCCCTTTTTAGCCTCAAACTCGGACTTTGTACGAGACAGATAAAAGCATTCTCTTGTTGAGTCAAACCCTTTTCGCCTCAATCTTGGGCTTTATACAAGACAGATAAATACCTCCCCAACGAAGTTAGGCTCCTCTTAGGCTTCATATAATGATATCCCCAAAGAGTCAGTCTCTTTTAGCCTCCATCTTTGGCTTTGTACAAGACACCAATATATCCACTGTCTTGTTGAGTCGGTCCATACAACCTCCTCTTAGGTTTTGTATAAGGACTACCCCAGTGGAGTCAATCAACCTCTTAGCTTCAACCTTGGACTTTGATCAAGGTACATAAAAATCAACAATCCTTCTTTAGAGATAACAAATTTTCTTTCAGTCAACCTTTTAGCTTCAATCTTGGGCTTTGAACAAGACACAAATACTCCGTTTAGCCTCTGTCTTGGTATTTGAACGAGACACCAAAACATCTTTTTCTTCCCTTAGAATAGGAGGAACTACGATTGCTATGATTTCCCTGTTTCGTTTAAACGGGAATATGTAGGCATAAGATTGCGAAATCTTAGAGAGCATACTAATAAAAAACTCTATGTCCAGTACCTTCATACACCAATCAAAACTTAGGTCTAGTACCTTACCAAAAACATCAACAAAAACTCACTCACTCACTCATATTTTCCATGAAACTTTCCCAACCCATTACCGGATAAACACCATCAAGTACAAAGAAAAACCTAAAGCTAACAACCTAGGGATAACCATATATAGGATGGGTAACTGACAACTACCCATTGTATAACCTGACCCCAGACCCCCCAATCTCTTTAAGTGTTTGTTCAGTTAAACATTCAAGTGCAAGGTTAGTTTTAGATACCTTCCCTTTCCCTTCCAGCTTCACGAGATAAATAAGAAATCAGAAAGTAGCACCCCCTCCTACCATTGTCGTGAGGAAAACTCCAGAGATAAGGTGGTCGCGTCACCGACAAAAATCGGTCGCTACAGGAGGTGTTACAGATGTGTTCCAATGATCTGGACAACTTCCTTGACCTCTATGGATGGTGTTCCAATGCTTAGATTGATTTGAAAACCTCTGGATTGGTCAACTCGATCCAACCTGCAGCTACCTTGTAACTTTGAGCAATTGAGGTATGAGTTGATGATTTTGATGTTTCACAAACTTGGTGAGTGTTTGGATCACTTCTATATGAAGTATATGAAGTGTTTGAGTGGCTGGTTTGGATGGAATTGCTCAGATAAGAGAAATTCGATTTCTCACTCTCTTGGTTTTTGAAAATCGGAGTGAGAGCAAGAACAGTGTGAAAACAAGTTTGGTATTGTTTTTGTGTGTTTTGAATCATCATATGTGGTCACTATTTATAGGTGAGTGAGTTTGTCTTAGTGGAATAGTGCTGCGGCATTGGATAAGAGCTCACTAAATGCATTTTGGCAACGTGTGCTTACTTCTCATGCAA
The DNA here is from genome assembly GCA_022829125.1 of Lathyrus tuberosus. Taxonomy (NCBI): domain Eukaryota; kingdom Viridiplantae; phylum Streptophyta; class Magnoliopsida; order Fabales; family Fabaceae; genus Lathyrus; species Lathyrus tuberosus. The sequence continues at coordinate 892,283 of JALAZF010000305.1, forward strand.
GGTACAATAGCTCTCTAAGTAGCATAGCCAACTTTTGACCAATTCCACATTCCTCAGATGATTTTATTGTTGTTTATGCATGAACCTTGATTGAGGAGATTGGCTTTGTTGAAAGTGCACTATACGCATCCTTTGAATTCAACATAATGTGGCAAAACTCATAAATTCCAAGTGTGATTCCTTTTGACTCAATGCTAGGTATTTGTAGGTTTGTTATGACTCACTCTGATCACATTGAGTTGGTTTGATCATGAACATTGCGCTTGACTCCAAATATCATGGCTAGCAAGAAATGTTCCAAAATTTGTCTTGAAGACAGTTGTAGCAGGGTGACTTTGGAGGATCATAACTCCGTACTCACATGGAGTTTTTTAGAGTTCTTGTACTCTTTGGAAAGCTCTCATGACATACTTCAACTTTGATGTTCACAAATGGACCTGGTTCAGGTTGAATCATGATGAAATATGACCTCAAAGTTTGGAAAAAGTGAAACAGATTCTGACTTGTTGAAAATTTCATTGTGTTGGAAAAAGTGGTCATTTTCACTTTTTGTGATTTTAATAAATCCATAACTCAAAATCCATGAGGATTTGGAATCTTTTGTAGTTGACATATTTGAAGTATGTCATGTGAACTTTCATTTGAGCTTTGGATGGGAGAAAAAGGCCTTGTGGTTTAGGAGTTATGACCTTACAAAGTTGGTACAAAATCACTTTTGTTCCATAACTTAGAAAAATTTTGGTTTCTCATGGTTGCCCCTTTTGCAAGAAACCTCACTTTTCTTGATTTTTCTTAATGAATGATGATCAATACCATACATTAACATTGCTTTTGACTTAGCGGACCATATTTGTGAAAATTTTCAAAAAGTCAAACTTGATTTTGGGCACTGTTGACTTTTTGCCAGATGAAATCCAAACTGTGTGATCCTTTGTGCAATTAAGTTTTTGCCCCAATTAAAACCTAATGGATGGATTCCATAGGTGTTTTAGGGTGTCTTGAATCATGTCCGAAGATTTGGGAGCATGTCTTGGTCAAAAGTCAAAGGCACAGTTGGCTTTTTTCTTCAAAACCTTAATTGTGGTCCAGATGAGATTGAAACTTGTGAATCAAGCTTCTTGGATCAATCCATTGTTGTAAATGGATCAATGTAGTGTATTTGAGGCCCTAAAATCATGTATTGAGGTATTGGTTCATGTCTTGCCTCAAAAGTCAACTTAGGGGTGAATTAGGTCAAGAAACTCTAATTCCTGATTTTTTATGAATGCATCCCCTGAGGTTATTTTGACTTGATGAGTAAGACCATGAGGTTCCTTGGAGTATCTTGGGTTGTGCTTTGAAGCATTGACTCATGCCCTGAAGAAAATTTTCATCTAGAGGCATTGGTCGACCAAAAGCCTAATTTGGTGACACTGGCGATCTCGAGGCTTGATCCACTTGGAATGTTGCAACTTTGTGCTTGATTCTTGATGTGGGAGTCCTCTTGATCCCTTATGGGTGTTTGAGGGTTTGGACAAGTTGAAGATCATGTCATTTCTTGATTGATCTTTTGCCCAAATGCTTAGAGAGGGATGGAAACCCTAATTCTTGATTGTGGTGAATGCTCAACCATCTTTGAGGAGATTGATGAGGCATGAAGGTACATCCATATTGAGGTGATGATTTGCACAATGATGGGAAATCTTGTGGTCAAAATTGGGGTATGACACTTATACTCAAGGAGAGGCCCAAATGACTTGTTTTGAAAACAGGGATCGTACTGCGATACCGAAAGACGTTGTGGGACTTATACTATAGCAGAGGCCCAAAAATTTATTTATGTACAAAGGGGTTTGGGTCTTACACTCTAATAGAGGGCCAAAAGTGTTTGTAAAGAAGAAAAATGGGGCTTATACTCAAGGAGAGGCCCAGATGAAAAATAATGAACGCGCCGTTGTTTTGAAAATCGCAACGGGACTTATACTATGACAGAGGCCCAGAAATTATTTATTTACAAAAGAGGTTGGGTCTTACACTCTATTAGAGGCCCAAAAGTGTTTCAAATGAAGTTTGAAAATTTAAAATTAAGGGAAACCCTAATTTTAAATAAAAATACATTTTTTTCAAATAAAAATTAAAAAAATTATATAAAATATTGAATATATTCAAAAACATATTGTGAACTTTGAAAAATATTTCAAAAATAGATGTTTTAATCCACAAGATGATTAGAACTCGATTGATTTTGAAAAATCAAGAAAAAGAATTTATTTAAAATGTTTAAAACAATTAAAAAAGAAACTCTTTGAAAAATTCAAAAATATATCAAATATAAAATTTTTATTTTTATTTTTTTGTGGGATTAAATATTAAAATGTATAAATGATTTATGTTTAAAAAATCATTTGAAAAAGATTAAAAATGAGAGAGATATGAATTTTTGAAATTAAATAAGAAAATATCAAAATATTTAAATCGTAATGGAATGGAATCAAACGAAATAAGCATCAAACCTGCTCGATTTTTAACAAGGAACAAGATGGTACCATTTTATTTCATTTATTTTAAGTGTGGAGTGAGATATTTCGTATGAACACAGAAACCCTACTTTTTGCAAAAACCATAGTGAAATCTTATACACGAAAGATAACATGCAATTAATTGAGGGTTATTACTCTATGAACTACCAGAAACATGTTGATAACTTGAGAATAAATTTATGATGCATGGAGTATAGAGTTTGAGAGCTCCAGGCTTACTTGTGCAAGAGGAATTCAAATTTTGATGTAGAGGTGTTGATCGTCTGACATTGACGGATAAATCTGCAAGTATACAGTTGATCGTGTAGTCTTAAAAAGGTTGTTGAACCCACATGGAAAGATAATCAAACTAATGTTATCCAAGGTTGTTGTGCAAAGCTAAGGCTAGAAGGAAACAGGAATTTAACGGGAAATAAGGGACTGAATTCTAAGATCTAAAATTAATACTAAAATGAGCCCGAAATATGATTTCCGTGCACCTACGGGACTTATAGAATACGGGGACTAGTTACAACTATGATGTCGTTCCGTAGAATAAACCGACTTAAAGGCTCCGCCTCACGCTCTCTACAAAAGCCATGCTTCCTAATCCCAAGATTTTGCTCTCGCTCGCCCGGTAACTAGGAAACACGCTTTGGAAATCGATAATATCCTAAACAATATCTAAAGCGCCTCTCGCTGTATTTAGATATGTTGCCTAATTTCCACTATCCGGTTCACTCCTCACGCTCTCGTGGTCTCGGCTTAAACCTTAACTTATTCCACACTCTCGTGTCGAAATAAGAAACATTAAAATTGGAAATCAAAACCAAAATGACATACAATCATAATTTCGTACCTATTGTTTCTACGTGTCCCGCCGAATACGACGGTCCTCACATGTCGGTCTTAATTTATTTACTCGGACATAGTTAATCCTAAATCTAACATGTTAAATAAATTAAAGTAACAATTATACTAGAAATGCAGTAAAGTAATGAAACCTGTAAAATTTTGCGGTAAAGTAAATCGGGACGAAATGAAAATAGAACTTGTATTAATCTTGATCCAAAAGTACAGCAAATGAAGAAAAGTACATAATTGCAACAATTCCTCAGTGTGAGTAATTGTTGCTTTTATCGGTAAATTGGTGCCTAAGATTCTAAAGAAAATACGGCAGAGGTTCCACGCACTTTTCGATCCTTTTCCACTGCTCCAAGAGGTCCTATATATAGAAATTATGAAGCTGAACTGCTCCTGTTCGAATTTCCAGATTTGGAGGGAAAAGGAGTTATTAAAACTCTTTAAAACTGCCAAAAACAGATTCTGTAGTGAAAAAATGCTCCAGCGACTGTACAGCGAACACCTTGGGGGCATGGCGAACGCCATGCTTTCTATTCAAATTGGAGTGCCCACAGGAAGGAATGGCGAACTCCATTTAAGGATGGCGAACGCCATATCAGCAGGGAAGACAGAATTTACTGAGATGCTGCATTTTCTTCTTTCTTTCACTTATTTTCTCAATTTCTTCCGGGATCTCGATTATTACACCTGTAAACACAAAACACAATAAAAACAAAGTAAATATAATAGGACTCGATAAAAACACTGACTAAAAATGTGCATAGTGAGCCTAAAAATACGATATAAATTTGTGTCGTCAAACTCCCCCACACTAAGAGCATTGCTTGTCCTCAAGAAAACTCCTAATAGAATTTAAACAGTAAGTGCAACGTCTGACTCATAGGCACGACTGAAAACAATTAAGGCCCAAGGTTGTTACGCTAATATTAAACGGATAGGTACTAAATAGTGAAAACAAGGATATCGTAACGACACATTTCCACATTCGAGGACAAAGACTCCCTTCCTATGCAATACCAATTCAAATCATGACATTATACCTTGACCTATATCCTTCATCCTATTTCACCTCTTTTTCATTCTCACGCAATTACATTAAGCCCGTTATCCTTTATACTTACATGGTAAGCGAACCTGTTTGGGCTATATGATCTCAACATTCAATTTTTTTTTCTTTTTCACACATTATGCTTTTCTTTTGCTTACGAATTTCAAAAGTCTGAACCTTTAGGCTAAATGGCCGGGTGAGGAGCACCTAACTTAGCGGGAACATGTCTTTCATTTTCTTTTTTCTATAAAAACCACATTATTAAAATTTTTGAGATCAACGCATATTTGCATCGGTTTGTTACTTAGTTTGTACACAAGGATGGTGCTGATTGCTAGTATAAACTAATCAAGAGGCTACTTCTAAGAAACTAGGCATAAGGTCTTGGCATGATATCTATTTAAATAAATGTCACATATTTAGGGAATCTATGGTATAGGAACGGTACCGATATTTACAAAACTTTCCCAAGTCCATCTAACATAGCCTTATAATGAAAAATAACCTATACACAGAGTGTCATGCCAATGAATCAGGATAAACAATTTTTTTTCGTTGGGGGTCAAAATTAAGGGAGTTTTCAAACAGGCAGATAAAATAGCGTATAATAGGACTGAATAGCGCATATGATTCGATAAAGTAAACAAACTGAATAAAACTAGAAAACATAAATAACAGGAAAGAAAATAAAACCGTAAAGCTCCTCCCCCACACTTGAACTAAACATTGTCCTCAATGTTTTAGTACAAAGTAAAAGAAGGAATGATAAAACATGGTCAAGGATGATATGCACGGCCTCTGCCTCCGTTACGGCTTACTCTACCCTACTCGTACTGCGGTACATGTCTGATGAAGTATCTCAAATCTGACATCTCAATGCGCACTCCATTCATCTGCCCTGTGAGGTCACCCATATCAAGTTGAGTCCTCTCTGTAAAGTCCTGCTACTGCTGGCTAATCTCGTCAACAGCGACTCTAAACTCCTTCTGTTGTCTCTGCATGCTGCGGAGTAAAAGATCACGCTCAGACTCCATGTCGTTCCGAAGCCTAAGCTAGGATAAAATATCATCCAGTGAACTCCGGATGGCGACGTAATCATATTCCTTCTAGGGCTGATGTGTACCTACAAAAGGGTCAGTAGAAAAATGTGCAGTGCGTGAACGGGCGCTAGGTTCGGGTGTATCAGTTGCACGGGAACGAATGCGGGGCTGTGGTGTGGTATATCCCATAACATCATGGTAATGTTTCGCAGCTCTCTCTTGCTCAGGATCAGGGGCCTCAGTATCAAATATCCTGTTAGTGCTGACACGCACGTTAATATGGTCAGAACAAAGCAATGTGACTCCTTTAACCTCTCTGTTGCCAATCATCAAGTGATATTTGCCATTTGGTAAATTCTTAACAAGGCACATGGCATGGCAATGGTAAAGATCAGCAAAGAGAGCGGGTAAGGGCTCAAGAGGCTCTAACTCAATTTGATATCCTAAGGCTAAGGCTATTGAGGTAATGACCCCTCCGACACAAAGGGAACCGCCTACTCTACCGCTGGCAGACTAGAGGTGTGCAAGTAAAAATGGTGTCGGGTTAACGTTGGTTTCAGAAAGCACACAGTGGATGAAGAACAAATCTTTGAAGTTACATTTCTAGTGTTCTCCCGACCAAAGATAGTTTTAGCTAAGATTCGGTGGAAATATCTAATGGCAGGGTTGTGGATAGATGTGGCTTTGAGACCTTTCCATGTGTCGGAAGTCTTATCGGTGATTTGGTGCCCAAAGTCGATAGCACTAGATTTCCACTCTCTCTCTAAAGGTTTCTGCGTAGCATACTCCGGACTGTAGCGCGATTTTTGTGGTCCTGAGTCACGATCGCACATGTACTACAGTTCGATTCATTTTTTTATCCTATTGAGCTGATTAAGGAAGGGAAAATAGATGTCTCCAATTAACCCTGCTTGCATACTGAGTTTGAACAGCGGTCTATTAGGTTACAGATGCTATGTGGAGGTGGGGCCCAATCTTTGGTTATATCGCTTGAGAACACGGTGTTTGGACTATTAACGAGGTTTTTGACACTGTGTTTAGATTTGATGCTTTTGGGTTGATTTGGTGGAGATACTGGATTTTGGGTTTTTGATTAGCGTGCTCGCTAAGATTTTTTTCAATCTTATGCCTACGTATTCCCGTTTAATGAAACAGGGAAATCAGAGCGATCGTAGTTCCTCCTATTCTATGGGAGGAAAAAGGTCGTTTTGGTGTCTTGTTCAAAGCCCAAGACGTGAAGCTAAAGTTGATTTGTATCTTATTCAAAGCCCAAGATGTGAAGCTAAAAGGGTTCTGGATGAGAGAGAACTTGTCATCTCTAAAGGGGATATTTGGTGTGTTTATCACAACTGTTGGGTGATTGATTATAAAGGAGAATTACTTTAACTGGGATATGTGAATCCAGCAATGCCATAATTTCCTTTATAGGGGATTTTTAACTTGAAGGAGAAGACTTTAACTCAGTGTAGAGCAATGCCATCTTTCCTTAGGAATTTCTCATGCTAAAAGAGGGACAAGGAGTTATTGATGCTTGTATACTGTGAGCAAGGCACGGATTGATGCTAAAAGGTTGATTGACTCAACCGGGGTTTTCCTTATACAAAGCCTAAGAGGAGGCTAGTGACCCAACAAGAAGGTGTTTTTGTGTCTCGTACGAAGCCCGAGATGGAGGCTAAAAGGAATATTATCTCAACAAGAGATTGCTTTTATACTCAACAAGAGAGTCTTTTGGTATCTCGTATGAAGCCCGAGATGGAGGCTAAAAAGGTTTGACTCAACAAGAGAGTCTTTTATACTCAACAAGAGAGTGATTCAGTATCTCGTACGAAGCCCGAGATGGAGGCTAAAAGTGGTTGACTCAACAAGAGAATCTTTTATACTCAACAAGAGAGTGTTTTTGTATCTCATACGAAGCCCGAGATAGAGGCTAAAAAGGGTTTGACTCAACAAGAGAGTCTTTTATACTCAACAAGAGAGTGTTTTTGTATCTCGTACGAAGCCCGAGATAGAGGCTAAAAAGGTTTGACTCAACAAGAGAGTCTTTTATACTCAACAAGAGAGTGTTTTTGTATCTCGTACGAAGCCCGAGATAGAGGATAAAAAGGTTTGACTCAACAAGAGAGTCCTTTATACTCAACAAGAGAGTGATGGGAGAATCATTGTACAAAGCCCAAGAGGAGGCTAGCTGTTGGTGATTGTTTCAGTTTAGTGACAGTTCCAGTATGTTGGATAAAAGAGAAAATCAGCTCTTATAAAGGGAACGATTAAAGGTAAGGCTGTGCTTTGGTACTGATCATAGGATCAGGGTTATTTCCTATTCTTTAAGGAAATGGGAAATCCAAAGGGTATTGAGACTGTTCAAGTCTACTGGTGTTTTGAGACATCGATTCTCAGATAGTGAATAATCTTTGTATGATGCCCAAGAGAAGGTTGGTTTGTTAAGGGATGAAGGTCAACCCATTAACTGGTCTGACACTTGACTCAAAAAGACAGCTCTAGCAAAATGATGACTAGGTTCTGTTCCTATACCTGTAGAGGTATCTGGGTCCTTGTACTAAGCCCAAGAGAAGGCATGAGAGCTTTTAAGAAGCCGAAGGGTCCTTGCACAACGCCTAAGAGGAGGCGGGGATGCTTTTAAGAAGCCCGTGGGTCCCCAAACCCCAAGAAGTTCAAGACATGCTATTCACTGAGAATAGATCAAGCCAGGAAAGTCTGAGAATTTGGAAGAAACTCAAGAGATGCCATTCACGGAGAATAGATCAACTCTGGGGAGTATAGTCTCTTTGACGATTTCTAAGGGTGACAGTCTGAGAAAGGGTTCACCGAGAATGCTGCCTTTCACGTCTCCATATTGTTTAACCCCAAGAGAAGGAAAGACTGTATCTGGTAATCCTATGGGCGATCTAATTTTGACTGTATTTAAGAGTGACCAACAGCTTTACCTAGTGCTAGACGTAGTTGCCGGGGAAAACTCTAAATAACTATACTAGTATTACATAGTGGATATTGGACAAGTATATAAAAGTTTGTGAAAGAAGACTTACAGTGAGCAGCCCCACAACACTGTTATATATATATATATATATATATATATATATATATATATATATATATATATATATATGAAAGCAGATAAAGAAAGCGGGTCAACACTTACTCCGTTGTAGAGCTTCCATGCTGTTTTGTTAGTTGTTCAACAAAGAAAACTTTGATAACAATATTATATTCAAAATCAAAGGAGAAAGTTCTTTGAAAAGATTGTTGGGGCTTACAGCTCAAGGAGAGGCCCAAGGTTTTATTAGTGATTGCACTGTTGTTTTGAATTTGTACAGGGACTTATACAAGTGACTAAGGCCCAAAAAAGGTGTTTTGTATAAAGGGATGGGTCTTACCCTCTCTCAAGAGGCCCAAAGGGTTATTTTAAGAAAAGGAATGAGTCTTATAACACGAGAGTAGGCCCAAAGGATTTTGTTTTGAAATGGCGATCGCGCCGAGATTTTTGAAAACGCAGTGGGTCTTATACAATGACTGAGGCCCAAAAAGGTTTTGGTTTTCAAAGGGGTTGGGTCTTACACTCTATTAGAGGCCCAAAGAAAAGACACGGGGCTTATAACACGAGGGTAGGCCCATCTGGTTTTGTTAAAAAGGTGACGATCGCGTCATTGTTTTTGAAAATACAATGGGACTTATACAATGGAATAGGCCCAAAAGGTGGTGTATTTACAATGGGGTCGGGTCTTACACTCTAATAGAGGCCCAAAGAGTTTTAAAAAGATTTGTGAGGGTGAAAATCAAAGAAACCCTAAATTTGTTTCCCTTTAAAAGTAAATATTTAAAGAAAATCAAATAAAATGATAAAAAATACCAAATAAGTTTGAATAAACCACTTGTGATTTTTGTTTAAGGTATGAAAAATGAGGTTTTAATCACAAGATGAATTAAAACTCATTTGCTTTTGATTTTCAAGGTAGATATTCACTTTTAAATGTTTAAAAACAATTTTATTAAATAACTAATATAGATTTAATTTTTTTGTGGAATAAAATATTTTAACATTTTTGTGATTTTTTACAAAAATAACCAATAAAAAATAATAAAAATTGAGGAAGTTATTAATTTTTCAAATCATTAAAAATAATAAGAAAAACAATAAAAAGTGGAAAAAATAGTAAAAAGAGGATCTGGGGCGACGGGGATTCGAACCCCAGACCTCTTGTGTATAGGGCGTGCGCCTTCCCACTGGGGTGGTGATACATCCGTTGATTGAAGCACAACCACAAATATACAAGGCTTGCCTAGTTTTTGGCCTGGCCCAAGGCAAGGCAAGGCAAGATTTTGGTTAGAAACATGAAGGCCATAACATTCTCATTTCTCCATGGATTGGGACAAAATTTAGGTCTATCCTGCCTAGAATTTCACAAGGAATCCAATGGTGGTGGTGTTTTTTTTCCAGATCATGCTCCTATTTAAAAACCCGATAGTGGTTTTGAAATAGGCCACGATTTGCATTTTCTGTGCCATCTCTTGGTACAGGTATGAATTACATGATAAATTGGTGCAAATACAACACATATAACATGTATAAGAGATGCATGATTAGTGGACATCAAAAGAGAGCATAATTTAAAGAATCCAAGTTGTGATGCTTACCTCTTTTTGGAGCTTTTGTGCAATCTGCCCAGTACCTTGTTCCAGAAATGATTTGATGATTTGGACACCCTCAAATGATCTTTTAGAAGCTTTTAGGATGGTTGGAATTAGCTGGAAACCTCAGGAACAAGTTTGATCTCTTTCTTGCAAAAGGGGCAAAAGTGGCCAAAATAGCAACTCCCTCAAATGATGTTCCAGATGTGTGGAACCATTTGGGACAGTTCAAGGATGATAGTTGGAGTGTGTTTGAGGTTTTATCTGGTTTGGAAAGTGATTGAATCAAGACATGGCTTGAAAAATGCACAAAAATCCAATTTTGAGGTTTTGAGAGGTGAATTTGAGATTTTGGTGTTACAGGTCACTTGTGAGTATTTGGATCACCTCTATATGATGTTTATGAGGTGTGTGTGTGATTGGTTTGATTGGAATTGCTCTCAATCTCAAAACCCAATGGTGACTTGCTTTGGAAGGCAAATTTGGAAGTGAGAAGGTGATTTTGAGGAAAGCATCTGTTTGATGGCTTTGGTGTACTCAAACTGATAAAAAATGATGTTTATTTATAGTGCAACAAGTTTGTTTTGGCATCAATAGTGAATGGCAACTACTGCAGAGGTTTGGCCAATGTTGATCAATGAGAATCCAAGTCTCCTCTAGCCATTGACTAGAGGTTAGGGCATAGGCTGCTGGTTCCCTAGTTGTTGGATAAGTCTTGACTGAATTCAGTTGGAAATGGCTCAGTCCATGCCACCTTGGTGCAATCATTAAATGCTCCAAACCAAAATTGGAGTCTTGTCCCTCTTTTAGGGATTTCTAGGTTTGGCATGCTACTTTTGGTTCCAAAGACTTGGGAGGCTGATGGATCAGTGTTTGTCCCTCCTTGGTCCCCCCTTGAGGTCTTCAGATGGATAGATTTACTTGCCCTTTGCAAAATTTGAGAAAATCGAGCAAAACTCCCAAATCTGCCTTGCCATGACAGTTTGCAGCAAGGCATATTGGCATGGTCATATCTCATGGCTTAAGTGGAGTTACATGGAGTTCTTGATCATTTTGGGAAGCCTTCATATGATACAACAACTGTTTGATCATAGTTGGTTTTGATACCTTTTGGATCCAAGTGAAAAATGCCCCTACATTTAGAAAAAAGTGAAGGCAGATTCTGACTTAGTGAAAATTTCACTTAAGTGTTGAAAAAAAGCGAGATTTTCACTTTTTGTGATTTTGATCATTCCATAACTTAAAATCCATGAGGAATTGGAATGAGTTGTGTTTGAAGCATTTGTAGAGGGCCATGAGAGCTACAAATCCAGCTTTGAATGGGGAAAAATGGCCTTGTGGTTTAGGAGATATGATCCTCCAAAGTTGGTACCTTAGCCACTTTGTTCCATAACTTAGAAAAATTTCTAAGTTTTTATGGTTACCCCTTTTACAAGTTATCCCACTTTTCTTGATTTTTCTTGATGAATGATGATTCCAATCACACATTAACATCATTTTAGGGTCAAAGAATCATAATTTGTGAAAAATCTCAAAAAGTCAAAGTTGACTTTTGTGCACAGTTGATTTTTTGTCAGATGAACTCCAAACTGTGCGATCCTCTATGAAATCAAGTCCTTGACCTAAATCAAACTTGATGGATTGATTTCATAGGCATTATAGGGTGTATTGAATCATGTCCTAGGGTTTGGGAGCATGTCCAGGACAACAGTCAAAGGTACAATTGACTTTTTGCGCGAAACCCTAATTGTGGTTCTGATGAAATTGAAACTTGTTGCTCAAGCTTATAGGATCAATCCATTGTTGAAAATGGATCAATGTGGTGTATGGGAGACCCTCAAATCATGTCTTGAGGTCTTGGCTCATGCTTTTTCCCAAAAGTCAACTTAGGGGTGAATTAGGTCAAGAAACCCTAATTCCTGAGTTTTGGTAAATGCATCCCCTGAGGTTAAATTGACTTGATGTTTTGGTCCATGATGTCCCTTAGAGCATCTTAGGTTATGCTTTGAATCATTGGCTCATGCCCAGAGGAAAATTTCCATATGGAGGCCCTGGTCAACCAAACCCTAATTTGGTGACACTGGCGATCTTGAGGCTTAATCCACTCAGAATGTTGCAGCCTTGTGCTTAATCCTTGAGGTGGGAGTCCTCTAGATCCTTTGTGGATGTTTGAGAGTTTAGACAAGTTGAAGATCATGTCATTCCTTGATTGATCCTTTGTCTAAGGCTCAGAGAAGGCTTGGAACCCTAGTTCTGATTGTAGTGAATGCTCACCCATCTTTGGGGAGACTAATGAGGCATGATGGTTCATCCATATTATGGTGATGATTTGCACAATGATGGGAAATCTTAGTGGTCAAAATTTGGGGTATGACAGATGCCCTTATTTAATCTTCTTGGACCCGAAGATGTGAATGGCGAAGGTATTCGGGCATTCGGGATGCAAGAGGATTAAATATCGAAATACCCGAAATTTTGATGGTGGTTATGCATGGCAGTCTGCCAGTCCATCTTCTTTTGCTAAGCCATGATGCTTAGAAAAGGTAAACGTCCCCTCGATCCTAGTTTTCTACCTAGGAACTGGTCTCAGTTTCTGAAATAAACTTCCCCTCGATCCTGGTTTCCTACCAGGGAACTGGTCTCGGTTTCAGAAATAAACTTCCCCTCGATCCTGATTTCCTACCAAGGAACTGGTCTAAGTTTCTGAAATAAACTTCTCTTAGATCCTGGTTTCCTACCAAGGAACTGGTCTTAGTTTCTAGAATAAACTTCCCGTTGATCCTGGTTTCCTACCAAAGAACTGGTCTAAGTTTCTAAAATAAACTTCCCTTCGATCCTGGTTTCCTACCAAGGAACTGGTCTTAGTTTCTGTTGTCAATAAAATTTATTGACAAGGGACGTTATTCGTAGCGGTTTTCCTCAAACTTCTCGCCGAATTTTCCTGGGGAGATGCCGTTTGACGGAAAAAGATTTGATGTCAGAGTTGCTGGGGAACCCAGTCGTCTGAGTTGTAGAGGTGTGCAAACTTCTCTATTGGAGATGCCATTTACCGACTCTATTGGGGAAAATGAGTCTCTTGAGAGGCTATTTCCGCTTGGGGTATTACATCATACTTTTCTCGAGATCTTCTCGGAGAAATGCTATATGATGTGAGCCAATTTTGAGGTGCTGATGACCTTTTTGTCAGCGTTTTTTTCGGAGAAAAACTACTACATTGTCGAATTTCTGATTAAGAGGCTTTCTTTGGGGATTTTTCTTAATCCAGGAAAGCGAAAATATCATCTTCAATGGCGAAGAGTGACATTTGTCGAAAGTTTCTCTGGCCTTTCAGAGGTTTAAGTTATCAAAGTGGTCAAGGGCCAACCCCAATCCAGAAATAAACTGGAGGAGAGAGGTAGTTCAGACACAACATTTCCTGACGAGGAAAGAACTGATAACTCAATTGAGAGGATTTCTAACACTAGGGGACAAGACCGACTAGAGTGATAGTGATGTAATATGAATATGAATGTAAATCAATAATGCATGATGTACGTATGTATATGCTGACAAAACTGGCACGACATACAGATAAATGGATGAACATGACTGGATACTCGGCCACAGCTGGGGACGAAGAAGTACCGCTGGTTCAAGATAGCAATTCTGCCTTGCTTAGGAGAAATAGTCCCTGCGGGGAACACCGTTGGTCGGGCTTAAGAGGTAAGAAATCTGCCGAGGATGTCAGACGGAGTATTCGCATCTGCCATAATTTATCCTTCATTCAGGTGTACTGGTTTAGAAGGAGTACTTTGATTCTGCACTTTGAAGCTCGAACACCTTTGGAGAAGCGATAGATGTTCTTTCGATGTTCAACAGTCAAAAGAAATTGCCATCTTTATTTTAAAAGCAGACATTTTTTGACAAGTAAATTCATTTTTGTTTTATTTCAAGAATCGTTGATCATATTAAAATGTCGTTCTCTAAATCTAAAACAAATAAGAATCGCAAAGAAAAGCACAAGGGCTCAAATTTTATTGATAAGATGGAAATCAGCCAAACGCGTGATTCCATAGAGTATTTACAAAGTTTAGAAAATGGTAATTTAAGGGAACAGTGCTACATTGAAACAAACGACTATTATCCTTCTACCAACTTTGAATTCCTGGCATCCTGAGCTTTTATCGAAGATGACCTTGACGGGAGTTTTCTTTCGATGGATGGTGTAACTGCTGCTGGGGGACTTGCCCCTGTTGGACGTAGTTACTTGCCATTATCCCTAACTTTTGCCTGGACTGTACTTTGAGATTTCCAATCCACCGGGATTATATTTGATCATGTCTCAAATTTTTGCCTGGACCGCCCTTTTGGGTTTTTAATCCACCGAGACGTTTTTTTCCCTTTTTTTTAGGCGAAGTATTTCTTGACTACGTCAACATTTGTGGGGTAGGCAAATTCCTTTCCGTCCATGGTTGCGAGTCTCAAGGCGCCGCCTGAGAAAACTTTCTTGACCATATAGGGGCCATCATAATTCGGAGTCCATTTTCCCCGAGAATCAGTGAGAAATGAATGTATCTTTTTTAGCACAAGGTCTCCTTTTCTGAACATGCGAGGTCGAACCTTTTTGTCAAACGCCTTCTTCTTCCTCTGCTGATACAACTGACCGTGGCATAGAGTCGTGATTCGCTTTTCTTCGATCAGATTCAGTTCGTCGTGCCGACTTTGACACCATTCAGCTTCTGTTAGCCTAGCTTCCATCCATACCCGGATTGATGGGATCTCTACTTCTATGGGGAGCACTGCTTCCATACCATATACTAGAGAGAAAGGGGTTGCCCCTGTTGAAGTGCGGACATATGTCCGATAACCGTGAAGAGCAAAGGGTAGCATCTCGTGCCAGTCTTTGTAGGTTACGACCATCTTCTGAACAATACTCTTGATGTTCTTGTTAGCCGCTTCTACCGCGTCGTTCATCTTGGGTCGATAGGGAGATGAGTTATGGTGTTCGATCTTGAACTCAGTGCACAACTCTTTCATCATCTTATTATTCAAGTTAGATCCATTATCCGTAATGATCTGGCTCGGAACACCATAACGGCAGATGATATTGTTTTTGATAAATCGGACCACCACTTGTCGAGTTACATTGGCGTATGATGCTGCTTCGACCCACTTGGTGAAGTAATCAATGGCTACCAGGATGAACCGATGTCCGTTTAAAGCCTTAGGCTCAATAATGCCAATCATGTCGATTCCCCATATGGAAAAAGGCCACGGGGAAGAGAGAACTTTGAGATGCGTTGGCGGTACATGAATTTTGTCGGAGTATATCTGACACTTATGACACCTCCTCATGTACTTGTAGCAGTCGGATTCCATGGTCAACCAGTAGTATCCTGCTCTGAGAATTTTTCTCGCCATTGTGTGTCCGTTGGCATGAGTGCCAAAGAACCTTCATGAATTTCTTTTATCAGCATGTCTGCTTCTGGTCTGTCTACGCATCGGAGCAAGACCATGTCAAATTTCCCCTTATAGAGAGTATCGCCGATCAAGAAAAACCTTCCTGCCAGCCTTATGAGGGTTTTCCTGTCCTTCCTTAGTGCCCCAGGTGGGTACTCTTGTTTCTGAAGGAAGCATTTGATATCGTGATACCAAGGTTTGTCGTCGATGACGGCTTCAATCGTGAAGATGTAAGCGAGCTTTTCGAGGCGCATTATGTCGATCTTAGGTAGGTCCATCCATTGACCTACACTAATCATGGAAGAGAGAATGGCTAATGCATCAACCATGTGATTCTCATCACGAGGGATATGATGAAACTTGATTCCGTTGAAGAAGGGTAACAACCTTCTTGCATAGTCTTTGTAAGGAATCAACCCTGATTGGTATGTGTTCCAATCTCCTTTGATCTGATTGATAACCAGGGTTGAGTCGCCATATACATCCAAGTTCTTGATCCTTAAATCGATCGCTTCCTAGAGACCCAAGATACAAGCTTCGTATTCGGCCTCATTGTTTGTACACTTGAATGTAAGTCTGGGGGTGAAAGGAATGTGGTTACCCTGAGGTGTTATGATAATTACCCCAATTCCGTTTCCGTAATGATTAACTGCTCTGTCAAAGATAAGTCCCCATTGGGAACCTGGTTCTGGCCCTTCACTGGATAGTGGTTCATCACAGTCTTTCATTTTTAGATACATGACATCTTCGTCTGGGAAGTCAAACCCGATTGATTCCTGATCTTCAATCGGTTGATGAGCCAAATGATTGGCTAAAATACTTCCTTTAATGGCTTTCTGAGGGTGGTATTCGATGTCGTATTTTGATAACAACATCTGCCAACGGGCAATTCTTCCCGTGAGAGCAGGCTTTTCGAAAACATACTTGATTGGAGCCATTTCGGAGATTAACCAAGTAGTGTGACGAATCATGTACTGGCGCAGACGTTTGGCTTCCCATGCCAGAGCACAACAAGTTTTCTCAAGCATATTGTACAGAGTCTCGCAGTCGGTGAATTTCTTGCTCAGATAGTAGATGGCAGACTCTTTCCGTTTGGTTTCGTCTTGTTGGCCAAGTACACATCCCATGGAGTCTTCCAAGACTGTTAAGTAAATGATCGGTGGTCTTCCTTCCACTGGAGGTGATAGAATTGGCGGGTTCAACAAGTATTCCTTAATACTGTCGAAGGCGGTTTGACAGTCTTTTGTCCAAACACAGTCCTGGTTCTTTTTAAGTAATTTAAAAATCGGCGCGCATGTCGCGGTCATGAGGAATATGAATCTGGAAATGTAGTTCAAACGTCCCAGGAACCCTCTGACTTGTTTTTCAGTTTTTGGAGAAGGCATTTCTTGAATGGCCTTGACCTTGTCAGGATCAACCTCAATTCCTTTCTGGATGACGATGAACCCTAAGAGTTTCCCTGAACGGACACCGAATGTGCACTTATTGGGATTCAAGCGGAGTTTGTACTTTCTCAACCGCTCGAATAGCTTTAGTAGGTGGGTCTTATGTTCCTCTTCTGTCTTAGATTTGGCAATTATATCATCGACATATACCTCGATTTCTTTGTGTATCATGTCATGAAAGAGAGTAGTCGTGGCCCTTTGATAGGTTGCCCCAGCATTCTTCAAACCGAATGGCATTACCTTGTAACAAAAGGTACCCCATGGGGTGATGAAGGAAGTTTTATCCATGTCTTTCGGCGCCATTTTAATCTGATTATAGCCCGAGAATCCATCCATGAAGAAGAAATCTTTGAACTTTGTTGTACTGTCTACCAGCATGTCAATGTGTGGTAAAGGAAAGTCGTCCTTTGGACTAGCCTTGTTCAGATCCCTGTAGTCTACACACATTCTGACCTTTCCGTCCTTTTTTGGAACGGGTACGATGTTGGGTAACCATTGAGGATATTCTGACGTGGCGAGAAAACTCGCGTCAATCTGTTTCCGTACCTCCTCTTTGATTTTTTAATGGCCATGTCTGGGTGAATTCTTCTCAACCTTTATTTTACTAGCGGACATTCTGACCTTAACAGTATATGATGTTCCACGATGTTGGTATCCAACCCTGGCATGTCCTGATATGACCAAGCAAACACATCGGGAAACTCTTTGAGAAGCTTTATCAAACTTTATTTGGCAGTTGGACTGAGCAGTGCCCCAATTTTGACTTCTTTTCTCTCTTTTTCCGAACCCAAGTTTACCGTTTCTAACGGCTCTTTGTGAGTTTCAATAGACTTTCCTCCTATTTGAGTAGTCGGGAGATCTCTTCTGGAATTTCGTTGTCAACTTCTTCTTCAGCCCCAAATACCGGGAACTCAAAGTTGGGAGAAGGCATTGGATCGTATGTTTCAACGGGGTTTAAAACAAGCAATCTGCATGACGTGATGATTTGTGTTTAGAAGAGATAGAAAGAATGCAAGAGTGTGTGCAGTGTATTTTCTTTCGAAAACTGCTTGTTTTTATTATTGAGTTATTTTTTAGGATTACCATTTTCTGAAAAAGCAAAAAAGAGAAAACAGCAATTAATGCGGAAATTACAAAACGACGTTATTTTATTCATGAACAAGTCGATTCTTGAAACTACAACCCTATAAAACAAAACTCAGTCGCTTTGGCCGAAGCGAAGAGAGAAAATTTACAGAAAGTGAGCCCTATCAAAACATCCGTTTCACCTGGGCAGGGTGAAAGGTTAAAGACAACAATTACTTTGACTTATGAACAATCTTCGGAACATCGACAGCAACCCATTGGAGGCGAACTCCTCGATGAATCACAAAGTCTGGTACCTTCCTTGATTTGTCTTCAGAAATAACGCTGATTTTTGGTGGAGCAGGATCATTGGAATCTGTCTCCCAGGCGATGTTGTCGTCGGAGGATTCCTCAGCTGTATTTTGCATAGTATTTGTGCTCTCAGGTAAATCTCCCCATCTAGTTGGTTGAATGTCTTCGAACCTGATATGAGAGCTCTCAGGAAAAGTGTACTTAACCATATAGTCGTATTTTCCACTTGGTTGTTGTCATACCCCAAATTTTGACCACTAAGATTTCCTATCATTGTGCAAATCATCACCACAATATGGATGAACCATCATGCCTCATTAGTCTCCCCAAAGATGGGTGAGCATTCACTACTATCAAACTTAGAGGATCAATTAAGAAATGACATGATCTTCAACTTGTCTAACCTCTCAAACATCCACAAAGGATCAAGAGGACTCCCACATCAAGGATTAAGCACAAGGGTGCAACACTCTGAGTGGATTAAGCCTCAAGATCGCCAGTGTCACCAAATTAGGGTTTTGGTCGACCAGGGCCTCCAGATGGAAATTTTCCTCTGGGCATGGGCCAATGCTTCAAAGCATAACCTAAATTACTCCATGGAACCTCATGGACCCAATCATCAAGTCAATTTTGCCTCAGGGGATGCATTCATAAAAAATCTAGAATAAGGGTTTCTTGACCTAATTCACCCCTAAGTTGACTTTTGGGACAAATCATGAGCCAATTCCTCAAGACATGATTTGAGTGTCTCTAATACACCATATTGATCCATTTGCAACAATGGATTAGTCTAAGAAACTTGAGCAACAAGTCTCAATTTCATCAAACCCACAAATAGGGTTTCACGAGAAAAGTCAACTGTGCCTTTGACTTTTGACAAGGACATGCTCCCAAACCCTAGGACATGATTCAATACACCCTTTAACACCTATGAAATCAATCCATCAAGTTTGATTTAGGTCAAGGACTTGATTTCATAGAGGATCGCACAGTTTGGAATTCATCTGACAAAAAGTCAACTGTGCACAAAAGTCAACTTTGACTTTTTGAGATTTTTCACAATTATGGTTCTTTGCCCCTAAAATGATGTTAATGTGTGATTGGAATCATCATTCATCAAGAAAAATCAAGAAAAGTGGGATAACTTGTAAAAGGGGTAACCATAAAAACTTAGAAATTTTTCTAAGTTATGGAATAAAGTGGCAAGGGTACCAACTTTGGAGGATCATAACTCCTAAACCACAAGGCCATTTTTCCCCATCGAAAGTTGGATTTGTAGATCTCATGGCCCTCTACAAAAGCTTCAAACACACCTCATTCCAATTCATCATGGATTTTGAGTTATGGAATGATCAAAGTGGCTGAAAACATGGAATGCCACTATTTCCAACACTTAGTGAAATTTTCACTAAGTCAGAATCTACCTTCACTTTTTTTCAAATGTAGGGGAATTTTTCACTTGGATCCAAAAAGTATCAAAACCAATTATGATCAAACAGTTGTTGTATCATATGAGGGCTTTCCAAAATGGCCAAGAACTCCATCAAATTCCACTTGAGCCATGAGATATGACAATGCCAATATGCCTTGCTGAAAACTGTCATGGCAAGGCAGATTTTGGAGTTTTGCTCGATTTGCTCAAATTTTGCAAAGGGCAAGCAACTTTATCCATCTGAACACCTCAAGGGGGGACCAAGGAGGAACCAACTCTAATCACAAGCTTCCCAAGTCTTTGGAACCAAAAATAGCATGCCAAATCTAGAAATACCTAAAAGAGGGACAAGACTCCAATTTTGGATTCGAGCATTTAATGGATGCACCAAGGTGGCATGGACTGAGCCATTTCCAACTGAATTCAGTCGAGACTTATACAAGACCAAGGGGACAAGCAGCCTGTGCCCTAACCTCTAGTCAATGGCTAGAGGAGACTTGGATTCTCATTGCTCAACATTGGCCAAACCTCTGCTGCAGTTGCCATTCACTATTGCAGCCAAAACAAACTTGCTCTACTATAAATAGAGCTCAATTATGTTCAGTTTGAGTACACCAAAGCACTACAACACTTGCTTTCCTCAAAATCTCTTTCTCTTGGTAAAAATACCTTCTTTAGCAAGGTAACTCTGAGTTTTTGAGTTAGAGAGCAATTCCACCAGAATTTATGATCCAAACACATCCAATATGTCATATCTAAGTTGTCCAAACTCTCACAAGTGACCTGTAACACCAAAATCACAAAGTCACCTCTCAAAACCTCAAAATAGGGCTTTTGCGCATTTTTCAAGCCATGTCTTGATTCAGTCACTTTCCAAACCAGATAAAACCTCAAACACACTCCAAATATCATCCTTGAACTGTCCCAAATTGTTCCCCCCATCTGGAACACCATTTGAGAGAGTTGCTATTTTGGCCACTTTTGTCCCTTTTGCAAGAAAGAGCTCAAACTTTCCCCTGAGGTTTCTAGCTGATTCTAACCATCCTAAAAGCTTCTAAGAGATCATTTGAGGGTGTCCAAAGCATCAAATCATTTCTGGAACAAGTGGCTTGACAGATTGCACAAAAGCTCCAAAAAGAGGTAAGCATCACAACTTGGATTCTTTGAATCATGCTTTCTTTTGATGTCCACTAATCATGCATCTCTTATACATGTTATATGTGTTGTGTTTGCACCAATTTATCATGTAATTCATGGTTGTACCAAGAGATGGCACAAAAAATGCAAATCATGGCCTATTTCAAAACCACTATCGGGGTTTTCAATAGGAGCATGATCTGAAAAAACACCACCACCATTGGATTCCTTGTGAAATTCTAAGCAGGATAGACCTAAATTTTGTCCCAATCCATGGAGAAATGAGAAAGTTATGGCCATCACGTTTTCAACCAAAAACTTGCCTTGCATTGCCTTAGCCAGGCCTAGAAAACAAGGCAAGCCTTGTATATTTGTTGTTTTGTTTCAATCAACGGATGTATCACCACCGCAGTGGTAAGGCACGTGCCCTGTACACATGAGATCGTGGGTTCAAACCCCACCCAGACCATTTTGCTTTTTTTTTCTCACATTTTTACTATTTTTCCAATATTTGCATGTTTTATTAATTAATTTAAAAATTAATAACTCCTTCAATTTTAATTATTTTTTATTGGTTCTTTTTGGAAAAAATCAAAAAAAATTTGAAATATTATATTCCACAAAAAAAATCAAGTTTATTTTATTTATTTAATATAATTAGTATTTTTGTGAATAAATTCCTTTTTAATTGTTTTTTAAACATTTAAAAGTGAATATTTACTTTGAAAATCAAAACCAATTGAGTTTTAATTCATCTTGTGATTAATCCCACATTTTTCAAACCTTAAACAAAAATCACAAGTGGTTTATTCAAACTTATTTGGTATTTTTATCATTTTATTTGATTTTCTTTAAATATTTACTTTTAAAGGAAAACAAAATTAGGGTTTCTTTGATTTTCACCCTCACCAGTCATTTTAAAGCACTCATGGGCCTCTATTAGAGTGTAAGACACAACCCCCTTTGAAAACCAAACCATTTTGGGCCTCAGATATTGTATAAGCCCCGCTGTGTTAAAAGAAAACCTCGGCGCAATCTCCGTTTTCAAAGAAATCATTTAGGCCTCTCCTTGCGCCGTAATCCCCACCACTTGTACAAAAATAAACCTTTGGGCCTCTTAAGAGAGTATAAGACCCATCCCTTTGTACAGAAAACCTTTTTTTTGGAGCCTCAGTCACTTGTATAAGTCCCTGAACAACAGTGTAATCACTGATAAAACCTTGGGCCTCTCCTTGAGCTATAAGCCCCAACAATCTTTTCAAAGCACTTTCTCCTTTGATTTTGAATATAATATTGTTATCAAAGTTTTCTTTGTTGAACAACTAACCAAAAAACATGGAAGCTCTACAACCGAGTAAGTGTTTACCCGTTTTCTTTACTGCTTTCATATACATATAACTATATTGTGGGGCTGCTCACTGTAAGTCTTCTTTCACAAACTTTTATATACTTAAAAATATCAACTGTGTAATACTAGTATAGTTATTTTAGAGTTTTCCCCGACAACTACATCTAGCACTAGGGAAAGCCTGTTGGTCACTCTTAAATACAAACAAAACTAGATCCCCCATAGGATTACCAGACACAGTCTTCCCTTCTCATGGGGTTAATCAATATGGAACAAAGTGAAAGGCAGCATTCTCGGTGAACCCTTTCACAGATTGTCACCCTTAGAAATTGTCAAAGAAACTCTACTCCCCAGAGATAATCTTTTCTCCGTGAATGGCATCTCTTGAGTTTCTTCCAAATTCTCGGACTTTCCTGGCTTGATCTAATCTCGGTGAATAGCATGTCTTGAACTTCTCTGGGTTTGGGGACCCACAGGCTTCTTAAAAGCATCCACTCCTCCTCTTGGGTGTTGTACAGAGACCTCTACAGGTATAGGAACAAAACCTAGTCATCAATTTGCTAGAGCTGTCTTTCTGAGTCAAGTGTCAGACCAGTTAATGGGTTGACCTTCATCCCTTAACAAACCAGCCTTCTCTTGGGCATCATACAAAGACCATTCACTATCTGAGAACCGATTTCTCAAAACACCAGTAGACTTGGACAGTCTCAATACCCTTTGGATTTCCCATTTCCTTAAAGAACAGGAAATCACCCTGATCCTCTGATCAATCCCAAAGCACAACCTTACTGTTAATTAGTCTCTTTATAAAAACTGATTTTCTCTTTTATCCAACGTACTTGACTTGTCACTAAACTGAAACAATCACTGACAGATAGCCTCCTCTTGGGCTTTGTACAATGATTCTCCCCAGCAGAGCTAACTTTTTCACACTCTCTTTTTGAGTATAAAATACTCTCTTGTTGAGTCAACCACTTTTAGCCTCCATCTCGGGCTTCATACGGGATACTAAATCACTCATTGAGTATAAAAGACTCTCTCGTTGAGTCACTCTTTTAGCCTCCATCTCGGGCTTCGTACGTGATTCTAAATCACTCTCTTGTTGAGTATAAAAGACTCTCTCGTTGAGTCACTCTTTTAGTCTCTATCTCAGGCTTCATACGAGATACAAAAACACTCTCTTGTTGAGTATAAAAGACTCTCTTGTTGAGTCAAAACCATTTCAGCCTCCATCTCGGGCTTTGTACAAGATACAAAAGACTCTCTTGTTGAGTCAATCTTCCTTTTAGCCTCCATCTTGGGCTTTGTACGAGATACCAAATCACTCTCTTGTTGAGTATAAAAGACTCTCTTGTTGAGTCAAGCCTTTTAGCCTCCGTCTTAGGCTTCGTACAAGACACATATAAAAGCACTCTCTTGTTGAGTCAACCCTTTTAGCCTCTATCTCGGGCTTCGTACGAGACAGATAAAAAGTACCCTCTTGTTGGGTCAATAGCCTCCTCTTAGGCTTTGTATAAGGAAACCCCCATTGAGTCAATCAACCTTTTAGAATCGATTTGTGCCTCGCTCACAGTATACAAACATCAACAACTCCTTTCCCCTTCATCTAATTGCTGTAAGCGGCAAACCTCTGGATTATTTACATCCATGCCACTGTCCCTCTTTTAGCATGAGAAATTCCTAAGGAAAGATAACATTGCTCTACACTGAGTTAAAGTCTTCTCCTTCAAGTTAAAATTCCTCCTTTATAATCAGTCACCCAACAGTTGTGATAAACATCCCCTTTAGAGATGACAAATTCTCTCTAAAGTCAAAACCCTTTAGCTTCATATCTTGGGCTTCGAACAAGATACAAATAGACCCTTCAGCTTCATATCTTGGGCTTTGAACAAGATACAAACCACCTTTAGCTTCACGTCTTGGGCTTTGAACAAGAAACCAAAACAACCTTTTTCCTCCCATAGAATTGGAGGAACTACAATCGCTCTAATTACCCTGTTTCGTTAAACGGGAATACGTAGGCATAAGATTGGAAAAAATCTTAGCGAGCACACTAATCAAAAACCCAAAATCCCATACCTTCATACATCAATCGAAAAGCATCAGTCCTAACATCCTACCAATAATCCCGTCACACTGTGTTCTCAACAAAATAACCTAAGAGAGGCCCACAATCTAAACTGCATCTGTAAACCAACATCATCTGTTCAAACTCAGTATGCAAGCAGGGTTAATTGGAGACATCTATTTCCCTTCCTTCATCAGCTTCAATAGGATAAAAAATGAATCGACCTGTAGTACCCCAGAGCGACAGTGCTTAAGAACCACGTCCAAAATCGCTCGCTACAGAAAAATGGCGCTCACCGTGGGGCCCAGTTCTCTTTCTTACATCTCAGGTAGAAAGCCCTGAGTTCACAAAATGTCACAGAAATGGTGACTCTGCTGGGGAGTCATTGTCTGTATAGGATCATAAGACTAGAGGTCTAGGATGTTTAAGACAAATATATATACTGCTTTTCCTAATTGATATATGTGTTTATTTTTCTGCTAATGGGAATGCGTGTGATGCCGCATGTGGAAAGATTGAGTATACACCTAAGATAGGTGATGGCAATGCGGGTAATCTTACTGGGAGTGAATTCCAGTTAAGAGCCCCCAATCGACCATCAAACTCAGTGGAGACTCCCTTTACAGATACATTGCCTATACGACTTCGGTTGTTGAAAGTAGTCTGGTCGACTGGGTTATCTGAGAAGCTGAGGTTTTTAGCAGACTTAAGCCATTTTGTAGTGCGGAAGCTATCAGAAATAGTTGTCACGTGATACTACCCTCATCTGAGATCACTCTAGGATGCATTAGCTTACTGGCGATCCGCTTGATGTTGATATCCCAGAGGGGTAAATGATTTTGCGGACAGGTACAAAAAATACCAGTATAAAACCTTTGGTGGGGGGTGGGGGGTAGAGCCTTGACTTCATGACACCGACCCTTTGACCCCATGTTTTTTCTATGTTTTTGTGTGTTGCATTCATACATTCATTTAAAAAACATTCAAAAAAAATCTTCTCTTCTAGTCTCTCTTTTTCAAATTAAACTGAGACAATGATTGCAAAAGATATAAGAAGATTGCGTTAATGGATTTCGGTAGAAGGAAAACTCATAAGTACACCTTCAAGGTTCCAAAGTTAGGGGATTTTAGAGGTTTGGCGAGAATGATCACCAACCACGAGGCTTTTAAAGCTAAGTATGGAGGACTGTTGTCTCTATTAAGGGTCCATGTAATCGAGGGAATCCTGTCCATGCTAATCCAGTTCTACGATCTGGTTTACCACTGTTTCACATTCCCGGATTATCAGCTCACACCAACGCTGGAGGAATACTCTCACCTGACTGATTTACACATTACTGATCAAGCTCCCTTTTCTGGACTGGAAGAAATTCCAAAGGGTCAAACTATTGCAAGAGCAATTTATTTGGACGAGTCAGAAGTCTGGACTCCCATGACTACTTAGGGTGGCATCCAGGGTTCGCCAGCCCAGTTCTTGAGAAAGAAAGCCCTGTACTTTGCCAGTATAGGGAACGTGGCCGCTTTCGAGAGCATCTTTGTTTTGCTCACCTACGGGTTATTTTTGTTTCCCAACATTGATAACTTCGTAGATATCAACGCCATTAAGATTTTCCTGATCGGATACCCTGTACCGACCCTACTCGCAGATGCGTATCATTCGGTACACCTAAGGAATTTATACAACGGAGGAATGATCACATGTTATGTACCCCTGCTTTACAAATGGTTCACTTCCCATTTGCCCAAGTCTGCTGCATTTTGGGATCAAAAGAATACTTTACGTTGGTCACAGAGAATCATGTCTCTTACCAACTTAGACATCGATTGGTCCAATCGAATCTATGACGGGATCAGAATTATTGACCGTTGTGGAAATTTCCTAAATGTACCCCTTATAGGAACTAAGGGAGGAATCAACTATCATCCGGTATTGGTTCGTCGTCAATTTCGATACCCAATGAGGCATGTCCCACGGAATGCTCATCTGGAAGGTCTTTTCTTCAAGGAAGGAGAAAATGACAGGGCACTAAAGACAGAAATAGTGCATTCTTGGAAACACGTTCATAGGAAAGGACGAGAGTCTCCAGGGAAACCGGATTGTGTCTCGGTGGAGCCTTATCTCCATTGGGTACAAACTAGAGCTCTCAAGCTGAGGATGTCTTACCCTCGTCAGGAAGTTCTTCCATTAAGGGACTCTGCCCTTTATTTCATGTCTGAGACGGAAAAGCTTTAGGTTACTCTCAGCAAAGTTCAGCAGGAGAAGAGGTCTTGGAGGAACAAGTACCGTATTCTCAATGTGGAGTGCAAGAAAATACAGCAACTATTAAGAGAAAAAGATGCCCTGATTGAGATTTTAGAGCAACATGCTGTAGAAAATCAGGATGACCCAAGGAATTTGCTCGCTCCTTTCACTTAGCAAAGGAATGACAACCCAACAACGGCCCAAGAGCCCCGGTCAAAGAAGAGGAAAGCACCAGAACTAGCACCTGAGCTCTCTTCAGAGAGGACTCAGGATCCCTTAGTTTAGATTTCCTTTTTCAGCACTTTGTAATCTACTGTATTTCCATTTCCGCAATCCTTTGAACTCAATAAAACGGGGTTTCCTCACTGTTTGATATTTGCAATCTAATTGTCGAAGTTTACTTTGAATAAACAAAAATAATTAATAATCATTGCATTCATCATTCTCATAAACGCATTCTTCTTACCTACGAATCTCACGTTTGCGTCTCGATTCTAGAGTCAAACTGTCTCATTCGTACAATACTCGGGCCAATCGTCAGAAAAAGATGGATGATCTCGAGGAAGAGAATAGAGAGTTGAGAAAAGAGATCGACACTCTGAAAGAGGATCTGAGAAAGCTTCATGACAACATGCAAGCTCTAGCGGAAGCTCAAATGCAGCAACAAAGGACTGTGATCTCGGAGATCACATCGACGCCCATAGTGGAGAAGTCCGATCCTAGGTACAAAATGTTGAAAGATCGTCCCTGGGGCATGCCACTCAACTATATCCCGGAAGGATATGTTCCTTCGATCAATGAGGATCAAGGAACCACAGCAGGAACCGCTGGGCCTGAAGGTTACAAACTTCGGGAAAGCGAAGATGCCAGGGGCATGACAGCAACTCCTTAAGGTTACAAACTTCGGGAGGCACCGAGAGTCTCGGCCGTAATGACTATACCACCACCCGTGGTACACACTGTCCCGGAAGGACAGATTCCACAGATACCTTCTGGTGGAAATGACAGCATGTCCGATAGAATGAATGAGTTCCAGGAACAGTTGCTGGAAATGCAGAAAGAACTGCAAGCCCTTCGCGGTCGGGATTTATTTGGAAAGGACGCCGCGGACCTCTGCTTGGTCCCCAATGTGAAAGTGCCTCACAAATTCCAGGTTCCCGACTTTGAAAAGTACAAGGGTAACTCTTGCCCTCAAAGCCATTTAGTGATGTACGCTCGGCGAATGTCAGCTCAGACAAAGAATCAGGAGCTACTAATTCACTACTTTCAGGATAGTTTAACCGGTGCCGCATTAAAATGGTACATGGGTTTAAATCGCGCTACAATCGACACATTTAAAGATATTGGCACTGCCTTAGTTCAACAATATAAATATAATTTGATCTTGGCACCGGACAGATATCAACTCAGATCAATGTCACAAAAGGACAAGGAAACCTTTAAGGAGTACGCTCAGAGATGGCGTGAAATTGCCGGTCAGATTTCTCCACCTTTGGAGGAAAAGGAGTTGACAAAGATCTTCCTAAAGACCTTAAGCTCATTTTACTACGACAGAATGGTCACCAGTGCGCCCAGTGACTTCACCGAGATAGTGGGCATGGGAGTTCGTCTTGAGGAAGCCGTCCGAGAAGGACGTCTAGTTAAAGACGCTGGATCATCAAGTAATACAAAACAATACGGTTGTGCTTTCCCTAAGAAAAAAGAGAAGGATATTGGGAATATCTCTCTCGGAAAGGAAAGGCGACGTTATCAACCAGTAGCAACTGTAACTCCTGCTATCAATCATGCGTCTGTTCCTACGTATCAACCACAGGTTGCTCAGAGCCAACCGAATCAACAAAGGACACAACAGCCTTATCAGCAGGCTCGTCCTCCATATAACAACAACCGTGCAACACGACCACCAGGATTCGACCCTATACCGGTGTTGTACGTAGAATTGTTTCCACTCTTACTGGTCAAGGGGCATGTCCAAACCAGGTCTCCCCTTACAGTACCGGAAAATCTACCTTTTTGGTTCAAAGTAGATCAGACTTGTCCTTACCATCAAGGAGGACTAGGGCATAACATAGAAAACTGTCTCAGTTTCAAATCCGACGTACAAAAGCTTATAAGGAGCGGGGTCTTTTCTTTCAAAGATACGAATCCGAATGTTCTCACGAACCTGCTGCCTCAACACGAGAAAGTAACAGTTAATTTGATAGAGGGAAAGTCTAACGACAGGTATCAAATTCATGATGTAGTCTTATTGAGGACCAACTTGGTCAAGATGCATTGTAGACAGAGTGGATATGGCCATGTGCCACCACATAACTATCACCAGTGTGATATCTGCTCTAAGAACAATCAAGGATGTTCTGTGGTGTAATCAGCTCTGCAGGAACAATTGGATCTCGGGTGGATCCAAGAGCACCAAGTTCGTGGAGTCAACATGACCTATACGAATCCCAACATCATTCAGAACCACGACATCCGTGTAATGAATGTCAACTTGGTGGCAATGCACTCCAGGAAAAGCCAGTATCATAATCTGCCGCGTCACAATTATAATTCCTGTCTGACTTGCTCGGTAAACAAACAGGGATGCTCTTTTGTACAAGAGGCCCTCCAGCATCAGATGGATCTTGGGTGGATCCAGGACTACCATGATAGAAATCCTTATCAGATTAACATGATTCAAATCTTTGATATTCGTCTGATGAATACCAGCTTGGTAGAGTTACATGCCAGGCAGGTCCAACTCGGTTTTCTCACTTCTCACGATTATCTGAACTGTAAAGTATGCAGTGAGAGTAACCAAGGATGTTCTCTCGTTCAAAGAACTTTACAACACTTGTTAAACCACTGGTGGCTTCCAATCTATCTGGATGAAGACACGCAACAAATCAGTGTGCTTAATGGAAATCCCACTAGGCGTCAAAGTCAGAATGTCTGATCTGTGGAAACGAACCTGGTAAGGTTACACTGCATTCAAAGCGGGCGTGGCCAGGTGCCACCACACAACTATGAACGCTGTAGAGTCTGCTCGGAGAATAACCAAGGATGCTACATCGTGCGAGCAGCTCTCCAAGTTCAGTTGGATCGCAAAGAGATTCACCCATACCTAGCTTCGGGGTCCGTTGACTGGACGTCGGACTACTTCACTGATCAAATCAGAGACGTGGTTGTAATCTCTGACCCTGAGACGAACAAGGATGTTTGTACCATCATCCCTCTACTGGACAAATCAAAGGTTCTTAGTCAGGAACTGATTGAAGTTACCTACGATAGTCAGAAAAATCAGAAGGTTCCTGTAGTTATCTATCTGCCAGGACCATTACCGTATGAATCAGCTAAGGCGATCCCTTACAAATACGGTGCAACGATAATTGAGAATGGAAAGGAAGTTCCATTACCCTTCGTCGTGAATATTGTAGACATCAGTCGAGTAACACGGAGCGGTCGAATCTTCAACCGAGGAGTTGGAGAACCTAACAAAGAAAAGGAACTTCAGACAGAAGCTCCTGATCCACCAGTCGGTCAATCCAGTAACCCCGACCTTTCAAAAAACAACGATGAGATGCTGAAGCTCATCCAAAGGAGTGAATACAACCTTGTTGATCAACTGTTACAAATTCCTTCAAAGATCTTTGTGCTATCACTTTTACTCAGTTCTGAAGCCTACAGAGAGGCTCTAGAGAAAGTCTTAGAGCAGGTCTTTGTGGAATAGGATGTGTTAAGACGACAGTTCGATAGCATCATCTCTAACATCACTTCCTGCAACAACTTAGGGTTCACTGATGAGGATCTGCCGGAGGGGGGCAAAAGCCACAACATGGCGCTCAATATCACAATCAACTTCCAGGACGATGCTTTAGCCAGCGTACTGGTAGACACAGGATCGACCATCAACATTATGCTGAAGTCCACTTTAATGCGACTATCATTCAAAGGATCCCCGATGAGGGGCAGTGAGGTCATCGTCAAAGCATTTGACGGGTCTCAAAAAACAGTTATCGGCAAAGTCGACCTTCCCATAACTATTGGTCCTCACACTTTCCTAATCACTTTCCAGGTCATGGACGTCCGGGCAGCATGCAACTATTTATTAGGAAGGCCTTGGATACACCAGGCTGGGGCAGTCACTTCAACGCTGTACCAAAAGTTAAAGTTCGTCAAGAACGATCAACTCGTCACAGTCTATGGGGATCAAGCCTTGCTCGTGAGTAACTTGTCATTATCTACTTGTGTAGAACCCGAGGAGGTTGTTGGAACTCAGTTCCAAGCACTATCGGTGAGCAATGAGAATCAATCAGAGAAAGGAACCTCGATTTCCTCATACAGAGATGCTCTCGAAGTGATCAAAAGTAACAATGCAAAAGGGTGGGGACAACTTGTCATTCCTACCGATAACAAAACAAAGAAGGGTCTTGATTTTTCCTCAATCTGTACCCAGACTGCTACTAACGATGGAAGTCTTCATCCCATTCAGGATTTCTTCCACAGTGGAGGTTTCCTTCGCCCAGTGCCTTAAGCAGTCCATACTATCAACAAGGAGGATTCCTCCGACACAGATGAGGAATGGAAGTCCTATCTCAACGAGGACGGTTATATGTCTCAGGAAGAGGTGCCTACGCCATTTTGTTATCCCGTACAGAGTCCGAGATTTATACCCAGGTCAGACGTCAGAATGATATACGGAGATTGTGATCCGGAAGGATGCCGTGCTCCACCAAACTCATTAGAGGAAGACACTCTAATGAAGGACAACTTTGACCGCAACTATTATGGCCCAATGGATGGCCTGCCTATCTGGCAGCCGTATCCAAGAGACTTGGGGCAAGAAAATCAGCTGAACCATCAGCTGAGCATCATTGAACAGAATACCTGCGTCCCCACCATGTCATGGGATCAACACTCAGGTCATTCAGAAAATATCTAGTACGACGATGAATTGGCAAAGCTTGCCGGACTAGAATTCATCAACTACGCTTTTCCCGATGTCAACGTCATCGAGAGAGATGACTCCTCCAGTTCCAAAGAAGTGTGGGACACCTTGGGACAACCAAGTGGAAAATACGATTATATGATCAAATACACCGCTCCTGAAAGCTCTCGTATCAGGCTCGAAGACATCCAGCCAACTGGATGGGGAGACTTGCCTGAAAGCACAAATACTATGCAAAATACAACAGAGGAATCCTCCTACGACAACTCTACCTGGGAGACAGATTCCAATGATCCTGCTCCACCAAAAATCAACATTATTTCTGAAGACAAATCAAGGAAGGTACCAAACTTTGTGATTCACCGAGGAGTTCACCGCCAATGGGTCGCAGTCGATGTTCCGAAGATCGTTCATAAGTCAAAGTAATTGTCGTCTTTAACCTTTCACTCTACCCAGGTGAAACGAATGTTTTGATAGGGCTCACTTTCTGTAAATTTCCCACTTCGCTTCGTCCAAAGCGACAGAGTTTTGTTTTATAGGGCTGTAGTTTCAAGAATCGACTTGTTCATTAATAAAATAACGTCATTCTGTAATTTCCGCATTAATTGCTGTTTTCTCTTTTCGCTTTTTCAGAAAATGGTAATCCTAAAAAACAACTCAATAATAAAAACAAGCAGTTTTCCAAAGAAAATACACTGCACACACTCTTGCATTTTCTCTATCTC
This sequence comes from Lathyrus tuberosus, assembly GCA_022829125.1. Lineage (NCBI taxonomy): Eukaryota > Viridiplantae > Streptophyta > Magnoliopsida > Fabales > Fabaceae > Lathyrus > Lathyrus tuberosus. The sequence continues at coordinate 924,517 of JALAZF010000305.1, forward strand.
TTCTAAACACAAATCATCACGTCATGCAGATTGCTTGTTTTAAACCCCATTGAAACATACGATCCAATGCCTTCTCCCAACTTTGAGTTCCCGGTATTTGGGGCTGAAGAAGAAGTTGACAACGAAATTCCAAAGGAGATCTCCTGATTACTCAGACAGGAGGAAAGGTCCATTGAACCTCACAAAGAGCCGTTGGAAACAGTAGACTTAGGATCGGAAAAAGAGAGAAAAGAAATCAGGATTGGGGCACTGCTCAGTCCAACTGCCAAAGAAAGTTTGACAAAGCTTCTCAGAGAGTTTCCCGATGTATTCGCTTGGTCCTATCAGGATATGCCAGGGTTGGATACCAGCATCGTGGAACATCATCTACCGTTAAGGTCAGAATGTCCGCCAGTAAAAAAAAGGTTGAGACGGGCTCACCCGGACATGGCCATAAAAATCAAAGAGGAAGTACATAAATAGATCGACGCGGGTTTCCTCGCCACATCAGAGTATCCTCAATGGTTAGCCAACATCGTACCCGTTCTAAAAAAGGACGGATAGGTCAGAATGCGTGTCGACTACAGGGATCTAAACAAGGCTAGTCCAAAGGATGACTTTTCTTTACCACACATTGACATGCTGGTAGACAGTACAGCAAAGTTCAAAGTTTTCTCCTTCATGGATGGATTCTCGGGCTATAATCAAATTAAGATGGCGTCGAAAGACATGGAAAAAACTTCGTTCATCACCCCATGGGGTACCTTTTGTTACAAGGTAATGCCGTTCGGTTTGAAAAACGCCGGGGCAACCTATCAAAGGGCCATGACTACTCTTTTTCATGACATGATACACAAAGAAATTGAGGTATATGTCGATGATATGATTGCAAAATCTAAGACAGAAGAGGAGCATGTGACCCACATGTCAAAACTATTCGAGCGGTTGAGAAAGTACAAACTCCGCTTGAATCCCAACAAGTACACCTTCGGTGTCTGTTCGGGGATACTTTTAGGGTTCATCGTCAGCCAGAAAGGAATTAGGGTTGATCCTGACAAGGTCAAGGTTATTCAAGAAATACCTTCTCCGAAAACTGAAAAACAAGTCAGTGTATTCCTGGGACGTTTGAACTACATCTCCAGATTCATATTCCTCATGACCGCGACATGCGCTCCGATTTTCAAATTACTCAAAAAGAACCAGGATTGCGTTTGGACAGAAGACTATCAAATTGCCTTCGACAGTATTAAGCAATACCTGTTGAACCCATCGATTCTATCACCTCCAATGGAAGAAAGACCATTGATCATTTACTTAACAGTCTTGGAGGACTCCATGGGCTGTGTACTTGGGCAACAAGACGAAACCAAAAAGAAGGAGTTTTCCATCTACTATTTGAGCAAGAAATTAGCCGACTGTGAGACTCGGTACACTATGCTTGATAAAACTTGCTGCACTCTGGCTTGGGTAGCTAAACTTCTTCGCCAGTATATGATTCGTCACACTACTTGGTTAATCTCCGAAATGGACCCAATCAAGTACGTCTTTGAAAAACCTGCTCTCACGGGAAGCATTGCCCGTTGGCAGATGTTGTTATCAGAATACGACATCGAATACCATGCTCAAAAAGCCGTTAAAGGGAGTGTTTTAGCCTATCATTTGGCTCATCAACCGATTGACGATCAGGAATCAATCGGGTTTGACTTCCCAGACAAAGATGTCATGTATTTGAAAATGAAAGACTGCGATGAACCGCTACCCAGTGAAGGGCCAGAACCAGGTTCCCAATGGGGACTAATTTTTGACGGAGCAGTTAATCATTACGGAAATGGGATTAGGGCAATCAGCATAACACCTCAGGGTACCCGCATTCATTTCACTGCCAGACTTACATTCAAGTGCACAAACAATGAGGCCGAATACGAAGCTTGTATCATGGGTCTCGAAGAGGCAATTGATTTAAGGATCAAGAACTTGGATGTATATGGCGACTCAGCCCTGGTTATCAATCAGATCAAAGGAGATTGGAACACATACCAATCAGGATTGATTCCTTACAAAGATTATGCAAGAAGGTTGTTACCTTTCTTCAACAGAATCGAGTTTCACCATATCCCTCGTGATGAGAATCACATGGCTGATGCATTAGCCACTCTCTCTTCCATGATTAGCATAGGTCAATGGAGCGACCTACCTAAGATCGACATAATGCGCCTTGAACGGCCCGCTTACATCTTCACGATTGAAGCAGTCATAGACAACAAACCTTGGTATCACGATATCAAAAGCTTCCTTCAGAAACAAGAGTACCCACCTGGGGCACTAAGGAAGGACAGAAAAACCCTCAGAAGGTTGACTGACAGTTTCTTCCTGAGCAGTGACACTCTCTATAAGAGAAACTTTGACATGGTCTTGCTCCGATGTGTAGACAGACCAGAAGCAGACATGCTGATAAAAGAAATTCACGAAGGCTCCTTTGGCACTCATGCCAATGGACATACAATGGCGAGAAAAATTCTGAGAGCAGGGTACTACGGGTTGACCATGGAAGCCGACTGCTACAAGTACATGAGGAGGTGTCACAAGTGTCATATATACTCTGGCAAAATCCATGTACCTCCAACACATCTCAAAGTTCTCTCTTCCCCATGGCCTTTTTCCATATGGGGAATCTACATGATTAGTATGATTGAACCCAAGGCTTCGAACGGACATTGATTCATCCTAGTATCCATTGATTTCTTCACCAAGTGGGTCGAAGCAGCGTCATACGCTAATGTAACCCGACAAGTGGTGGTCCGATTTATCAAAAACAATCTCATCTTCCGTTATGATGTTCCAAGCCAGATCATTACGGATAATGGATCTAACTTGAACAACAAGATGATGAAATAGTTATGCGCTGAGTTCAAGATCGAACACCATAACTCATCTTCCTACCGACCTAAGATGAATGGAGCGGTAGAAGTGGCTAACAAGAACATCAAGAAGATCGTTCAAAAGATGGTTGTAACCTACAAAGATTGGCACGAGATGCTACCCTTTGCTCTTCACGGTTATCAAACATCTGTCCGCACTTCAACAGGGGCAACCCCTTTCTCTCTAGTATATGGCATGGAGGCAGTACTCCCCATAGAGGTAGAGATCCCATCAATCCGGGTATTGATGGAAGCTAAGTTAACAGAGGCTTAATGGTGTCAAAGTCGACACGATGAACTGAATCCGATCGAAGAAAAGTGAATAACGACTCTATGCCATGGTCAATTGTATCAACAAAGGATGAAGAAGGCGTTTGACAAAAAGGTTCAACCTTGCATCTTCAGGAAAGGAGACCTTGTGCTCAAAAAGATACAATCATTTCTCACTAATTCTCGGGGCAAATGGACTCCGAATTACGATGGCCCCTATGTGGTCAAGAAAGCTTTCTCAGGAGGTGCCTTGAGACTTGCAACCATGGACGGAGAGGAATTTGCCTACCCCACGAATGTTGATGTAGTCAAGAAATACTTCGCCTAAACTAAACTAAAAAAAAACGTCTCGGTGGATTGAAAACCCGAAAGGGCGGTCCAGACAAAAATTAGAGACATAATCAAAAATCATCCCTGTGGATTGGAAATCTCAAAGTACAATCCAGGAAAAAGTTAGGGATAATGGCAAGTAACTACGTCCAACAGGGGCAAGTCCCTCAGCAGCAGTTACACCGTCCATCGAAAGAAAACTCCAGTCAAAGTCATCTTCGATAGAAGCTCAGGATGTCCCGAATTCAAAGTTGGTAGAAGGATAGTGGTCGTTATGTTTCAAAGTAGCCCTCTTCCCTTAAATTACCATTTTCTAACTTTGTAAATACTCTATGGAATCACGCATTTGGATGATTTCCATCCTATCAATAAAATTTGAGCCCTTGTGCTTTTGTTTGCAATTCTTATTTATTTTAGCTTTATGGAACGACGTTTTAACCTGATTAACGATTCTTGAAATAAAAAAAAAATGAATTTTACTTGTCAAATTTTTCTGCTTTTAAAATAAAGATGGCAATTCTTTTGTCTGTTGAACATCAAAAGAATGTCGCTTGCTTCTCCAGAAGTAATCGAGCTTCAAAGTGCAGAATCAAAGTACTCCTTCTAAGCCAGTGCGCCTGAATGAAGGATCAGCTATATCAGATGCGACTTTCTCATCTGATATCCCTGACAGAGTTCTTATCTCCTAAGCCTGACCAACGGTGTTCCCCGCAGGGACTATATCTCCTAAGCATGGTAGAATTGCTATTTTGAACCAAGTGATACCTCTTCGTTCCCTGCAGTGGCCGAGTATCCATTCGTGTTCATCCGTCAGTTTGTATGTCGTGTCAGTTTTGTCAGCATAAACATACATACATCATGCATTGTTGATTTGCATTCACATTCATATTGCATCACTATCACTCTAGTCGGTCTTATCCCCTAGTGATAACACTCTTCTCAATCGAGTTGTCAGTTCTTTCCTCGCCAGGAAATGTTGCGTCTGAACAATCTCTCTCCTCTAGTTATTTCTGGATCAGAATTGGCCCTTGACCACTTTGATAACTTGAACCTCTGAAAGACCAGATAACCTTCAATAAATGTCATTCTTCGCCATTGAAGATGATATTTTCCCTTTCCCGGATTAAGGAAAATCCCCAGAGAAAGCCTCGTAATTAGAGATTTGGCAATACAGCAGTTTTTCTCCAAAAAAAAAATGCTGACAAAAAGGTCATCAGCACCTCAAAATTATATCACATCATATGGCATTTCTCCTGGAAGATCCCGAGAAAAGTATGATGTAATACCCCAAGCGAAAGCAGTCTCTCAAGAGACTCGTTTTCCCCAGTAGAGTCGACAAATGGCATCTCCAACAGAGAAGTTTATGCAACTCTACAACTCAGACGAATGGGTTTCCCCAACAAGTCTGACATCAAAATTTTTCTATCAAATGGCATCTCCCCAGGAAAATTTGGCGAGAAGTTTGAGGAAAACCGCTACGAATAACGTCCCTTGCCAAGAAAGTTTATTGACAAAAGAAACTGAGACCAGTTCCTTGGTAGGAAACCAGGATCGAGGGGAAGTTTATTTCAGAAACGGAGACCAGTTCCTTGGTAGGAAACCAGGATCGAGGGGAAGTTTACTTCAGAAACTTAGACCAGTTCCTTGGTAGGAAACCAGGATCGAGAGGAAGTTTTTAGCTTTTCTAAGCGTCATTGCTTAGCAAAAGAAGATGAATGCGTGAGCTACAATTCATAACCACCATCAAAATTTTGGGTATTCCGATATTTAATCATCTTGCACCCTGAATGCCCGAATACCTTCGCCATTCACACCTTCGGGTCCAAGAAGATTAAATAAGGGCATCTGTCATACCCCAAATTTTGACCACTAAGATTTCCCATCATTGTGCAAATCATCACCACAATATGGATGAACCATCATGCCTCATTAGTCTCCCCAAAGATGGGTGAGCATTCACTACTATCAAACTTAGGGTTTCAAGCCCTCTCTGAGCTTTACACAAAGGATCAATCAAGAAATGACATGATCTTCAACTTGTCTAACCTCTCAAACATCCACAAAGGATCAAGAGGACTCCCACAAAAGGGATTAAGCACAAGGATACAACATTCTGAGTGGATTAAGCCTCAAGATCGCCAGTGTCACCAAATTAGGGTTTTGGTCGACCAAGGCCTCCATATGGAAATTTTCCTCTGGGCATGGGCCAATGCTTCAAATCATAACCTAAATTACTCCATGGAACCTCATGGACCCAATCATCAAGTCAATTTTGCCTCAGGGGATGCATTTATAAAAAATCAGGAATTAGGGTTTCTTGACCTAATTCACCCCTAAGTTGACTTTTGGGACAAATCATGAGCCAAGACCTCAATACATGATTTGAGGGTCTCTAATACACCATATTGATCCATTTGAAATAATGGATTAGTCTAAGAAACTTGAGCAACAAGTCTCAATTTCATCAGAACCACAATTAGGGTTTCGCGAGAAAAGTCAACTATGCCTTTGACTTTTGACAAGGACATGCTCCCAAACCCTAGGACATGATTCAATACACCCTATAACACCTATGAAATCAATCAATCAAGTTTGATTTAGGTCAAGGACTTGATTTCATTGAGGATCGCACAGTTTGGAATTCATTTGACAAAAAGTCAACTGTGCACAAAAGTCAACTTTGACTTTTTGAGATTTTTCACAATAATGGTTCTTTGACCCTAAAAGGGTGTTAATGTGTGATTGGAATCATCATTCATCAAGAAAAATCAAGAAAAGTGGGATAACTTGTAAAAGGGGTAACCATAAAAACTTAGAAATTTTTCTAAGTTATGGAATAAAGTGGCAAGGGTACCAACTTTGGAGGATCGTAACTCCTAAACCACAAGGCTATTTTCCCCATCCAAAGTTGGATTTTTAGATCTCATGGCCCTATACAAAAGCTTCAAACACACCTCATTCCAATTCATCATGGATTTTGAGTTATGGAATGATCAAAGTGGCTGAAAACATGAAATGCCACTTTTTCCAACACTTAGTGAAATTTTCACTAAGTCAGAATCTGCCTTCACTTTTTTCCAAATGTAGGGGAATTTTTCAATTGGATCCAAAAATTATTAAAACCAATTATGATCAAACAGTTGTTGTATCATATGAGGGCTTTCCAAAATGGCCAAGAACTCCATCAAATTCCACTTGAGCCATGAGATATGACAATGCCAATATGGCTTGCTGAAAACTGTCATGGCAAGGCCGATTTTGGAGTTTTGCTCGATTTGCTCAAACTTTGCAAAGGGTAAGCAACTTTATCCATCTGAACACCTCATGGGGGGACCAAGGAGGAACCAACTCTGATCCCAAGCCTCCCAAGTCTTTGGAACCAAAAATAGCATGCCAAACCTAGAAATACCTAAAAGAGGGACAAGACTCCAATTTTGGATTGGAGCATTTAATGGATGCACCAAGGTGGAATGGACTGAGCCATTTCCAACTGAATTCAGTCAAGACTTATCCAAGACCAAGGGGACCAGCAGCCTGTGCCCTAACCTCTAGTCAATCGCTAGAGGAGACTTGGATTCTCATTGCTCAACATTGGCCAAACCTCTGCTGCAGTTGCCATTCACTATTGCAGCCAAAACAAACTTGCTCTACTATAAATAGAGCTCAATTGTGTTCAGTTTGAGTACACCAAAGCACTACAACACTTGCTTTCCTCAAAATCTCGTTCTCTTGGCAAAAATACCTTCTTTAGCAAGGTAACTCTGAGTTTTTGAGTTAGAGAGCAATTCCACCATAGATTATGATCCAAACACATCTAATATGTCATATCTAAGCTGTCAAAACTCTCACAAGTGACCTGTAACACCAAACTCACAAAGTCACCTCTCAAAACCTCAAAATAGGGCTTTTGCCCATTTTTCAAGCCATGTCTTGATTCAGTTACTTTCCAAACCAGATAAAACCTCAAACACACTCCAAATATCATCCTTGAACTGTCCTAAATGGTTCCCCCCATATGGAACACCATTTGAGAGAGTTGTTATTTTGGCCACTTTTACCCCTTTTGCAAGAAAGAGCTCAAACTTGCTCCTGAGGTTTCCAGCTGATTCCAACCATCCTAAAAGCTTCTAAGAGATCATTTGAGGGTGTCCAAAGCATCGAATCATTTCTGTAACAAGTGGCTTGACAAATTGCACAAAAGCTCCAAAAAGAGGTAAGCATCACAACTTGGATTCTTTGAATCATGTTTTCTTTTGATATCCACTGATCATGCATCTCTTATACATGTTATATGTGTTGTGTTTGCACCAATTTATCATGTAATTCATGCTTGTACCAAGAGATGGCACAGAAAATACAAATCATGGCCTATTTCAAAACCACTATCGGGTTTTTCAATAGGAGCATGATCTGAAAAAAAACACCACCACTATTGGATTCCTTGTGAAATTCTAGGCAGGATAGACCTAAATTTTGTCCCAATCCATGGAGAAATGAGAAAGTTATGGCCTTCACGTTTTCAACCAATAACTTGTCTTGCCTTGCCTTGGCCAGGCCTAGAAAACAAGGCAAGCCTTGTATATTTGTTGTTTTGTTTCAATCAACGGATGTATCACCACCCTAGTGGTAAGGCGCACGCCCTGTACACATGAGGTCGTGGGTTCAAACCCCACCCAGACCATTTTTCTTTTTTTCACATTTTTACTATTTTTCCAATATTTTCATGTTTTATTAATTAATTGAAAAATTAATAACTCCTTCAATTTTAATTATTTTTTATTGGTTCTTTTTGCAAAAAATCACAAAAATGTTGAAATATTTTATTCCACAAAAAAAACAAGTTTATATTATATATTTAATATAATTAGTATTTTTGTGATTAAATTCCTTTCTAATTGTTTTTTAAACATTTAAAAGTGAATATTTACTTTGAAAATCAAAACCAAATGAGTTTTAATTCATCTTGTGATTAATCCCTCATTTTTCAAACCTTAAACAAAAATCACAAGTGGTTTATTCAAACTTATTTGGTATTTTTATAATTTTATTTGATTTTCTTTAAATATTTACTTTTAAAGGAAAACAAAATTAGGGTTTCTTTGATTTTCACCCTCACCAATCATTTTCAAGCACTCATGGGCCTCTATTAGAGTGTAAGACCCAACCCCCTTTGAAAACCAAACCATTTTGGGCCTCAGATATTTTATAAGCCCCGCTGTGTTAAAATAAAATCTCGACGCAATCACCGTTTTCAAATAAATCATTTGGGCCTCTCCTTGAGCTATAAGCCCCACCACTTATACAAAAATAAACCTTTGGGCCTCTTGAGAGAGTATAAGACCCATCCCTTTGTACAAAAAACCTTTTTTTTGGGCCTCAGTTACTTGTATAAGTCCCTGAACAAGAGTGTAATTACTGATAAAACCTTGGGCCTCTCCTTGAGCTATAAGCCCCAACAATCTTTTCAAAGCACTTTCTCCTTTGATTTTGAATATAATATTGTTATCAAAGTTTTCTTTGTTGTACAACTAACCAAACAGCATGGAAGCTCTACAACCGAGTAAGTGTTTACCCGCATTCTTTACTGCTTTCATATACATATAACTATATTGTAGGGCTGCTCACTTTAAGTATTCTTTCACAAACTTTTATATACTTGCAAATATCAACTGTGTAATACTAGTATAGTTATTTTAGAGTTTTCCCCGGCAACTACGTCTAGCACTAGGTAAAGCCTGTTGGTTACTCTTAAATACAAACAAAACTAGATCCCCCATAGGATTACCAGACACAGTCTCCCCTTCTCTTGGGGTTAATCAATATGGAACAAAGTGAAAAGCAGCATTCTCGATGAACCCTTTCACAGACTGTCACCCTTAGAAATTGTCAAAGAAACTCTACTCCCCAGAGATGATCTTTTCTCCGTGAATGGCATCTCTTAAGTTTCTTCCAAATTCTCGGACTTTCCTGGCTTGATCTATTCTTGGTGAATAACATGTCTTGAACTTCTAAGGGTTTGGGGACCCACAGGCTTCTTAAAAGCATCCCCGCCTCCTCTTGGGCGTTTTACAAGGACCCATCGGCTTCTTAAAAGCTCTCATGCCTTCTCTTGGGCTTAGTACAAGGACCCAGAGACCTCTACAGGTATAGGAACAGAACCTAGTCATCAATTTGCTAGAGCTGTCTTTCTGAGTCAAGTGTCAGACCAGTTAATGGGCTGACCTTCATCCCTTAACAACCCAGCCTTTTCTTGGGCATCATACAAAGATCATTCACTATCTGAGAACCGATTTCTCAAAACACCAGTAGACTTGGACAGTCTCAATACCCTTTGGATTTCCCATTTCCTTAAAAGAATAGGAAACCACCCTGATCCTCTGATCAATCCCAAAGCACAGCCTTACTGTTAATCAGTCTCTTTATAAGAACTGATTTTCTCTTTTATCCAACGTACTGGACCTGTCACTAAACTAAAATAATCACCGACAGATAGCCTCCTTTTGGGCTTTGTACAATGATTCTCCCCAGTGGAGGTAACTTTTTCACACTCTCTTGTTGAGTACAAAAGACTCTCTTGTTGAGTCAACCACTTTTAGCCTCAATCTCGGGCTTCATACGGGATACTAAATCACTCTCTTGTTGAGTTTAAAAGACTCTCTCGTTGAGTCACTCTTTTAGCCTCCATCTCGGGCTTCGTACGGGATACTAAATCACTCTCTTGTTGAGTATAAAAGACTCTCTCGTTGAATCACTCTTTTAGCCTCTATCTCGGGCTTCGTACGAGATACAAAAACACTCTCTTGTTGAGTTAAAAGACTCTCTTGTTGAGTAAAAACCATTTCAGCCTCCATCTCGGGCTTTGTACGAGATACAAAAGACTCTCTTGTTGAGTCAATCTTCCTTTTAGCCTCCATCTCGGGCTTTGTACGAGATACCAAATCACTCTCTTGTTGAGTATAAAAGACTCTCTTGTTGAGTCAAGCCTTTTAACCTCCGTCTTGGGCTTCGTACAAGACACATATAAAAGCACTCTCTTGTTGAGTCAACCCTTTTAGCCTCTATCTCGGGCTTCGTACGAGACAGATAAAAAGCACCCTCTTATTGGGTCAATAGCCTCCTCTTAGGGTTTTGATAAGGAAACCCCCGTTGAGTCAATCAACCTTTTAGCATCGACTTGTGCCTCGCTCACAGTATACAAACATCAACAAATCTTTTCCCCTTCATCTAATTGCTGTAAGCGGCAAGCCTCTGGATTATTTACATCCACGCCACTGTCCCTCTTTTAGCATGAGAAATTCCTAAGGAAAGATAGCATTGCTCTACACTGAGTTAACGTCCTCTCCTTCAGGTTAAAGTTCCTCCTTTATAATAAGTCACCCAACAGTTGTGATAAACATCCCCTTTAGAGATGACAAATTCTTTCTAAAGTCAAAACCCTTTAGCTTCATATCTTGGGCTTCGAACAAGATACAAATAGACCCTTCAGCTTCATATCTTGGGCTTTGAACAAGATACAAACCACCTTTAGCTTCACGTCTTGGGCTTTGAACAAGACCCAAAACAACCTTTTTCATCCCATAGAATAGGGGGAACTACGATCGCTCTGATTTCCCTGTTTCGTTAAACGGGAGTACGTAGGCATAAGATTGGAAAAAATCTTAGCAAGCACACTAATCAAAAACCAAAAATCCCATACCTTCATACATCAATCGAAAAGCATCAGTCCTAACATCCTACCAATAATCCCGTCACACTGTGTTCTCAACAAAATAACCTAAGAGAGGCCCACAATCTAAACTGCATCTGTAAACCAACAGTCATCTGTTCAAACTCAGTATGCAAGCAGGGTTAATTGGAGACATCTATTTCCCTTCCTTCATCAGCTTCAATAGGATAAAAAATGAATCGACCTGTAGTACCCCAGAGAGACAGTGCTTAAAAACCACATCCAAAATCGCTCGCTACAGTTGTTTTAAGGTGTCCCATACTTCTTTGGAACTGGAGGAGTCATCTCTTTCAATGACGTTGACCTCAGAAAAAGCATAGTTGATGAATTCTAATCCAACAAGCTTCGCCAATTCATCGTCGTACTGGATATTTTCATAATTCCCTTAGTAATGATCCCATGACATGGTGGGGACACAGGTATTCTGTTCAATGATGCTTAGCTGATTTGCAATGTTCGGCTGATTTTCTTGTCCCAAGTTTCCTGGATACGGCTGCCAGATAGGTAGGCCATCCATTGGGCCATAATAGTCGTGGTCAAAGTTGTCTTTCATCAGAGTGCCCTCCTCTAATCATTTGGGTGGAGCCCGACATCCTTCTGGATCACATTCTCCGTATATCATTTCGACATCTGACCTTGGTATAAATCTCGGACTCTGTGCGGGATAGAAAAATGGCATAGGCACCTCTTCCTGAGACATATAACCGTCCTCATTAAGATATGACTTCCACTATTCCTCCGTATCAGAGGGATCTCCCTCGTTGATGGTATGGACTGCTTGAGGCATTAGGTGAAGGAAACCTCCATTGTGGAAGAAGTCCTGAATGGGATGAAGACTTTCATCGTTAGCAGCTGTCTGGGTACAGGTTGCAGAAAAACCAAGACCCCTCTTTTTTGTTATCGGTAGGAATGACAAGTTGTCCCCATCCTTTCGTATTGTTACTTTCAATTGCCTCGAGAGCATCTTTGTATGAGGAAATAGAGGTTCCTTTCTCTGATTGATTCTCATTGCTCACCGACAGTGCTTGGAACTGAGTCCCAACAACCTCCTCAGGTTCTACACAGTAGACAATGATAAGTTACTCACGATCAAGGCTTGTTCTCCACAAACCGTGATGAGTTGATCGTTCTTGAAGAACTTATGCATTTGGTGCAGCGTCGAAGTGACTTCCCCAGCCTGGTGTATCCAAGGTCTTCCTAATAAATAGTTGTACGTTGCCCGGACGTCCATGACCTGGAAGGTGATTAGGAAAGTGTGAGGACCGATAGTTATGGGAAGGTCGACTTCGCCGATAACTGCTTTCCGAGATCCGTCAAAGGCTTTGACGATGACCTCACTACCCCTCATCGGGGATCCTTTGAATGATAGTCACATTAATGTAGACTTCGGCATAACGTTGATGGACGATCCAGTATCTACCAGTATGTTGGCTAGAGCATCGTCCTAGCAGTTGACTGTGATATTAAGCGCCATGTTGTGGCTTTTGCCCTCCTCTGGAAAATCCTCATCACTGAATCCTAAGTTATTGCAGGAAGTGATGTTAGAGATAATTCTATCGAGTTATCATATTGACACGTTCTGTTCCACAAAGGCCTGCTCTAAGACTTTCTGTAGAGCCTCTCTGTGGGCTTCGGAACTGAGTAAAAGTGATAGCACAGAGATCTTTGAAGGAGTTTGTAACAGCTAATCAACAATGTTGTATTCACTCCTTTGGATGAGCTTCCGCATCTCATCGTTGTTTTTCGAAAGGTCGGATTACTGGATTGACCGACTGGTGGATCAGGAGCTTCTTTCTGAAGTTCCTTTTCTTGGTTAGGTTCTCCAACTCCTCGGTTGAAGATTCGACCGCTCCGTGTTACTCGTCTGATGTCTGCAATTTTCACAACAGAGGGTAATGGAATTTCCTTTCAATTCTCAATTATTGTTGCACCGTATTTGTAAGGGATCGCCTTAGCTGATTCATACGGTAATGGTCCCAGTAAATAAATAACTACAGGAGCCTTCTGATTTTACTGACTGTCGTAGGTAACTTCAATCAGTTCCTGGTTAAGAAATTTTGATTCGTCCAGTAGAGGGATAATGGTACAAACATCCTTGTTCTGTTGATGATCAGAGATTATGACAACGCCTCTGATTTGATCAGCGAAGTAGTCTGGCATCCAGTTGATTGGGTCGGAACTCAGAAATGGGTGAATGTCTTTACTATCCAACTGACCTTGAAGAGCTGCCCGCACAAGGTAGCATCCTTGGCTATTCTCCGAGCAGACTCTACAGCGTTCATAGTTGTGTGGTAGCACTTGACCACATCCGTTTTGAATGCAGTGCAACCTTACCAGGTCAGTTTCCATAGATCGGACATCCTGACTTTGACGTCTGGTAGGGTTTCTATTAAGCACACTGATTTATTGCGTGTCTTCATCCAGATAGATCGGAAGCCACCAGTGGTTTAACAAGTGTTGTAAAGTTCTTTGAACGAGAGCGCACCATTGGTTACTCTCACTGCATACTTTACAGTTCTGATAATCGTGAGAAGTGAGAAAACCGAGTTGGACTTGCTTGGCATGTAACTCCACCAAGCTGGTATTCATCAGACGAATATCAAATATTTGAATCATGTTGATCTGATAAGGATTTCTATCATGGAAGTCCTGGATCCACCCAAGATCCATCTGACGCTGGAGGGCCTCTTGTACAAAAAAGCATCCCTATTTGTTTACCGAGCCAGTCAGATAGGAATTGTAATCGTGCCGTGGCAGATTATGATACTGGCTTTGCCTGGAGTGCATCGCCACCAAGTTGACATTCATTACACAGATGTCGTGGTTCTGAATGATGTTGGAATTCGTATAGGTCATGTTCACTCCACGAACTCGATGTTCTTGGATCCACCTGAGATCCAATTATTCCTGTAGAGCTGATTGCACCACAGAACATCCTTGATTGTTCTTAGAGCAGATATCACACTGGTGATAATTATGAGGTGGCACATGGCCATACCCGCTCTGTCTACTATGTATCTTGACTAGATTGGTCCTCAATAAGTGTACATCATAAATTTGATAGCTGCCGTTAGACACTCCCTCTATCAAATTGACTGCAGCTTTTTCGTGTTGAGGCAACGGGTTCGTGAGAACATTTGGATTCGTATCTTTGAAAGATAATACCCCGCTCCTAATAAGCTTTTGCACATCGAATTTGAAACTGAGACAGTTTTCTATGTTATGCCATAATCCTCCTTGATGGTAAGCACAAGTCTGATCCGTTTGAACCAAAAAGGCGGATTTTCCGGCACTGTAAGAGGAGACTTGGTTTGGACGTGCCCCTTGACCAGTAATAATGGAAACAGTTCTGCGTACAACATGGGTATAGGATCAAACCCTGGTGGTCGCGTTGTACGGTTGTTGTTATACAGGGGACGAGCCTGCTGAAGAGGTTGTTGTGTCCTTTGCTGATATTGATGTTGATTAGGTTGGCTCTACGCAACCTAAGGTTGATACGTAGGAACAGGCACAGGGTTGATAATAGGATTTACAGCTGCTACTGGTTAGTAACATCGCCTTTGATTTCCGAGAGAGATATTCCCAATATCCTGCTCTTTTTTCTTAGGGAGAGCACAACCGTATCGTTTTGTATTACTTGATGATCCAGCATCTTTAACCAGACGTCCTTCTCGGACGGCTTCCTCAAGAAGAACAACCATGCCCACCATCTCGGTGAAGTCACTAGGCGCACTGGCAACCATTCTATCGTAGTAAAATAAGCTCAAGGTTTTCAAGAAGATCTTTGTCATCTCCTTTTCCTCAAGAGGTGGAGAAATCTGAGAGAAAATTTCACGCCATCTCTGAGCGTATTCTTTAAAGGTTTCCTTGTCCTTTTGTGACATTGATCTGAGTTGATCTCTGTCAGGTGCCATGTCCAAGTTGTATTTATATTGTTGAATGAAGGCAGCGCCCAGATCTCTGAATGTGCCGATCGTGGCGTGGTTTAAACCCATGTACCATTTGAGTGCGGAACCGGTTAAACTATCCTGAAATTAGTGAATTAGTAGCGCCTGGTTCTTTGTCTGAGCCGACATTCGCCGAGAGTACATCACCAAATGGCTCTGAGGGCAAGAGTTACCCTTGTACTTTTCAAAGTCGGGTACCTGGAACTTGTGCGGAACTTTCACATTGGGGACCAAGTAGAGGTCTGCGGCGTCCTTTCCAAATAGATCCTGATCGCGAATGGCTTGTACTTCTTTTTGCATTTCCAGGAACTGTTCCTGGAATTCATTCATTCTTTCGAACATGCTGTCATTTCCACCAGAAGGTATCTGTGGAATCTGTCCTTCCGGGACAGTGTGTACCACGGGTGGTGGTATAGTCATTATGGCCGAGACTCTTGGTATCTCCCGAAGTTTGTAACCTAAAGGAGTTGTTGTCATGCCCCTGGCATCTTCGCTTTCCCGAAGTTTGTAACCTTCAGGCCCAGCGGTTCCCTGATCCTCAGCGATCGGCGGAACATATCCTTCCGGGATATAGTTAAGTGGCATGCCCCAGGGACGATCTTTTGGCATTTTGTACCTAGGATCGGACTTCTCCACTATGGGCGTCGATGCGATCTCTGAGATCACAGTCTGTTGTTGTTGCATCTGAGCGTCTGCTAGAGTTTGCATGTCGTTATGAAGCTTTCTCAGATCCTCTTTCAGAGTGTCGATCTCTTCCCTTAACTCTCTGTTCTCTTCCTCGAGATCATCCATCTTTTTCTGACGATTGGCCCGAGTATTGTACGAATGAGACTGTTTGACTCTAGAATCGAGACACAAACATGAGATTCGTAGGTAAGAAGAATGCGTTTACGCGAGAATGATGAATGATATGCAATGATTATATTAATTGTATGTTTTTGTTTATTCAAAGTAAACTTCGACAATTAGATTTCAAATATCAAACATTGGGGAAACCCTATTTTATTGAATTCAAAGGATTGCGGAAACGGAAATACAGTAGATTACAAAGTGCTGAAAAAGGAAATCTAAACTAATGGATCCTGAGTCCTCTCTGAGGAGAGCTCAGGTGCTGGTTCTGGTATTTTCCTTTTCTTTGACCTGGGCTCTTGGGACGTTGTTGGGTTGTCATTCCTTTGCCAAGTGAAAGAAGCGATCAAATTCCTTTGGTCATCCTGATTTTCTACAGCAAGTTTCTCTAAAATCTTAATCAGGGCATCCTTTTCTTTTAATAGCTGCCGTATTTTCTTGCACTCTACATTGAGAATACAGTACTTGTTCCTCCAAGACCTCTTCTCCTGCTGAACTTTGCTGAGAGTAACCTGAAGCTTTTTCATCTCAGACATAGAATAAAGGGCAGAGTCCCTTAATGGAAGAACTTCCTGATGAGGGTAAGGCATCGTCAGCTTGAGAGCTCTAGTCTGTACCCAGTGGAGGTAAGGCTCCACCGAGACACAGTCTGGTTTTCCTAGAGACTCTCGTCATTTCCTGTGAACGTTTTTCCAGGCATGCACTATGTCTATCTTTAGTGCCCTGTCATTTTCTCCTTCCTTGAAGAAAAGACCTTCCAGATGAGCATTGCGCAGGACATGCCTCATTGGGTATCCAAATTGACGACGAACCAACACCGGATGATAGTTAATTCCTCCCTTAGTTCCTATAAGGGGTATATTTGGGAAATTTCCACAACGGTCAATGATCCTGACCCCGTCATAGATTCGATTGTACCAATCAATGTCAGAGTTGGTAAGAGACATAATTCTCTACGACCAACGTAAAGTATTCTTTTTATCCCAAAATGCAGCAGACTTGGGCAAATGGGAAGTGAACCATTTGTAAAGCAAGGGTACACAGCACATGATCATTCCTCCGCTATATAAATTCCTTAAGTGTACCGAATGATACGCATCTGCGAGTAAGGTTGGTACAGGGTTTCCGATCAGGAAAATCTTAATGGCGTTGATATCTACGAAGTTATCAATGTTGGTAAACAAAAATAACCCGTAGGCGAGCAAAATAAAGATGCTCTCGAAAGCGGTCACGTTCCCTATACTGGCAAAGTACAAGGCTTTCTTTATCTAGAATTGGGTTGGCAAACCTTGGATGCCACCCTTAGTGGTCATGTGAGTCCTGACTTCTGACTCGTCCAAATAAATTGCTCTTGCAATAGTTTGATCCTTTGGAATTTCTTCCAGTCCAGAAAAGGGAGCTTGATCAGTAATGTGTAAATCAGTCAGGTGAGAGCACTCCTCCAGCGTTGGTGCTAGCTGATAATCTGGGAATATGAAACAGTGATAGACCGGATCGTAGAACTGGATTAGTGTGGACAGGATTCCTTCGATTACATGGACCCTTAATAGAGACAGGAGTCCCCCATACTTGGCTCTAAAAGCCTCAGGGTTGGCGATCATCCTCGCCAAACCTCTCAAATCCTCTAACTTTGGAACCTTGAAGGTGTACTTGCGAGTTTTCCTTCTACCGAAATCCATTAACGCAATCTCTGTATCTGACATTTGCAATCATTGTCTTAGTTTAATTTGAACAAGAGAGACTAGAAGAGAAGAGTTTTTTTTGTTGAATATTTTTTTTAAATGAATGTATGAATGCAGCACACAAAAACATAGAAAAAACATGGAGTCAAAGGGTCGGTGTCATGAAGTCAAAGCTCTACCCCCCCTCCCAAAGGTTTATACTGGTGATTTTTTATACCTATCCGCAAAGTCATTGACCCCTCTTGGGATGACAACAGCAAGCTGATCGCCAGCGAGCTGATGCATCTTAGAGTGATCTCAGATGAGGGTAGTATCGCGTGACAACTATTTCCGATAGCTTCCGCACTACAAAATGGCTTAAGTCTACTAAAAACCTTAGTTTCTCAGATAACCCAATCGACCACACTACCTTCAACAACTGAAGTCGTATAGGCAATGTATCTGCAAAGGGAGCCTCCACTGAGTTTGATGGTCGATCGGGGACTCTTACCTGTGATTCACTCCCTGCAAGATTACCCACATTGCCATCACCTATCTTAGGTGTATACTCAATATTTCCACATGCTACATCACACGCATTCCCATTAGCAGAAAAATAAACATAGATATCATTTAGGAAAAGCAGTATATATATTTGTCTTAATCATCCTAGACCTCTAGTCTTATGATCCTATACAGACAATGACTCCCCAGCAGAGTCGCCATTTCTATGACACTTTGTGAATTCAAGGTTTTCACCGAAAAATTGTAAGAATGAGAAGAAGGGCCCCACGGTGGGCGCCATTTTTTATCTGTAGCGCGGTTTTTGTGGTCCTGAGTCACGATCGCACGGGAACTACAGTTCGATTCATTTTTTATCCTATTGAGCTGATTAAGGAAGGGAAATAGATGTATCCAATTAACCCTGCTTGCATACTGAGTTTGAACAGCGGTCTGTTAGGTTACAGATGCTATGTGGAGGTGGGGCCCAATCTTTGGTTATTTCGCTTGAGAACACGATGTTTGGACTATTAGCGATGTTTTTTATACTGTGTTTAGATTTAATGCTTTTAGGTTGATTTGGTGGAGATACTGGATTTTGGGTTTTTGATTAGTGTGCTCGCTAAGATTTTTTTAAATCTTATGCCTACGTATTCCCATTTAATGAAACAGGGAAATCAGAGCAATCGTAGTTCCTCCTATTCTATGGGAGGAAAAATGTCGTTTTGGTGTCTTGTTCAAAGCCCAAGACGTGAAGCTAAAGGTGATTTGTATCTTGTTCAAAGCCCAAGATGTGAAGCTAAAAGGGTTCTGGATGAGAGAGAACTTGCCATCTCTAAAGGGGATATTTGGTCTGTTTATAACAACTGTTGGGTGACTGATTATAAAGGAGAATTACTTTAACTGGGATATGTGAATCCAGCAATGCCATAATTTCCTTTATAGGGGATTTTTAACCTGAAGGAGAATACTTTCCATATTTCCTTAGGAATTTCTCATGCTAAAAGAGGGACAAGGAGTTGTTGATGTTTGTATACTCTGAGCAAGGCACAGATTGATGCTAAAAGGTTGATTGACTCAACCGGGGTTTTCCTTATACA
This sequence comes from Lathyrus tuberosus, assembly GCA_022829125.1. Taxonomy (NCBI): domain Eukaryota; kingdom Viridiplantae; phylum Streptophyta; class Magnoliopsida; order Fabales; family Fabaceae; genus Lathyrus; species Lathyrus tuberosus. Next base: position 943,798 of record JALAZF010000305.1, read on the forward strand.
AAGCCTAAGAGGAGGCTAGTGACCCAACAAGAGGGTGTTTTTGTGTCTCGTACGAAGCCTGGGATGGAGGCTAAAAGGAAGATTGTCTCAACAAGAGAGTGCTTTTATACTCAACAAGAGAGTCTTTTGGTATCTCATACGAAGCCCGAGATGGAGGCTAAAAAGGTTTGACTCAACAAGAGAGTCTTTTATACTCAACAAGAGAGTGATTCAGTATCTCATACAAAGCCCGAGATGGAGGCTAAAAGTGGTTGACTCAACAAGAGAGTCTTTTATACTCAATAAGAGAGTGTTTTTGTATCTCGTACGAAGCCCGAGATAGAGGCTAAAAAGGGTTTGACTCAACAAGAGAGTCTTTTATACTCAACAAGAAAGTGTTTTTGTATCTCGTATGAAGCCCGAGATAAAGGCTAAAAAGGTTTGACTCAACAAGAGAGTCTTTTATACTCAACAAGAGAGTATTTTTGTATCTCGTACGAAGCCCGAGATAGAGGATAAAAAGGTTTGACTCAACAAGAGAGTCTTTTATACTCAACAAGAGAGTGATGGGAGAATCATTGTACAAAGCCCAAGAGGAGGCTAGCTGTTGGTGATTGTTTCAGTTTAGTGACAGTTCCGGTATGTTGGATAAAAGAGAAAATCAGTTCTTATAAAGGGAACGATTAAAGGTAAGGCTGTGCTTTGGTACTGATCGGAGGATCAGGGTTATTTCCTGTTCTTTAAGGAAATGGGAAATCCAAAGGGTATGGAGACTGTCCAAGTCTACTGGTGTTTTGAGAAATCGATTCTCAGATAGTGAATGATCTTTGTATGATGCCCATGAGAACGCTGGTTTGTTAAGGGATGAAGGTCAACCCATTAACTGGTCTGACACTTGACTCAGAAAGACAGCTCTAGCAAATTGATGACTAGGTTCTGTTCCTATACCTGTAGAGGTCTCTAGGTCCTTGTACTAAGCCCAAGAGAAGGCATGAGAGCTTTTAAGAAGCCAAAGGGTCCTTGCACAATGCCCAAGAGGAGGCGGGGATGCTTTTAAGAAGCCCGTGGGTCCCCAAACCCCGAGAAGTTCAAGACATGCTATTCACCGAGAATAGATCAAGCCAGGAAAGTTCGAGAATTTGGAAGAAACTCAAGAGATGCCATTCACGGAGAATAGATCAACTATGGGGAGTAGAGTCTCTTTGACGATTTCTAAGAGTGACAGTCTAAGAAAGGGTTCACCGAGAATGTAGCCTTTCACGTCTCCATATTGTTTAACCCCAAGAGGAGGGAAGGTTGTATCTGGTAATCCTATGGGGGGTCTAGTTTTGACTGTATTTAAGAGTGACCAACAGGCTTTACTTAGTGCTAGACGTAGTTGCCGGGGAAAACTCTAAATAACTATACTAGTATTACATAGTGGATATTGGACAAGTATATAAAAGTTTGTGAAAGAAGACTTACAGTGAGCATCCCCACAATACAAATATATATATATATATATATATATATATATATGAAAGCGGATAAAGAAAGCGGGTAAACACTTACTCGGTTGTAGATCTTCCATACTGTTTTGTTAGTTGTTCAACAAAGAAAACTTTGATCACAATATTATATTCAAAATCAAAGGAGAAAGCTCCTTGAAAAGATTGTTGGGGCTTACAGCTCAAGGAGAGGCCCAAGGTTTTATCAGTGATTGCACTGTTGTTTTGAATTTGTACAGGGACTTATACAAGTGACTGAAGCCCAAAAAAAGGTTTTCTGTATAAAGGGATGGGTCTTACCCACTCTCAAGAGGCCCAAAGGGTTATATTAAGAAAAGGAATGGGTCTTATAACACGAGGGTAGGCCCAAAGGATTTTGTTTTGAAATGGCGATCGTGCCGAGATTTTTGAAAACGCAGTGGGTCTTATACAATGACTGAGGCCCAAAAAGGTTTTGGTTTTCAAAGGGGTTGGGTCTTACACTCTATTAGAGGCCCAAAGAAAAGACATGGGGCTTATAACACGAGGGTAGGCCCATCTGGTTTTGTTAAAAAGGCGACGATCGCACCGTTGTTTTTGAAAATACAATGGGACTTAGACAATGACTGAGGCCCAAAAGGTGGTGTATTTACAATGGGGATGGGTCTTACACTCTAATAGAGGACCGAAGAGTTTGAAAAAGATTTGTGAGGGTGAAAATCAAAGAAACCCTAAATTTGTTTTCCTTTAAAAGTAAATATTTAAAGAAAATCAAATAAAATGATAAAAAATACCAAATAAGTTTGAATAAACCACTTGTGATTTTTGTTTAAGGTTTGAAAAATGAGGTTTCAATCACAAGATGAATTAAAACTCATTTGGTTTTGATTTTCAAGGTAGATATTCACTTTTAAATGTTTAAAAACAATTAAAAAATGAATTTATTCACAAAAATACTAATTGTATTAAATAACTAATATAAATTTAACTTTTTTGTGGAATAAAATATTTCAACATTTTTGTGATTTTTTACAAAAAGAACCAATCAAAAATATTAAAAATTGAGGAAGTTATTAATTTTTCAAATCATTAAAAATAATAAGAAAAACAATAAAAAGTGGAAAAAATAGAAAAAAAGAGGATCTGGGGCGAGGAGGATTCGAACCCCAAACCTCTTGTGTATAGGGCGCGCGCCTTACCACTAGGGTGGTGATACATCCGTTGATTGAAACACAACCACAAATATACAAGGCTTGCCTTGTTTTTGGCCTGGCCCAAGGCAAGGCAAGGGAAGCTTTTGTTTAGAAACATGAATGCCATAACTTTCTCATTTCTCCATGGATTGGGACAAAATTTAGGTCTACCCTACCTAGAATTTCACAAGGAATCCAATGGTGGTGGTGGTGTTTTTTTTCAAATCATGCTCCTATTGAAAAACCCGATAGTGGTTTTGAAATAGGCCATGATTTGCATTTTCTATGCCATCTCTTGGTACAGGTATGAATTACATGATAAATTGGTGCAAACACAACACATATAACATGTATAAGAGATGCATGAGTAGTGGACATAAAAAGAAAGCATGATTTAAAGAATCCAAGTTGTGATGCTTACCTCTTTTTGGAGCTTTTGTCCAGTCTGCCAAGTACCTTGTTCCAGAAATGATTTGATGCTTTGGACACCCTCAAATGATCTCTTAGAAGCTTTTAGGATGGTTGGAATCAGCTGGAAACCTCAGGAACAAGTTTGAGCTCATTCTTGCAAAAGGGGCAAAAGTGGCCAAAATAGCAACTCCCTCAAATGATGTTCCAGATGTGTGGAACCATTTGGAACAGTTCAAGGATGATAGTTGGAGTGTGTTTGAGGTTTTATCTGGTTTGGAAAGTGACTGAATCAAGACATGGCTTGAAAAATGCACAAAAGTCCAATTTTGAGGTTTTGAGACGTGACTTTGAGATTTTGGTGTTACAGGTCGCTTGTGAGTGTTTGGATCACCTCTATATGATGTTTATGAGGTGTGGTGTGTGTGTGTGTGATTGGTTTGATTGGAATTTCTCTCAAACTCAAAACCCGAGGGTGACTTGCTTTGGAAGGCAAATTTGGAAGTGAGAAGGTGATATTATGGAAAGCATATGTTTGATGGCTTTGGTGTACTCAAACTGATCACAAATGATGTCTATTTATAGTGCAACAAGTTTGTTTTGGCATCAATAGTGAATGGCAACTGCTGCAGAGGTTTGGCCAATGTTGATCAATGAGAATCCAAGTCTCCTCTAGCCATTGACTAGAGGTTAGGGCACAGGCTGCTGGTTCCCTAGTTGTTGGATAAGTCTTGACTGAATTCAGTTGGAAATGGCTCTGTCCATGCCACCTTGGTGCATCCATTAAATGCTCCAAACCAAAATTGGAGTCATGTCCCTCTTTAAGGGATTTCTAGGTTTGGCATGCTACTTTTGGTTCCAAAGACTTGGGAGGCTGATGGATCAGTGTTTGTCCCTCCTTGGTCCCCCTTTGAGGTGTTCAGATGGATAGATTTGCTTTCCCTTTGCAAAATTTGAGTAAATCGAGCAAAACTCCAAAATCTGCCTTGCCATGACAGTTTGCAGCAAGGCATATTGGCACGGTCATATCTCATGGCTTAAGTGGAGTTTCATGGAGTTCTTGACCATTTTGGGAAGCCCTCATATGATACAACAACTGTTTGATCATAGTTGGTTTTGATACCTTTTGGATCCAAGTGAAAAATGCCCCTACATTTGGGAAAAAGTGAAGGCAGATTCTGACTTAGTGAAAATTTCACTAAGTGTTGGAAAAAAGTGACATTTTCACTTTTTGTGATTTTGATCATTCCATAACTTAAAATCCATGAGGAATTGGAATGAGTTGTGTTTGAAGCTCTTGTAGAGGTCCATGAGAGCTACAAATCCAGATTTGAAAGGGAAAAAATGGCCTTGTGGTTTAAGAGATATGATCCTCCAAAGTTGGTACCCTAGCCACTTTGTTCCATAACTTAGAAAAATTTCTAAGTTTTTATGGTTACCCCTTTTACAAGTTATCCCACTTTTCTTGATTTTTCTTGATGAATGATGATTCCAATCACACATTAACATCATTTTAGGGTCAAAGAACCATAATTTGTGAAAAATCTCAAAAAGTCAAAGTTGACTTTTGTGCACAGTTGACTTTTTGTCAGATGAACTCCAAACTGTACGATCCTCTATGAAATCATATCCTTGACCTAAATCAAACTTGATGGATTAATTTCATAGGTGTTATAGGGTGTATTGAATCATGTCCTAGGGTTTGGGAGCATGTCCTGGTCAACAGTCAAAGGTACAGTTGACTTTTTTCGTGAAACCCTAATTGTGGTTCTGATGAAATTGAAACTTGTTGCTCAAGCTTCTTGGATCAATCCATTGTTGCAAATGGATCAATGTGGTGTATGGGAGACCCTCAAATCATGTCTTGAGGTTTTGGCTCATGCTTTGTCCCAAAAGTCAACTTAGGGGTGAATTAGGTCAAGAAACCCTAATTCCTGATTTTAGGTAAATGCATCCCCTGAGGTTAAATTGACTTGATGATTGGGTCCATGATGTCCCTTGGAGCATCTTAGGTTATGCTTTGAATCATTGGCTCATGCCCAGAGGAAAACTTCCATCTGGAGGCCCAGGTCGACCAAACCCTAATTTGGTGACACTGGCGATCTTGAGGCTTAATCCACTCAGAATGTTGCAGCCTTGTGCTTAATCCTTGAGGTGGGAGTCCTCTTGATCCTTTGTGGATGTTTGAGAGTTTAGACAAGTTGAAGATCATGTCATTCCTTGATTGATCCTTTGTCTAAGGCTCAGAGAGGGCTTGGAACCCTAGTTCTGATTGTAGTGAATGCTCACCCATCTTTGGGGAGACTAATGAGGCATGATGGTTCAACCATATTGTGGTGATGATTTACAAAATGATGGGAAATCTTAGTGGTCAAAATTTGGGGTATGACCCAGACCACTAGGAAAACTAAAGATAGTGCCTATTTGCTCAAGGGTCAGGGAGTAATCGGTGTTAAACATCCTAAACTCTACGGAACCATTAGTGCGGGACAGATCCATGGAAAGATGGTAAGAACTTAAAAACTAGTATGTCAGTCTAATGTAAGTAGAATTACTCATATAACAGAATTGCGATATACCTAAGTTAGTAAGCATCCAATCGACGCTATCAAAGAGACCCAAGGTATGGAGCGTAGCAGTGTTTGGATACCGAGTTGCGACAACTGCCCTGTTTTGCAATTTGAGGAAGTTGGTGCATTGGCTCTAACCCAGGACACCTTCAAGAAAGGTAATGCCCATGTAGTCGATATCAGAAGCGACTCTTGGAGGCATCTTAATAGTATGATTGTACTGAGAATGGATGAAAGGGTTTGAGAGTGAAGAGTGTGAGTGATGGTTGTGAGAAAGATGAGAAATTTTTTAGGAATTTATAAGGAAAAAGATGGAATCTAGATGGTTGGTAGTTATAAGGGGTTAATGAGAGGTTAATGAGGCTAGTTGGAAGGTGTTTTGGAAGTGTAAAAAGATGATTTGAGTAATCGTCTAGGGAAAATGCGCAAGATTTGAATTCTGCGCAGGAACTGCAGTTTCGAACTTAATGGCGAACACCATTAAGCACATGGCGAACGCCATGTGTTGCGAATGAAGAAAACTCAAAATTTTGAACTGATGGCGAATGCCATCAGCATAATGGCGAACGCCTTCATCATAATGGCGAACGCCATTATTCTAATATGCGAATTTTTTCGCTGCAAATCCAGAAACCGAAGACATAACTTGTGGTTGAGTTTTTTTTTTTGTTATTACTGCTAGTACGAAAATAGGTACTTAGGGCCATTAACAAACTAAGAAAAATTCTAAACTTGCTAAATATCAACAACATATAATTTATGGAAAGGGAAATTTGCATTAATTAAAAGAACAACAGTATAAACATGATTTATTGTCGGCATACCGACCGTACAACAACAGAATTGAAAGAACAAATAGTACAGGAATTCGAAACAATGATACGATGAAAACAAATCCTAGTCTAAAAAAGCAGGGAAATGAGTACAACTGGAACTATCCATTGTGATGCCTCATCAGAGGTTCAGCAGAATGCCAGAATGAATAAAAAATCTGGAACAAATGATCAAATTGTTTATGCACCACATCCATGAATCCTAAGAAATCCACACGAAGAGAAGCCATCTCTCATCGGAGGAAGTTAACTTCCGATTGAAGAGCATGAATTGCAGTGACAATATCAATAGGTGGAACAACCGGCTGAATAGCTGAGCTATGAGTAATAACATCAGGCATATCGGCTTCCAAATTCTCATAAGCCTATGGAGAATCAGGAGGAGTCAGGGACTCGTTCTGGCCTTCCATGTTATAAAGCCAATTGTCTCTGTTATGCACACTAGTCTTCTCATGATTCGGTAAAGTAAAATCGAGGATAACAACATTGTCAATCAATAGTTCAAACTCAACCGGACCAAGGTTTGCAATAATCCCACGATTAAAACAGAAATTGATGTCCATGGGGAGAAAACTACCAGAAACATGAGTACGGTTCAAATGATACCGCAACCCAATAACATCGACGATCATGGTAATCAAGCCTCTAATAATAATAGCTCCGAAAGGCTCATGAGAAATCTTAGCAATGTTAGCTAGCATGAACGGGGCAACATTAACCGGCTTACTTTGAGAGGCATAGAACATGATATAAAGTTCATCCTTAGAGACTGAAGTCACATTTTCTTCCTTCCCAAAAAGAATGTGGGCCAATGTCTTATGGAAATACCTGATACCAGGATTATGGATACTTTCGGAAAACATGCCATTTGGCTCAGGATTATAGTTACCAGTGAGAGTACCCCAAAACAGATTGAGATCATAACCAGTGAAAGCATCTCCAGGAGTCTTAGTGATAGCATCTGGCCTATTAGGAAATCCTAACAAGTCAGCCAACTCATGATGGGTGAAACGATACCTATTTCCAAACAGCCTAAAGCTAGCCAATCTACGGCCAAAACCGAACCCACAGGTAGGATCATAGTATAGTGAGCTTAGGAACTCCAGAGTCAAGTTATGATAAGTACTTAATCTCTTCCTGATAGCAAAGTCATCCCACCCCAACCGATTCAGCAGGTAGGTGACGCTATCTCGGATACCAAGAGTAGTCATAGCAAGGTTATATGGGTAAATGGATACAACAAAGTGTCTGGAATATAGCCTCAAAACGACGCCTCTGGACCTCATTCCTAAAAACAACTTAGTGATTCTCGAAGGGCTGGATTCTCCTAGAATTAGTGCTAGCTGAAGACGAGTTAGCCTGGAATTAGACAATGATTTCTTATTAGTCAAGTTGTAACACAAACAAAGGTTAGTAAAAATACATAGAAATAGTGACAATAGCAATAACAATAGTAATAAGAATAATAATAATAACTACTAATAACATAAATATACATATGCAATAAAATTAGTAACTAATATACAAATAAAATAATTACGAACAAAGATCGTGGGCTGCCTCCCACGGAGCGCTTCATTTAGTGTCGGGAGCTCGACATTGATCTAGAAAGAAATGTCATTCATTTGGAGGAATGGGCAGCTCTTCCAACTTAGAACTAGTGAAGAATTCCTTGTTCTCTATGGTATGGTAGTCCTTAAGTCGCTGCCCTTTCATAATGAACATTTCATTTGTCTTTCCTCGAATTTCTATTGCTCCACTTCGGAAAGCTTTCACAACCTCAAAGGGGCCAGACCATCGGGAACGCAACTTGCCTGGGAATAGCTTCAGTCGAGAGTTAAAAAGAAGAACTATATCTCCTTCATTAAACTCTCTCTTTGCTATCCGCTTATCATGCCATTTCTTGGTTCTCTCCTTATAGATTCAGGCATTTTCGTAGGCATCAAGTCTAAGTTCCTCGAGTTCATCGATATCTAAATTTCTTTTCTCCCCTGTCGCTGTCTAGTTTATGTTCAGGGTCTTAATGGCCCAATAAGCGTTATGCTCTAGTTCTACAGGCAGGTGGCAAGACTTGCCATAAACCATTTTAAACAGCGTGGTTCCTATCGGGGTCTTGTAAGCTGTCTTATAAGCCCACAGAGCCTCATGAAGTTTAGCAGACCAATCCTTCCTGGAAGTTGCAACGGTTTTTTCTAAGAATTGTTTGATCTCCCTATTTGACACCTCGATTTGCCCATTGGTTTGGGGGTGATAGGATGTTGCTACTCGGTGTCGGACTCCATATTTAAGCAATAGCTTCCCAAAGACATTTGAAATGAAATGGGAGCCGCCATCACTAATGACATAATGTTTTTAAAGAGCTTAATCACCACTCGTGCATCATTCGTAGGAGAAGTTATTTCCTCGATCCATTTTGATACGTAATTGACTGCAACGAGTATGTACTTATTACCAGAAGTAGACAGAAAAGGTCCCATGAAATCTATACCCCATACGTAAAAGACTTCCACTTCTAAGATCCCCTTATGTGGCATCTCATCGCGTCTAGAGATGTTCCCAGTGCGTTGACACTGGTCGCAATTTATAACAGCGATGTGGACATCCTTCCTAAGATTTTGCCAGAAGATACCATATTGTAAGATCTTTGCACATGTTTTCGAAGTACTCGCATGCCCTCCATAGGGTGCAGCATGACAATGAGATATGATATCAGCTACTTTCGATTCAGGGAGGCATCGAAGAAATATTCCATCGGCGCCTCTCTTGAAAAGTAGGGGTTCATCCTAATAGTAGTGTTCAAGATCATGGAAAAACTTTTTCTTTTGTTGGTATGTGTAGCGAGCAATTTTTGTCAGTGACGCAACCACCTTATCGCTGGGTTTTCCTCACTGCCATGGTAGGAAGGGGTGCTACTTTCTGATTTCTTATTTATCCCATGAAGATGGAAGGGAAAGGGAAGGTATCTAAAACTAACCTTGCACGCGAATGTTTAACTGATCAAATGGTTAAAGAGATTCGGGGAGTCGGGGTCAGGTTATACAATGGGTAGTTGTCAATTACCCATCCTATATGTGGTTATCCATAGGATATTAGCTTTAGGTTTCGCTTTGTCATTGATAGTGTTTATCTATTAATGGGTTGGGAAAGTTTCTTGGGAAGTATGAGTGAGTGAGTTTTTGGTTTGATGTTCGGGTTCTTCCCGATGTTATTGGTAAGGTACTGGACCTAAGGATTGATTGGTATGAAGGTAATGGACCTAGGGGTTTTTTTTATTAGTATGTTCGCTAAGATTTCGCAATCTTATGCCTACGTATTCCGTTTAAATGAAACAGGGAAATCACAGTAATCGTAGTTCCTCCTATTCTAAGGGAGCAAAAAGATGTTTTGGTGTCTTGTTCAAAGCCCAAGACAGAGGCTAAAAGGTTTATTTGTGTCTTGTTCAAAGCCCAAGATTGAAGTTAAAAGGTTTGACTGAGAGAGAACTTGTCATCTCCAAAGAGGTATTGTTGATTTTTGTGTGCCTTGATCAAAGCCCAAGGTTGAAGCTAAGAGGTTGATTAACTCCACTGGGAGAATCCTTATCCACAGCCTAAGAGGAGGCTGGATAAGACCAACTCAACAAGAGAGAGTATATATTGGTGTCTTGTACAAAGCCCAAGATTGAGGCAAAAAAGAGACTGACTCTTTGGGGATATCGTTATACAAAGCCTAAGAGGAGGATAAAGGACACTTTTCCGGGGAAAATGTTCTATCTGTCTTGTACAAAGCCCAAGATTTAGGCTAAAAGGACTTTGACTCCGCCGGGGAGGTTTGTATGTATTTTGTACAAAGCCCAAGATGAAGCTGAAAAGAAGACTGACTCTGCGGGAAAGAAATCTTTATCTATCTTGTACAAAGCCCAAGATTAAGGCTGAAAGAGACTTTACTGACTCGGCTGAGGATGTTTTAAGTATCTCGTACAAAGCCCAAGATAGAGGCTGAAACGATTTTGACTCTTCTTGGGAAATTATTTGCCCCGGGCTTAAGAGAAGGTTTTGAAATTTTATATCTCGTACAAAGCCCAAGATAGAGGCTAAAAAAGGGTTTGACTCAACAAGAGAGTGCTTTTTTATCTGCCCTGTACAAAGCCCAGGATTGTGGCTGAACAAGCTGGAGAAATCATTATACAAAGCCTAAGAGGAGGCTAACTTGTGCTTGGGGGAATCTTTTACCAAACCAAAGGGAGCCTGGAAAAGATTGACTCAACAAGAGAGTATTTTTACCTATCTTGTACAAAGCCCAAGATTGAGGCTAAAAAGGGTTGACTCAACAAGAGAGTCTGGAACGTGATTGACTCAACAAGAGAGTCTGAAAAGTGGTTGACTCAATAAGAGAGTCTGAAAAGGTGATTGACTCAACAAGAGAGTCTGAAAAATGGATGGCTTAACAAGAGAGTCTGAAAAGGTGATTGACTCAATAAGAGAGTCTGAAAATGTTAGCTCCGCTGGGGAGAATCATTTGTACAAAGCCCAAGAGGAGGCTGATTGTGCTGACCAACGATCATTACATAAACCTAAGTGGAGACTATCTTCTGCCGAGAATTATTGAGATCCTGAGGCAGGTCCAAGTGAGGAATCAACTCTTGCTGAGGATTACAGAAGAGTTGAGGTATCAGATGCCTTGAGGTTCTGATTTAAGATAGTGTTGCACTAGTGATAGACTGACCCTGGCTTGGGATTTTAGGAGAGAGACTGGGTTTTAGAACCCACAAGTTTTAGCTTTGCTGGAGATTAATCCAGAATCTGGGGTTTCTTCCTATGTTTGGAGGAAACTTAAGAATGTCTTTGAGACTCAAGGGGATTTAGACTATCCAAGTCGACCGATGTGGAAGAGTTTTATCTTTCGTATGATGCCCAAGAGGAGGCCGACTCTTTTAAGAGATGAGTATCAACCCTAAAATTAGTCTGAGTTTTTGACTCCTTTTTAGAAAGACAGCTCTAACGAAGGATGACTAATTTTTTTCTTATACCTTTAGGAGGTCTTCAGGGTCCTTGAATTAAGCCCAAGAGAAGGCATGAGAACTTCTAAGAAGCCGAAAGGTCCTTGTACAAAGCCCAAGAGGAGGCAGGGATGCTTTTAGGAAGCCTGTGGGTCCCAAACCAAGAAAAGTTCAAGAAATTCTATTCACCGAGAATAGATCATTTAGTGAATGTTTTCAGGTTTGAAGAAACTCAAGAGATGCTATTCATCGAGAATAGATCAACTCCGGGGATTAGAATTTCTTTGACAATTTCTAGGGGTGACAGTCTGAGAAAAGGTTCACGAGGAATACTGCCTTTCTCTTTGCTCTATATTGTTTAAGCCCAAGAGAAGGCAAGACTGTATCTGGAAACCCTATGGGGATCTAGTTTTGATTGTATTTAAAGAGTGACCAACATGGCTTTACCTAGTTCTAGACCTAGTTGCCGGGGAAAACTCTAAATAACTATACTGGTATATATACAGTTGATATATGACAAGTATTTAAAAGGGTATGAAAGAAGACTAACCATGTGCAGCTTCCCACAATACAGATATATATATATATATATATATATTAAAGCAGATAAATGAAAGCGGATAAAAACTTACAGGTGAGCAAGCTTCCATGTTGTATTGTTAGTTGTTCAAAGAAATTAAAGAAAGTTTTGATAACAATTGTATATTAGAACCTAAATCAGAAGGGAAGTTGTTTTGAAAAGATCGTTGGGGCTTATACTCAAGGAGAGGCCCAAGAGGTTTTCTGTACAAAGGTATGGGTCTTACAACTCAAGGAGAAGCCCAGAGAGTTTTAAAATGAATAAAGATGGGTCTTATAGCGCAAGGAGAAGCCCAATTGATTTTGTTAAAAAGGCAACGATCGCGCCGTTGTTTTGAAAATGTACAGAGGGACTTATACAATAAGTGAGGCCCACACTATTTATGTACAATGGATTGGGTCTTACACTCTATTAGAGGCGCAAAAGAGTTTTAAAAGAATAGAAATGGGTCTTACAACACGAGGGGAGGCCCTGGTTATTTGATTTTTGAACTGGCAATCGCGCCGAGGTTTTTGAAAATGTCTTGGGAGTTATACAATACCTGAGGCCCAAATTAGTTTGGTTTTCAAAAGGGTTTGGGTCTTACACTCTATTAGAGGCCCAAGAGTGTTTGGAAAAGATTGATGAGGATGGAATTAATCAAAACCCTACTTTGGTTAAAAATGGAATTAATTTTGTTTAAAAATTAATAAAATTTAATGAAAACATGTAAAAAATGAGTGGTGATCTTGGATCAATGTTTCAAAAATCATGTTTTTATCCACAAAATGATTGAAAACCATTTAAGTTTGGAAAACCAAGAAGGAAAAAATATTTTAAATGTTAAAAACAATTAAAAATTAATTATTTTCCAAAATATCAAGTATATGAAATAAATAATATTTTTTGGGAAATTTTTGTAAAATAAAATATTTTAACATTTTAGTGAATTATTAAAAAAAGATTCAACTCAAAATCATTAAAATTCATAGAGAAATTAATTTTTTAATCAATTAAATAAAATCACAAAATTCAGATATTTGAAAGTTTGAAAAAGGGCGCCAAGAACACCTTGGTTTTGCCCACGTGCTCTGTTTTTCCTATATTTGCATTTTCTCATCAATCTCACTGAATACTTGATGAAATCACATAATCCACATATCAATCTACTCGTTTTCACCTCACGGTCATGTATATGGTCTTTAATTTCATTTATTTTAAGCATGGAATAAGAAATCAAAGAGAAACCTCAAGATCCCTAATTTCTGCATGAAGGCTAAAAAATTCCATACACGATTGATACAAAGCAATTATTTGAGGGGAAACACTCTATACATGATTATGAACATATGGCAAAATTATTGTGCGAGGAAATATGCATGAATTATGAGATGACCAATTTGAGGCTTACCTCTTGCAGCTGGTGATCGAGTTCTAGGTTGGAGGTGTTACAGCTTGGTTCCAATGATGTGGACAGCTTCCCTAGGTGCTATGGAGTGTGTCTGAATGCTTGAAGTGGATTGAACTGAGCTAGAACTTAATTTGGCACCTCAACTGCAAATCTGTCAAAAGCTTGTGCAGATGGCTGGTGATTTTGTGAAATTGGTGTTCTAGTTGTTGGTTTAGTGTTTGATTAGCTCACATATGATGTTTATGAGGTGTGTGTGTAATTGGTTTGGTCTGAAACACATTCTAATTCAAAACCCGATAGTAGCTTGCATTATGTAAGTTCTTGTAATTGGCTGTAATTTTGTTAAAACAATGTGTTGTCATGGTTGATGTTACAACATGAGCTTCTAACAGTATAGGTATGTCTTAACTAACATTCTGGTTTGTTGTTGAAGAATTAAAGTACTGAAGAGTGATGTCACATACGATGTCGTAACATCACTATACCAGATCATCAGACTTAAATGTGTTTAGGGCTGCACGTGGTTCTGGTGTGTTTGAGATTTTCTGCTAAAGAGATTCAGAGAATGCAGGCGAAAATCAAGGGAGATATATATTCTGTTACAATCTGTTATGAAGATCAGATTGTTACGAATCTAAAGCATAAAGATATGGAGAAGATTCTGATCTAATAAATGAAGATTTATTTGAAGATATGATCAGATTTGTTACAGCTGATATGATATGATATGATTGAAGGCCCAAATTCAGCTGGGATGATATTATAAATAGAGTGCTTGTAACCTAGAATGAGCACGGGTCCAAGATGTAGATCATTAGGGCTTTGTCTAGTGAACCACTCGGGGTGTGAGATGGTCACTATGGTTAACTCAGAAACCTGTAGGTAATGAGTTTTGTATTGTTCTTGGAGGAAGCTTTGAAGTAACTCCAAAGGGCTGTCATGGAAGTGTGTCTTCCAAGGTATATGTAATAGAAAAGTTTAAGGAGTTAAGCTGTTGATGCAGTGACGGTGTAGTTAACTGCTAGACATCATCGAGATGATTGGAAGTGAGATGGAGTCTCTTACCTAGGGAGGACTTAGTTAGAAGGGTCATTGGGTAGTGATTGAATTAGGTAGATTGTCAACTGGTGTGTTGAGTCTGTAATTTGATACTACTAATAGTGGACTTCCTTCCTGGCTTGGTATGCCCCCAGATGTAGGTTGGTTGAACCGAACTGGGTGAATAATTGATTGTGTTCATTTACTGTTTCTATTATTGCCTTGTTCAGCAGATTACGATGTTGTGACATTGCACAAGACATCACACATCTGTACCAGAATTTCAATTGGTATCAGAGCAGGCATCCTGTCTGTTTCTGGATGAGATCTAGGGAAGATACTTTCTGGTTCGTATGCAAGGAAGATAGTTGCTGAAGTTGTGGACTTGGCCAGTTCATAGAGATCCCTTGAAGTGGAGAATGAAGTTATCAGGCTTGTAGCCTTGGTGGTGAGCTGCTTTGTGGTTTGACTTATTTTCAAACCTATGTTGACCGGGTGCACATGGAGTGTCGTGTTTGTGCAAGGGTTACTAGAGGAGTTTTCTGGTATGGTTTCTGCTGCATATATATATATATATATATATATATATATATATATATATATATATATGATGGAAAATTCCAGGTGGTTGTGTGTTAAGGCTGCAACATTCTGTTCTCCTCTAAAGATGTATCACATGGTGTGGTGATACTTGAGGATATCTTCAACTAGAGTTGCCTAAGATACTTGTGGTTTATCCCAAGTCCACTCATAAAGGAACTCTTGTATGAGCTTGTTGAAAAGAGATCTGAAGAAAGTTAGAAGCCATCTATTCTTGCCTTCAATCCTACATGGTCATTCCCTGGGCTGTGTTAAAGGATCTTTTGGTGTGAAGAGAACTTATGTCCTACCTGATGTTAGAACATAAAACCAGCAGATTGTGCAGAATCCTGTCAGCATAACAGATGCTTGGGGGCTAAACATATGTGTATTGATCACATCTGTTTGGAACCTACTCCTGGCTTGGAAGAGGAGGCATCTGGGTTGTGCGTCTAAGAAGGTTCCTTCAAGAAACATGTCTTAGATATGTACATTGGTCAAGAGATGATCAATATAGTGTCACTCATTGGATAAGTGAGTAGGTGTTTAAAGACTGTATGACATGGAAGGCTTTGAAGACCAATCTGAACAGTGATTCCTTCCTTATCTAGTTTCCTGATGGTAAAAGAAGAGGGTGGAGCCAAAGCAAAAGAGTATCACTGTCAAATCGTTCTTGCGGGAGTGAAGATCTTGATAAGTTTTCTCTTAAGCTTAGTCATGGTGGCCTAACTAGAAGGATCTTCCTGGTTATGATAAGATATTTGGTTCTGATCATGAACTGGAGGAAGTTTTATCAAGAAAGGAGCTGAGCTTAATATGTCTATTCTAATGTCTCGACATTAGCAGATTATGCAGGAGCTGGTTGGAAAAAAAAAAGGGAAAAGGCATCCAAGAGGTTGTGTGCAGTAGCAGGGTTTTTCAGCCTGTGGTCAATTGGTGTTTGCTTGAGCTCTTTCAGTTTTGTGGCTTGAAGGATTGGAAGTAGCAGATTGTCTAGGGTTTGTTTATACAGAAATTATCACTCTTAAGTTTGACAAGAGGTCTGAACCTTGTGCTTATAAGAAGAAGCTTCTAGAAGAGTGTGATCTTGAAGGTTGCTCAGATGCTGATGGATTATTGTGGTTGTTGTTTCCAAAGCCCTAGTAGATGTTTAATGTGATTTAGACTGATGTTGAAACATCATTTCAGTTCAGTGCTTCCTCAGCCAAAGATGTTAGTTATGCTCATGGTGAAGTATCAGATCAAGCCACTTACCTAATCTGAAGTGATCAGCTGTGTGAATTTATAAAAGAGGGATCAGCTAATGCCACAAGTGTGCATAAAAGTATGTCAGACCAAATGTCATGCCTTGTGTGAGAAGGTAATCTTATTCTGTCTAATAGTAGATACTTTGACGGGAGACTTAGTATTTGTCTATTAGTGATGTTGTGCATAAGGGTAAATACTTTGACGGGAGACTGAGTATTTGTCTAGAGAATTATGCAAATCTGTGTCTGGATATTTATTTTTGTGGGCCATGATGGAGCAGCTTGATGTTTGAAGATGATAACCTGAGGTATCCTTATCAGCTTATTGTATCAGAAGTGTGTGAATGAAGACCTTGTTGGGAGCTTGGCAGTTGTCTGATGTGTGTGACGACCTGAATTATGCTATTGAAGATGCAGACTATGAAGACATCATATTCGTGATGGTTAGAGCTTGGATCAGTTTATTTCTGATCTAAGTAGTTTGGAGCATGGGGTTTGCTCTGGTTGTGAAGGTCGAGGATAAGTGGCAGTTATCTCAAGCTTTCTACTGACGGCTCTACTAAGGGAAGTGGCATTCTTTGGTATAGCTATGGGGTAGTCTTGGACTACTTATTCTCTGAAGATTCAGATGTGGTAGGTTTGAAGTCTTTGGAGTTTCTAAGCAGGATGGAGGTTGTCTACTCAAACTTGATTGTGGAATCAAGTCTATGAGAGCATGGAAATCTGTTTCTGCAAAGGGAGGAGGTTCTTCTGAGTGGCAGAAGGTTGAGCTGAATTCAACAGTTGGATGTTCTGACATCTTGCTCAACATCAGGAGTTTCAGCTGATGATGTGGCACATCAGCTAATGATAGGACGATCTATAGGAATGATAGGGGGTTTTAAAAAGATCATTCTCATGGCAGGTTGCAGGAGCTGCAGGAAGGAGAAGATGGTACATGACCATGGCTTAGGGAGTCTAAGTGGGTTTGCTTTTGAGCAAGTGGATCATGTGACTTGAAGATCAAGTTTCCTTGGTAGATATCTTTGTGAGAGTTTTGACAAACGTGAAGAAGACAATTTGTGGCAGTTGGCTTTTTCATATGAGGATTCATGAATGAGGTGATCAAACTGTGGCATTTGGTTGATCTCAGAAGTGGATTCGAAGAATCAAGATAATCAGAGTGTGGCAGCTGGTTATTATTGAGGATTGTCTTGGAACAAGTTACTCTTGGGCAGAAGGGTGATGAGTTGAAGACTTAAGGAGATTATTCTTCTTGAAGGTGGATGAGATTTTAAGTCTCTAGGTCTTTGGATTACTATGCAATAGTAAGTCCAGTTGGTGGAGCATATCAAGAATCATGGTGATGATGTCTTGGTGTGTGGGAGATGTTCTAACTTGGTGTTGGGACATTATCTGGGTTGGATATCCTTGGTGAAGGATGTTTATGCTCTGGTTCAGGAGCTTGGTGCCTACATTATGCCTAAGGAGCGTCTACATTGTCATACGGGAGAATGATGAAGTAGAAGGTCTACCTTGGATGGAGAATGTAGAGAAGACTGAAGTAGATCAGGATTGATTGCTTGAGAGTCTGAAAAGGGTTATTCACCTATTGTTTCAGTGAAGAAATGCCTGTGAAGGAGATTTAGCCCTTTGGTCAAATCCTGCTAGAGAGAAGTTGATCAGCCTAGCATTTGAAGTGAACTAACCAAGAGGTTCAGCAGATATGTAAAGTAGTGGGCAAATGCATTGGGGTACTTGGCTATGGTTTCTGCTACAAAGGTGCACATAGTGTGAAGCTTGCAGGGTGTTCAAGCTTGTGGAGAGTTAGCCTAGGTGTGTAGGTGTGTGACCTTGTCTGATATGGTTCAGATGTTGAGAGGAAGTTATTGCTGATGTTTCTGAAGACTGCATGCTGATCAAGAAGACTGGATATAATGTCAGACAACATGATATGACATGTTGGTGTGGACATGACAATTTTGACCTGATTTAACCAGTAGTGTACATCTACCTCATTATGTGAGTATGGTGGTTGGATGTTTAAGAGGTTGTCTTTGGAATTGTGTGTACTTGGTTGTCCTATTGTGGCTACAAGGAGGGAGAGATAGCCAATGTGTGTTGACTAAGAAGGCTCTAGGATTGAGGGGGAGTGCGCATGTTTGTACAGCCGGTTCATGCCTTTAGGGGGAGTTTAGCCTTGTGAAGTTTTGGATGTGATTGATATTGGTTGTGTCTTGGAATCTACTGTGAAGTCTTGGATTGGTTGTGCTGTGAACCAGCAGACAATGTCTGATGAGATGTCAGAACATGGGATAGGACATGTTTCTCTTGGGACAAACAAGGAATTATTTTGGACGGTGAGGTGCAACACGTGGATCCGACTCTGCATGGAACTGTTTTGGCACAATTTATGGTATATATCAGTTAGGAAACAATAAATCTGGTCAAGACTGTTTTGGACGGAAGACATTGAATTTGGATGGAGTTTTTAGTTCCTAAAATAGCGTTTCCTTGACCAAGAACTTTGAAATATTCAAAGCTCGTTAATTCCTAAGTAACTGATCTGATATATATAGGGGCAATTCTTCTCTCCTTCAACTCGTGAGTGTTCGTGGTTCATAAGGCTTATGGCTTTTGTGTGCCTTTGGGTGAGTACTTCTTGGATCTGGTTTTGTGAGGGCTTCCTTTGCCAATTTGTGGCTAAAAAGGGGGAGAAAAGTGAGAGATGGGCTAAATGGTTTGCGCAGATGTTTTGCCTGAAGTCTGCAGTCCCAGCTGTTGCAGAATGAGGTCTCAGCCACAGTTGGTGTTGAGTCTTTGTGACTTGTGTCCTGAGTTATGAACACAGTTGTGACTTATGTTCTGAGTTACATGAGTTGGCAGATTGGCACGTCTTAAGTTTCATCTTATTCCATAGGTCGACTGGGGGCGTCTGATCAATTTAGGTGTGCATAAGTCTCTCATGCCACCATTGGTCTTTGATGTCTAGACAAGCATTTCTTTTCTGGAGGAGTCTTCTACATCCTCTCCGGGTCTGAGTTGAAAGGAAAAAGAAATGTGTTGTATTAAGGGGGAGTATTGGATATCTTCTTCCTCATGTGCACCTCCTGATGTGCTGCCTGGAGCTGATGTCATATGGTGATGTCCTAACATCAGTCAGAAGAGGATTCCCCATGAATGCAGTACACTGTTAGGATCAGATAACACCCAACAGTAGTGTAGGATTGTAATTACTGCTGTAATCTGAGTTGTAATATCTATGTATATGTTTTAGCCAAAATTAGCCAAAGGGGGAGATTGTAAGTTCTTGTAATTGGCTGTAATTTTGTTAAAACAATGTGTTGTCATGGTTGATGTTACAACATGAGCTTCTAACAGTATAGGTATGTCTTAACTAACATTCTGGTTTGTTGTTGAAGAATTAAAGTACTGAAGAGTGATGTCACATGCGATGTCGTAACATCACTATACCAGATCATCAGACTTAAATGTGTTTAGGGCTGCACGTGGTTCTGGTGTGTTTGAGATTTTCTGCTAAAGAGATTCAGAGAATGCAGGCGAAAATCAAGGGAGATATATATTCTGTTACAATCTGTTATGAAGATCAGATTGTTACGAATCTAAAGCATAAAGATATGGAGAAGATTCTGATCTAATAAATGAAGATTTATTTGAAGATATGATCAGATTTGTTACAGCTGATATGATATGATATGATTGAAGGCCCAAATTCAGCTGGGATGATATTATAAATAGAGTGCTTGTAACCTAGAATGAGCACGGGTCCAAGATGTAGATCATTAGGGCTTTGTCTAGTGAACCACTCGGGGTGTGAGATGGTCACTATGGTTAACTCAGAAACCTGTAGGTAATGAGTTTTGTATTGTTCTTGGAGGAAGCTTTGAAGCAACTCCAAAGGGCTGTCATGGAAGTGTGTCTTCCAAGGTATATGTAATAGAAAAGTTTAAGGAGTCAAGTTGTTGATGCAGTGACGGTGTAGTTGACTGCTAGACATCATCGAGATGATTGGAAGTGAGATGGAGTCTCTTACCTAGGGGGGACTTAGGTAGAAGGGTCATTGGGTAGTGATTGAATTAGGTAGATTGTCAACTGGTGTGTTGAGTCTGTAACTTGATACTACTAATAGTGGACTTCCTTCCTGGCTTGGTATGCCCCCAGATGTAGGTTGGTTGAACCGAACTGGGTGAACAATTAATTGTGTTCATTTACTGTTTCTATTATTGCCTTGTTCAGCAGATTGCGATGCTGTGACATTGCACAAGACATCACACATCTGTACCAGAATTTCACATTAGAAGGCATTTTTGGAAGTGAGAGTGTGATTTTGAGAAAGGCAAGTGTTATAGGACTTTGGTGTACTTAAATTGATCAGAAATGAGGTCTATTTATAGTGTTTCAAGTTTATTTTGCAAGGAATAGGGAATGGCAACTACAGCAGGCCTTTGGCCAATACGGATCAAATGAAATCTCTAGTCTCCTCTAGCCATTGACTTGAGATTAGAGCACATGCCTATGGTTCTTTGATTCAAGGATAAGGCTTGACTGAAGTGTTCATCTTTGCTCTGATACATGCCACCTCTAAGCATCCATTGAATGCCTCAAAACAAAATTGGAGTCTTGAGGCATCTCTAGCTTTTAGGGGTGCCAAACCTATATGTAGTTCCAAAGACTTGGGAGGCTTATGGATCAGTGTTTGTCCCTTGGTTGTTCCCCCTTGAGGTGTGCAGATGGATAAGCATGCTTGAAATTGCACAATTTGAGCAATTCGAGCACTAATGCACAAATCTTCCTTGCCAAGACAGTTTGCAGCAAGGCATGTTGTAGCTGTCATAACTCCTAGCTCAGATGGAGTTTGATGGAGTTCTTGGGCATTTTGGAAAGCCCTCATATGACACAACACATGTGTGATCATAGTTTGTCTTGAAACTTTTTGGATACAAGTGAAAAATGCCCCTACATTTTGAAAAAAAACAAGACAGATTCTGACTTAGTGAAAATTTCACTGTGTTGGAAAAAAGTGACATTACATGTTTTCAGCCATTTTGATCACTCCATAACTAAAAATCCATGAGTAATTGGAATGAGATGTAGTTGAAACTTTTAAAGTATGCCATGAGAGCTACAAATCCATCTTTGGATCATCCAAAATGGTTGCTTGGATCTCAAGTTATGATCCTTGGAAGTTGGTACCCTAACCACTTTGTTCCATAACTTAGAAAAAGTCTAAGTTTTTTATGGTTACCCCTTTTACAAGTTAACTCATTTTCTTTGATTTTGCTTGATGAATTATGATTCAAATCACATATTAACATTGTATTAGGGTTAAGGAACCTTGTTTGACCAAAAAAACCAAAAGTCAAACTTTGACTTTTTATACAGTTGACTTTTTCCAGCAGATGAAACTTAAACTGTGCGATCCTCTATGAAACCAAGTCCTTTACCTAAATCAGAATTAATGGATGGATTCCATAGGTGTTACAAGGTGTATTGAATCATGTCCCAAGGTTTGGGAGCATGTCTTGGTCAAAAGTCAAATGTAAAATTGACTTTTCCCTCGAAACCCTAATTGTGGTCCAGATGAAAAATTAAACTTGTGAGCCAAGCTTTTTGGATCAATCCATTGTTGCAAATGGATCAATGTAGTGTATTGGAGACCCTCAAATCTTGTCTTGAGTTCTTGCGTTTTGTCCCAAAAGTCAACTTAGGGGTGAATTAGGTCAAGAAACCCTAATTTTTGGTTTTTGGTAAATGCATCCCCTGAGGTTAAATTGACTTGATGATTGGGCCCATGAGGTCCCTTGGAGTATCATAAGTTATGTTTTGAAGCCTTGGCTCATGCCCAGAGGAAAATTTCCACCTGGAGGCCTTGGTCGACTAAAACCCTAATTTGGTGACACTGGTGATCTTGAGGCTTAATCCACTTGAAATGTAGCAACATTGTGCTTGGTTCTTGATGTGGGAGTCCTCTTGATCCTTTATAGGTGTTGGAGAGTTCAGACAATTTGAAGATCATGCCATTCCTTGACTGATCCTTTGTCTAAGGCTCTGAGAGGGCTTGAAACCCTAATTCTTGACTGTGGTGAATGCTCAAACATCTCTGAGGAGATTGATGAGGCATGTAGGTACATCCATATTGTGATGATGACTTACCCAATGATGGGAAATCTTGGGGGTCAAAATTTGGGGTATGACAGATGCCCCTATTATATCTTCTTGGACTCGAAGGTGTGAATGGCGATGGTATTCGGGCATTCAGGGTGCAAGATGATTAAATATCGGAATACCCAAAATTTTGATGGTGGTTATGAATGGCAGTTTGCTCATCCAACTTCTCTTGCGAAGTAATGATGCTTAGAAAAGGTAAACTTCCCCTCGATCCTAGTCTTCAGCCAAGGAACTGGTCTCAGTTTTCCTTTGAAATAAACTTCCCCTCTATCCTAGTTTCCTCCTAAGCAACTGGTCTAAGTTTCTGAAATAAACTTCCCCTCGATCCTGGTTTCCTACCAAAGAACTGGTCTCGGTTTCTGAAATAAACTTCCCCTCAATCCTGGTTTCCTACCAAGGAATTGGTCTAAGTTTCTGAAATAAACTTCCCCTCGATCCTGTTTTCCTACCAAAGAACTGGTCTTAGTTTCTTTTGTCAATAAACTTTCTTGACAAGGGACGCTATTTGTAGCGGTTTTCCTCAAGCTTCTCGCTGAATTTTCCTGGGGGAGATGCCATTTGATGGGAAAAACTTTTGATGTCATACTTGTTGGGGAACCCATTCGTCTGAGTTGTAGAGGTGCACAAACTTCTCTATTTTGGAGACGCCATTTGTCGACTCTACTGGGGAAAATGAGTCTCTTGAGAGACTGCTTTCTGTTTGGGGATATTACATCATACTTTTCTTCGAGATCTTCTCGGAGAAATGCCATGTGATGTAATCCAACTTTGAGGTGCTGATGACTTCATTAACATTGACTTTCTTGGAGAGAAAAATCAATGTGTTGCTGAGAGCCTTTGGTTGTGAGGCTTTCTCTGGGGATTTTTCCTTAATCCGGGAAAGCGAGGATATCATCTTCAAGGACCGTCTCCAATCCAAAAATAAACTGGAGGAGAGATCGCTCAGATGATTTGTTTCCTGACGCGGAAAGGACTGACAACTCGATGGATAAGAGGACTTTTATCACTAGGGGACAAGACCGACTAGAGTGATAGTGATGTAATATGAATATGAATGTAAATCGATAATACATGATGTATGTATGTTTATGCTGACAAAACTGACGCAACATACAGACTAATAGACGAACATGACTGGATACTCGGCCACTGCAGGGGATAGAAAGTATCATCTGGTCTAAAAATAGCAATTCTGCCTTGCTTAGGAGAGATAGTCCCCGTCGGGAACAACCGTTGGTCGGACTTAGGAGGTAAGAACTCGGTCGGGGACGTCAGATGGAATATTCGCATCTGACATAGCTAATCTTTCATTCAGGCGCACTGATTTAGAAGGAGTACTTTGATTCTGCACTTTGAGGTTCAAACACCTTTGGAGAAGCAACCGATGTTCTTTCGATGTTCAACAGTCAAAAGAATTGCCATCTTTATTTTAAAGCAGCAAAAATTTGACAAGTAAATTCATTTTTTTTGTTTTATTTCAAGAATTGTAGATTATGTTAAAATGTCGTTCTATAAAGCTAAAACAAATAGGAATTACAAACAAAAGCACTAGGGCTCAAATTTTATTGATAGGATGGAAATCAGCCAAACGCGTGATTCCATGGAGTATTTACAAAGTTTAGAAAATGGTAATTTAAGGGAAAAAGGCTACATTGAAACATGACGACCATTATCCTTCTACCAACTTTGAATTCTGGGCATCCTGAGCTTTTGTCGAAGATGACCTTGCCTGGAGTTTTCTTATGGATGGCGCGACTGCTGAGGATTTAACCTTGTCAGACGTAGTTACTTGCCATGAATCCCTACTTTTTTCCTGGATTGTACTTTGATATTTCCAATCCATCGGGATGATTTTTTTGCTTATGTCTCTAATTTTTGCCTGGACTGCCCTTTCGAGTTTTCAATCCACCGAGACGTTTTTTTAGTTTAGGCGAAGTATTTCATGACTACGTCAACATTTGTGGGGTAGGAAAATTCTTCTCCATCCATGGTTGCAAGTCTCGGGCGCCGCCTGAGAAAGCTTTCTTGACCACATAGGGGCCGTCATAATTCGGAGTCCACTTGCCCCGAGAATCAGTGAGAAATGATTGTATCTTCTTGAGCACAAGGTCTCACTTCCTGAAGACGTGAGGTCGGACCTTTTTGTCAAACGCCTTCTTCATTCTCTGTTGATACAACTGTCTGTGGCATAGAGCCGTGATTCACTTTTCTTCGATCAGATTCAGTTCGCCGTACCGACTTTGACACCATTCAGCCGCTGTAAGCTTAGCTTCCATCAATACCCTGATTAATGGGATCTCTACTTCGATGGGGAGCACTGCTTCCATGCCATATAATAGAGAGAAAGGGCTTGCCCTTGTTGAAGTGCGGATAGATGTGCAATAAGCGTGAAGAGCAAAGGGTAGCAGATCATGCCAGTCTTTTTAGGTTACGACCATCTTCTGAATAATCCTCTTGATGTTCTTGTTAGCTGCAAATTCATCGTCGTGCTGGATATTTTTTGAATGCCCTGAGTGTTGATCCCATGACATGGTGGGGACGCAGGTATTCTTTTCTATGATGCTCAGCTAATATGCATCGTTGGGCTGAATTTCTTGCCCCAAGTCTCCCGGGTACGGCTGCCAGATATGCAGACCATCCATTGGGACATAATAGTCGTGGTCAAAGTTGTCTTTCATCAGAGTGTCCTCCTCTAATGAGTTTGGTGGAGCACGGCATCCTTTCGGATCACAATCCCCGTATATCATTTTGACATCTGACCTTGGTATAAATTTCGGACTCTGTGCGGGATAGCAAAATGGCGTAGGTACCTCTTCTTGAGACATATAACCGTCCTCGTTAGGATAGGATTTCCACTCTTCATCTGTATCGGAGGGATCACCCTCGTTGATGGTATGTACTTCTTGAGACACTGGGCAAAGAAAGCCTCCACTGTGGAAGAAATCCTGAATGGGATGAAGGTTTTCATCGTTAGTAGCAGTCTGGGTACAGGTTGAGGAAAAACGAAGACCCTTCTTTGTTTTGTTATCAGTAGGAATGACAAGCTATCCTCATCCCTTTGCATTGTTACTTTTGATCACTTCGAGCGCACCTTTGTACGAGGAAATCGACGTTCCTTTTTATGATTTGTCATTTCTCACCGAAAGTGCTTGGAACTGGGTTCCAACAACCTCTTCTGGTTCTACACAAGTGGACGACGATAAGTTACTCACGATCAAGGCTTTCTCTCCGCAGACTGTGAACAGTTGGTCGTTTCTGACAAACTTTAGCTTCTGGTGCAGTTTCGAAGTGATTGCCCCAACCTGGTGTATCCAAGGTCTTCCTAACAAACAACTGTATGCTGCCCGGATGTCCATGACCTGGAAAGTGACTTGGAAAGTGTGAGGACCGATAGTTATGGGAAGGTCGATTTCGCCGATAACTGTTTTCTAGGATCCGTCAAATGCTTTGACGATGACCTCACTGCCTCTCATCGGAGATCCTTTAAATGATAGTCGCATTAGAGTAGATTTCGGCATAACATTCAGAGCCGATCTGGTGTCTACCAGTATGCTGGCTAAAGCATCGTCCTGGCAGTTGACTGTAATATTAAGCGCCATGTTGTGACTTTTTCCTTCTTCTGGCAGTTCCTCATCACTAAACCCCAAGTTGTTGCAGGAAGTGATGTTGGAGATGATACTGTCGAATTATCTTATTGTTACATCTTGTTCCACAAAGGCTTGCTCTAAGACATTCTGTAGAGCCTCCCTGTGAGCTTCAGAACTGAGTAAAAGAGATAACACAGAGATTTTTGAAGGAGTTTGCAAGAGTTGATCAACAATGTTGTATTCACTCTTTTGGATGAGCTTCAACATCTCATCATTGTTCTTTGAAAGGTAGGGATCATTGGACTGATCGACTGGTTGATCGGGAACTTCTGTTTGAGGTTCCTTTTCTCTGGTAGGTTCTCCAACTCCTCGGTTGAAGATTTGACCGCTCCGCGTTACTCGACTGATGTCTGCAATATTCACGATGGAGGGTAATGGAACTTCTTTTCCATTCTTAACTATTGTTGCACCGTACTTGTAAGGGACCGCCTTATCAGACTTGTACGGTATTGGTCCCAACAAATAGATAACTGCAGGAGCCTTTTGATTTTTCTGACCATCATAACCGGCCTCAATTGGTTCGAGATTGAGAACCTTTCCACTATGAAACAGGACTCTTGATTTATGGATTAAAGGAATTATGGCGCACACATCTTTGGCCATTTCTCGCTTAGGGATTACGACAACATCTCTTCTTTGATCAGGATGATAGTTTGACATTGAACCAGAGCTTGACCATGGTTGAATTTCCTTATGGTCCTCCTGAACTTGAAGGGCTGCTCGCACGAGGTAGCATCCTTGATTATTCTCCGAGCAGACTCTACAACGCTCGTAGTTGTGTGGTGGCACCCGGCCACATCCGCTTTGAATGCAGTGTAACCTCACTAGGTATGTTTCCATTGATCGAACATCCTGACTTTGATGCCTAGTAGGGTTCCCATCGATCATACTGACTTATTGTGTGTCTTCATCTAGATAGATCCGAAGCCACCAGTGGTTTAACAAGTGTTACAGTGTTCTTTGAACGAGTGTGCATCCTTGGTTACTCTCATGACATACTCTGCAGTTTTGATAATCATGTGAAGTCAGAAAACCGAGCTGAACTTACTTAGCGTGTAACTCGACCAAGCTGGTATTCATCAAGCAAATATAAAAGATTTGAATCATATTAACTTGATACTGACTTCTATCGCAGTAATCCTGAATCTATCCAAGATCCATCTAACCATGGAGGGCCTCTTGTACAAAAGAGCATCACTGATTGTTTACCGAGCAAATCAGACAGGAATCATAATCATGTCGTGGTAGATCATGATGTTGACTTTGCCTTGAGTGCATTGCCACCAAATTGACATTCATCGCACGGATGTCGTGGTTCTGAATGATGTTGGAATTTGTATAAGTCATGTTGACTTCACGAATTTGGTGATCCTGGATCCATCTGAGATCCATCTATTCTTGTAGAGTCGATTGCACCACAGAACATCCTTGATTGTTTTTTGAGCAGATATCAGACTGGTGATAGTTATGAGATGGTACATGACCGTACCCACTATGCCTGCAATGCATCTTGACCAGGTTGGTTCCTAATAAAAGTACGTCATGGATTTGATAGCTGTGTTTAGACTCTTCCTCTATCAAATTGACCGCAGCTTTCTCGTGTTGAGGCAACGGGTTCGTCTAAACATTTGGATTTGTATCCTTGAAGGATAAGACTCCGTTCCTGACAAGCTTTTGAACATCGGACTTGAAGCTGAGACAGTTTTCTCTGTTATGCCCTGGCCCTCCTTGATGGTAAGGACAAGTCTGATCCATTTTGAACCAAAAAGGCGGATTCTCTGGTATCGTAAGAGGAGCCCTGGTCTAGACGTGCCCCTTGACCAGTAGTAATGGAAACAGTTCTCCATACAACATTGGTATAGGGTCGAACCCTGGTGGTCGCGTTGTACGGTTGTTGTTGTACTGAGGAAGAGCCTGCTGAAGAGGTTGTTGTGTCCTTTGCTGATATTGTTGTTGATTCTGTTGGCTCTGAGCAACCTGAGGTTGATACTTTGGAACAGGCGTAGGGTTGATAGCGGGAGTTACAGCTGCTACTGGTTGGTACCGTCGCCTTTGCTTTCTGAGAGAGATATTACCAATATCCTGCTCTTTTTTCTTAGGGAAAGCACTACCGTCTCTTTTGGTACTGCTTGATGGTCCAGCATCTTTAATTTAACGTCCTTCTCAGACAACTTCCTCAAGATGAACTCCCATGCCCACCATCTCGGTGAAGTCACTGGGTGCACTTCTGTCATAGAAAAATGAGCTCAAGGTTTTCAAGAAGATCTTTGTCATGCCTTTTTCCTCAAGAGGTGGACAAATCTGAGCGGCAATTTCACGCCATCGTTGAGCATATTCCTTAAAGGTTTCCTTATACTTCTGTGACATGGCTCTAAGTTAATCTATGTCCGGTGCCATGTCCAGGTTATACTTATACTGTTGAACAAAGGCAGCGCCAAGATCTCTGAAAGTGACGATCTTAGTGCGGTTTAAACCCATGTACCATTTGAGTGTGGCACCGATTAAACTATCCTGGAAGTAATGGATCAATAGCTGTTGATTCTCTGTCTGAGTTGACATCCTCCGAGCGTACATCACCAAATGACTCTGAGGGCAAGAGTTACCCTTGTATTTTTCAAATTCGGGCACCTTGAATTTGTGCGGAACTTTCACATTAGGGACCAAACAAAGGTCTGCGACGACTTTCCAAATAGATCCTGACCGCGAATGGTTTGCAGTTCCTTCTGCATCTCCAGGAATTGTTCCTGGAATTCCTTCATTTTATTATTCATACTTTCATTTCCACCAGAAGGTATCTGTGGAATATGTCCTTCTGTGACAGTGTGTACCAAGGGTGGTGGTATAGTCATTACGGCAGTGACTCTTGGTGCTTCCCTTTCCCAAAGTTTGTAACCTTCAGGAGTTGCTGT
This sequence comes from Lathyrus tuberosus, assembly GCA_022829125.1. Classification (NCBI taxonomy): domain Eukaryota; kingdom Viridiplantae; phylum Streptophyta; class Magnoliopsida; order Fabales; family Fabaceae; genus Lathyrus; species Lathyrus tuberosus. Next base: position 972,783 of record JALAZF010000305.1, read on the forward strand.
CATGCCCCTTGCATCTTCGCTTTCCCGAAGTTTGTAACCTTCAGGCCCATTGGCTCCTGCTGCAGTTTCTAGATCTTCCATGATCGGCGAAATATATCCTTCCGAGATATAGTTGGGTGGAATGCCCCAGGGACGATCTTTAGGCATGTTATACCGAGGATCATACTTTTCCACTATGGGCATTGATGTGATCTCTGAGATCACAATCCTTTGTCATTGTATCTTGGCTGTTACCAGAGATTGCATGTCATTGTGAAGTTTCCTCAAATATTCTTTCAGAGTGTCGATTCCTCTCTCAACTCTCTGTTCTCTTCCTCGAAATCATCCATTTTATTTTGTTGATTGGCCCGAGTATTGTACGAATGAGACAGTTTGACTCTAGAATCAAGACACAAACGTGAGATTCGTAGGGAAGAAGAATGCGTTATGTGCGAATGATGAATGAAATACAATGATTATATTAATAATTTTTTGTTATTAATCAAAAGAAACTTTGACAATTCAATTGCAAATATCAGTGGGGAAACCCCGTTTAATGAATTCAAAGATTGCGGAAATGGAAATACAGTAATTTACTAAGTGCTGTAAAAGGAAATGTCTAAGCTAATGGATCCTGAGTCCTCTCTGAGGAGGGCTCATGTGTTGGTTCTGGTACTTTCCTTTTCTTTGACCGGGGCTTTTGAGCCGTTGTCGGGTTGTCATTCCTTTGCCAAGTGAAAGGAGCGAGCAAATTCCTTTGGTCTTCTTGATTTTTTATAGCATGTTGCTCTAAAATCTCGATTAGAGCATCTTTTTCTTTTAACAGTTGTTGTATTTTGTTACACTCCACATTGAGAATACGGTACTTGTTTTTCCAAGACTTCTTCTCCTATTGAACTTTGCTGAGAGTAACCTGAAGTTTTTCCACATCAAACATAAAATAAAGGACAGATTCCTTTAACAGAAGAACTTCTTGACGGGGGTATTGTAGCGAGAGATTTTTGTCGGTGACCCGACCACCTTATCGCTGGAGTTTTCCTCACCGCAATGGTAGGAGGGGGTGCTACTTTCTGATTTCTTATTTATCCCGTGAAGCTGGAAGGGAAAGGGAAGTTATCTAAAACTAACCTTGCACGCGAATGTTTTACTGAACAAATGCTTAAAGAGATTGGGGGTCCGGGGTCAGGTTATACAATGGGTAGTTGTCAGTTACCCATCCTATATGTGGTTATCCCCATGATATTAGCTTTAGGTTTTGCCTTGTACTTGATGGTGTTTATCCTTTAATGGGTTTCAGAAAGTTTCTTGGGAAATATGAGTCTGTGAGTCAGTTTTGTTGATGTTTTGGGTAAGGTGCTGGACCTAAGTTTTGATTGGTGTATGAAGGTACTGGACCTAGAGTTTTTGATTAGTATGCTCGCTAAGATTTCACAATCTTATGCCTACGTATTCCCGTTTAAACGAAATAGGGAAATCAGAGAAATCGTAGTTCCTTCTATTCTAAGGGAGGAAAAAGATGTTTTGGTGTCTCATTCAAAGCCCAAGCCAGAGGCTAAACGGAGTATTTATGTCTTGTTCAAAGCCCAAGATTGAAGCTAAAAGGTTCACTGAAAGAGAATTTGTTATCACTAAAGAGGGATTGTTGATTTTTATGTACCTTGATCAAAGCCCAAGTTTGAAGTTAAGAGGTTGATTGACTCCACTGGGGAAGTCCTTATGCAAAGCCTAAGACGAGGCTGTATGAGACCGACTCAACAAGAGAGTGGATATATTGATGTCTTGTACAAAGCCCAAGACGGAGGCTAAAAGAGACTGACTCTTTGGGGATATCATTATATGAAACCTAAGAGGAGGCTAACTCCGTTGGGGAGGTATTTATCTGTCTTGTATAAAGCCCAAGATTGAGGCGAAAAAGGGTTAGACTGAACAAGAGAGTGCTCTTATCCATCTCGTACGAAGCCCGAGATTGAGGCTAAAAAGGGTTGACTCAACAAGAGAGTGCTTTTTATCTGTCTCGTACGAAGCCCGAGATTGAGGCTAAAAAGGGTTGACTCAACAAGAGAGTACAAAAAGGTGATGAACTCAACAAGAGAGTCTATGAGAGTGGTTGACTCAACAAGAGAGTCTGAAAAGGTGATTGACTCAACGAGAGAGTCTGAAAAGTAATTGACTCAACAAGAGAGTCTGAATGGGTGATTGAATCAACAAGAGAGTCTGAAAAGGTTAGCTCCATTGGGGAGAATCATTGTACAAAGCCCAAGAAGAGGCTGAATTTTCTGAGGAAAGGATCATTATACAAAGCCTAAGAGGAGGCTATCTTATGCTGGGAATTGTTGAGATCCCGAGGCATGTACAAGTGGGGAATCAACTCTTGCAGGGAAATCCAGAAGAGTTGATGGATCAGAAACCTTGAGGTTCTGATTTAGGATAGTGTTATATGATGATAAACTGACCCTGGCTAGGGGATGAGAGAGAAGGAGTTTTAGAACCCACAAGTTTTAACTCTGTTGGAGATTAATCCAGAATCCGGGGTTTCTTCCTATGTTTATAGGGAACTTGAGAATTTCTTTGAGACTCAAGGAGGTTTAGACTGTCCAAGTTTATTAGTGTGGTCTATCTGTGTATAATGCCCAAGAGGAGGCCGACTCTTTTAAGGGATGAGTATCAACCCTAAAATTGATCAGAGGGCTTTTTGGTGATTCTTTTAAGAAAGACAGCTCTAGCAAAGGATGACTAAGTTTTGTCCTATACCTCTAAGAGGTCGTGAGGGTCCTTGTATGAAGCCCAAGAGAAGGCATAAGAACTTTTAAGAAGCCGACGGGTCCTTGTACAAAGCCCAAGAGGAGGCGGGGATGCTTTTAGGAAGCATGTGGGTCCTAAACCAAGAAAAGTTCAAGAAATGTTATTCACAGAGAATAGATCATTTAGCGAAAGTTCTGTGATTTGAAGAAACTCAAGAGATGCTATTCACATAGAATAGATCAACTCCAGGGAGTAGAGTTTCTTTGACAATTTCTAGGGGTGACACTCTGAGAAAAGGTTCACCGAGAATACTGCGTTTCTCTTTGTTCCATATTGATTAACCCCAAGAGAAGGGAAGACTGTATCCGGAAATCCTATGGGGATCTAGTTTTGATTGTATTTAAGAGTGACCAACATGGCTTTACCTAGTTCTAGACCTAGTTGTCAGGGAAAACTCTAAATAACTATACTAGTATATATACAGTTGATATATGACAAGTATTTAAAGGAGTATGAAAGAAGACTAACCATGCGCAGCTTCCCACAATACATTTATATATATTTGACATGCATTTAAAAGAATGAAAGAAAACTAACCATGCGCAGCTTCCCACAATACAGTTATATATATTAAAGCGAGTAAATGAAATCGGATAAAAACTTACAGGTGAGCAAGCTTCCACGCTGTTTTGTTAGTTGTTCAATGAAAATAAAGAAAGTTTTGATAACAACTGTATATTTGGATCTAAATCAAAAGGAAATTGTTTTGAAAAGATTGTACTGGGACTTATACAACGTCTGAGGCCCAAAAGGTTTTCTGTACAAAGGTATGGGTCTTACAACTCAAGGAGAGGCCCAAAGTTTATTTTGAAAAAAGAAAGATATAACTTACAACACGAGCGTAGGCCCAGATGGTTTGTTTGGAAACGATGATCGCGCCGAGGTTTTTGAAAACACAGTGGGTCTTATACAATGTCTGAGGCCCAGCAAGGTATCTTATTTACAAGGAATGGGTCTTACACTCTATTATAGGCCCAAAAGTGTTTTTGTACAAGTGATGGGGCTTACAACTCAAGGAGAGCCCCAAGGGTTATTTTACACTGGCGATCACGCCGAGATTTTTTATCGTGTCAGGACTTATGCAATATCTGAGGGCCAAAATGGTTTTGGTTAAAGGGTATTGGGTCTTACACTCTATTAGAGACCCATGAGTTTTTGAAAAAGATTTGTGAGGGTGAAAATCAAAGAAACCCTAATTTTATCATTTTTAAAAGTAAATTCTTAAAGAAAATCAATAAATAATGATAAAATACCAAATAAGCTTGAATAAACAACTTGTGATTTCTGGTTGAGACTTGAAAAATGATGTTTTAATCACAATATGAATTAAAACTCATTTGGTTTTGATTTTCAAGATAAAAATCCACTTTTAAAAGTGTTTAAAACAATTAAAAATGAATTTATTTACAAAAATATCAATTATATTAAATAATTAATATAAATCTGATTTTTTTTGTGGGATAAAATATTTTAACATTTTTGTGATTTTTTACAAAAAGAACCAATAAAAAATCATTAAAATTGAGAGAGTTATTAATTTTCCAAATTATTTAAAATAATATAACAAATATTTAAAAAAATGGAAAAAATAGTAAAAAGAGGATCTGGGGCGAGGGGGATTCGAACCCCAGACCTCTTGTGTGCAACGTGCTCCTTCTACCACTGGAGTGGTGATACATCCGTGTATCAAAACCATCCCATGAATACATGAGGCATGACTTGTTTTTGGCCTGGCCAAGGCAAGGTTTTGGCCAAAAACGTGAAGCTTGTAACTTTCTCATTTCTCCATGGATTGGGACAAAATTTAGGTCTATCATGCCTAGAATTTCACAAGGAATCCAATGGCGGTGGTGGTTTTTTCATATGAGGCTCCTATTTCAAAACCCGATAGTGTTCTTGAAATAGGCCTATAATTGCATTTTCTATGCTACCTCTTGTTACAGGCATGAATTACATGATGAATTGGTTCAAACACAACATATATAACATGTATGAGGTGTGCATGATCAGTGGACTTCAAAGCAATGCATATTTCAAAGAGTTCAAGTTGTGATACTTACCTCTTTAGGAGCTTTTTGTGTTATCTGCAAAGTTTCTTGTGCCAGAAGTAATTTGAGGCATTAGACACTCTCAATTGATCCCTTAGAAGTTTTTAGAATGATCACCACCAGCTGGAACCCTCAGGAACAACTTTTGGCACTTTCTTGCAAAAGGGGCAAAAGTCACCAATATGGCAACTCTCTCAAATGGTGTTCCAGATGTGGGGAACCATTTGGGACAGTTCAAGGATGATATTTGGAGTGTGTTTGAGGTCTTATTTGGTTTTGAAAGTGACTGAATCAAGACATGGCTTGAATAATGCAAAAAAGTCCAATTTTTAGGTTTTTAGAGTGGACTTTGTGATTTTGGTGTTACAAGTCACATGTGAGAGTTTGGACAGCTTAGTTCTTTGGTGTACTCAAATTGAGCAAGTGTTGTAGTGCTTTGGTGTACTCAAACTGAGCACAAATGAGCTCTATTTATAATAGAGAAAGTTTGTTTTGCAAGCAATAGTGTGGGGCAACTACAGCAGGCTGTTGGCCAATTGGATCACTTGGGAATATTTAGTCTCCTCTAGCCATTGACTAGAGGTTAGAGCACAAGATTTGTAGCTTTGGTTCAGAGATAAGTCTTGACTTAATTCAGTTGGAATAGGCTCAGTTCATGCCACCTTGGTGCATCCATTGAATGCTTGAAAACAAAATTGGAGTCTTGAAGCATCTTTAGCCTTTTTAGGTTTGGCATGCTACTTGTAGATTCAAGAACTTTGGAGGCTTGGAGATCAGATCATCCCCCTTGGATTTGATCCTCAGATGTGTCCAAAATGATGACAAGGCTTGGATTTGTCAGATTTGATCAAATCGAGCAAAATGCATCAAATCTGCCAAATCTGTCTTGGAAAAATCAGTTCATGAGGCCATGTTTCAAGGATTGTATCTCCTTGCTTAAATGGAATTTGGAGATGATCTGGTACTTGTTAGAAACCCCTCATGGCATACTTTAACTTTGATGTCCAACCCAAGACCTGGTTTGACTTGGATCAAGGTGAAAAATGTCCCTACATTTTGGAAAAAGTAAGGCAGATTTTGACTTAGTGAAACTTTCACTAAGTGTTGGAAAAATGTGATTTTCATGTTAACATCATTTTAGGGTTAAGGAACCTTGGTTGACCAAAAAAAAAGTCAAACTTTGACTTTTTGTACAGTTGACTTTTTCAGCCGATGAAATCTAAACTGTGCGATCCTCTATGAAATCAAGTCCTTGACCTAAATCAAACTTAATATATGGATTCCATAGGTGTTGTAGAGTGTATTGAATCATGTCCCAAAGTTTGGGAGCATGTCTTGTTCAAAAGTCAAAGGTACAGTTGACTTTTTCCTCAAAACCCTAATTGTGGTTCAGATGAAATTGAAACTTGGGAATCAAGCTTCTTGGACCAATCCATTGTTGCAAATGGATCAATATGGTGTATTGGAGACCCTCAAATCATTTCTTGAGGTCTTGGCTCATGTTTTGTCCCTAAAGTCAACTTAGGGGTGAATTAGGTCAAGAAACCCTAATTACTGATTTTTGGTAAATGCATCCCCTGAGGTTAAATCGACTTGATGATTGGGTTATTGAGGTCACATGGAGTATCTTAGGTTATGCATTGAAGCATTGGCTCATGCCCAGATGAAAATTTTATCTAGAGGCCTAAGTCTACCAAACCTCTAATTTGGTGACACTGGCGATCTTGAGGCTTAATCCACTTGGAATGTAGCAACTTTTTGCTTGATTCTTGATGTGGGAGTCCTCTTGATCCTTTATAGGTGTTTTAGAAGTTATACAAGTTGAAGATCATGTTATTCCTTGATTGATCCTTTGTCTAAGTGCTTAGAGAGGGCTTGAAACCCTAATTCTTGTTTGTGGTGAATGCTCAACCATCTTTGAGGAGATTGATGAGGCATGATGGTTCATCCATATTGTGGTGATCATTTAAACAATGATGGGGAATCTTAGTGGTCAAAATTTGGGGTATGACAGATGCCCCTATTTAATCTTCTTGGACCCAAAGGTGTCAATGGCGAAGGTATTCGGGCATTCGGGGTGCAAGATGATTAAATATCGGAATGCGTGAAATTTTGACGGTGGTTATGAATGGCAGTTTACCCATCCATCTTCTTTCGCTAAGAAATGATGCTTAGAAAAGGTAAACTTTCCCTCGATCCTGGTCTTCAGCCAAGGAACTAGTCTTAGTTTCTGAAATAAACTTCCCTTCGATCCTGGTTTCCGCCGAAGGAACTGGTCTCAGTTTCTGATATAAACTTCCCCTCGATCCTGGTTTCCTACCAAGGAACTGGTCTATGTTTCTTATGCAAACTTCCCCTCGATCCTGGTTTCCTACCAAAGAACTGGTCTAAGTTTCTGATGTTAACTTCCCCTCGATCCTGGTTTCCTACCAAAGAACTGGTCTAAGTTTTTGAAATAAACTTCCCCTCGATCCTGGTTTCCTACCAAGGAACTGGTCTCAGTTTCTTTTGTCAATAAACTTTCTTGACAAGGGACGTTATTCGTAGCGGTTTTCCTCAAACTTCTCGCCGAATTTTCCTGGGGAGACGCCATTTGATGGGAAAATTTTTTTATGTCAGACTTGCTGGGGAACCCATTCGTCTGAGTTGTAGAGGTGAATAAATTTCTCTGTGGGAGATGCCATTTGTCGACTCTACTGGGGAAAACGAGTCTCTTGAGGGACTGCTTTCGGCTTGGGGATATTACACCATACTTTTCTTCGAGATCTTCTCAGAGAAATGCCATACAATGTACCCCAACTTTGAGGTTCTGATGACTTCATTAACATTGACTCTATTGGAGAGAAAAAGCAATGTGCTGCTGAGAGCCTTTGGTTGTGAGGCTTTCTCTGGGGATTTTCCTTAATTCGGGAAAGTGAAGATATCATCTTCAATGGCGAAGAGTGACATTTGTCGAACGTTTTCTTGTCTTTCAGAGGTTCAAGTTATCAAAGTTGTCAAGGGCCAACTCCAATCCAGAAATAAAGTGGAGGAGAGAAATTGTTCAGATGCAACATTTCCTAACAAGGAAAGAACTAGAAACTCAATTGAGAGGACTTCTATCACTAGGGGACAAGACCGACTAGAGTGATAGTGATGCAATATGAATATGAATGTAAATCAATAATGCATGATGTATGTATGTATATGCTGACAAAAGTGACGCGACATACAGACTACTGGATGAACACGACTAGATACTCGGCCACTGCATGGGACGAAGAAATATCTTCGGTTCTAAATAACAATTCTGCCTTGCTTAGGAGAAAGTAGTTCCTGCGGGGAAAAACATTGATCGGGCTTTGGAGGTAAGAACTCTGCCGGGGATATCAGATGGGAAAATCACATCTGATACAATTGATCCTTCATTCAAGCGTACTGGTTTAGAAGGAGTACTTTGATTATGCACTTTAAAGCTTAACCGCCTTTGGAGTAGTAATCGATGTTCTTTCGATGTTCAACAGTCAAAAGAATTGCCATCTTTATTTTAAAAGCAGAAAAATTTGACAGGTAAATTCATTTTTGTTTTATTTCAAGAATCGTTAATCATGTTTAAACGTCGTTCTGTAAAGCTAAAACAAATAAGAATTGCAAACAAAAGCACAAGGGCTCAAATTTTATTGATAGGATGGAAATCAGCCAAACGCGTGATTCCATAGAGTATTTACAAAGTTTAGCAAATGGTAATTTAAGGGAACAGGGCTACATTGAAACATAATGACTATTATCCTTCTTCCAACTTTGAATTTCAGGCATCCTGAGCTTCTGTCGAAGATGACCTTGACTGGAGTTTGCCCCTGTTGGACGTAGTTACTTGCCATTATCCCTAACTTTTGCCTGGATTGTACTTTGAGATTTCCAATCCATCGGGATGATTTTTGCTTATTGTCGCTCCCGGGATTTTCATCCTAGTACAAACGCGAAAGTGGCACCAAACAGAGTCGCCAGCAATGTGTATTTATCCCAAGAGAGGGAAAGGAAACACCGCATAAACCTGAAGGAAAGGATAGAGCATGGTCTTGCGACCAAGAGAATGGGTAAGGGAGTCGGTTACGCGAGAGGAAGGTATTAGCACCCCCACGCGTCCATCGTACCCGATGGGATCCACGCTTGCTTGTCTCGGTCAAAGGGTGATAGAAAAGAATACTGGAAAAGGAACTGTTAGCTAGAGAACCAAATGTAGGGAAAATAAAAGAAGTGCTCGAATGGGCCCTACCCCACTGCCTACGTATCTCATCGGGAACATGAGAATCAGAGCGACGTAGTTCCCCTCACTAGGGATGGATTATGTTTTTTAGAGAACGGCTTACGTTCTAGCTCAGGTGTTGCAGGCTCGCTGGTCCGAGTGCGTTACCATCTTGCAAGAGAACGAGTAGGAGTACATTCATACGTTGAGAGTGAATGAGGTGAGAAAAGAATTCCCGAAGGAAAGACGTTATTGTTTGTTTTTGTCTTTTAAGAGTTCTTTCATTTGTTTGCATATGATAGTGTATCTAAATCTTAGTCATTGGAATGTGTACATTCTCACATTCCAAGATGGAATGGGTAAGAAAGCACACTAAGAGTGAAGAAGACCCCCACACTTGGTTCCAATTGTCAAGGTTCAAACACACTAGCATACTTGTGTTTATTAAGTGTTTTTGTTGATTAAGAAATGAAGAAATGTTTTTTTATTTGTTCCTTCAACAAGTATTGCATTTAAGTCCCTCATACAAGATCAAATGTTTAACACATTGACCCAAGATGGGCTATATGCTATACATTCTAAGATTATAAGAGAAGACCCCTTATAACCTTTTCTTTATATGAAAGGCCTAAATGCAATAAATGCCTACCTTTATTAGATGTTTTGAGTTTCCTTTAAGAGATGAGAAGAGAGACTCAAGAGAGGAGAAAAGGTAAAACCTATGTGGACTAAGACTCAATCCTAATTGAAGATTAAAGGGAGTGATCCTAAAGGTTTGTGAGGCTTCAACCTAAAGTCTAAAGAAAGAAAGAATTAAACAATTCACTTCTAAAATAGAAGATGAATTGTAATTCAAAAAGGGAAAGTAATGAGTTATTAACAGAAAGCACATAAGTGCTTAACAAAACATAAAATGAAATTGTAAAAGAGAAAGGATAGAAGTTGAATGTGGATTCCTTATCCACACTCAATTGAAACTTACCAAAGCCCCTACATGGTTAGTAAACATGTATAAGAAGTATAAGAAGTAAAAGAACATGTAATGCATCATAAAACTCAAAAGAATTTCATGAGAAACCAAATCCTAGAGCCACAACCAGAATGTACATCATATGGAAACAAATGGTTATTATCAATCAAACTCAAGTGGATAGGCAACAAACATCCTCCATGTCATTAGAACATGATATCATAAGAAAAGGGAGAATGAAAGATGAAAGAGAAAAGAAGAAATGTGCATAAATGGAACATGTAATCCATGGATCAGAATTGAAATGAAATTAAAAATGATTCACAAACATCTCACAAGTATTCATGCATGACACATCAAAGCATTTAAGAAGTGATAGAAGAAGTAGGATTGAAATGGAAGTTCCAAACAAAGGAAAGTGCAAACACAACATGTTAAAGGTGCACAAGGTTCAAATGATAATCAACAAGCAAAGATGACATATGATATGTATCAATATCCTATAATGTCAAGAGTGTAGCTCACCAAATAGGCAAATGATCATGCAAGTATACACAAAAGAAAACATGTAAACATGCACAAAAGATTACAATGATATGACATGTTATAATGCTTTAAATGAAATGCATCAAACAAAAATCAAATGGCCTCATGAAAATTATGAAAACATGGTATTGAAGTTCACTAATCAGAGATGAATCACATATCAAAGTAGCATGCAAGGAACCAAGGCAAAATGAGGTCAAACAATGCACTTAGGTCAAATAGACATATCATACAAAGTAGCACAAAAGTGAACACCAAACATGCCATAAAATGACCTAAAAAATCAAATAAAAATCACTTAACATACCTCAAGATGCTAATGACTCAATGCAAAAATAAGAGCATCAAAACAATTTTTAATGATCAAGAACAAAATTAAACAAGATCATGTACCATATTAAGAATGCACGTCAAAGAAATTCAAAGAAAAATATGGAGCAGGGGAAAAAAGGTCATAAAATCAGAAAATAAAATCACCAAAAATTTTCTAAATGTTTTAATGATTCTCATGAATTTTTGTGGAATTTTATGATTCTATTTAGCATTTTTAAAAATTAAAAAACAAACGTGTAGAAAAATAGAAAAATAAAATGCAATGCAAAAATGAATGGGGGTGCATGCCTAGTAAAAATGAGTTCAAAAATCATTGGGCTTTTAGAAATGGAGGTGTGGATAGCAAAATAGTCTAGGTCCAATAACACGCATAACACAATAACAAGCATACACTCTCAGTCAACAAAATTGACTCACTCATGGCCATTGGATCAAGTCAAGGTCAAACGAAAGTCAAAGTAACCAGATCTAACACACGCGCGTGAGTGACCACACAACATACAGTGTGCCACACCACATAATGTTCACTCTGATTAAAATAAAACATGTGCCACGCATGTGACATTTTTATGCGCTGTCATCACACAAGCCACACGATGATGAACATCCAACGGTCCACGTTCAAACTGCAAATAAAACCCTAAACAAGTTCACCGGCCGGAGAGGGACCTCCGGTCACCTTCTCCGGTGAGAACCACCACCTGCAACACTCACATGTTCACCAAAACACACAAATCGCCTACCAAATTGAAGCTAAGCTCATGTAGATCAAGAATATGCTCATAAAAACAACAAAACATGCACACACAGCAAGAACAGAGGAGATGAACTTGTGCCCTAACTTTTGGATCTAAGCCTTTAAGAAGCTCTATCAACTAGCCAGAGTTCAAATGCTCCTAGTGAGCTCATATCACCATGAAAACAACAAAATAAACAAGTAAACGTGAGAGGAGAGTTTGTAAGCTTCGGAACCTGATCTTGCAGTCCTGGTAGAGTCTGAGAAAACCAGAGGAAATGCTTGCTTCTTCCTTAAGCTTCACTTGGCCAAATAAAGGCTTTGATGAAGATGATGATTCAGGGGAGAAGAAATGAGATCCAAGCTCAAATATCAGTTGCTCTTTGGTGAAGTTGAGAGAGAATCATAGAAGATTTAGGAGGAGGCTGAATAATATGAACTCGAAGCTTCCTTGCAATGGTGATGTTGAGAGTAGAGCAGAGAGAGTTTTTTGGAGAGAATGTGGAAGAATCAGAGAGAAAATTAGAGAGTGTTTGGGAGTGAAATGAGAAGAATGGAGTTGAAAATGAAATTAGAGTGTGAGTTTTCTATTTATAGTGTGAGTTTAACTATGGTTTAGTGAGTGGAGTTAAATGAGTTAGCATGGTTAAACTGAGTGCACCCTAACTAACTGAGCCAAGTTAGTTAGGGCGAGTTATCCATGGCTGTAATTGTGTGATGATGGTTCATGGTGAGTTATGGTGGGAATGAAGAGAAACTGGTGTGGCACGGCTGGTACAGCATGAAGCTTGTTCAACAAGTTGTCTTTTTTTCCATTCTTATGTATTATGAAGCACGTGGCATTATGAATGTGATGAGTGTTTGGTTTAATGAGGAAAGAAATGAGAAAGTGTTTGTGGTGTGTGTGAACCAAATCATGCAGCATGCCGTCAATATATCAATGTCAACATAGGGTGGTTTATGGAGGTTTTTTCTCTACTCAATGACTGCATTAGGGAGTGTATGGGTTCATTGGAAAGAGGACACATAGGAGAGCAATGTTGATGTGCAACTTGAGTGGAAATGATGCCTCAAACATGTCTAAAAATGACCATAAACAGATGGGCCAAGAACTGGTACATGGGTGCGCAGACTTGTGGCATGACCTGGTTGTGACCTGGTCAAATTTCAGTTGCAATGACCATTCTTTGAGCCATCATAACTCCTTAACCTTTGATCAGATGAAAAATTGATAAACACCAACTTTGAAGATCTCACATAGAGGAACAACTTTGATGTTGAAAGATTTTCCATTTGAAGCCTCTAATCATGAGTAATTGATCAATACATTTGGTCCACCAAGTGTTTGAGAAAATGACTGCGCGCGTGCCCTGAAAATCTTAGTCATGACCTAGTTTTGGACCTACTTTGCTCAAACTTTGATCAATCATATCTCACTCAATTTTTATCCAATGGAGATGTTCCACATATGGATGTGAAGCTTAAAACAAGATCTTTTGTTGTGGCCGAGTGGAATTTTCATTTGGTGCTTCAATTTTAAATGGCCTTGGTTCAAACTCTAATGCAAAATGGCCAAAACTTGCTATTTTTAGTAACCCTTCCTCTTCCAAAAATGGCAACTTTCCACCTCTTGATTTTTTCATGATTCCTTTGGAGTTTCTTGATCAAATTTTGTACATTGGACATATGTAACATGAATTTCATGATTTTGGGCACAAAAAGTCAAGAGTTGACTTTTTCCTCTGATTATTTAACTTGGCCCCAATTTTCCTGATTTCTGATCTTTCTTCCAATTGAACCACTTCCAAAACCAATTGAGAAGCAATTTTCCACCTCCATACACTTAGGGACATATGAAATACCATGACATCAAATTTGGTCCAAAAAATCAAAAATTCCCTGATTTTATTAGAAACCCTAGTTTTGGTGCCCACCTCCTAGGAGAAAAATGTGCAGTCTTCAATTTCAAATTCCTCAGAGTATGTTGTGTATCCTATTAAAGGATGATGATATATGCCATTTGAGGATGATTTTGGATCAATGAGCTATCTCTTTTGAGGGTTTTCCTTCATTTTTTGAACCTCTTGCATAGTGAAAGATGTAGTGCTTCAATCTCCCATTGAATCTCTCATCCTTGAGGTTGTGGATGATCCATTGAGATGGTATGAGACATGAAAGACCTCTTGGCTTGCCTTGAGGAAACTTGATTGACCTTTTTGTGCTTTGAATGATCCCTTGATTGACCACCTTCCACCTGATCCATGCCCTGATGGTAAGAAGGATGCCATGCTTCATTTTTCTATGTTAAATGCAATGCAATGCTAATGAGATGGATATGATATGATAAATGATAATGCCATGCTATGATGACAAAGAGGGAGAGCAAATTTTGGGGTATTACAGCTGCCCCTATTCAAGCGCTGTAAACCTGAATGCCTGAAAGCAATTGCTTTCGGACTTTCAAGGTATATAGTGATTGAATACCAAATATAACCAAAAATTTGCTCTGGATGATGAGGAAGAAACTCCCACGACATTGCTAGCTTGAATTTTCAATGAAACATTGTCGGAGAAAACTGTCTTTTGAACGACACCAGACGACTACTGGCTTGCCACGTTACTGGTGGACTTTAGAAATGTCTTTTTGAACGACGCCAGACGACTACTGGCCTGCCACACTGCTGATGGACTTTAATAATGTCTTTTATGCAATTCCAGACGACTACTGGCCTGCCACGCTACTGGTGGACTTTAATAATGTCTTTTATGCAATTCCAGACGACTACTGGCCTGCCACGCTACTGGTGGACTTTAATAATGTCTTTTATGCAATTCCAGACGACTACTGGCCTGCCACGCTACTGGTGGACTTTAATAATGTCTTTTATGCAATTCCAGACGACTACTGGCCTGCCACGCTACTGGTGGACTTTAATAATGTCTTTTATGCAATTCCAGACGACTACTGGCCTGCCACGTTACTGGTGGACTTTAGAAATGTCTTTTTGAACGGCGCCAGACGACTACTGGCCTGCCACACTGCTGGTGGACTTTAATAATGTCTTTTATGCAATTCCAGACGACTACTGGCCTGCCACGCTACTGGTGGACTTTAATAATGTCTTTTATGCAATTCCAGACGACTACTGGCCTGCCACGTTACTGGTGGACTTTGCAGCTTCGTGCCACCCGCAGATGGACTTTTGCCAATCCACTGTTGGACTTTTGCCACCCGAAGACGGACTTTTGCCAATCCACTGTTGGACTTTTAGAATATGCCACCCTTAGATGGACCTTTCGCCAATCCACTGTTGGACTTTTGCCACCCGAAGACGGACTTTTGCCAATCCACTATTGGACTTTTGCCACCCGAAGACGGACTTTTGCCAATCCACTGTTGGACTTTTAGCTGCTTTGCCACCCGAAGATGGACTTTTGCCAATCCACTGTTGGACTTTTAGAATATGCCACCCTTAGATGGACCTTTCGCCAATCCACTATTGGACTTTTGCCACCCGAAGACGGACTTTTGCCAATCCACTGTTGGACTTTTAGCTGCTTTGCCACCCGAAGACGGACTTTTGCCAATCCACTGTTGGACTTTTGGAATATGCCACCCCTAGATGGACCTTTCGCCAATCCACTGTTGGACTTTTGCCACCCGAAGACGGACTTTTGCCAATCCACTGTTGGACTTTTGCCACCCGAAGACGGACTTTTGCCAATCCACTGTTGGACTTTTGCCAACGTCTTTTAACAATGCTAGACGACTACTGGCTTGCCACACTACGGGTGGACTTTCGCAAAATTCCAATACTGGATTACACTCTGCATCCGTGTCAGACATCTCTGCCGACTTTGCTGAGGAACAATGATCAATGACTTGACTTTAGAGGTTCCTGAGAGGATAACATCTCTGCTGGATAATGAATGAACAATCCGTCTGCTCCGAATTGTCAAGTTTGCCAAAAATAAATTGGACTTGAAGAATAATAAATCTGCTAGTAATCACTTTATCTGCTGGGGGAATGAATTCTGGTCACAGCGACTCCGCTGGGGATGAGAATTTCTTTGCATGGCGTCTTGCTAAGGAAGAAAAGTCATAAAAAACTCTGCTTGGGGATCTATCCAATCCAAGACCCTTTGTAGGGGTTATCCACCTTCTGACCCGGCTGGGGAAAGACTGTACCATCCTTGTTGAGGAATAGATTATGCCGATCCTATAAACCTCTGCGAGGAGAACAACAACTCAGCTGGGGAGTATTGCTGACAAGTTCAATGCTGACCTCTGTGGGGGATCATTACCATAGACACAATCTTGCTGGGGATCATGGCTACTCTGCCAGGGATATGCAAATCCTGGTTAGAACATTCCACTGCAACTTGCTAGAAAGAGTCCTTAGAGATCTGTTGGGGAAACCCAAAGCAAATCCACAGTAGTCTGCTGAAGAATATGACTGTCGAGCTTAGGATAAGTACCACAATGCCCCATGTTAGGCGAGCTTCCCTTTAGACAATTCTGTTAGGGATGACGAGTTTATAACAAACTCTGCTGGAGGAAACAGCTTTAAAACGTCTCGCGTTGGGGAATGCCTTTTTGAGAGGATTTTACAGAAGACTAACTGTCTTCAAACTCTACTGGGGATGATCAACACTTCATGCTGGGGAAACAATCATGCCCCATGCTTGGACAAACCAACAATTCGTCCCCGAAGAGGATGTCATAAGAGGATTTTACAGAAGATTTAGCCTCTTCAAACTCTTGTGACTTCGCTGGGGAAAGACCATCAGTTTCGGTGTCGACGAGACCACTCTTTTGGGGAACCTGTGACCGTTATCGACACAGAAAAGCTTGTAGCTGTTGGAAGTACTGTATGAGAGAATCGACTTAATAAGATACAACGGTACCCAGTTGAACTTAATTCACTGAGATCGACCCGTTATGAACAATCGTCGACCGAACGATGAACGCCGATCTCCTTACCCATAATTGCCCCAGTCTTTTGCGTGGGGTGATTTATTACTGGTCTTGTGCTTAACATCATCTGCACCTACTACCTGCAACAAAAGAATATGCACACATGCCCCGAATATTGCGTGGCTAGAATCCACCATCCGGGAATATTCAACATTCAAAGTAATTTCAAATGTTTTTTTTTTTTCGCGCATGTTATTGCAAGGCCGCCATGTTTTCAAATGCAATGTTTTATCAAAATTAGGACGTTTTTGCAAACAAAGCAATAAAACAAAAATAGGAGGCTTTTTATTGAAATTCAATTTATTGACTGAGAGCCCAGAATAGGCAATTACATCAGGAAGCAATCCCTGGAAAGAGGTGATCGCTGAGAATTGAGAAAAGAAACTATCCTAATGGCAATGTGAAAATGGAATTCCACTGAGTTTCCATTCTGTTATGACCAGTATGTCTTCAAAACTCCCCGACCTTGCCTTCTGAGGAACGATCAGACCGATCCCTATCTTTCAGAACGTCAGTTGTTCAAACGGCAATGGGGTACAGATAACTCAGACCGTAGTCATTCACTTAAATCCCTCTTTTGTGTGGACCGCCCTTTCAGGTTTTCGATCCACCAGGATACCCTTTTTTGCCTAAGTTGCCCTTTCGGGTTTTCAACTTACCGGGTGTACAATTTTTTTCAATTATATCCCTAATTTTTGCCCGAACCTTATTCTGTTTTTGGTTCGCCAGGATGCCCTTTTTTGCCTGGATTTTTTATTTTTATTATCCAGTGGGTCTATTCATGCGAAGTAATTTTTGACTACGTCCGAGTTGACAGGGGATGAAAAGTCTTCGCCATCCATGGTTGTAAGCAATAAAGCTCCGCCCGAAAAGACCTTTTTAACCACGAGTGGACCTTCATAGTTAGGAGTCCATTTGCCCCTGTGATCTGTATTGGGAGGAAGGATCCTTTTGAGTACCACATCTCCGACTTTGTAAACCCGAGGACGCACCTTTTGGTCAAATGCCTGCTTCATTCTGCGCTGATATAGTTGCCCATGGCATACAGCCGCCAATCGCTTTTCCTCAATAAGGCTCAACTGATCAAATATGGCTCGTACCCATTCAGCCTCATCTAGCTTAACATCCATCATGACTCTGAGGGACGGAATCTCCACTTCAACTGGTAGTACTGCCTCCATACCATATACAAGTGAGAATGGGGTTGCCCCAGTGGACGTGCGTACCGACGTTCGATACCCATGCAAAGCAAATGGTAACATCTCATGCCAATCTTTGTACGTGACAACCATCTTCTGCACAATCTTCTTGATATTTTTGTTGGCCGCTTCGACCGCGCCATTCATCTTTGGGCGGTACAGAGAAGAATTGTGATGTTCGATTTTGAAGTCCCGGCATAACTCAGCCATCATCTTATTGTTCAAATTAGAACCATTATCAGTAATGATTCTTTCGGGAACTCCATATCGGCAAATGATATCCCGTTTTAAGAAACGAGCGACCACTTGTTTTGTAACATTGGCATAGGATGCGGCTTCAACCCATTTGGTGAAGTAATCAATTGCCACCAAGATGAAACGATGACCATTGGAAGCTGTAGGCTCAATCTTTCCGATCATATCAATGCCCCACATGGCAAACGGCCAAGGCGACGACATGATACTCAACGGATTTGGAGGCACATGCACCTTATCTGCATAGATCTGGCATTTATGGCATTTGCGGGCATATTTGCAACAATCTGACTCCATAGTCAACCAATAATATCCCGATCTTAATAACTTTTTAGCCATTGCATGTCCTCCGGCATGGGTACCGAAAGAGCCTTCGTGCACTTCAATCATCAACAAGTCTGCTTCATGTCTATCCACACATCTAAGCAGAACCGTGTCAAAATTTCTTTTATACAGCACGCCATCTTTGTTCAAGAAGAAACTACCAGCTAACCTTCTCAACGTCTTCCTGTCTTTGGACGATGCCCCGGCCGGGTACTCTTGACTTTTCAAGAAACACTTAATGTCATGAAACCATGGCTTGTCATCAGACGCTGCATCGACCGCAAACACAAATGCTGGTCTGTCAAGGCGGGATACCTCAATCTTAGGTACATGGTTCCATCCTTGCACTTTGATCATGGAAGACAAAGTGGCCAAGGCATCAGCGAACCTATTCTCATCTCGAGGAATATGGTACAGTTTCACTGTTGTGAAAAATGTCAGCAATCTCCTTGTATAATCTCTATACGGCACTAGATTTGCTTGGTGCGTGTACCAACTCCCTTTCACTTGATTGATTACCAAAGCTGAATCACCGAATATATCAAGGGTTTTAATCCGTAGATTAACCGCCTCCTCGATCCCCATTATACAAGCTTCGTACTCTGCTTCATTGTTGGTGCATCCGAAAGTTATTCGAGCAGTGAAAGGCATATGAACACCTTCCGGCGTGATAAGAACTTCTCCAACTCCGCACCCATTCATGTTGACAGCCCCATCAAACATCAGACTCCATTTGGATTCAGGGTCTGGCCCCTCCTCCGGGAGTGGTTCCTCGCAGTCTTTAGCTTTGAGAAACATGATGTCCTCATCAGGGAAGTCAAACTTCATGGGTTGGTAATCATCAATCGGCTGTTGCGCAAGGTAGTCGGACAAGATACTTCCTTTGATGGCCTTTTGTGAAGTGTACTGAATGTCATACTCTGTCAAGACCATTTGCCACCGTGCAACTCTGCCTGTCAATGCTGGTTTCTCGAAAATGTACTTGATAGGATCCATTTTTGAAATCAACAAGGTTGTGTACCTAACCATATATTGCCTCAATCGCTTAGCGGCCCATGCAAGCGCACAGCATGTCTTTTCAAGCATTGAGTATCGGGACTCACAATCATTGAACTTTTTGCTCAGGTAGTAAATAGCATGCTCCTTCCTACCTGTCTCGTCATGTTGACCAAGAACACAACCCATGGAACCTTCAAGCACTGTCAGATACATTATCAGCGGTCTCCCTTCAACTGGAGGCATTAGAATCGGAGGTTCCTGCAAGTATTCTTTTATCTTATCGAATGCCAATTGGCAATCGTCATTCCACCTGACCGTTTGATCTTTCCTTAACAATTTAAATATTGGCTCACATGTGGCTGTTAGGTGAGATATGAACCTTGCAATGTAGTTCAATCTACCCAAGAAACCACGAACCTCTTTTTCTGTTCTCGGTTCAGGCATTTCTTGTATTGCTTTCACCTTGGCAGGATCAACCTCGATTCCTCTTTCGCTCATAATGAAACCCAGTAACTTTCCAGAACGCACCCCAAACGTGCACTTGTTTGGATTTAATCTCAGACGGAACTTTCTCAACCTTTCAAATAGCTTTTTCAGGTTAATCAGATGTTCCTCTTCTGTTCTCGACTTGGCAATCATATCATCTACATAACATTCGATCTCCTTATGAATCAAGTCATGAAACAATGTCACCATCGCCCGCTGGTACGTTGCCCCTGCATTTTTCAACCCAAAAGGCATTACTTTATAACAATATGTACCCCACGGAGTAATGAACGTGGTCTTCTCCATATCTTCAGGTGCCATCTTGATCTGGTTGTACCCGGAGAAACCGTCCATAAATGAGAACACTGAAAACTGAGCTGTATTATCGACCAGCACATCAATATGAGGTAGTGGAAAATCATCTTTCGGGCTAGCTTTATTAAGATCTCGATAATCCACACACATTCTCACTTTTCCATCTTTCTTCGGTACTGGCACGATGTTGGCTACCCACGGAGGATATTTTGTCACAGCAAGAAAACCAGCATCCCACTGCTTCTGGACTTCCTCCTTGATCTTTAAAGCCATGTCGGGGTGAGTCCGACGAAGCTTCTGCTTGACTGGCGGGCATTCTTCTCTTAATGGCAGCCTGTGCACGACAATATCCGTATCCAACCCCGGCATATCTTGATACGACCAGGCGAAGATGTCAACATACTCACGCAACATTTCAGTCAAAGTTTTCTTCACATCTGCTTGCAAGCTGGCACCAATCCTGATCTCTTTCTTGGCATCCTTGGAACCAATATTGATGATTTCTACAGTCTCCTGGTGAGGCTGGATGACCCTTTCCTCTTGTTTCAACAATCTGGCCAGTTCTTCAGGGAGTTCACAATCTTTCTCATCCCCTTCTTCGGCTTGGTAAATCGGATTGTCAAAGTCATACATAGTCATATCAAAATCGTTATCCGTGGTATCCGGAGGATCAAGTCTGCATGAGCGGGTTCATGCCTTATTTTAGAATTTATTTTTAAGCAAAACAAAGGAAAATGAAACATTGCCATTTTATTTTTGTGCAAAAATAAAAACTGAAATACAGAGAACAAAATTTGATTGCAAAACGTCCTTTATTAATGATTAAACATTGCAAATGCAACCATGGTGGCCCTACAAATGAATCTATACGCCTTGGGCAAAGCGCAAGATTTTGACATGCATTATGGTTAGAAAAAAAACAAAGAAAAATTACTCTGTCTGAAGAGTAACCGGATGACTTCTTCAACGGACCAGTTTTGCACTTGTTGTCCCGGAGCATGAGGGCGTACCCAGTTGTCCAGGTCACAATTACTGTCAACACTATCCTCTGTGGCTGCACAAGACTGGTCCGTGTAGATAATTCCCCCACTATTGAAAGTAATGGGTCCTCTGCCCCCCGCATCTGAAGTTGTAGAGGGATGATAACCAATACCAAATTTGTCTTCCTTCATTGGGGTCTCTATCAACCTGCCCCAACCTTGGGCGTTGCCTGCCCTGACGACTTCGACAGCTTGTTTGTAAGATGAAATGGAGGTACCGGCCCCAACTGGTACAGAAGAAGACTCAGGTGCATCGTCAATATTGACTGCTTCAAATGATTGGCACAGCATCTCATGAATTTCCCCATCCATTTCAATGTACTTGAACGT
Organism: Lathyrus tuberosus; assembly: GCA_022829125.1. Classification (NCBI taxonomy): domain Eukaryota; kingdom Viridiplantae; phylum Streptophyta; class Magnoliopsida; order Fabales; family Fabaceae; genus Lathyrus; species Lathyrus tuberosus. Next base: position 994,348 of record JALAZF010000305.1, read on the forward strand.
GGACAAGTGACTCACAAAGATGTCTTCTTCCCCACACATCGTCACAACCTGCCCTTCAAACTCATACTTTAGCTTTTGATGTAGAGTAGAAGTAACAGCCCCGGCTCCGTGAATCCAAGGGCGTCCCAATAGGCAGCTATATGCAGGTTGTATGTCCATTACATGGAACGTGGATTTGAATACCTGTGGTCCAATTTGTACGGGCAACTCCACCTCACCAAACACAGATCGTCTAGTTCCATCGAATGCTCTGACCACCAATTCACTAGGCCTTATGATCAAACCATCAACTTCCAGCTTCATTAATGCCTTCTTGGGCAAGACATTGAGTGATGAACCAGTGTCTACCAGTACATGAGATAACACTGCGCCCTTACACTCCATCGTGATATGCAAAGCCTTATTGTGGTTTCTTCCTTCAACAGTCAAATCTTTACTTGTAAAGCCCAAGCCATGGCTAACATTAACATTGGAGATTACGCCCTCGAGCTGATTAACAGTAATTTCTTGTGGCACGTATGCACTCTTCAACACTTTCAACAACACCTGCCGATGCGCATCAGAACACATCAATAGTGACAAGATTGAAATCTTTGAAGGGGTCTGATTCAGTTGGTCCACAATCTTATAATCGCTTTTCTTGATTATCTTCATAAATTCTTCCATTTCCTTATCAAAAGTAATCTTTGTCTCTGCTTCAGGTGTAGGCGCATTTTCAACCACCTGTTTACCTTTAGCCTTTGCTGCGGCTTCTGCCTCTTTATCACTTCTCAAGGTTTGGGGAGCGAACAACCTTCCACTCCTTGTAAAGCCCCCTACACCCCCTACGTTATCAATATTTGGGCTGACTGACGACTCAACTTCCTGCTTTTTACCTTCGTAATATACATCTGCCCCATAGTGCCATGGGATAGCCTTGGTAGACGTGAACGGAATTGGTCCTGGCCCCGTGATAGTGACAGGACTGGGTCTTTCTGGCGCAACACTCGCCACGGGAACTGCATTGACCGGCATTTGAATCTCAGAAGCACTTCCTCTGGATTGACTCATAGGAGAGGGTGGAGGAAGATCAACACGTGGAGGATTCACAACTCCACCCGGAGTATTACCAACAACATTCCCATTACCTGTTGTCGCTCCCGGGATTTTCATCCAAGTACAAACGCGAAAGTGGCACCGAACAGAGTCGCCAGCAATGTGTATTTATCCCAAGAGAGGGAAAGGAAACACCGCGTAAACCTAAGAGAAAGGAAAAGCATGGTCTTACGACCAAGAGAACTGGGTTCGGGAGTCGGTTACGCGAGAGGAAGGTATTAGCACCCCCTCGCGTCCATCGTACCCGATGGGATCCACGCTTGCTTGTCTCGATCAAAGGGTGTAAGGAAAGGATACTGGAAAAGGAACTGGAGGAAAGAAAGGAGAAAGAAAAAGAGAAACAAATGTAGGGAAAATAAAAGAAGTGCTCGAATGGGCCCTACCCCACTGCCTACGTATCTCATCGGGAACATGAGAATCAGAGCGACGTAGTTCCCCTCACTAGGGATGGATTGTGTTTTTTAGAGAACGGCTTACGTTCTAGCTCAGGTGTTGCAGGCTCGCTGGTCCGAGTGCGTTACCATCTTGCAAGAGAACGAGTAGAAGTGCGTTCGTACGCTAAGAGTGAATGAGGTGAGAAAAGAATTCCCGAAGGAAAGACGTTATTGTTTGTTTTTGTCTTTTAGAAGGAAGTGTTTTGGATTTGTTTGCATATGACAGTGTATCTGGATCTTAGTCATTGGAATGTGTACATTCTCACATTCCAAGATGGAATGGGTAAGAAAGCACACTAAGAGTGAAGAAGACCCCCACCCTTAGTTCCAATTGTCAAGGTTCAAACACACTAGCATACTTGTGTTTATTAAGTGTTTTTGTTAATTAAGAAATGGAGAAGTGTTTTTTATTCGTACCTTCAACAAGTATTGCATTTAAGTCCCTCATACAAGATCAAATGTTTAACACATTGACCCAAGATGGGTTATATGCTATACATTCTAAGATTATAAGAGAAGACCCCTTATAACCTTTTCTTTATATGAAAGGCCTAAATGCAATAAATGCCTACCTTTATTATATGTTTTGAATTTTCTTTGAAATGAGAAAAGAGACTCAAGAGAGGAGAAAAGGTAAAACCTATATGGACTAAGACTCAATCCTAATTGAAGATTAAAGGGAGTGATCCTAAAGGTTTGTGAGGTTTCAACCTAAAGTCTAAAGAAAGAAAGAATTAAACAATTCACTTCTAAAGTAGAAGATGAATTGTAACTCACAAGGGGAAAGTGATGAGTTATTAAAAGAAAGCACATAAGTGCTTAACAAAACACAAAATGGAATTGTAAAAGAGAAAGGATAGAAGTTGAATGTGGATTCCTTATCCACACTCAATTGAAACTTACCAAAGCCCCTACATGGTTAGTAAACATGTATAAGAAGTATGAGAAGTAAAAGAACATGTAATGCATCCTAAAACTCCAAAGAATTAAATGAGAAAACAAATCCTAGAGCCACAACCAGAATGGGCATCATATGGACAACAAGTGAATATCATCATACAATTGCAAGTGAATAAGCAAAAATCATCACCCATTAGCATTTAAACATGTTACAAGAAGAAGGGGTAGATGAAAGATGGAAAGAAATGAAGAGGACATGCATAAATGGAGCATGTAAATCAACAACCAGAATTGAAACTAAATGGAAAATGGTTTATAAACATCTCAAAAGTATCTATGAATCAACTTCAAGACATTCAAGAAGTAATATAAGAAGAATTGAAATGAAAGTTCAAAAAGAAAGTGCAAACAATACATGTTAATGATGCACAAAGTTCAAATTGAAATGAACATGTAAAGATGACCTATAATGTATATCAAAGACCTATAATATCATGTGAATGGCTCATAACATATGCAAATGCTCATACAAATATGCACAAAAGCATTCATGTAAACATGCACTAAAGTTGTAATGACATGCCATAGATTATACTTCCAATGTAATGCATCAAACAAAGACCAAATGGATTCATGAAAATTATGCCAGCATATTATTGGAATGTCTAGGTCAGAAATGCATCATACATCAAGATAGCATGTAAAAATTCAGAGCAAAATGACTTCAAACAAAGCAATTAGGTCAAATTGAAACATCATGCAAAGTGGTGCAAATATAGGCATCAAGACATGTAATAAAGTGACCTAAAAAATCAAACAAAAATCATCTAACATGCTTCAATGTATTAGTGAATCAATGCAAAAAGAATCATGTCAAAACAGTTGGTAATGAGCAAGAACAAAATTAAACAAATTCATGTATCATGCTTAGAATGCATCTAAATGGAAATTCAAAGAAAATTATGGACCAGGGGTAAAAAGGTCATAAAATCAAGAAATAAAATCATGAAAAATTTCCTAAATGTTTTAATGATGCTCATGAATTTTTGTGGAATTTTATGATGATGTTTGATATTTTTAAAAATTAAAAAGTAAACGTGCATAAAATGAAGAAAATAAAAGGAAATAGAAAACAAGAGTGGGGTGCAAATATAGTAAACCAACAGTTCAAAGTGTTTGGGCCTTTTAATAAGGAGGTGCGAAAAGCAAAGGTTTCAGGGTCCATTTGCGCGTGGAACACAATAGCAAACGTGCACTTTCAGTCAAATAAAGTCAAACAATGATCACCATCGGATTGAGTCAGGTCAACAAACGAGTCAAAGTAAGCAAGATCAATGCACACACGTGAGGGAACACAATTACTAACATGCACTGCGCCACATTTTGTTTAAGTGAAATCAGAGATGGAGCACGTGAGGTGCACACCTTTTTTAATGCGTTGGCCAATCCTACACCACACGATGCAAGTAAATCCACGGTCACGATTAAAACTGCAAACCAAACCCTAACACATGATCACCGGCCGGAGAGGGACCTCCGGTCACCTTCTCCGGCCACGCACCACCGTCTGCAACTCTCACATGTCCCAGAAATGCACAAATATTATACCAAAATGAAGCTGAGCTCACGTAGATTAAGAATTCACAATTGTTTTTCACATACCAAGCACACACATAGAGAACAGAGGAGATTAAATCATGCCCTAGGTTTTGGATCTAGGCTTCTAAGAAGCTCTATCAACTAGCCGGAGTAAGCAGAGCTTCTATTAAGCTTAAATTAACAAAAACAAGCTAAAATTAATGAAAATCAACTGAAGCAAAGTTGAATGATGAAACCTGAAAATGTGGAGCAATTGGAGATGTTGAGAAAAACCAGAGAAACGCTTGAGGTATTGAGCTTCTAGATCTTCAACCTTAGCAAAATAAATGCTACTTGATGTGGAGATCTTGAGAACAAAACAGAATTCCAAACTGTGATGATGTTATGCTTGGACAATGGAGTTTTCTCTTGAATGTTCTTGCTCAGAATGGATGAAGATGATTGAGAAAGGAAGAAAAATCGTGCAGAATCAGAGAGAGATAATGGAGAGAATGTGAGAGTGTTTGAGAGAAAGAGTGAGAATGAAGTGTTAGTTCCAAATTGTGGAGAGTGTTGGAACTTATATGTTGAGTTTAATCTGCTAACTCATGGTTAAATGAGTGAGTTAGAGTGAGTTGAGTGGGTTAGGCTGAGTCCATCCTAACTAACTGAGTCAAGTTAGTTAGGGGACGATTTATCAATGGCTGTGTTATGGTGAGGTGGAGGTTTAAAGTGTTATGGTGAGGAGCAAGTGGAAGGAATGGTGAGGATGAGTTGTTCTGGTGTGGCAGCAAGAGAAACTTGCTTCGCAAGTTTTGTTCTTCCTCTTTGGTGTATAATGATCATGAGCAGCACGTGCAAGTAAGAATTTGTTGGTTCAAATGAGGAAAAGTGGCAACAACACTTGCTTTTGGCATTTTGGTGACAGTTGGAAACATGGTGATTTGATGATGTTTTTCTCCCTATTTAACGGATGATTTGGTGTGTTTTTGGAGTCATTGGAAAGAGGGAATATAATGCAACAAGTTTGGTTTGAAATTGGAGTTGATATGAAGTGTGTAAGAGGTTGGAAAATAGCTTTGAACATCAAGGTTTGGAACTGTGTGGTGGGCGTGGGAAGTAGGTCATGGCATGGCAACTTGGCACACAAAATTTCAGCACAATCAACATGACTTTGAACCAATATATCTCCACTATAACTTGATCAAATGGAATTTTGTCCAACATGAGTATTGAAGATGACACTACAAGGAACAACTTTGATGTTGAAAAGTTTTTCATTTGAGGCCTTTAACCATGAGAAAAATGAGTGGACATTTGGCCCACCACATGTTTGTTAAAATGACTGCGCGCGTGACCTGAAAATCTTGGTCATGACCTAGTTTTGAACCTACTTTGCCCAAACTTTGATCAATCATATCTCCCTCAATTTTTATCCAATGGAGATGTTCTACACATGGATTTGAAGCTTAAAACAAGATCTTTTGTTGTGGCCGAGTGGAATTTTCATTTGGTGCTTCAATTTTAAATGGCCTTGGTTCAAACTCTGATGCAAAATGGCCAAAACTTACTATTTTTAGTAACCCTACTTCACCCAAAAAATGGCAACTTTCCACATCTTGATTTTTTCATGATTCCTTTGGAGTTTCTTGACCAAATTTTGCACATTGGACATATGTAACATGAATTTCATGATTTTGGGCTCAAAAAGTCAAGAGTTGACTTTTTCCTCTGATTATTTGACTTTGCCCCAATTTCTCTGATTCTTGATCTTTCTTCCAATTGAACCACTTCTAAAACCAATTGAGATGCAATTTTCCACATACATACACTTAAGGACATATGGAATACCATGACATCAAGTTTTGTTCAAAAAATCAAAGATTCCCTGATTTAATGGGAAACCCTAGTTTTGGTGCCCACCTCCTAGGAGAAAAATGTGCAGTCTTCAATTTCAAATTCCTCAGAGTATGTTGTGTACCTTCTTAAAGGATGATGATATATACCTTTTGAGGATGATTTTGAATCAATGAGCTATCTCTTTTGAGGGTTTTCCTTCAGTTTTTGAACCTCTTGCATAGTGAAAGATGTAATGCTTCAATCTCCCATTGTATCTCTTATCCTTGAGGTTGTGGATGATCAATTGAGATGGTATGAGACATGAAAGACCTCTTGGCTTGCCTTGAGGGCACTTGATTGACCTTTTGTGCTTTGAATGATTCCTTGATTGTCCATCCCCCATCTGATCACATGCCCTGATGGTAAGAAGGATGCCATGCTTCATTTTTCTATGTTAAATGCAATGTAATGTTAATGAGATGGATATGATATGGTAAATGATAATGCCATGCTATGATGACAAAGAGGGAGAGCAAATTTTGGGGTATTACAGCTGCCCCTATTCAAGCGCTGTAGACCTGAATGCCTGAAAGCAATTGCTTTCGGACTTTCAAGGTATATAGTGATTGAATACCAAATATAACCAAAAATTTGCTCTGGATGGTGAGAAAGAAACCCCCCGACATTGCTGGATTGAATCTTCAATGAAACATTGTCGGAGAAATCTGCCTTTTGAATGACGCCAGACGACTACTGGCTTGCCACGCCGCTGGTGGACTTTAATAATGTCTTTTATGCAACTCCAGAAGACTACTGGCCTGCCACGCTACTGGTGGACTTTGATAACGTCTTTTGAACGACGCCAGACGACTACTGGCTTGCCACGCTACTGGTGGACTTTAATAATGTCTTTTATGCAACTCCAGACGACTACTGGCCTGCCACGCTACTGGTGGACTTTGATAATGTCTTTTTGAACAACGCCAGACGACTACTGGCTTGCCACACTACTGGTGGACTTTGCAGCTTCGTGCCACCCGAAGACGGACTTTTGCCAATCCACTGTTGGACTTTTGGAATATGCCACCCTTAGATGGACCTTTCGCCAATCCACTGTTGGACTTTTAGCTACTTTGCCACCCGAAGATGGACTTTTGCCAATCCACTGTTGGACTTTTAGAATATGCCACCCTTAGATGGACCTTTCGCCAATCCACTGTTGGACTTTTGGAATATGCCACCCTTAGATGGACCTTTCGCCAATCCACTGTTGGACTTTTGCCACCCGAAGACGGACTTTTGCCAATCCACTGTTGGACTTTGCTAACGTCTTTTAACAATGCCAGACGACTACTGGCTTGCCACACTACGGGTGGACTTTCGCAAAATTCCTATACTGGATTACACTCTGCATCCGTGTCAGACATCTCTGCCGACTTTGCTGAGGAACAAAGACCAATGATTTGACTTTGGAGACTCCTGAAAGGATAACCTCTCCACTGGAGAATGAATGAATAATCCGTCTGCTTCGAATTGTCAAGCTTGCCAAAAATAAATTGGACTTGAAGAATAATAAATCTGCCAGGAATCACTTCATCTGTAGGGGGAATGAATTCTGATCACGGCGATTCCGCTGGGGATGAGAATTTCTTTGTATGGCGTCTTTCTAGGGGAGAGAAGTCATAAAAACTCTGCTTGGGAATCTGTCCAAACCAAGACCCTTTGTAGGGGTTATCCACCTTCTGACCCGGCTGGGGAAAGACTGTGCCATCCTTGTTGAGGAATAGATTCTGCCGATCTTATAAACCTCTGCGGGGAGAACAACAACTCAGCTGGGGAGTATTGCTGACAAGATTCGATGCTGAACTCTGTAGTGATATCCTTACCAGAGTTACAATCTTGCTGGGGATCAAGGCTACTCTGCCGGGGACATGCGAATCCTGGTTAGAACATTTCCTTGCAACTTGCTGGGAAGGAGTCCTTAGAGATCTGCTGGGGAAATCCAAAGCAAATCCACGGTAGTCTGCTAAGGAATACGACTGTCGAGCTTAGGATAAGTACCACAATGCCCCATGTTAGGCGAGCTTTCCCTTAGACAATTCCGTTGGGGATGACGAGTTTATAACAAACTCTGCTGGAGAAAACTGCTTTAAAGCGCCTCGTGCTGGGGAATGCCTTTTGAGAGGATTTTACAGAAGACCAATCGTCCTCAAACTCTACTGGGGATGATCCACACTTCATACTGGGGAAACAAACAATTTGTCCCCGAAGAGGATGTCATAAGAGGATTTTACAGAAGATTTAGCCTCTTCAAACTCCTGCGACCTCGCTGGGGATAATGACCACTAGCTTCGGTATCGGCGAGACCACTCTTCTGGGGAATTTGCGACCGTTATCGACGCAGGAAAGCTTGTAGCTGTTGGAAGTACTGTATGAGAGAATTGACTTAATGAGATACGACGGTACCCAGTTGAACTTAATTCACTGATATCGAGACATCGTGAACGACCGCCAACCGAAGGAGGGACTCAATCAGTAAACGTCATGACAAAAGGGTGGCATGCGAACCCTTTCCTGAACAGCCTGCCCCAGTATTCTGCATGGGAATAAGTGATCACTCGTCTAGGAAGAAATGATCCATAATCTCGAAAAGGCTTCCATCTTGCTTTTGAGCCTAATATGAGGCTGCTACCTGTAAGCAAAGGATGTGCACGTATGCCCTGAGCTGGATATAACCTCTGCAACTGAGAAGATCTAACTCTGAACCATCCCTTGTTGGGGAGAAAGGTTTGTACGCAATCTCTTGCTAGGGACCATGATTAATGAAGCCTGCTGAAGATAGGGGACCACAAATACCTTGAGTTGGAATGCCCCTTGGTTTCAATCCTTTTGACTGACTAGCTGCATATGCGTGACCAACCGTTTTTCTTCACTTGCCCCAGACCAACATGGTCCACCGGAAGAACTTGTCCCAAGAGGATTTTAAAGAAGACTTGACATTCAAAATGCCTCAATGTCCTCAAACTCTTGTAGAGATTCGTCGGATCTCGACGTAACTGCCCCGGACCATATGGTTTTCAGAGGATTTCGCCCCGAGAAGATTCATGAACAATCTCGTGAGATATTCTGTCCCAGCATTCTGAATCCTGGATAGGCTGACCAGTCGTCTGGATGGACCAATTCTCGTGCTCTTGGGATGACCTGCCCCAGTATGACCCTTGAAGTGGTTTTTTGCCCCTGACTACTGAACCAAGAATGCCTGCATTTGTAGGGATTTGAATCTCGAATTAATTGCCTCAGTTTAACTGAACTCTGAAGAGATTTCTCGACGTGATTGGCTCAGATTGGCTACACCTTAAAGAGATGGTTCGACGTGATTACCCCGGATCGACTACGTCTTAGCACAACTTGTTGGGAAAGCTCCTGCTCAACAAAGTTTCCTGAGGAGGTGCCACTGGGCGTGACTGCCCTTCGGGAGTTTCAAGATTCTCAACTCGGCAAGATTAAACTTCTGGACTGGACTGCCATATGTAAACTTCCTTTGATGACAAACAAATGTATGCAAGCAAAAAATGTTTTATTCTGAGAATGAAAATTCTAATGCAACACACATGTTAATCTCGAAGTTTTACTGAAAAGATGTCGCAAACCCTTTGTGAGCGGATCACGGGTTAGGATATGCCATTAATTTTTGAATGAAAGAATGCAATGCACATGCAACACCAACAAAGATCTTTTTGCATAACTCATGGGAGTCAGGAACACTATCTCTTGGTAGTATGCTTTTGAAATAACCCTGTTTCAATTAGGACTTTTGAGGGTTGTATCGTGGCCTGGTTCAAGGTTTTTGAGAAAAATGGTTTTAAGGCTCAAAGTTTATTGGTGCCCACCCACTCTTCGTGATATTCTCCAGTCCTACACTCAGCTAATTTGGCACAAGTGCTCATCTCTCGAAAAGATTTTGTGATCCTTAAGGAACCCATGAAACTGATGGTTTGATACCTAATGAGGTTTTGGAGTAACAATCACCCCTTTGTCTTTTGTTCGTAGTCACACGACTTTGTTCTTTCTTTTGAGGATTTTCTTTTGTAATCCTTTTGTTTTTCCGCTTTCGCATTCTTTTGCTTTTTTTTTCCTAACTTTTGCCTGGACAGATTCTTTTGAATCTTTGATTTCAGAGTCCAGCGGGATGCCCTAACTTTTGCCTAAGTTGCTTGTTTTCAAGTTTCAACTTAGCGGGCTTTTTTCATTTTTTTTATTCATTTTCTTTTTCCTTGAATACGTCGTGTGACACTGGCCTGTCTTGACTTTGTTGAAAGGGTTGTGACTGCCTCACTTTTTGATAGTTGATGGATAACCATTGTGGTTTCACATCTCTTGACCTCTTGACGGTGGAATAGAAGGTAATGGATCCTCAGATGCACACTCCTTTTGAAATTTGAATGCTTGGTCAAATTAACTGACGCCTACCCTGCCCCTGGGTTAAATGTGAGGGTTTTTTCGTACGAAAAGAAACTCCTACTTCAAGGCTCAAAGGGGTTAACAAGGGTCTATCTCCCTTATATCTCCAGTGTTTGAGGAGTTGAAACAATGCCTGTACATCCTCAACAGGGTTCTTATTCCAAAGCACACCGTTAGAGATTTTTGCGTTTTCAGATCATCATTCTCCCTCATAGAGTTTGAGCAAGAAAAATGGTATTGCAGTACACATTAGCATTAAATGAGTAAACACAAATGAAATTCTTCAAGAAAACATATTCATTGCATTAAAATCCTCATACCAAATACAAACAAATTTTAACATGCGAACAATGTCTGAACGAACAAATAAAGACTACATATGAAAATGCAGCAAGGAAAATAAAGATTGTCGTTGTTGAGGAGGCTTGGCTCCGTCTAGACTGACCACTTCTGGTGATGTTCTTGTAACTTTGAGCACTCACCATGGTACAGAAGCTTCACCTTGTGGGGTACCGTCTGGGGTGATAACCTTTGAGTCAATAAAATCCTGCACCTTGTGCTGGAACACATTACAGTTATCAAGTGTGTGCCCAAATGTTCCTGAATGGAACTCACAGCTAACACTCATGTCATAGTCCGGAGGAATGGGGTATGGCACGGGCATGGCCCTTCTCAGCTGGATTTGCGAACTTTTGAGCAAACGAGCCAACAACTGACTGTACGGAATAGGAATAGGATCAAATGTCCTCTTGGGCTTCCTTGGTCTGAGTAGCCTCCGCTGCTGATAATCTTGCTGCTGCTGGTTCGGGCGCCCAACCTGGCCCTGCACTTTCCTTTCTGCATTCGGCTGAGGCACAAATAAGGGTTGCTGACATAGGTCTTCTGCAACACAGGGTTGTGGAAGAGATCCCTGACGCGAGGTAGACCCTTTGGAAAAGGAGAGAGTCCTCAGTTCCCTTGCAACAATGGGAGTGACATCACTTGGTTTACCAGTACCAACTGATGCAAACTTGATTGTCCCTGAATCAATTAGCTCCTGGACTTTATGCTTGAACCTGGTACAATTCTCAACATTGTGACCAGGTGCCCCAGAATGGAACTCACATCTAGCCTTAGCATTAGGTCCCAGAGGAATCTTCGTGGGCAATGGTCCCAAACTAACACACTCAACCAGCTTGAGCTCGAGCAAGTAAGAAAGCAATTGCGCATACGAAATCGGAATGGGATCGAACTTCCTCTTAGGCCCCTCTGACTTAGGATCCTCTTGGAAATCAGGAAGTGACTGCTGATGCGAGAGCTCTGAACCTTTAGCTTTCAGAGGAGATTCACGAAGCAATCCATGATCTAAAGCATATCCCAAAGAGATGGGAGGAGTAGAGACCTCTGTAGTGGAAGCAGACACATGATCATTTTCCTTTTTCAACACCTTATTCAAGATTTCCATGACCAGGCCCATTTGAATCTTCATCTGGTTGACTTCCTCCCTCAATAGTTCCTGACCTCGGGACTGCGCCTGAATGTCCCCCATAAAATGCCCCAATTGGGCCCTCACCCCAGCCAAATCCTTCTGCATTTGATCCATAATATGATTCTTACTTGATTTCCTCGCGTTGAATATCGGTGAATATGATTCTCCGCTATAATGCCTGAAGTCAAACAAAGGTTAGAGACCCTGCAACGAATACCTGAAAAGCAAGTAACAGAAATGCAGAATGATATGCAATGCCATGCAATGTTATGTTTATCATTTCCAAGGTGCTTTACACCCTGATTCCAATCCAAACCACGGAAATCTGAAAACCAGAAATCGTGATATAAAGAGACGTATCGTGGTCATGTGCTTGTGTGCAGCTATCTGATAAGGAATAATTCTGAATAAAACTGCTCATACTCATTAAACAAAGTATTCAAGTACATTTAAGAAGGGCTCATCCGCAAATGCAATACAAGGAAAAATGGATCCATCAACAAGCCTGATGGTAACCATTAACAACAAAATATAAGGAAAAGAACATTAGTCTGACAATTCCACATCCTTCAGCTTATCACTTGAGTATTTGATCTCCTCAAAAAGTATACGGGTACGCTGGTGATTCGGCTTTTCAATCATCTCTTTGATCAAGACATCCCTTTTCTCAAGAGCTTCATTTAAAGAACCCATATGCAGCATCAGAGCCTCGTCATCACACACTCCTTTGTGTCTCTTTATGCCGGCTTGCGTCTTGAGTATCTCCCTTTCTATCATGACTTCTTCAAGCTCTTTCTTGGTGTTCCTCAGCTCACCTCTAGCTTCTTCTAGCTGTTCTTGACTCTTACCGAGGCTTTCCCGATACTTTCTCCTCTGCTCATGCGCCTTTTCAAGCTCTTCGTCCTTAATCTGCAACTGTTCCTGTAATTCAGCATTCTCTATCCTAACTTCGTCCCAAGCGTGTTGAAACTTTGTTAACTTTTCTTTGGTCTGTGCTAACGCCTGTTTGGTTTGCTTGTGGGCTTGAGTAGCATCATCAGCACCTTTACTAATCTTCCGGAAATGTTGGGCTCTTCCAGCAAAGTCTTTTTCTTTTGCAGTTAGGATTTGTTTAGCATCTTGGGCTTTCCGCTCCAGCTCTTTGTTGACATGTAGAGCATTCTGAAGATGGCTACTCAACTCGGAATTCTCTCCTTGAAGTTTTTTCACCAAGGCTTGCAACTTGTCAACTTCTTCCACAGTAGCAGTGCTTCTTGCTTTCTCATTCTCCGGATACAAAAGAGGTGCCTTACCAAAAGGCAAGAGAAAATCTTCAACTCTTTTCTTCACCCACTCTTCATATGCTGGATAAACCCGGTTGTTAGGCTTTCCTAGAGTAACTTTCCCCTTTTTCAGTATGCTACCCCAGCTTTCAGAAGCTTTCTGTGCTGCTTCCCACCCATCTGATGTATGAAAATAGAGGGACTCCTCCACATCTCTCTTAATAGGTGGACCTGTCAGGGCATACCCAAATTGTCGAATGGCCAAAGAAGGATTATAGTTAATCCCACCCAATCTTCCTATCAGTGGAACGTTAGGGAACTTACCACAGCTGTGGATAATATTCTTGCCAATCAGCCCATGATCTACCCATACGATGTCCTTGGCCACCAATCCCATTAAACGCTGTTTCCACTCTAGAGAATCTTTGGAATCCACAAAAGCCCCTGATTGTGGTAAACGGCCTGCAAACCACTTATAGAACAAGGGTGCACAACAACGAATTATCCCTCCTCTTTTCTTTTCGTTTCGGTTGTACAATGAGTAGTGAAGATCTCCCAGTAGCGTTGGCACCGGGTTCTTCATCAGGAATATTCGTATAGCGTCCGTATCAATGAAATCCGGCTCGTTGGGAAACAACACTATGCCGTATATGCAAAGGGCTAGCAAAGCATTAAAAACAAGCCAATTCTCGCCTTTAGCTGCTTCCTGGGCCTTCTTAATCAGATATTCCAACTTGTAACCACGAATCTTTCCTTTGTTGGAGACATTGTCGCCTAACTCTGATTTGCTCAAATAAAGAGCACCAGCCACCTTCCCAAAGTCAAGATCCCCCACTGATCCAAAGAAAGGGGGCTCCTCCTTGATAGCAATCCCCAACATGTTGGAATACTCCTCCAGGGTAGGAACCAACACATAGTCTGGAAATACAAAACACCTCAGAGGCGGATCATAGAACTGCATCAACGTATGGAGACCTCTGGCTTCATAATCACTGACATTACGGACCATAGATAAAATCCACCCATATTTCTCTTCAAAAGCTTCTCGTACTGCAGGACTCGCCATTCCCTTCAGCATAACAATAGGGCCTAAAGTAGGCGTAAGGAACTTATAGCTGATGATATTCTTCCTCTCTTTAGTGTTCATCTTTGCAGGGACCTGATGACTGGAATCAAGGGTAATATATGCACCTGGAAATGAATAAACATGTATGTTAAAATATGATAATGCAATGCAAAGGGCAATGTGATCAGGTAATCAGGTGTCTGTGCTGAACTGTGAACGGTGTCAGTGTAGCTCTGAGACTAATATAGAACCATAGATAAGAACCATCTGAATACAATAGGATGAAACTTCCTTTCGGTGCAATGATGATAGAAAACCGGGTATGTAGGAGGTCATGGTTACCTGCAAACCTGTAAACAACCCGCCCTTCTCACATGTGGGTACTAGGATGTTCAGTATCCCGGGCTCTCAGGTCAAGAAATGATGATACGTTCACCATTTCTGGTTTGGCATCATCATCAATCGAGGAGGCCTCAACTGATTCTCTAAAACAAAAAGGTCCTCAGCTTCTGGCACTGAGGTCGAGAAGCAATAGTACATTCATCCCTCAGGGTACAGTACTATCGCCAATCGAGGAGTGCCTCCGCTGATTCTCTTTCAAAAAGGGATGTCCTATAGCAAGTTCCCAGCATTGGGTCCTCGGATCGAGAATGTGCAATGGGTTTGCCATGGAATATGGTCTGCCACTGTCACATCTCGGGAGGAGTGCCGCAACTGAGTCCTCGGGAATGGTCACCAGAGTCGACAGTTCCTCAAGAGAATAACCACTGGCCTGCATAACATGCAGTAGCAGAAAGCTCCTGATAGAACCTCGTCTGGTTGTGGGTCTCATGAACAACAATACGTGGTCACCACCACGCAAGCGTCATGACTATCCACTCTAATACCTATGTATGTACTCAAGCCTTGGTAGTGAGCTTATCTCTCAGAACACCCATCCCGCCAAACAGACAAAACAGTGCAACACAATATAATATATGATATGTAATGCTAAAATGCGGTAAATACAGTAAAATAAATAAACAGCAACATATAGCACAACAGTAAACACCCAATGAAAGAAAAGCAGACAAGCGCTAGGATTGACTCGCTAAGGAAACCAGAGATTCTGGGTTCGGTCCCCAGCAGAGTCGCCAGCTGTCGCTCCCGGGATTTTCATCCAAGTACAAACGCGAAAGTGGCACCGAACAGAGTCGCCAGCAATGTGTATTTATCCCAAGAGAGGGAAAGGAAACACCGCGTAAACCTAAGAGAAAGGAAAAGCATGGTCTTACGACCAAGAGAACTGGGTTCGGGAGTCGGTTACGCGAGAGGAAGGTATTAGCACCCCCTCGCGTCCATCGTACCCGATGGGATCCACGCTTGCTTGTCTCGATCAAAGGGTGTAAGAAAAGGATACTGGAAAAGGAACTGGAGGAAAGAAAGGAGAAAGAAAAAGAGAAACAAATGTAGGGAAAATAAAAGAAGTGCTCGAATGGGCCCTACCCCACTGCCTACGTATCTCATCGGGAACATGAGAATCAGAGCGACGTAGTTCCCCTCACTAGGGATGGATTGTGTTTTTTAGAGAACGGCTTACGTTCTAGCTCAGGTGTTGCAGGCTCGCTGGTCCGAGTGCGTTACCATCTTGCAAGAGAACGAGTAGAAGCGCGTTCGTACGCTAAGAGTGAATGAGGTGAGAAAAGAATTCCCGAAGGAAAGACGTTATTGTTTGTTTTTGTCTTTTAGAAGGAAGTGTTTTGGATTTGTTTGCATATGACAGTGTATCTGGATCTTAGTCATTGGAATGTGTACATTCTCACATTCCAAGATGGAATGGGTAAGAAAGCACACTAAGAGTGAAGAAGACCCCCACCCTTAGTTCCAATTGTCAAGGTTCAAACACACTAGCATACTTGTGTTTATTAAGTGTTTTTGTTAATTAAGAAATGGAGAAGTGTTTTTTATTCGTACCTTCAACAAGTATTGCATTTAAGTCCCTCATACAAGATCAAATGTTTAACACATTGACCCAAGATGGGTTATATGCTATACATTCTAAGATTATAAGAGAAGACCCCTTATAACCTTTTCTTTATATGAAAGGCCTAAATGCAATAAATGCCTACCTTTATTATATGTTTTGAATTTTCTCTGAAATGAGAAAAGAGACTCAAGAGAGGAGAAAAGGTAAAACCTATATGGACTAAGACTCAATCCTAATTGAAGATTAAAGGGAGTGATCCTAAAGGTTTGTGAGGTTTCAACCTAAAGTCTAAAGAAAGAAAGAATTAAACAATTCACTTCTAAAGTAGAAGATGAATTGTAACTCACAAGGGGAAAGTGATGAGTTATTAAAAGAAAGCACATAAGTGCTTAACAAAACACAAAATGGAATTGTAAAAGAGAAAGGATAGAAGTTGAATGTGGATTCCTTATCCACACTCAATTGAAACTTACCAAAGCCCCTACATGGTTAGTAAACATGTATAAGAAGTATGAGAAGTAAAAGAACATGTAATGCATCCTAAAACTCCAAAGAATTAAATGAGAAAACAAATCCTAGAGCCACAACCAGAATGGGCATCATATGGACAACAAGTGAATATCATCATACAATTGCAAGTGAATAAGCAAAAATCATCACCCATTAGCATTTAAACATGTTACAAGAAGAAGGGGTAGATGAAAGATGGAAAGAAATGAAGAGGACATGCATAAATGGAGCATGTAAATCAACAACCAGAATTGAAACTAAATGGAAAATGGTTTATAAACATCTCAAAAGTATCTATGAATCAACTTCAAGACATTCAAGAAGTAATATAAGAAGAATTGAAATGAAAGTTCAAAAAGAAAGTGCAAACAATACATGTTAATGATGCACAAAGTTCAAATTGAAATGAACATGTAAAGATGACCTATAATGTATATCAAAGACCTATAATATCATGTGAATGGCTCATAACATATGCAAATGCTCATACAAATATGCACAAAAGCATTCATGTAAACATGCACTAAAGTTGTAATGACATGCCATGGATTATACTTCCAATGTAATGCATCAAACAAAGACCAAATGGATTCATGAAAATTATGCCAGCATATTATTGGAATGCCTAGGTCAGAAATGCATCATACATCAAGATAGCATGTAAAAATTCAGAGCAAAATGACTTCAAACAAAGCAATTAGGTCAAATTGAAACATCATGCAAAGTGG
This sequence comes from Lathyrus tuberosus, assembly GCA_022829125.1. NCBI lineage: Eukaryota > Viridiplantae > Streptophyta > Magnoliopsida > Fabales > Fabaceae > Lathyrus > Lathyrus tuberosus. The sequence goes on from JALAZF010000305.1 coordinate 1,011,655, forward strand.
TGCAAATATAGGCATCAAGACATGTAATAAAGTGACCTAAAAAATCAAACAAAAATCATATAACATGCTTCAATGTATTAGTGAATCAATGCAAAAAGAATCATGTCAAAACAGTTGGTAATGAGCAAGAACAAAATTAAACAAATTCATGTATCATGCTTAGAATGCATCTAAATGGAAATTCAAAGAAAATTATGGACCAGGGGTAAAAAGGTCATAAAATCAAGAAATAAAATCATGAAAAATTTCCTAAATGTTTTAATGATGCTCATGAATTTTTGTGGAATTTTATGATGATGTTTGATATTTTTAAAAATTAAAAAGTAAACGTGCATAAAATGAAGAAAATAAAAGGAAATAGAAAACAAGAGTGGGGTGCAAATATAGTAAACCAACAGTTCAAAGTGTTTGGGCCTTTTAACAAGGAGGTGCGAAAAGCAAAGGTTTCAGGGTCCATTTGCGCGTGGAACACAATAGCAAACGTGCACTTTCAGTCAAATAAAGTCAAACAATGATCACCATCGGATTGAGTCAGGTCAACAAACGAGTCAAAGTAAGCAAGATCAATGCACACACGTGAGGGAACACAATTACTAACATGCACTGCGCCAAATTTTGTTTAAGTGAAATCAGAGATGGAGCACGTGAGGTGCACACCTTTTTTAATGCGTTGGCCAATCCTACACCACACGATGCAAGTAAATCCACGGTCACGATTAAAACTGCAAACCAAACCCTAACACATGATCACCGGCCGGAGAGGGACCTCCGGTCACCTTCTCCGGCCACGCACCACCGTCTGCAACTCTCACATGTCCCAGAAATGCACAAATATTATACCAAAATGAAGCTGAGCTCACGTAGATTAAGAATTCACAATTGTTTTTCACATACCAAGCACACACATAGAGAACAGAGGAGATTAAATCATGCCCTAGGTTTTGGATCTAGGCTTCTAAGAAGCTCTATCAACTAGCCGGAGTAAGCAGAGCTTCTATTAAGCTTAAATTAACAAAAACAAGCTAAAATTAATGAAAATCAACTGAAGCAAAGTTGAATGATGAAACCTGAAAATGTGGAGCAATTGGAGATGTTGAGAAAAACCAGAGAAACGCTTGAGGTATTGAGCTTCTAGATCTTCAACCTTAGCAAAATAAATGCTACTTGATGTGGAGATCTTGAGAACAAAACAGAATTCCAAACTGTGATGATGTTATGCTTGGACAATGGAGTTTTCTCTTGAATGTTCTTGCTCAGAATGGATGAAGATGATTGAGAAAGGAAGAAAAATCGTGCAGAATCAGAGAGAGATAATGGAGAGAATGTGAGAGTGTTTGAGAGAAAGAGTGAGAATGAAGTGTTAGTTCCAAATTGTGGAGAGTGTTGGAACTTATATGTTGAGTTTAATCTGCTAACTCATGGTTAAATGAGTGAGTTAGAGTGAGTTGAGTGGGTTAGGCTGAGTCCATCCTAACTAACTGAGTCAAGTTAGTTAGGGGACGATTTATCAATGGCTGTGTTATGGTGAGGTGGAGGTTTAAAGTGTTATGGTGAGGAGCAAGTGGAAGGAATGGTGAGGATGAGCTGTTCTGGTGTGGCAGCAAGAGAAACTTGCTTCGCAAGTTTTGTTCTTCCTCTTTGGTGTATAATGATCATGAGCAGCACGTGCAAGTAAGAATTTGTTGGTTCAAATGAGGAAAAGTGGCAACAACACTTGCTTTTGGCATTTTGGTGACAGTTGGAAACATGGTGATTTGATGATGTTTTTCTCCCTATTTAACGGATGATTTGGTGTGTTTTTGGAGTCATTGGAAAGAGGGAATATAATGCAACAAGTTTGGTTTGAAATTGGAGTTGATATGAAGTGTGTAATAGGTTGGAAAATAGCTTTGAACATCAAGGTTTGGAACTGTGTGGTGGGCGTGGGAAGTAGGTCATGGCATGGCAACTTGGCACACAAAATTTCAGCACAATCAACATGACTTTGAACCAATATATCTCCACTATAACTTGATCAAATGGAATTTTGTCCAACATGAGTATTGAAGATGACACTACAAGGAACAACTTTGATGTTGAAAAGTTTTTCATTTGAGGCCTTTAACCATGAGAAAAATGAGTGGACATTTGGCCCACCACATGTTTGTTAAAATGACTGCGCGCGTGACCTGAAAATCTTGGTCATGACCTAGTTTTGAACCTACTTTGCCCAAACTTTGATCAATCATATCTCCCTCAATTTTTATCCAATGGAGATGTTCTACACATGGATTTGAAGCTTAAAACAAGATCTTTTGTTGTGGCCGAGTGGAATTTTCATTTGGTGCTTCAATTTTAAATGGCCTTGGTTCAAACTCTGATGCAAAATGGCCAAAACTTACTATTTTTAGTAACCCTACTTCACCCAAAAAATGGCAACTTTCCACATCTTGATTTTTTCATGATTCCTTTGGAGTTTCTTGACCAAATTTTGCACATTGGACATATGTAACATGAATTTCATGATTTTGGGCTCAAAAAGTCAAGAGTTGACTTTTTCCTCTGATTATTTGACTTTGCCCCAATTTCTCTGATTCTTGATCTTTCTTCCAATTGAACCACTTCTAAAACCAATTGAGATGCAATTTTCCACATACATACACTTAAGGACATATGGAATACCATGACATCAAGTTTTGTTCAAAAAATCAAAGATTCCCTGATTTAATGGGAAACCCTAGTTTTGGTGCCCACCTCCTAGGAGAAAAATGTGCAGTCTTCAATTTCAAATTCCTCAGAGTATGTTGTGTACCTTCTTAAAGGATGATGATATATGCCTTTTGAGGATGATTTTGAATCAATGAGCTATCTCTTTTGAGGGTTTTCCTTCAGTTTTTGAACCTCTTGCATAGTGAAAGATGTAATGCTTCAATCTCCCATTGTATCTCTTATCCTTGAGGTTGTGGATGATCAATTGAGATGGTATGAGACATGAAAGACCTCTTGGCTTGCCTTGAGGGCACTTGATTGACCTTTTGTGCTTTGAATGATTCCTTGATTGTCCATCCCCCATCTGATCACATGCCCTGATGGTAAGAAGGATGCCATGCTTCATTTTTCTATGTTAAATGCAATGTAATGTTAATGAGATGGATATGATATGGTAAATGATAATGCCATGCTATGATGACAAAGAGGGAGAGCAAATTTTGGGGTATTACACCTGCCTCTGGGATAACAACAGTCCTTTGAATAATTGCCTCAAGTTCCTCTTGTTGTTGAGCCATGCCCTGCATCATCTCAAAGAACTGAGCCATACGAGTCTGGAATTCCGATAACTCTGCTCGCACCTGATCCATGATCCTCCTCTGATTCCTTCAAGTTGCGTAGTGGTGAGAAGTCAAGCTTGCAGTTCTGGAGACAATACCAAGTCAGAATAAGAATCCCCTTCTGAGAATACCTGTTATGCATATGAGTATGAGAATGCAAAATGACATGCGATGCAAATGCAAAGACACGGGATCAAGGTATCCACAAAGCTCTGGATAAGTGTTGTGTTGATGACTGAATAAGCTCATAGGTCTGCTCTGAAGAGAATATCGGAACACCGGATTATCTGAATAATCATAATACCATAACACCAGGCTGATACTGATAAGAAATCCAAAATACCAGGTAGGTAGAAGGTCAAGGTTACCTGCAAACCTGTAAACACCCGCCCATTCTCACATGTGGGTACTAAGATCCTCAGTATCCCGGGCTCTCAGGTCGAGAAATGATGATACGTTCACCATTTCTGGTTTGGCATCATCATCAATCGAGGAGGTCTCAACTGATTCACCAAAATGAAAGGTCCTCAGCTTCTGGCACTGAGGTCGAGAAGCAATAGTACATTCATCCCTCGGGGTACAGTACTATCGCCAAACGAGGAGTGCCTCCACTGATTCTCTTTCAAAAAGGAAATCCTATGCAAGTTCCAAAGTGGGCCCTCGGGTGCGAATGGGTTTCCCACAGAATGTGGTCTGCCACTGTCACCACTAAAGAGGGATGTTTCCACTAAGGTCCTCATGATCGGTCACTAGAGTCGACAGCTCTCTAGATCGACATCCTGGAATACGCAAGATGCGCATGCCATGATGGGTCCCAAGATAGCCTCGTCTAGCTATGAATTTCGTGAATACCCAACGCACTCCAGACGGCACGTAGGTCCCACTACTCTCCACTCTAATCCTAAGTGTATACTCAAGCCTGTGTAATGGGCTTATCTCTCAGAAATCCCATCCCGCCAAACAGACAGAACAGTGCAACACAGTATAATATATGAAATGTAAATGCTACAATGCTGTAAATATGGTACAAGTAATAAAATACAGTAAACAGCAAATACAATATAACAGTAAACACCCAATGAAAGAAAAGCAAACAAGCGCTAGGATTGACTCGCTTAGGATGGACCAGCAATAGGTCAACCTGTCCCCAGCAGAGTCGCCAGCTGTCGCTCCCGGGATTTTCATCCTAGTACAAACGCGAAAGTGGCACCAAACAGAGTCGCCAGCAATGTGTATTTATCCCAAGAGAGGGAAAGGAAACACCGCATAAACCTGAAGGAAAGGATAGAGCATGGTCTTGCGACCAAGAGAATGGGTAAGGGAGTCGGTTACGCGAGAGGAAGGTATTAGCACCCCCACGCGTCCATCGTACCCGATGGGATCCACGCTTGCTTGTCTCGGTCAAAGGGTGATAGAAAAGAATACTGGAAAAGGAACTGTTAGCTAGAGAACCAAATGTAGGGAAAATAAAAGAAGTGCTCGAATGGGCCCTACCCCACTGCCTACGTATCTCATCGGGAACATGAGAATCAGAGCGACGTAGTTCCCCTCACTAGGGATGGATTGTGTTTTTTAGAGAACGGCTTACGTTCTAGCTCAGGTGTTGCAGGCTCGCTGGTCCGAGTGCGTTACCATCTTGCAAGAGAACGAGTAGGAGCACATTCATACGTTGAGAGTGAATGAGGTGAGAAAAGAATTCCCGAAGGAAAGACGTTATTGTTTGTTTTTGTCTTTTAAGAGTTCTTTCATTTGTTTGCATATGATAGTGTATCTGAATCTTAGTCATTGGAATGTGTACATTCTCACATTCCAAGATGGAATGGGTAAGAAAGCACACTAAGAGTGAAGAAGACCCCCACACTTAGTTCCAATTGTCAAGGTTCAAACACACTAGCATACTTGTGTTTATTAAGTGTTTTTGTTGATTAAGAAATGAAGAAATGTTTTTTTATTTGTTCCTTCAACAAGTATTGCATTTAAGTCCCTCATACAAGATCAAATGTTTAACACATTGACCCAAGATGGGCTATATGCTATACATTCTAAGATTATAAGAGAAGACCCCTTATAACGTTTTCTTTATATGAAAGGCCTAAATGCAATAAATGCCTACCTTTATTAGATGTTTTGAGTTTCCTTTAAGAGATGAGAAGAGAGACTCAAGAGAGGAGAAAAGGTAAAACCTATGTGGACTAAGACTCAATCCTAATTGAAGATTAAAGGGAGTGATCCTAAAGGTTTGTGAGGCTTCAACCTAAAGTCTAAAGAAAGAAAGAATTAAACAATTCACTTCTAAAATAGAAGATGAATTGTAATTCAAAAAGGGAAAGTAATGAGTTATTAACAGAAAGCACATAAGTGCTTAACAAAACATAAAATGAAATTGTAAAAGAGAAAGGATAGAAGTTGAATGTGGATTCCTTATCCACACTCAATTGAAACTTACCAAAGCCCCTACATGGTTAGTAAACATGTATAAGAAGTAAAAGAACATGTAATGCATCATAAAACTCAAAAGAATTTCATGAGAAACCAAATCCTAGAGCCACAACCAGAATTTACATCATATGGAAACAAATGGTTATTATCAATCAAACTCAAGTGGATAGGCAACAAACATCCTCCAAGTCATTAGAACATGATATCATAAGAAAAGGGAGAATGAAAGATGAAAGAGAAAAGAAGAAATGTGCATAAATGGAACATGTAATCCATGGATCAGAATTGAAATGAAATGAAAAATGATTCACAAACATCTCACAAGTATTCATGCATGACACATCAAAGCATTTAAGAAGTGATAGAAGAAGTAGGATTGAAATGGAAGTTCCAAACAAAGGAAAGTGCAAACACAACATGTTAAAGGTGCACAAGGTTCAAATGATAATCAACAAGCAAAGATGACATATGATATGTATCAATATCCTATAATGTCAAGAGTGTAGCTCACCAAATAGGCAAATGATCATGCAAGTATACACAAAAGAAAACATGTAAACATGCACAAAAGATTACAATGATATGACATGTTATAATGCTTTAAATGAAATGCATCAAACAAAAATCAAATGGCCTCATGAAAATTATGAAAACATGGTATTGAAGTTCACTAATCAGAGATGAATCACATATCAAAGTAGCATGCAAGGAACCAAGGCAAAATGAGGTCAAACAATGCACTTAGGTCAAATAGACATATCATACAAAGTAGCACAAAAGTGAACACCAAACATGCCATAAAATGACCTAAAAATTCAAATAAAAATCAATTAACATACCTCAAGATGCTAATGACTCAATACAAAAAGAAGAGCATCAAAACAATTTTTAATGATCAAGAACAAAATTAAACAAGATCATGTACCATATTAAGAATGCACATCAAAGAAATTCAAAGAAAAATATGGAGCAGGGGTAAAAAGGTCATAAAATCAGAAAATAAAATCACCAAAAATTTTCTAAATGTTTTAATGATTCTCATGAATTTTTGTGGAATTTTATGATTCTATTTAGCATTTTTAAAAATTAAAAAACAAACGTGTAGAAAAATAGAAAAATAAAATGCAATGCAAAAATGAATGGGGGTGCATGCCTAGTAAAAATGAGTTCAAAAATCATTGGGCTTTTAGAAAGGGAGGTGTGGATAGCAAAATAGTCTAGGTCCAATAACACGCATAACACAATAACAAGCATACACTCTCAGTCAACAAAATTGACTCACTCATGGCCATTGGATCAAGTCAAGGTCAAACGAAAGTCAAAGTAACCAGATCTAACACACGCGCGTGAGTGACCACACAACATACAGTGTGCCACACCACATAATGTTCACTCTGATTAAAATAAAACATGTGCCACGCATGTGACATTTTTATGCGCTGTCATCACACAAGCCACACGATGATGAACATCCAACGGTCCACGTTCAAACTGCAAATAAAACCCTAAACAAGTTCACCGGCCGGAGAGGGACCTCCGGTCACCTTCTCCGGTGAGAACCACCACCTGCAACACTCACATGTTCACCAAAACACACAAATCGCCTACCAAATTGAAGCTAAGCTCATGTAGATCAAGAATATGCTCATAAAAACAACAAAACATGCACACACAGCAAGAACAGAGGAGATGAACTTGTGCCCTAACTTTTGGATCTAAGCCTTTAAGAAGCTCTATCAACTAGCCAGAGTTCAAATGCTCCTAGTGAGCTCATATCACCATGAAAACAACAAAATAAACAAGTAAACGTGAGAGGAGAGTTTGTAAGCTTCGGAACCTGATCTTGCAGTCCTGGTAGAGTCTGAGAAAACCAGAGGAAATGCTTGCTTCTTCCTTAAGCTTCACTTGGCCAAATAAAGGCTTTGATGAAGATGATGATTCAGGGGAGAAGAAATGAGATCCAAGCTCAAATATCAGTTGCTCTTTGGTGAAGTTGAGAGAGAATCATAGAAGATTTAGGAGGAGGCTGAATAATATGAACTCGAAGCTTCCTTGCAATGGTGATGTTGAGAGTAGAGCAGAGAGAGTTTTTTGGAGAGAATGTGGAAGAATCAGAGAGAAAATTAGAGAGTGTTTGGGAGTGAAATGAGAAGAATGGAGTTGAAAATGAAATTAGAGTGTGAGTTTTCTATTTATAGTGTGAGTTTAACTATGGTTTAGTGAGTGGAGTTAAATGAGTTAGCATGGTTAAACTGAGTGCACCCTAACTAACTGAGCCAAGTTAATTAGGGCGAGTTATCCATGGCTGTAATTGTGTGATGATGGTTCATGGTGAGTTATGGTGGGAATGAAGAGAAACTGGTGTGGCACGGCTGGTACAGCATGAAGCTTGTTCAACAAGTTGTCTTTTTTTCCATTCTTATGTATTATGAAGCACGTGGCATTATGAATGTGATGAGTGTTTGGTTTAATGAGGAAAGAAATGAGAAAGTGTTTGTGGTGTGTGTGAACCAAATCATGCAGCATGCCATCAATATATCAATGTCAACATAGGGTGGTTTATGGAGGTTTTTTCTCTACTCAATGACTGCATTAGGGAGTGTATGGGTTCATTGGAAAGAGGACACATAGGAGAGCAATGTTGATGTGCAACTTGAGTGGAAATGATGCCTCAAACATGTCTAAAAATGACCATAAACAGATGGGCCAAGAACTGGTACATGGGTGCGCAGACTTGTGGCATGACCTGGTTGTGACCTGGTCAAATTTCAGTTGCAATGACCATTCTTTGAGCCATCATAACTCCTTAACCTTTGATCAGATGAAAAATTGATAAACACCAACTTTGAAGATCTCACATAGAGGAACAACTTTGATGTTGAAAGATTTTCCATTTGCAGCCTCTAATCATGAGTAATTGATCAATACATTTGGTCCACCAAGTGTTTGAGAAAATGACTGCGCGCGTGCCCTGAAAATCTTAGTCATGACCTAGTTTTGGACCTACTTTGCTCAAACTTTGATCAATCATATCTCACTCAATTTTTATCCAATGGAGATGTTCCACATATGGATGTGAAGCTTAAAACAAGATCTTTTGTTGTGGCCGAGTGGAATTTTCATTTGGTGCTTCAATTTTAAATGGCCTTGGTTCAAACTCTGATGCAAAATGGCCAAAACTTGCTATTTTTAGTAACCCTTCCTCTTCCAAAAATGGCAACTTTCCACCTCTTGATTTTTTCATGATTCCTTTGGAGTTTCTTGATCAAATTTTGTACATTGGACATATGTAACATGAATTTCATGATTTTGGGCTCAAAAAGTCAAGAGTTGACTTTTTCCTCTGATTATTTGACTTGGCCCCAATTTTCCTGATTTCTGATCTTTCTTCCAATTGAACCACTTCCAAAACCAATTGAGAAGCAATTTTCCACCTCCATACACTTAGGGACATATGAAATACCATGACATCAAATTTGGTCCAAAAAATCAAAAATTCCCTGATTTTATTAGAAACCCTAGTTTTGGTGCCCACCTCCTAGGAGAAAAATGTGCAGTCTTCAATTTCAAATTCCTCATAGTATGTTGTGTATCCTATTAAAGGATGATGATATATGCCATTTGAGGATGATTTTGGATCAATGAGCTATCTCTTTTGAGGGTTTTCCTTCATTTTTTGAACCTCTTGCATAGTGAAAGATGTAGTGCTTCAATCTCCCATTGAATCTCTCATCCTTGAGGTTGTGGATGATCCATTGAGATGGTATGAGACATGAAAGACCTCTTGGCTTGCCTTGAGGAAACTTGATTGACCTTTTTGTGCTTTGAATGATCCCTTGATTGACCACCTTCCACCTGATCCATGCCCTGATGGTAAGAAGGATGCCATGCTTCATTTTTCTATGTTAAATGCAATGCAATGCTAATGAGATGGATATGATATGATAAATGATAATGCCATGCTATGATGACAAAGAGGGAGAGCAAATTTTGGGGTATTACACTTATGTCTCTAATTTTTGCCTGGACCGCCCTTTCGGGTTTTCAATCCACCGAGACGTATTTTTTCTCTTTTTTATTTATTTTTTTATTTAGGCGAAGTATTTCTTGACTACATCAACATTCGTGGGGTAGAAAAATTCCTCTCCGTCCATGGTTGCGAGTCTCAAGGCGCCGCCTGAGAAGGCTTTCTTGACCACATAGGGGCCGTCATAATTCGGAGTCCATTTGCCCCGAGAGTCAGTGATAAATGATTGTTTCTTTTTTAGCACAAGGTCTCCTTTTCTGAAGACACGGTGTCGGACCTTTTTGTCAAATGCCTTCTTCATTCTCTGTTGGTACAACTGACCGTGACATAGTGCCATTATTTTCTTTTCTTCGATCAGATTCAGTTCGTCGTGTCGACTTTGACACCATTCAGCCTATGTTAGCTTAGCTTTCATTAATACCCTGATTGATAGGATCTCTACTTCTATGGGAAGCACTGCTTCCATGCCATACACTAGAGAGAAAGGGGTTGCCCTTGTTGAAGTGCGGACAGATGTGCTATAACCGTGAAGAGCAAAGGATAGCATCTCGTGCCAGTCTTTGTAGGTTACAACCATCTTCTGAAAAATCCTCTTGATGTTCTTGTTAGCTACTTCTACCGCTCCGGTCATCTTGGGTCGGTAGGGAGATGAATTATGGTGTTCGATCTTGAACTCAGCACACAACTCTTTCATCATCTTAATGTTTAAGTTGGATTTATTGTCAGTAATGATCTGGCTTGGAACACCATAACGGCATATGAGATTGTTTTTGATAAATAGGACCACCACTTGTCAGGTTACATTGGCGTATGACGCTGCTTCGACCCACTTGGTGAAGTAATCAATGGCTACCAGGATGAACCGATGTCCATTTGAAGCCTTGGGTTCGATCATGTCAATCATGTCGATTCCCCATATGGAAAAAGGCCATGGGGATGGGAGAACTTTGGGATGCGTTGGCGGTACATAGATCTTGTCAGCGTATATTTGACACTTGTGACATCTCCTCATGAACTTGTAGCAATCAGATTCCATTGTCAGCCAATAGTACCCTGCTCTTAGAAATTTTCGTCATTGTGTGTCCGTTGGCATGAGTGCCAAGGGATCCTTCATGAATTTCTTTCATCAGCATGTTTGCTTCTCGTCTGTCTACACATCGGAGCAAGTCCATGTCGAAATTCCTCTTATAGAGTGTGTCATGCTCAGGAAGAAACTGTCTGCCAGTCTTCTGAGGGTCTTTCTGTCTTTTCGGGATGCCCCAGGTGGGTACTCCTGTTTCTGAAGGAAGCATTTGATATCGTGATACCAAGGTTTGTCATCTATTACTGCTTCAACCGTGAAGATGTAAGAGGGCCTTTCGAGGCGCATTATGTCAATCTTAGGTACGTCGTTCCATTGACCTACACTAATCATGGAAGAGAGAGTGGCTAATGCATCAGCCATGTGATTCTCTTCACGAGGGATATGATGAAACTCGATTCTGTTGAAGAAGGGTAACATCCTTCTCGCATAATCTTTGTAAGGAATCAGTCCTGATTGGTATGTGTTTCAATCTCCTTTGATCTGATTGATAACCAAGGCTGAGTCGCCATATACATCCAAGTTCTTGATCCTTAAGTCGATCGCTTCTTCGAGACCCATGATACAAGCTTCGTATTCGGCCTCGTTGTTTGTACACTTAAATGTTAGTCGAGCAGTGAAAGGAATATGGGTACCCTAAGGTGTTATGATGATTGCCCCAATTCCATTTCTGTAATGATTGACAGCTCCGTCAAAGATTAGTCCCCATTGGGAACCTGGTTATGTCACTTCACTGGGTAGTGGTTCATCGCAATCTTTCATTTTCAAGTACCTGACATCTTCATCTGGGAAGTCAAATCCGACTGATTCCTGATCGTCAATCGGTTGATGAGCCAAATGACCGCCTAAAACATTTCCTTTAACGGCTTTCTGAGCATGGCATTCTATGTCATATTCTAATAACAACATCTGCCAACGGGAAATTCTTCCCGTGAGAGCAGGCTTTTCAAAGACATACTTGATTGGATCCATTTCTGTGATTAACCAAGTAGTGTGACGAATCATATACTGGCGAAGACGTTTGGCTGTCCAAGCCAGAGCACAACAAGTTTTCTCAAGCATAGTGTACCGAGTCTCACAGTCTGTGAATTTCTTGCTCAGATAATAGATGGAGGACTCTTTCCTTTTTGTTTCATCCTGTTGACCAAGTACACAGCCCATAGAGTCTTCCAAGACTGTTAAGTAGATGATCAGTGTCTTTCTTCCACTAGAGGTGATAGAATCGGTGGGTTCAACAAGAATTCCTTAATACTGTCGAAGGCGGTTTGGCAATCTTCTGTCCAAATGCAGTCCTAATTCTTTTTTAGTAATTTGAAGATTGGCGCGCAGGCCGCGGTCATAAGGAATATAAATTTGGAAATGTAATTCAGACGCCCCAGGAATCCCCTGACTTATTTTTCAGTCTTTGGAAAAGGCGTTTCTTGAATGGCCTTGACCTTGTCAGGATCAACCTAAATTCCTTTATGGCTGACGACGAACCCTAAAAGTTTCCCTGAACGGACACTGAATGTGCACTTATTGGGATTCAAGCGGAGTTTGTACTTTCTTAACCGCTCGAATAGTTTGACAGGTGGGTCACATGCTCCTCTTCTGTCTTAGATTTGGCAATCATATCATCGACATATACCTCGATTTCTTTGTGTATCATGTCATGAAAAAAGGTAGCCATGGCCCTTTGATAGGTTGCCCCAGCGTTCTTCAAACCAAACGACATTACCTTGTAACAAAAAGTACCCCATGGGGTAATGAATGAAGTTTTCTCCATATCTTTCGGCACCATTATTATCTGATTATAGCCCGAGAATCCATCCATGAAGGAGAATACTTTGAACTTTGCTGTATTGTCTACCAGCATGTCAATGTGTGGTAAAGGAAAGTCATCCTTTGGACTGGCCTTGTTTAGATCCCTGTAGTCTACACACATTCTGACCTTTCCTTCCTTTTTCTGAATGTGTACTATGTTTGCTAACCATTGAGAATACTCTGATGTGGCGAGGAAACCCGCGTCAATCTGTTTCTGTACTTCCTCTTTGATTTTGATGGGCACGTCTGGGTGAGTTCTTCTCAACCTTTGTTTTACTGGCAGACATTCCGATCTTAACGGTAAATGATGTTCTACAATGCTGGTATCCAACCCTGGCATGTCCTGATTGGACCAATCAAATACATCGGGGAATTCTTTGAGAAGCTTTATCAAACTTTCTTTGACAGTAGGGCTGAGTAGTGCCCCGATCTTGACTTCTTTCCTCTTTTCTTTTGAACCCAAGTTTACTGTTTCCAACGGCTCCTTGTGAGGTTCAATGGACCTTTCCTCTTGTATGAGTAATCGGGAGATCTCTTCTGGAATTTCGTCGTCAACTTCTTCTTCAGCCTCAAATACCGAGAATTCAAAGTTGGGAGAAGGCATTGGACCGTATGTTTCAATGGGGTTTAAAACAAGCAATTTGCATGACGTGATGATTGTTTTTAGAAGAGATAGAGAGAATGCAAGAGTGTGTGCAGTGTATTTTCTTTGGAAAATTGCTTGTTTTTATTATTGAGTTGTTTTTTAGGATTACCATTTTCTGAAAAAGTGAAAACAGAAAACATCAATAAATGCAGAAATTACAAAACGACATTATTTTATTCATGATCTTGTCGATTCTTAAAACTACAACCCTATAAAACAAAACTCAGTCACTTTGGGCGAAGCGAAGAGAGAAATTTACAGAAAGTGAGCCCTATCAAAATAGCCGTTTCACCTAGGCAGGGTGAAAGGTTAAGATAAAGACGACAATTACTTAGACTTATGGACGACTTTCGGAACATCAACAGCAACCCATTGGCGGCGAACTCCTCGGTGAATCACAAAGTATGGCACCTTCTTTCTTGACTTGTCTTCAGAAATGACGCTGATTTCTGGCGAAGCAGGATCATTGGAATTTGTTTCCCAAGCAGAGTTATCATAAACGAACTCTTATGTCGCATCTTGCATAGTATTTGAACTCTCAGGTAAATCTCCCCATCTAGTTGGCTGGATGTCTTCGAGCCTGATACGAGAGCTTTCAGGAGCGTTGTATTTGACCATGAAGTCATATTTGCCACTCGGTTGTCCTAAGGTGTCCCACACTTCTTTGGAACTGGAGGAGTCATCTCTTTCGATGATGTTGACCTCAAGAAAAGCGTAGTTAATGAATTCTAGTCCTGAAAGATTTGCAAATTCATTGTTGTGCTGGATATTTTTTGAATGCCCTGAGTAATGATCCCACGATTCGGTTGGGACGCAGGTATTCTTTTCAATAAAGCTCAGTTGATATGCATCGTTGGGCTGACTCTTTTACCCTGAGTCTCCTGGGTACGGCTGCCAGATAGGCAGGCCATCCTTTGGGCCATAATAGTCGTGGTCAAAGTTGTCTTTCATTAGAGTGTCCTCCTCTAATGAGTTTGGAGGAGCACAACATCCTTCAGGATCAAAATCTCCGTATACCATCTTGACATCTGACCTTGGTATAAATCTCGGACTTTGTACGGGATAGAAAAATGGCGTAGGCACCTCTTCCTGAGACATATAACCGTCCTCGTTAAGATAGGACTTCCATTCTTCATCTGTATCGGAGGAATCACCCTCATTGATGGTTTATACTTCTTGAGACACTGGGTGAAGGAAACCTCCACTGTGGAAGAAATTCTGAATGGGATGAAAACTTTCATTATTAGTAGCAGTCTGGGTACAGGTTGAGGAAAAACCAAGACCCTTCTTTGTTTTGTTATCAGTAGGAATGATAAGTTGTCCCCTTCCCTTGGCATTGTTATTCTTGATCACTTCAGGGGCATCTTTGTACGAGGAAATCGATGTTCCTTTTTCTGATTGATTTTCGTTGCTCACCGACAGTGCTTGGAACTGAGTTCCAACAACCTCCTCTGGTACTACACAAGAAGACGATGATATGTTACTCACGATCAAGGCTTTCTCTCCGCAAACTGTGACTAGTTGCTCGTTCTTGACAAACTTCAGTTTATGGTGCAGTGTCGAAGTGACTGCCCCAGCCTGGTGTATCCAAGGTCTTCCTAATAAATAGTTGTATGCTGCCCGGACGTCCATGACCTGGAAAGTGACCAGGAAAGTGTGAGGACCGATAGTTATGGGAAGGTCGACTTCGCCAATAACTTCTTTCTGGGATCCGTCAAATGCTTTGACGATGACCTTACTGCCTCTCATCGGAGATCTCTTGAATGATAGTCGCATTATCATAGATTTCGCCATAACATTCAGAGTCGATTCGGTGTCAACCAGTACGCTGGCTAAAGCATCGTCCTGGCAGTTGACTATGATATTTAGTGCCATGTTATGACTTTTTCCTTCTTCTGGCAATTCTTAATCACTAAACCCCAGATTTTTGCAGGAAATGATGTTGGAGATGATGGTATCGAATTGTCTTAGCGTCATATCCTATTCCACAAAGGCTTGCTCTAAGACTTTCTGTAGAGCCTCTCTGTGAGCTTCGGAACTGAGTAATAGAGATAACACAGAGATTTTTGAAGAAGTTTGCAACAGCTGATCAACAATGATGTACTCACTCTTATGGATGAGCTTCAGCATCTCATCGTTGTTATGTGAAAGGTCGAGACCACTGAACTGACCGACTGGTTGATTAGGAACTTCTGTTTGAGGTTCCTTTTCTCTGGTAGGTTCTCCAACTCCTCGGTTGAAGATTCGACCACTCCGTGTTACTCGACTGATGTCTGCAATATTCACGACGGAGGGTAATGGAACTTCTTTTCCATTCCCAATTGTTGTTGCACCGTATTTGTAAGGGATAACCTTATCGGATTTGTACGGTATTGGTCCCGGCAGATAGATAACTACAGGAGCCTTCGGACTTTTCTGACCATCATAACTGGTCTCAATTGGTTCGAGATTGAGAACCTTTCCACCATCAAGTGGGACTCTTGACTCACAGAGTAGAGGGATTATGGCACATACGTCTTTGGCCACTTCTCGCTTAGGGATCAAGATAACATCCTTACTTTGATCAGGATGATAGTTGACATTGAATCAGAGCTTGACCATGGTTGAATTTCCTTATGGTCCAACTGACTTTGAAGGGCTGCTCGCACGAGGTTCCATCCTTGATTATTCTCCGAGCAGACTCTACAACGCTCGTAGTTGTGTGGTGGCTCCCGGCCACGTCCGCTTTGAATGCAATGCAACTTCACTAGATCGGTTTCCATTGATCGAACATCTTGACTTTGATTCCTAGTAGGGCTCTCGTTAATCATACTGACTTATTGTGTGTCTTCATCTAGATAGATCGGAAGCCTTGAACGAGTGCACAACCTTGGTTACTCTCACGACATATGCTACAGTACTGATACTCATGTGAAGTCAGCAAACCGAGCTAGACTTGCTTAGCGTGAAATTCCACCAAGCTGGTATTCATCAAGCGAATATCGGAAATTTGAATCATTTTGACCTGATAGGGATTTCTATCACGGTAGTCCTGGATCCATCTGAGATCCATCTGACGCTGGAGGGCCTCTTGTACAAAAGAGCATCCCTGATTATTTACCGAGCAAATTAGACAGGAATCATAATCAAGCCGAGGCAGATTATGATGTTGGATTTGCTTTGAGTGCATTGCTACCAAGTTGACATTCATCGCACGAATGTCGTGGTTCTGAATGATGTTGGAATTCGTATAAGTCATGTTGACCCCATGAATTCTGTGATCCTGGATCCAACCGAGATCCAACTGTTCCTGCAGAGCTGATTGCACCACAGAACATCATTGATTGTCTTTAGAATAGATATCACATTGGTGATAGTTATGAGGTGGTACATGCCCATATCCACTCTGTCTGCGATGCATCTTGACCAGATTAGCCCTTAATAAGAGTACATCATGAATTTGATAGTTATGGTTAGACTCTCCCTCTATCAAATTGACTGTAGTTTTCTCTTGTTGAGGTAACGGGTTCGTCTGAACATTTTGATTTGTATCCTTGAAGGATAATACCTCACTCCTGACAAGCTTCTGTACATCAGATTTGAAGCTGAGACAGTTTTCTATGTTATGCCCTGGTCCTCCTTGATGGTAAGGGCAAGTCTGATCCACCTTCAACCAAAAAGGCGGATTTTCCGGTATTGTAAGAGGAGACCAGGTTTAGACATGCCCCTTGACTAGTAGTAGTGGAAACAGATCTGTGTACAACATTGGTATAGGGTCAAACTCTGGTGGTCGCGTTGTACGGTTGTTGCTGTACTGAGGACGAGCCTGCTGAAGAGGTTGTTATGTCCTTCGCTGATATTGTTGTTGATTCGGTTGGCTCTGAGCAACCTGAGGTTGATACGTTGGAACATACGTAGGGTTAATAGCAGGAGTTACAGCTGCTACTGGTTGGTAATGTCGCCTTTGCTTTCCTAGAGAGATATTGCTAATATCTTGCTCTTTTTTCTTAGGGAAAGCACTACCGTATCTTTTGGTACATCTTGATGGTCCAGCATCTTTAATTAAACGTCCTTCTCGGACAGCTTCCTCAAGACGAACTCCCATGCCCACCATCTCGGTGAAGTCACTGGGCGCACAAGCGACCATTCTGTCGTAGTAAAACGAACTTAAGATTTTCAAGAAGATCTTTGTCATCTCTTTTTCCTCAAGAGGTGGACAAATCTGAGCGGCAATTTCACGCCATCTCTGAGTATATTCCTTGAAGGTTTCCTTATCCTTCTGCGACATGGCCCTGAGTTGATCTCTGTCTGGCGCCATGTCCAGGTTATACTTATATTATTGAACAAAGGCAGCGCCAAGATCTCTGAAAGTGACGATCTTAGTGCGGTTTAAACCCATGTACCATTTGAGTGCGGCACTGGTTAAACTATCTTGGAAGTAATGGATCAGTAGCTGTTGGTTCTCTGTCTGTGTTGACATCCTCCGTGCGTACATCACCAAGTGACTTTGAGGGCAACAGTTTCCCTTGTATTTTTCCAATTCGGGCACCTTGAATTTGAGCGGATCTTTCACATTGGGGACCAAACAAAGGTATGCGGCATCCTTACCGAATAGATCCTGACCGCGAATGGCTTGCAGTTCCTTCTGCATCTCCAGGAACTGTTCCCTGAATTCCTTTATCTTATCATTCATACTCTCATTTCCACCAGAAGGTATCTGTGGAATTTGTCCTTCCGGGACAATGTGTACCACGGGTGGTGGTATATTCATTACGGCAGTGACTCTCGGTGCTTCCCTTTCCCGGAGTTTGTAACCTTCCGGAGTTGCTGTCATGCCCTTGCATCTTCGTTTTCTCGAAGTTTGTAACCTTCAGGCCCAGTGGATCCTTCTGCAGTTTCTTGATCTTCCATGATCGGCAGAATATATCCTTCCGGGATATAGTTGAGTGGCAGGCCCTAGGGACGATCTCTTGGCATGTTATACCGAGGATCATACTTTTCCACTATGGGCGTAGATGTGAACTCTGAGATCATAGTCCTTTGTTGTTGCATCTGGGCTGCTTCCAGAGCTTGCATGTCATTGTGAAGTTTCCTCAGATCTTCTTTCAGAGTGTCGATTTCTTCTCTCAACTCTTTGTTCTCTTCCTTGAGATCAGCCATTTTCTTTTGTCGATTGGCTCGAGTATTGTACGAATGAGACAGTTTGACTCTAGAATCGAGACACAAACGTGAGATTCGTAGGGAAGAAGAAGGCGTTAGGTGAGAGTGATGAATGATATGCAATGATTAATTAATTAAATTTTTGTTAATCAAAAGAAACTTCGACAATTGGATTGCAAATATCAAACAGTGGGGAAACCCCATTTTATTGAATTCAAAGATTGCGGAAATGGAAATACAGTAATTTACAAAGTGTTGTAAAAGGAAATGTCTAAACTAATGGATCCTGAGTCCTCTCTGAGGAGGGCTCAGGTGCTGGTTCTGGTGCTTTCCTTTTCTTTGACCAGGGCTCTTGAGCCGTTGTCGGGTTGTCATTCCTTTGCCAAGTGAAAGGAACGAGCAAATTCCTTTTGTCTTCTTGATTCTCTACAGCATGTTGCTCTAAAATCTCAATCAGAGCGTCTTTTCCTTTTAACAGTTGATGTATTTTGTTACACTACACATTGAGAATATGATATTTGTTCCTCCAAGACCTCTTCTCCTGTTGAACTTTGGCGAGAGTAACCTGGAGTTTTTCCGTATCAGACATAAAATAAAGGAAAGATTCCCTTAATGGAAGAACTTCTTGACGAGGGTAAGCCATCCTCAGTTTGAGAGCTCTAGTTTGTACCCAGCGGAGATAAGGCTCCACAGAGATACAGTCTGGTTTCCCTAGAGACTCTCTTCCTTTCCTGTGAACATGTTTTCATGCATGTACTATTTCTGTCTTTAGTGCCCTGTCATTTTCTCCTTCCTTGAAGAAAAGACCTTCCAGAGGAGCATTACGCGAGACATGCCTCATCGGGGATCCGAATTGACGACGAACTAAAACCGGATGATAATTGATTCCTCCTTTAATTCCTATGCGGGGTACATTAGGGAAGTTTCCACAACAGTCAATGATCCTGATCCCGTCATAGATTCGATTGTACCAATCGATGTAAGAGTTGGTAAGAGACATGATTCTCTGCGACCAACGTAAAGTATTCTTTTGATCCCAAAAAGCAGCAGACTTGGTTAAATGGGAAGTGAACCATTTGTATAGCAAGGGTACACAGCATGTGATCATTCCTCCGCTGTACAAATTCCTTAAGTGTACAGAATGAGATGCATCTGCGAGCAAGGTTGGTACGGGGTTTTTTCTTTGTTTTTAAGTTTTTTAATGAAATGAATGCATGAATGCAGCACACAAAAATATAGAAAAAACATGGGGTCAAAGGTTCGGTGTCATGAAATCAAGGCTCTACCCATCCCAAAGGTTATACTGGTGATTTTTTGTACCTGTCCGCAAAATCATTGACCCCTCTTGGGATAACAAGAGCAGGCTGGTTCACCCGAGCGAGCTGATGTATCTTAGAGTGGTCTCAAATGAGGGTAGTATCGCGTGACAACTATTTCCGATGTCTTCCACACTACAAAATAGTAACATGGTCTTAGTCTACTAAAATCCTCAGTTTCACGGACAACCCAATCGAATAATCTGCTTTTAACAACCGAAGCCGTATAGGCATTGAATCCGCAAAGGGTATCTCCGCTGATCCGATGGTCTACTGGGACCTCTTATTTGGGAGTCACTCCCTGTAAGATTACCTGTCTAGTGCCATCACATATCTTAGGTGTATACTCAATCTTTCTAGATGCGGCATCACCCGTATTCCCATTAGCAGAAAAATAAACACGGATATCAAGTAGGAAAAGCAATATATATATATATATATATATATATATATATATATATATATATATATATTCATTCCTAAAGCTAACATCATAGACCTCTTAGGAGCTATAATAATCCTAGTCCTAAACAATAAAATGACTCCCCAGTGAAGTCGCCATTTTCATGTAGCGAGCGATTTTTGTCGGTGACGCGGCCACATTATTGCTGGAGTTTTCCTCGCTGCAATGGTAGGAGGGGTGCTACTTTCTGATTTCTTATTTATCCCGTGAAGCTGGAAGGGAAAGGGAAGGTATCTAAAACTAACCTTGCACGCAAATGTTTAACTGAACAAACGCTTAAAGAGATTAGGGGGTACGGGGTCAGGTTATACAATGGGTAGTTGTCAATTACCCATCCTATATGTGGTTATCCACAGGATATTAACTTTAGGTTTTTCTTTGTACTTGATGGTGTTTATCCGTTAATGGGTTTGGGAAAGTTTCTTGGGAAATATGAGTGAGTGAGTGAGTTTTTGTTGATGTTTTTGGTAAGGTGCTGGACCTAAGTTTTGATTGGTGTATGAAGGTACTGGACCTAGAGTTTTTGATTAGTATGCTCGCTAAGATTTCGCAATCTTATGCCTACGTATTCCCATTTAAACGAAACAGGGAAACCAGAGCAATCGTAGTTCCTCCTATTCTAAGGGAGGAAAAAGATGTTTTGGTGTCTCGTTCAAAGCCCAAGACAGAGGCTAAACGGAGTATTTGTGTCTTGTTCAAAGCCCAAGATTGAAGCTAAAAGTTTGACTGAAAGAGAATTTGTTATCTCTAAAGAGGGATTGTTGATTTTTATGTACCTTGATCAAGACATGAATCAAGACATGGCTTGAAAAATGCAAAAAAATGTCCAATTTTGAGATTTTGAGAGGGAACTTTGTGATTTTGGTGTTACAGGTCACATGTGAGAGTTTAGACAGCTTAAATATGACATATTAGATGTGTTTGGATCATGAGCTGTGATGGAATTGCTCTCTAACTCAAAAACTCAGAGTTACCTTGCAAAAGAAGGCATTTTGGCCTAGAGAAAGGGATTTTGAGGAAAGCAAGTGTTGTAGTGATTTGGTGTACTCAAACTGAGCACAAATGAGCTCTATTTATAGTAGAGAAAGTTTGTTTTGCAAGCAATAGTGTGGGGCAACTACAGCAGGTTGTTGGCCAATTGGATCACTTTGGAATCTTTAGTCCCCTCTAGCCATTGACTAGAGGTTAGAGCACAGGCTTTGTAGCTTTGGTTCAGAGATAAGTCTTGACTGAATTCAGTTGGAATAGGCTCAGTTCATGCCACCTTGGTGCATCCATTGAATGCTTGAAAACAAAATTGGAGTCTTGAAGCATCTTTAGCCTTTTTAAGTTTGGCATGCTATTTGTAGATTCATGGACTTTGGAGGTTTGGAGATCAGATAATCCCCCTTGTATTTGATCCTCAGATGTGTCCAAAATGATGATAAGGCTTTGATTTGTTAGATTTGATCAATTCGAGCAAAATGCATCAAATCTGCCAAATCTGTCTTGGAAAAATCAGTTCGAGAGGCCATGTTTCAAGGATTGTATCTCCTTGCTTAAATGGAATTTGGAGATGATTTGGTACTTGTTAGAAACCCCTCATGGCATACTTTAACTTTGATGTCCAACCCAAAACCTGGTTTGACTTGGATCAAGGTGAAAAATGTCCCTACATTTTGGAAAAAGTAAAGGCAGATTTTGACTTAGTGAAAATTTCACTAAGTGTTGGAAAAATGTGATTTTCATGTTTTCAGCCATTTTGATCATTCCATAACTAAAAATCCATGAGGAATTGGAATGAGATGTAGTTGACACTTTTAAAGTATGCCATGAGAGCTACAAATCCATCTTTGGACCATCCAAAATGGTTGCTTGGATCTCAAGTTATGATCCTTGGAAGTTGGTACCCTAACCACTTTGTTTCATAACTTAGAAAAATTCTAAGTTTTTTATGGTTACCCCTTTTACAAGTTAACTCACTTTCTTTGGTTTTTCTTGATGAATGATGATTCTAATCACACATTAACATCATTTTAGGGTTAAGGAACCTTGGTTGACCAAAAAAATCAAAAAGTTAAGCTTTGACTTTTTGTACAGTTGACTTTTTCAGCAGATGAAATCTAAACTGTGCGATCCTCTATGAAAGCAAGTCCTTGACCTAAATAAAACTTAATAGATGGATTCCATAGGTGTTGTAGGGTGTATGGAAGCATGTCCTAAGGTTTGGGAGCATGTCTTGGTCAAAAGTCAATGGTACAATTGACTTTTTCCTCAAAACCCTAATTGTGGTTCAGATGAAATTGAAACTTGCGAATCAAGCTTCTTGGATCAATCCATTGTTGCAAATGGATCAATATGGTGTATTGTAGACCCTCAAATCATGTCTTGAGGTCTTGGCTCATGTTTTGTCCCAAAAGTCAACTTAGGGGTGAATTAGGTCAAGAAACCCTAATTCCTGATTTTTGGTAAATGCATCCCCTGAGGCTAAATTGACTTGATGATTGGGTTTATGAGGTCCCACGGAGTATCATAGGTTATGCTTTGAAGCATTGGGTCATGCCCAGATGAAAATTTTATCTGGAGGCCTAAGTCGACCAAAACCCTAATTTGGTGACACTGGCGATCTTGAGGCTTAATCCACTTGGAATGTAGCAACTTTGTGCTTGATTCTTGATGTGGAGGTCCTCTTGATCCTTTATATGTGTTTGAGAAGTTAGACAAGTTGAAGATCATGTCATTCCTTGAATGATCCTTTGTCTAAGTGCTCAGAGAGGGCTTGAAACCCTAATTCTTGTTTGTGGTGAATGCTCAACCATCTTTGAGGAGATTGATGAGGCATGATGGTTCATCCATATTGTGGTGATGATTTACACAATGATGGGGAATTTTAGTGGTCAAAATTTGGGGTATGACAGGTATGGCATCCTCATCTTCAGAGCTCTAGTTTGTACCCAGTGGAGATAAGGTTCTACAGAGATACAATCTGGTTTTCCTAGAGACTCTCTTCCTTTCATGTGAACATGTTTCCAAGCGTGCACTATTTCTGTCTTTAGTGTCTGTCATTTTCTCCTTCCTTGAAGAAAAGACCTTCCAGATGAACATTGTGGGACATGCCTCATCGGGTATCCGAATTGACGACGAACTAAAATTGGATGATAATTGATTCCTCCTTTAATTCCTATGAGGGGTACATTAAGGAAGTTTCCACAATGGTCAATGATCCTGATCCCGTCATAGATTCGATTGTACCAATCGATGTCAGAGTTGGTAAGAGATATGATTCTCTACGACCAATGTAGAGTACTCTTATGATCCCAAAAAGCAGCAGACTTGGGCAAATGGGAAGTAAACCATTTGTATAGCACGAGTACACAACATGTGATCATTCCTCCGTTGTATAAATTCCTTAAGTGTACAGAATGATAAGCATCTGCGAGCAAGGTTAGTACAGGGTTTCCAATCAGAAATATCTTAATGGCATTGATATCAACGAAGCTATCAATGTTGGGAAACAGAAATAACCCGTAGGTGAGCAGTACACAGATGCTCTCGAAAGCAGTCACGTTCCCTATACTAGCAAAGTACAGAGCTTTCTTTACTAAAAACTTGGCTGGAAAACCTTGGATTCCACCCTTAGTGGTCATGTGAGTTCTAACCTCTGACTCGTCCAAATAGATTGCTCTTGCAATGGTCTGATCTTTTGGAATTTCTTCCAGTCCAGAAAACGGAGCATGGTCAGTAAGGGGTAAATCAGTCAGGTGAGAGTACTCCTCTAGTGTTGGTCTAGCTGATAATCCGGGAATGTGAAACAATGATAAACCGGATCATAGAACAGGATCAGTGTGGACAGGATTCCTTCAATTACATGGACCCTTAACAGAGACAGCAGTGCTCCATACTTTTCTCTGAAAGCGTCAGGGTTGGTGATCATCCTTGCCAATCCTCTCAAATCCTCTAATTTTGGAACCTCGAAGGTGTACTTGTGAGTCTTCCTTCTACCGAAATCCATAATGAAATCTTTCTCTCTGACATTTGCAATCATTGTCTCAGTTTAATTTGAAAAAGAGAGACTAGAAGAGAAAATTTTTCTTTGTTTAAAGTTTTTTAGATGAAATGAATGCATGAATGCAGCACACAAAAACATAGAAAAAACATGGGGTCAAGGGTTCGGTGTCATGAAGTCATGGCTCTACCCATCCCCAAAGGTTATATTGGTGATTTTTTGTACCTGTCCGTAAAATCATTGACCCCTCTTGGGATAACAACAGCAGGCTGGTTCACCCGAGCGAGCTGCAGTATCTTAGAGTGATCTCAAATTAGGGTAGTATCGCGTGACAACTATTTCCGATAGCTTTCGCACTATAAAATAGTAACATGGTCTCAGCCTACTAAATCCTCAGTTTCATGGACAACCACAATCAAACAATCTGCTTTCAACAACCAAAGTTGTATAGGCGTTGAATCCGCAAAGGATGTCTCCACTGATTCGATGGTCG
Organism: Lathyrus tuberosus; assembly: GCA_022829125.1. NCBI lineage: Eukaryota > Viridiplantae > Streptophyta > Magnoliopsida > Fabales > Fabaceae > Lathyrus > Lathyrus tuberosus. Next base: position 1,036,355 of record JALAZF010000305.1, read on the forward strand.
ACCGGGGTCTCTTATTTGGGAGTCATTTCCGGTAAGATTACCCGTCTAGTGCCATCACCTATCTTAGGTGTCACTCAAATTTTCGAGATGCGGCATCACCCGCAGTCCCATTAGCAGAAAAATAAACACGGATATCAATTAGGAAAAGCGATATATACATTTTTTCCTAAAACTAACATCCTAGACCTTTTAAGAGCTATAGCCTAGTCCTAAACAATAAAATGACTCCCCAGCAGAGTCGCCATTTTCCTGTGGAAAATGGGGACTAGAGTTGTCAAAATGGGCTACCCGGCCCTAAACGGGCCGGCCCTGATGGGCTCGGGCTTTTTAGGGCTGGGCCAAAAAAGCCCATTTCTAATATGGGCTTGAAAATTACTACCCGAGCCCGGCCCTAGATGGGCTTCGGGCTACCCGGCCCTAAATGGCTTTTTTTTTAATAAAAAATTAAAATAAAAATGCCATAATATTTATTATAAAAAAATAAAAAATCATATTATTTTAAACATAATACATTTTTAAGTACTATATTATCTTTTATCAATACTATAATGTGTTTTTAAATACAATGCATGTCTAAATTGTATAAAATAATACTCGAATATTTAACATGAGGGAAACTAATAGAATACGAGAAAATAGAGTTCATTATATTAATGTATAATATTTAAAAGAGAAATATTGAATAGAATATATATAAAATTTAGCGAGGTGAGAAAAATCAATGTGTTATTTTGGAGTAAGATAATTTAAGTAGTAGTATAATTTTTTAAAATTTATAGTGATATGGGCCTAATGGGCTACCCACGGCCCATATGGGCTAGCCCTAATGGGTAGTGGCCTTTTTAGGGCTGGGCTAAAAAGGCCCTGAAAAATATGGGCTCTAATTTTAAGGCCCAAGCCCTATGATTCTTCGGGCCTGGTGGGCCGGCCCATGTGGGCTAGCCCATTTTGACGGCTCTAATGGGGACGATGATGACTAAGGTAAAATAGATCATACAGTGACTCCCCAGTAGAGTCGCCATTTTCCAGTGGAAAATGGGGACGATGATGACTAAGGTAAAACAGATCATACAGTGACTCCCCAGGAGAGTCGCCATTTTTCTGTAGCGAGCGATTTTTGTCGGTGACATGACCACCTTATCGCTGGGTTTTCCTCACCGCCATGGTAGGAGGGAGTGCTAATTTCTGATTTTTATTTATCCCATGAAGCTGGAAGGGAAAGGGAAGGTATCTAAAACTAATCGTGCACGCGAATGTCTAACTGATCAAACGGTTTAAGAGATTCGGGGAGTCGGGGTAAGGTTATACAATGGGTAGTTGTCAATTACCCATGCTATATGTGGTTATCCACAGGATATTAGCTTTAGGTTTCGCTTTGTAATTGATATTTTTTATCTATTAATGGGTTGGGAATGTTTCTTGGGAAGTATGAGTGAGTGAGTTTTTGGATTGATGTTCGGGTTCTTCCCAATGTTTTTGGTAAGATACTGGACCTAAGGATTGATTGGTATGAAGGTACTGGACCTAGGGGTTTTTTGATTAGTATGCTCGCTAAGATTTCGCAATCTTATGCTTACGTATTCCCGTTTAAACAAAACAGGGAAATCAGAGCAATCGTAGTTCCTCCTATTCTAAGGGAGGAAAAAGATGTTTTAGTGTCTTGTTCAAAGCCCAAGACAGAGGCTAAAAGGTTTATTCGTGTCTTGTTCAAAGCCCAAGATTGAAGCTAAAAGGTTTGACTGAGCGAGAACTTGTCATCTCTAAAGAGGTATTGTTGATTTTTGTGTGCCTTGATCAAAGCCCAAGGTTGAAGCTAAGAGGTTGATTGACTCCACTGGGGGAATCCTTACCCACATCGTAAGAGGGGGCTGGATAAGACCAACTCAACAAGGGAGGGTATATATTGGTGTCTTGTACAAAGCCCAAGATTTAGGAAAAAAAGAGACTGACTCTTTGGGGATATAATTATACAAAGCCTAAGAGGAGGCTAAAGGAGACTTTTCCGGGGAAAATGTTCTATCTGTCTTGTACAAACCCCAAGATTGAGGCTAACAGGATTTTGACTCCGCCAGGGAGGTTTGTATGTATTTTGTACAAAGCCCAAGATGGCAGCTGAAAAGAAGATTCACTCTGTGGGAAAGAAATCTTTATCTGTCTTATACAAAGCCCAAGATTGAGGCTGAAAGAGACTTTACTGACTTAGCTGAAAATATTTTAAGTATCACGTACAAATCCCAGGATAGAGGCTGAAACGATTTTGACTCTGCTTGGGAAATTATTTACCCCGAGCTTAAGAGAAGGTTATGAAATTTTATATCTCGTACAAAGCCCAAGATAGAGGCTAAAAAAGGGATTGAATCAACAAGAGAGTGCTTTTTTATCTGTCCTGTACAAAGCCCATGATTGTGGCTGAACAAGCTGGAGAAATCATTATACAAAGCCTAAGAGGAGGCTAACTTGTGCTAGAGGGAATCTTTTACCAAGCCAAAGGGAGGCTGGAAAAGATTGACTCAACAAGAGAGTATTTTTATCTATCTTGTACAAAGCCCAAGATTAAGGCTAAAAAGGGTTGACTCAACAAGAGAGTCTGGAACGTGATTGACTCAACAAGAGAGTCTGAAAAGTGGTTGACTCAACAAGAGAGTCTGAAAAGGTGATTGACCCAACAAGAGAGTCTGAAAAATGGATGACTCAACAAGAGAGTCTGAAAAGGTGATTGAATCAACAAGAGAGTCTGAAAATGTTAGCTCCGCTGGGGAAAATCATTTGTACAAAGCCTAAGAGGAGGCTGACTGTGTTGAGGAACGACCATTATATAATGCCTAAGAGGAGGCTATCTTCTGCCGGGAATTATTGAGATCCCGAGGCAGGTCCTTGTGAGGAATCAACTCTTGCTGAGGATTACAGAAGAGTTGAGGTATCAGATGCCCTGAGGTTCTGATTTGAGATAATGTTGTACTAGTGATAGACTGACCCTAACTTGGGATTTTAGGAGGGAGAATGGGTTTTAGAACCCCACAAGTTTTAGCTCTGTTTGAGATTAATCCAGAATTCGGGGTTTCTTCCTATGTTTGGAGGGAACTTAAGAATGTCTTTGAGACTCAAGGGGATTTAGATTGTCCAAGTCGACCGGTGTGGAAGAGTTTTATCCTTCGGATGATGCCCAAGAGGAGGCTGACTCTTTTCAGGGATGAGTATCAACCCAAAAATTAGTCTGAGGTTTTGACTCCTTTTTAGAAAGACAGCTCTAATGAAGGATGACTAATTTTTGTCCTATACCTTTAGGAGGTCTTCAGGGTCCTTGTATTAAGCCCAAGAGAAGGGATGAGAACTTCTAAGAAGCTAAAGGGTCCTTGTACAAAGCCCAAGAGGAGGCGGGAATGCTTTTAGGAAGCCTGTGGGTCCTAAACCAAGAAAAGTTCAAGAAATGCTATTCACCGAGAATATATCATTTAGTGAAAGTTCTGAGGTTTGAAGAAACTCAAGAGATGTTATTCACCGAGAATAGATCAACTCCGGGGAGTAGAATTTCTTTGACAATTTCTAGGGGTGACAGTCTGAGAAAAGGTTCATGAGGAATACTGCCTTTCTCTTTGTTCCATATTGTTTAAGCCCAAGAGAAGGCAAGACTGTATCTGGAAATCCTATGGGGATCTAGTTATGACTATATTTAAAGAGTGACCAACATGGCTTTACCTAGTTCTAGACCTAGTTGTCGGGGAAAACTCTAAATAACTATACTGGTATATATACAGTTAATATATGACAAGTATTTAAAAAGGTATAAAAGAAGACTAACCATGCGCAGCTTCCCACAATACAGTTATATATATATTTGACATGTATTGAAAAGAATGAATGAAGACTCAAAGTGTGCAGCTTCCCACAATACAGATATATATATATATATATATATATTAAAGCAGGTAAATGAAAGCGGATAAAAACTTATAGGTGAGCAAGCTTCCATGCTGTATTGTTAGTTTTTCAAAGAAATTAAAGAGAGTTTTGATAACAACTGTATATTAGAACCTAAATCAAAAGGGAAGTTGTTTTGAAAAGATCGTTGGGGCTTATACTCAAGGAGAGGCCCAAGAGGTTTTCTGTACAAATGTATGGGTCTTACAACTCAAGGAGAAGCCCATAGAGTTTTAAAATGAATAAAGATGGGTCTTATAGCTCAAGGAGAAGCCCAGATGATTTTGTTAAAAAGGCGACGATCGCGCCATTGTTTTTAAAATGTACAGAGGGACTTATACAGTAAGTGAGGCCCACGCTATTTATGTACAAAGGATTGGGTCTTACACTCTATTAGAGGCCCAAAAGAGTTTTAAAAGAAAAGAAATGGGCCTTACAACACGAGGGGAGGCCCTGGTTATTTGATTTTGGAACTGGCGATCACGCTGAGGTTTTTGAAAATGTGTTGGGACTTATACAATACCTGAGGCCCAAATTAGTTTGGTTTTCAAAAGGGGTTGGGTCTTACACTCTATTAGAGGCCCAAGAGTTTTTGGAAAAGATTGATGAGGATGGAATTAATCAAAACCCTAATTTGGTTAAAAATGGAATTAATTTGTTTAAAAATTAACAAAGATTAATGAAAACATGTAAAAAATGAGTGGTGATCTTGGATCAATGTTTCAAAAATCATGTTTTTATCCACAAAATGATTGAAAAAAATTTAAGTTTGGAAAACCAAGAAGGAAAAAATATTTTAAATGTTAAAAACAAATAAAAATTAATTCTTTGCAAAAATATCAAGTATATGAAATAAATAATATTTTTTGGGAAATTTTTGTAAAATAAAATATTTTAACATTTTTGTGAATTATTAAAAAAAGAATCAACTCAAAATCATTAAAATTCAGAGAGAAATTAATTTTTGAATCAATTAAATAAAATCACAAAATTCAGATATTTGAAAGTTTGAAAAAGGGCGCCAAGAACACCTTGGTTTTGCCCGCGTGCTCTGTTTTGCCCAGATTTGCATTTTCTCATAAATCTCACTGAATACTTGATGAAATCACACAATCCACATATCAATCTACTCCTTTTCACCTCACGATCATGTCTATGGTCTTTAATTTCATTTATTTTAAGCATGGAATAAGAAATCAAAGAGAAACCTTAAGAACCCTAATTTCTGCATGAAGGCTAAGAAATTCCATACACGATTCATACAAAACAATTAATTGAGGGGAAACACTCTATACATGATTATGAACATATGGCAAAATTATTGTGTCAGGAAATATGCATGAATCATGAGATAACCAAGTTAAGGCTTACCTCTTGCAGCTGGTGATCGAGTTCTAGGTTAGAGGTGTTACAGCTTGGTTCCAATGATGTGGACAGCTTCCCTAGGTGCTACGGAGTGTGTCTGAATGCTTGAAGTGGATTGAATTGAGCTGGAACTTGATTTGGCACCTCAATTGCAAATCTCTCAAAAGCTTGTGCAGATGGCTAGTGGTTTTGTGAAATTGGTGTTCCAGTTGTTGGTTTAGTGTTTGATCAGCTCACATATGATGTTTATGAGGTGTGTGTGTGTGATAGGTTTGGTTGGAAACACATTCTAATTCAAAACCCGATAGTAGCTTGCATTAGAAGGCATTTTTGGAAGTGAGAGTGTGATTTTGAGAAAGGCAAGTGTTATAGGCCTTTGGTGTACTCAAACTGATCAGAAATGAGATCTATTTATAGTGTGTCAAGTTTGTTTTGCAAGGAATGGATGGCAACAGCAGCAGGTCTTTGGCCAATGTGGATCAAATGGAATCTCAAGTCTCCTCTAGCCATTGACTTGAGATTAGAGCACAGGCCTATGGTTATTTGATTCAAGGATAAGGCTTGACTGAAGTGTTCATCTTTGCGCTAATACATGCCACCTCTAAGCATCCATTGAATGCCTCAAAACAAAATTGGATTCTTGAGGCATCTTTAGCTTTTAGGGGTGCCAAACCTATATGTAGTTCCAAAGACTTGGGAGGCTTATGGATCAGTGCTTGTCCCTTGGTTGTCCCCCCTTGAGGTGTACAGAAGGATAAGCATGCTTGAAATTGCACAATTTGAGCAATTCGAGCACTAATGCACAAATCTGCCTTGCCAAGACAGTTTGCAGCAAGGCATGTTGCAGTTGTCATAACTCCTAGCTCAGATGGAGTTTGATGGAGTTCTTGGGCATTTTGGAAATCCCTCATATGACACAACACATGTGTGATCATAGTTTGTCCTGAAAATTTTTGGATCCAAGTGAAAAATGCCCCTACATTTTGAAAAAAAAACAAGACAGATTCTGACTTAGTGAAAATTTCACTAAGTGTTGGAAAAAGTGACATTTCATGTTTTCAGCCATTTTGATCACTCCATAACTAAATATCCATGAGGAATTGGAATGAGATGTAGTTGACACTTTTAAAGTATACCATGAGAGCTACAAATCCATCTTTGGATCATCCAAAATGGTTGCTTGGATCTCAAGTTATGATCCTTGGAAGTTGGTACCCTAACCACTTTGTTCCATAACTTAGAAAAATTCTAAGTTTTTTATGGTTACCCCTTTTACAAGTTAACTCATTTTCTTTGATTTTTCTTCATGAATGATCATTCAAATCACATATTAACATTGTATTATGGTTAAGGAACTTTGTTTGACCAGAAAAAACCAAAAGTCAAACTTTGACTTTTTATACAGTTGACTTTTTCCAGCAGATGAAATTTAAACTGTGCGATCCTCTATGAAATTAAGTCCTTTACCTAAATCAAACTTAATGGATGGATTCCATAGGTGTTATAGGTTGTATTGAATCATGTCCCAAGGTTTGGGAGCATGTCTTGGTCAAAAGTCAAAGGTACAATTGACTTTTCCCTCGAAACCTTAATTGTGGTCCAGATGAAAATGAAACTTCTGAGCCAAGCTTTTTGGATCAATCCATTATTGAAAATGGATCAATGTAGTGTATTGGAGACCCTCAAATCATATCTTGAGGTCTGGGCTCATGTGTTGTCCCAAAAGTCAACTTAGGGGTGAATTAGGTCAAGAAACCCTAATTCCTTGTTTTTGGTAAATGCATCCCCTAAGGTTAAATTGACTTGATGATTGGGCCCATGAGGTCCCTTGGAGTATCATAGGTTGTGTTTTGAAGCCTTGGCTCATGCCCAGAGGAAAATTTCCACCTGGAGACCTTGGTCGATCAAAACCCTAATTTGGTGACACTGGCGATCTTGAGGCTTAATCCACTTGGAATATAGCAACTTTCTGCTTGGTTCTTGATGTGGGAGTCCTCTTGATCCTTTATAGGTGTTGGAGAGTTCAGACAAGCTGAAGATCATGTCATTCCTTGATTGATCCTTTGTCTAAGACTCTGAGAGGACTTGAAACCCTAATTCTTGACTGTGGTGAATACTCAAATATCTCTGAGGAGATTGATGAGGCATGTAGGTACATCCATATTGTGATGATGATTTGCCCAATGATGGTAATTTTTGGTGGTCAAAATTTGGGGTATGACTGATGCCCCTATTTAATCTTCTTGGACCCGAAGGTGTGAATGGTGAAGGTATTCCGGCATTCGGGGTGCAAGATGATTAAATATCAGAATACCTGAAATTTTGATGGTGTTTATGAATGGCAGTTTGCTCATCCATCTTCTTTTGCTAAGCAATGATGCATAGAAAAGGTAAACTTCCCCTCGATCCTGGTCTTCAGCCAAGGAACTGGTCTCAGTTTTCCTTTGAAATAAACTTCACCTCGATCCTGGTTTCCTACCAAGGAACTGGTCTAAGTTTCTAAAATAAACTTCCCCTCGATCCTGGTTATCTACCAAGGAATTTGTCTCAGTTTCTGAAATAAACTTCCCCTCGATCCTGGTTTCCTTCCAAGGAACTGGTCTAAGTTTCTGAAATAAACTTCCTCTCGATCCTGGTTTCCTACCAAGGAACTGGTCTTAGTTTCTTTTGTCAATAAACTTTCTTGACAAGGGACGCTATTCGTAGCGGTTTTCCTCAAACTTCTCGCCAAATTTTCCTAGGGGAGATGCCATTTGATGGGAAAAACTTTTGATGTCAGACTTGCTGGGGAACCCATTTGTCTGAGTTGTAGAGGTTCACAAACTTCTCTGTTTTGGAGATGCCATTTGTCGACTCTACTGGGGAAAACGAGTCTCTTGAGAGACTGCTTTCTGTTTGGGGATATTACATCATACTTTTCTTTGAGGTCTTCTCGGAGAAATTCCATGTGATGTAATCCAACTTTGAGGTGCTGATGACTTCATTAACATTGACTTTCTTGGAGAGAAAAATCAATGTGTTACTGAGAGCCTTTGGTTGTGAGGCTTTCTCTGGGGATTTTTCCTTAATCCGGGAAAGCGAGGATATCATCTTCAATGGTGAAGAGTGACATTTATCGAAAGTTTTCTTGTCTTTCAGAGGTTCAAGTTATCAAAGTGGTCAAGGGCCGTCTCCAATCCAGAAATAAACTAGCGGAGAGATCCCTCAAATGATTTGCTTCCTGGCGCAGAAAGGACTGACAACTCGATTGATAAGAGGACTTTTATCACTAGGGGACAAGACCGACTAGAGTGATAGTGATGTAATATGAATATGAACGAAATCGATACTCGGCCACTGTAGGGGATGGAAAGTATCATCTGGTCCAAAACTAGCAATTCCGCCTTGCTTAGTAGAGATAGTCCCCGTGGGGAACAACCGTTGGTCGGGCTTAGGAGGTAAGAACTCGTCCAAGGATGTCAGATGGAATATTCGCATCGACATAGCTGATCCTTCATTTAGGCGCACTGGTTTAGAAGGAGTACTTTAATTCTGCACTTTGAGGTTCAAACACCTTTGGAGAAGCAATCGATGTTCTTTCGATGTTCAACAGTCAAAAGAATTGCCATCTTTATTTTAAAGCAGAAAAAATTTGACAAGTAAATTCATTTTTTTGTTTTATTTCAAGAATCGCTGATCATGTTAAAATGTCGTTCTGTAAAGCTAAAACAAATAGGAGTTACAAACAAAAGCACTAGGGCTCAAATTTTATTGATAGGATGGAAATCAACTAAACGCGTGATTCCATGGAGTATTTACAAAGTTTAGAAAACGGTAATTTAAGGGAAAAGGGCTACATTGAAACATGACGGCCAATATCCTTATACCAAATTTGAATTCTAGGCATCCTGAGCTTCTGTCGAAGATGACCTTGCTTGGAGTTTTCTTATGGATGGCGCGACTGCTGAGGATTTAACCTTGTCGGACGTAGTTACTTGCCATAAATCCCTAATTTTTTCCTGGATTGTACCTTGAGATTTCCAATCCATCGGGATGATTTTTTTGCTTATGTCTCTAATTTTTGCCTGGACCGCCCTTTTGGGTTTTCAATCCACCGAGACATTTTTTTTAGTTTAGGCGAAGTACTTCTTAACTACGTCAACATTCGTGGGGTAGGAAAATTCTTCTCCATCCATGGTTGCAAGTCTCAAGGCACCGCCTGAGAAAGCTTTCTTGACCACATAGGGGCCGTCATAATTCAGAGTCCACTTGCTCCGCGAGTCAGTGAGAAATGATTGTATCTTCTTGAGCACAAGGTCTCCTTTCCTAAAGATGTGAGGTCGGACCTTTTTGTCAAACGCCTTCTTCATTTACTGTTGATACAACTGACCATGGCATAGAGTCGTGATTCACTTTTCTTCGATCAAATTCAGTTAGTCGTGCCGACTTTGACACCATTCAGTCGTTGTAAGCCTAGCTTCCATCAATACCCTAATTGATGGGATCTCTACTTCGATGGGGAGCACTGCTTCCATGCCATATACTAGAGAGAAAGGAGTTGCCCCTGTTGAAGTGTGGACAGATGTGCAATAACCGTGAAGAGCAAAGGGTGGTGGCGTAGTTATTCTATGCATTGTCCAAGGTTTTACTCGCATAGTAAATAGAATGAAGCTTCTTGTCTTTCCTTTGTCCTAGGACAGTGCCTACAGCGTAGTCACTGGCGTCACACATAATTTTAAATGGTATACTCCAATCAAGTGGTTGCATGATGGGTGCCTTAATAAGAGCTTTTTTAAGGTGTTCAAATGCTTTCAAGCAATCTTCATCAAAGATAAATTCGGCATCTTTCATCAACAACTCAGTCAGTTGTTTTGTGATTTTAGAGAAATCTTTAATGAATCGTCGGTAAAATCCGGCGTGTCCTAAGTAATTGCGAACCTCTCTAACCATTTTGGGAGGTTGAAGGTTTTCTATAATTTCTATTTTTGCTTTATCTACTTCAATACCTCTGTCGGATACTACATGTCCAAGAACTATTCCTTGCCTCACCATGAAATGGCATTTCTCCCAATTAAGCACTAGGTTTACTTTAACGCATCGTTCAAGTACCATCTCAAGGTTTGATAAACAATTTTCAAAACTTCCCCCACATACAGAGAAATCGTCCATAAATACTTCCATTATGTCATCTATGAAATCTGCAAAGATCGACATCATGCATCTCTAACACGTTGCGGGAGCGTTACACAGTCCAAACGACTTTCGTCGATAGGAAAATGTACCATAGGGACAGGTGAACGTAGTCTTTTCTTGGTCATCAAGATGAATAGGAATTTGAAAGAATCCTTAGTATCCGTCAAAATAACAAAAATGAGAGTGTTTAGCTAGCCATTCGAGCATCTGATCTATGAAAGGTAAAGGAAAGTGGTCTTTACGAGTCACTTTATTTAGCTTCCTATAGTCTATACACATTCTCCATCCAGTTTGAATTCGCTTTGCTACAGATTCGCCTTTCTCGTTGCTAACAACTGTAACACCTCCCTTCTTCGGTACGACATGCACAGGGCTGACCCAATTACTGTCAGATATCGGGTATATAATTCCTGCTTCTAATAGTTTTTGCACCTCCTTCTTGACTACATCACTCAAGATGGTATTTAATCTTCTCTGAGGCTCTCTAGAGGTTTTACAGTCCTCTTCTAGCATAATGCGATGCATACATATAGAGGGACTTATTCCTTTTAGATATGAGATGTTGTAACCTAAAACCGTAGGATACTTTCTTAAGACATGTAATAGTTTTTCGGCCTCTATTTGTCCTAAGTCGCTTTGACTATTACGGGTCACTCGAGCTCAGTGTCTAGGAATTCATACCTTTAATCTTTGGGTAGTGTTTTGAGTTCTATAGAAGGTTTCTTCGGGCATGTCATTGGATCAGGTGTTAGTGCATGGCATTCCCTTAGACTGTCATCTTCCTATGGCTCGCGCCAATTATCATCTTCGAATATTGGACGTGCTGGAATCTTTAGTACTTCAGTGTGCTTAGTTGGTTCCATCTCCATTTCTCTAATGCATTCTTCGATAACATCTAGGAAACAACATGAATCGTCTATAGCTGGAGCTTTTAGGAATTGGGCAAAGATAAATTCAACTTTCTCTTCCCCAACTTCAAAAGTTAGTTTTCCTTTTTTTAACATCGATGATGGCTCCCTCTATTGCTAAAAACGGTCATCCTAAAATAATGGGTATGTTTGAATCTTCCTTAATATCCATTATCACAAAGTCAGTAGGGATATAGAACTGACATATACGAATGGGTACATTTTCTAGCATACCAACGGGATATTTAAAAGAACAGTCTGCTAGTTGTAATCACATTTTTGTCGGCCTTAGTTCCCCTAAGTCGAGTTTCTTGCATGTGGATAATGGCATCAAGCTAACACTGGCTCCTAAATCGCATAGTACTTTGTCTATGATAGATTTTCTGATTACACAAGGTATGGAAAAACTGCCTAGATCTTTCAGCTTAGGAGGCATGTTATTTTGAATTATAGCGCTACACTCAGTAGTGAGCATAATAGTTTCATTATCCTCGAGCTTTTTCTTATTTGACAGGATCTCTTTGAGAAATTTTGAGTATGAAAGCATTTGCGTAATAGCTTATGTGAAAGGTATGGTTATGTTCAGTTGTTTTAGAAGCTCAACGAATTTCTTAAATTGTCCTTCATTCTTGGATTTGGCAAATCTTTGAGGATAAGGTACAGGTGGTTTGTATGGTGGCGGAGGTGCGTAGGGTGTTTCTTTCTCTGCAGCCTCTTCGCTTTTATCTTCCTTATCGCTAGTTGGTTCTCTTACTTTTTCAGTCCCCTTTGATGAATTTTGTTGCATGGCTGAATTTTGGAATCTCGGGTCAACTGGTCCATCATATTCTGCTCCGCTTCGCAAAGTGATAGCATTAGCATAACCTTTTGGATTTGGTTGTGGTTGGCCAGGAAATGCTCCAGCGGGGGCTGCTACAGTTGATTGTTGTTGGGCTACTTGATAAATTTGAGTTTCCAACATTTTGTTGTGAGTAGCCATAGCATCAAGTTTACTTGACAATTGTTTCATCAATTCATTCGTATGAGCGTTTTGATTTGCGAATTCTTTGTTTTGTTGAACTTGAGCATTCATAAAGTTTTCCATCATGATTTCCAGATTTGATTTTCTAGGTGGTTGTCGTGCAGATGACGGTCTTTTCTAGTAACCAGGTGGATAGCAGGTGCTGGGTTTGGTGGTCTTAAAGCATTGTTATTCTTATATGAAAAATTCGGGAGATTTCTCCAGCCAGGATTGTAAGTGTTTGAATAAGGGTTTCCTTGAGCATAGTTCACTTGGTCGGTAGGAGTACCAGCCAATACCTGACATTCAGCGTTAGTGTGCCTAGGGGTTCTGTATATTTCACAATTTAGTGTAACTGCAACTACGGTAGCTGAGGGTGGTGTTATTGTTAAACTTTCGATCTTCTGTGTAAGTGCATCCACTTTAGCATTGACACGGTCTAAACCATTGACTTCGTACATTCCTCCTTTTGGAGTTGACTTCTCTACGCCAACGCGTTCACTTCCCCATTGGAAATGGTTTTTAGCCATAGTCTCGATAAGTTCGTAGGCTTCCTCATACGGTTTGTCCATTAGAGCACCGCCAGCTGCTGCGCTCAGATTCATTTTGGTATTGTACAGCAGACCATTGTTAAAGGTATGGATTATCAGCCATTCTTCAAGTCCATGGTGTGGGCAAAGCCTCGTCATGTCCTTGTATCTCTCCCAAGCGTCGAAAAGAGATTCGTTATCTTTTTGCTTAAATCCTTTGATTTGAGCTCTTAACGTAGTCGTCTTGCATGGTGGGAAATATCGGGCTAAGAAGACTTTCTTTAACTCGTCCCATGTTGTCACTGAGTTGGACGGTAGAGACTGGAGCCAAGCTCTAGCTCCATCTCTCAGGGAAAATGGAAAAAGTCTTCATCTTATCTGCGTATTGCACAAATATTTACAAATGTAAATTCGGATAGTCCGTAGCATTGCCTGAAAACTGGTTTTGTTGAACAGCTGATATCAGCGAAGGTTTTAGTTCGAAATCATTTCGATTAATAGCGGGGGCAGCAATACTGTTATGTAGTTCTTCTTGTGACGGAACAACATGATACTTCAGAGGACGGTTTCTTGGTCCTTCGGCCATGATTGGTTCTGGTTTTGATTCGGGTTCCGAATCTGAGTAAGGAATAATAGGGTCTGGAAGATTATATCTAAAACGGAATTTGTTAATTCGACATCTTAAACTAATAAAACGTTCGATTTCGTCAATTGGTTGCTCCAACTCTTCGCCTTGTGAGCGAGTGCTTGGCATACAATTGACAGTTTAAAAGATAAATAGTTACCTTAGTCTATACTGCGCAACGAAAGATTCACAATATTGACTAAATCTATCCCCGACAACGGCGCTAAAAACTTGATCATCTGACACTGACAGATAAATCTGCAAGTATACAGTTGATCGTGTAGTCTTAAAAAGGTTGTCAAACCCACAGGGAAAGATAATCAAACTAATGTTATCCAAGGTTGTTGTGCAAAGCTAAGGCTAGAGGGAAACAGGAATTTAACGGGAAATAGGGGACTCAATTCTAAGATCTAAAATTAATACTAAAACGAGCCCGAAATATGATTTTCGTGCACCTACGGGACTTATAGAATACGGGGACTAGTTACGACTATGCTATCGTTCCGTAGAATAAACCGACTTAAAGGCTTCGCCTCACGCTCTCGCGGTCTTGACAAAATTCGTGCTTCCTAATCCCAATATTTTGCTTTCGCTCGCCCGGTAACTAGGAAACACGCTTTGGAAATCGATAATACCCTAAACAATATCTAAAGTGTGTAGCGCGCGATTTTTGTCGGTGACGCGACCACCTTATCGCAAATCGGTTCCTCCCTCACTGCAACGGTAGGGAGTGGGGTGCTACTTTCTGATTTCTTATTTATCCCGTGAAGCTGGAAGGGAAAGGGAAGTTATCTAAAACTATCCTTGCACGCGAATGTTTAACTGAACAAACGCTGAAAGAGATTGGGGGGCCCGGGGTCAGGTTATACAATGGGGAGTTATCAATTACCCATCCTATATGTGGTTATCCACAGGTTGTTAGTTTTAGGTTATGCTTTTATACTTGATGGTGTTTATCTGTTTATAGGTTGGGCGAATTTCTTGGGAAATATGAGAGAGAGAATGGGTTTTTGTTGATGTTCGGGTTTTCTAATATTTTTGGTAGCTACTAGACCTAAGTGTTGATTGGTATGAAGGTACTGGACCTAGAGTTTTTGATTGGTATGAAGGTACTGGACCTAGAGATTTTGATTGGTAAGCTCGCTAAGATTTCGCAATCTTATGCCTACGTATTCCCGTTTAAAGAAACAGGGAAATCAGAGCAATCGTAGTTCCTCCTATTTCTATGGGAGGAAAAAGATGTTTTGGTGTCATGTTTAAAGCCCAAGATTGAGGCTAAAAGAGTATTTGAGTCTTGTTCAAAGCCCAAGATTGAAGCTAAAGGTTTGACTGAGAGAGAATTTGTCATCTCTAAAGGGAGACATCTCGTCTGTTTATCACAACTGTTGGGTGACTGATTATAAAGGAGGATTTATCCTGAAGGAGAAAACTTTAACTCAGTGTTGAGCAATGCCATTTTTCCTTAGGAATCTTTCATGCTAAGAGAGGGACAGTGGCGTGGATGTAAATAATCCAGGGGCTTGCCACTTACAACAATTAGATGAAAGAGGAAATTTACCAGGATAAGAGATGGACGACAACATGGGTATTTGAATCAACAAGTGTGCCACTTACAGCAATTATCTGTGATTAAGGTTTGTTTTGTTTTGATGTGTGATGTACAGATAAATGTCCTCCTTCAGAGAGGTTTTTGATTTCCTCTGAGGGGATTTTGGTTTTTGTATGTGCCTTGATCAAAGCCCAAGGTTGAAGCTAAAGGGTTGATTGAATCCACTGGGGAAGTCCTTATACAAAGCCTCAGAGGAGGCTGGAAAAGACTGACTCGACAAGAGAATGTATATCTGTCTTGTACAAAGCCCAAGATTGAGGCTAAAATAGAATTGAATCTTTTGGGGAAAATCATTATGTAAAGCTTAAGAGGAGGCTGGACATTGACTTTTTGGGAAGGTCTTTATTTGTCTTGTACAAAGCCCAAGATTGAGGCTATAAAAGACTTATTGACTCCGCTTGGGAGGGTTTGTATGTGTCCTGTACAATGCCCAAGATTGAGGCTGAAAAGAACACTAAATCGGTGGGAAAGAAATCTTTATCTGTCTTGTACAAAGCCTAAGATTGAGGCTAAAATGAGACTTTACTGACTCGGCTGAGGATATTTTAGGTGTCATATACAAAGCCAAAGATTGAGGCTGAGAGAAGTTTGACTCTGTTGGAGAGTATGGATTTATCTATCTTGTACAAAGCCCAAGATTGAGGCTAAAGGATTGACTCTGCTTAGGAAATTTTTATGGTGTCTTGTACAAAGCCCAAGATTGAGGATGACCAAGCTAGAGAAATCATTATACATAGCCTAAGAGGAGGCTAACTTCTGCTAGGGGAAATCATTATACCAAGCCTAAGAGGAGGCTGAAAAAAGATTGACTCAACAAGAGAGTGTCTTTATCTGTCTTGTACAAATCCCAAGATTGAGGCTAAAAGGGTTTACTCAACAAGAGAGTATTTTTGTCTGTCTTGTACAAATCCCAAGATTGAGGCTAAAAGAGTTGACTCAACGAGAGAGTGCTGACTCAACAAGAGAGTCTGAAAAGGTTAGCTCAGCTGGGGAAAATCTTTGTACAAAGCCCAAGAGGAGGCTAACTGTGCTGAGGAAAGGAAGGGTCATTATTCAAAGCCTAAGAGGAGGCTATCTTTGTTGGGGAAGAACAAAGAAAGAAAAATTTATACAAAGCCTAAGAGGAGGCTGTCTTCTGCTGAGGATTATTGAGATCCAGAGGTAGGTCCAAATGGGGAATCAACTCTTGCTGAAGGTTTATAGCAGAGTTGGATGCCTTGAGATTCTGATTTTGGATAGTGTTATACTGATGATAAACTGACCCTGGCTAAGGAATTTTTAGGAGAAAGACTGGGTTTTAGAACCCACGGGTTTTAACTCTGCTAGAGATTTATTAAAAATGACCAGGGTGTCTCCTATGTTTGTAAGGAACTTTGAGAATGTATTTAAGATCCGAGAGGGGATTAGACTGTCCAAGTCTACTGGTATGGAAGAATTTATCTTTGTATGATGCCCAAGAGGAGGCATGTGTTTTAAGGGATGAGAATCAAACCTAAATTGGTCTGAGGTTTTGACTCAAGAAAGACTGCTCTAGCAAAGGATGACTAAGTTTTGTCCAATACCTTTAAGAGGTCTTCAGGGTCCTTGTATTAAGTCCAAGAGAAGGCATGAGAACTTCTAAGAAGCCGGAGGGTCCTTGTACAAGGCCCAAGAGGAGGCGGGGATGCTTTTAGGAAGCCTGTGGGTCCTAACTTAAGAAGATTTCAAGAAAAGTTTCACCGGGAATAATCTTTTCTTTAGTGAACAGTTCTAGGGTTTGAAGAAATTCAAAAGAGGTTTCACCGAGAATTAATCCTCTCTGGGGAAATGAACATCTTTGACAATTTCTAATAGTGACAGTCTGAGAAAAGTTTCACCGGGAATAATTCCTTTCTCTTTGTTCCATATTGTTAAAGCCCAAGAGAAGGCAAGAATGTATCTGGAAGTCCTATGGGGATCTAGTTTTGACTGTTTTTAAGAGTGACCAACTGGCTTTACCTAGTTCTAGACTTAATTGCTGGGGAAAACTCTAAGCAGATATACTAGTATATATAAAGTTGATATATGACAAGTATTAAAAAGGATATGAAAGAAGGACTTATAGGTGAGCAAGCTTCCAGCAATACAGTTATATGTATATGCAAGCATGTAAAAGAAAGCTGATAAAAACTTACAGGCGATCAAGCTTCCATGTAACAGCTGTATGGTTTGTTGTTCAAGAAATTAAAGAAAGTTTTGATAACAACTATGGATTCGAACCTAAATCAAAAGAGAAGTTGTTTTTTAAAAGGTTGTTGGGGCTTATACTCAAGGAGAGACCCAGATGATTTTTTATTTGAACTGACGATCGCGCCAAGATTTTAAAATCGCATCGGGACTTATACAATGACTGAGGCCCAAATTATTTATTTACAAGAGGGGGTTGAGTCTTACACTCTATTAGAGGCCCAAAGGTTTGAAAAAGAAAAGAAATGGGACTTACAACACAAGGGTAGGCCCAGATGATTTTGTTAAAAAGGCGCCGATCGTGCCATGGTTTTGAAAAGTATAAAGGGACTTATACAATGACTGAGGCCCAAAAAGTTGTGTACTTATAAAGGGAATGAGTCTTACACTCTAATAGAGGCCCAAGATTTGTTTGAAAATTTAAAATCGAGAGGAAACCCTAATTTTAAATTAAAATGTCATTTTTCAAAGGTAATTTAAATAATAAATGATAAAATATCAATTATATTCAAAAACAAGTGATACACTTTGGAAAATATTTTGAAAAATCATGTTTAATCATATGAAAGCTTAAAATTCAATTGATTTTGAAAGATCAAAGTGGGAATTTCATTTTAAAAATGTTTAAAACAATAAAAATGAAATTAATTACAAAAAATCTAACTATATTAAAAAAATAATTTAAATTGTATTTTTTTTATAAATTAAAATATTTAAACATTTTTGTGAATTTTAACAAAAAGAACCAATCAAAAAAGATAAAAAATGAGTGAGAAATTAATTTTTGAAATCATTTAAATAAAATATCAAAAATTCAAATATTTCAAATATTTGAAAAATGGCGCCAACGGTCGCTTTCTTCTTCCCCGTGGCCGCGCCATGGATGATTTGCGTTTTCTCACTTTTCTCTCTGATTACTCAATGGTTTTGCACAATTCAAACACCAATCTTGTTCGTTTTTGAACAAGGATCACAACCATATAGATTAATTGCATTTATATTGAGTATGGAGTGAGAAATCAACAGAAAACCTCAAGAACCCTAATTTCAGCATGAACACAATGAAATTCCATACATGATTGATTCATGGCAATTGATTAAGGGTTATTACTCTACATACATGCAGAAACAGGATGATAACTCATAAATTCATTTATGGTGCATGGAATATAGAGTTTAAAGGGTTCATGCTTACCTCTTGTAGCTGGTGATCGAGTTTGGTGATGAAGGTGTTGCAACTAGGTTCCAATGATCTGGACAACTTCCTTAGATGCCATGGAGTGTGTTTGAATACTTGGAGTGAATTGAAATGAGCTGGAACTTCATGTGGCACCTCAACTGCAAGTCTGTCAAGAACTTGAGCAATTGGCTGGTGATTTTGAGAATCTGATGTTCCAGAAGTGATTTTGTGTTATGGATCACTCACATCTGATGTTTATGAAGTGTGCGTGTGATTGGTTTGGTTGGAATTGCTCTCAATCTCAAAACCCGATAGTGACTTGAGTTAGAAGGCAAAATTGGAGTGAAAGGGAGATTTTGAGGAAAGCATCAGTTTGGGTGCTTTTGTGTACTCAAACTGACCACAATTGAGCTCTATTTATAGTGTGTCAAGTTTGTTTTGGCATCAATAGTGAATGGCAGTTGCAGCAGGCCTTTGGCCAATGTGGATCAAATGGAATCTCAAGTCTCCTCTAGCCATTGACTTGAGGTTAGAGCACATGCCTATGGTCCTTTGATTCAGAGCTTATTCTTGACTCATTCAGTTAGGAATGTGTCAGTCCATACCACCTTGGTGTATCCATTAAATGCATTGAAACAAAATTGGAGTCTTGGCACTTTTTAGCTCTTTTAGGTTTGGCATGGCTATTGTAGATTTTTGGACTTGGGAGGCTTGAGGATCAAATCATTCTCCTTTTGTTTTATCATCAGATGTGTCCAAATGGATGACAAGGCTTGGAGTTGTCCAAATTTTCCATATCGAGCAAATGCACAAAATCTGCCTTGCTTGGGACAGTTGGAAATGGTGATTTTGAGGGATTCATATCTCCCTGCTCAGGTTGAGTTATGGGAGGCTCTTGTGCTTTTTAGAAAGCCCTCATATGATAAAAAACATGTGTGATCATAGTTTGTTTTGAAACTATTTGAATCCAATTGAAAAATCCTCATGAACATTGGTGTCCAAGGTTGGTAACTTAGGCATATTTTCACTAAGTGTTGGAAAAAGTGTTATTTTCATGTTTTTGTGATTTTGATCAATTCATAACTTAAAATACATACAGAATTCGAGTCTGAGGTAGTTGAAGCTTTTGTAGAGTGTAGCAAGACCTACAAATCCAGCTTTGGATCACCCAAAATGGTTGCTTAGATCTCAAGTTATGGTCCTTGGAAGTTGGTACCAAAACCACTTTTATTCCATAACTTAGAAAAAATGTTGGTTCCCCAAGGTTGCCCCTTTTGCAAGAAACCTCAATTTTCTTGATTTTTCTTGATGGATGATGATTAATATCATACATTAACATTGTTTTTTACTTAAGGGAAGCATATTTGTAAAAAATCCCAAAAAGTCAAACTTGATTTTGTGCACAGTTGACTTTTTATTAGATAAAATCCAAACTGTGCGATCCTTTGTGAAATCAAGTCCTTGACCTAAATCAAACCTAATGGGTGGATTCCATAGGTGTTATAGGGTGTATTGCATCATGTCCCAAGGTTTGGGAGCATGTCCTAATCAAAAGTCAAAGGTACGGTTGACTTTTTTCCTCAAAACCCTAGTTGTGGTCCAGATGAAAATCAAAATTGTGAATCAAGTTTCTTGGATCAATCCATTGGTGTAAATGGATCAACGTGGTGTGTTTGAGTCCCCCAAATCATGTCTTAAGGTCTTGGCTCAAGCTTTTCCCCAAAAGTCAACTTAGGGGTGAATTAGGTCAACAAAACCCTAATTCCTGATTTTTTTAGGAATGCTTCCCCTGAGGCTAAATTGACTTGATGATTGGGTTCATGAGGTCCCTTGGAGTATTTTGGGTTGTGCTTTGAAGCATTGGCTCATGCCCAAATGAAAATTTTCATCTGGAGGCTTTGGTCGATCAAAACCCTAATTTGGTGACACTGTCGATCTTGAGGCTTGATCCACTTGGAATGAGGCAACTTTGTGCTTGATTCTTGATGTGGGAGTCCTCTTGATCCATTATGGGTGTTTTAGAGGTTTAGACAAGTTGAAGATCATGTCATTTCTTGATTGATCTTTTGCCTAAGTGCTCTGAGAGGGCTTAAAACCCTAATTCTTGATTGTGATGAATGCTCAATCATCTTTGAGGAGATTTAATGAGGCATGAAGGTACATCCATATTGTGGTGATGATCTTCACAATGATGGGAAATCTTGGTGGTCAAAATTTGGGGTATGACAGATGCTCCTATTTAATCTTCTTGGACCGAAGGTGTGAATGGCGAAGGTATTCGGGCATTCAGGGTGTAAGAGGATTAAATATCGGAGTACCCGAAATTTTGACGGTGGTTATAAATGGCAGTTTGCTCATCCATCTTCTTTTGCTAAGCAATGATACTTAAAAAAGGGTAAAAACTTCCCCTCAATCCTGGTCTTCAGCCAAGGAACTGGTCTTAGTTTTCGAAATAAACTTCCCCTCGATCCAGGTCTTCTGCCATGGAACTGGTCTCAGTTTCTAATTGTCGATAAACTTCCCCTCGATCCTGGTTTTTATCCACGGAACTGGTCTTAGTTTCTTCTTGTCGAGTTTCTTCCTCGACAATGAATGCTATGTATAGCGGTCTTCATCAAACTTCCCGCCGAGTTTTCTACTGGGGGACATGCCATTTGATGGAAAAAGTTTTGATGTCAGACTTGCTGGGGGTACCCATTTGTCTGAGCTATAGAGGTGTTCAAACTTCTCTATTGGAGATGCCTTTTGTTGACTCTATTGGGGAAAAACGAGTCTCTTGAGAGATTGCGTTTTCGTTTGGGGATACTACATCATACTTTTCTTCAAGATCTTTTCCGGAGAAATGCCATGTGATGTAATCCAATTTGGAGGTGCTGATGACCTTATTTGATAGAAAATTTTTAGAGAGAAACTGCTGTATTGCCGAGAGTCTTCGGTTGAGGGGCGTTCTCTGAGGATTTTCCTTAATCCGGGAAAGTGAGAACATCATCTTTAATGGTAAAGAGTGACATTTGTTGAATGTTTTCTTGCCTTTTAGAGGTTCAAGTTATCAAAGTGGTCGAGGACCGGCTCCAATCCCGAAATAAACTGGGGAGAAACTACTCAGATGCTGCATTTCCTAACAAGTAAAGGACTGAGAACTCGATTGAGATGACTTTTATCACTTGGGGATAAGACTGACCAGAATGATAGGGATTCAATATGAATATGAGTATGAATCAATAAGGCATGATGTATGTATGTTTATGCTGACAAAACTGACACGACATACAAACTAATAGATGAACATGACTGGATACTCGGCCACGGTGGGGGATGAAAAGTATCACTAGTTCAAAATAGCAATCATGCCCATGCTTAGGAAAAAAGGTCCCTGTAGAGAGAAAGAATTGTTCAATCGGTCTTAAGAGGTACGAACTCTTCCGGGGATGTCAAATGAAACATGGTTTCTGACACAGTTGATCCTTCATTCCGGCGTACTGGTTTAGAAGGAGTACTTCTATTCTGCACTTTGAGGTTCAACCACCTTCGGAGAAGCGATCGATGGTCTTTGGATGTTCAACAGTCAAAAGAATCGCCATCTTTATTTTAAACGCAGAAAAATTTTGACAAGTAAATTCAATTTTGCTTTATTTCAAGAATCGTTGATCATGTTAAAATGTCAACCTGTAAAGCTAAAACAAATGAGAATTGCAAACAAAAGCACTTAGGCTCATATTTTATTGATAGGATGGTAATCAGCCAAGCGCGTGATACCATAGAGCATTACAAAGTTTAGAAAATGGAAATTTACGGGAAAAGGGCTACATTGAAACATAACGACCGTTACCCTTCTACCAACTTTGAATTCTGGACATCCTAAGCTTCTGTTGAAGATGACCTTGACTGGAGTTTTCCTGATGGATGGCATTACTGCTGGGGAATTCACCCGTGTTAGATGTAGTTACTTTCTATGAATCCCTTATTTTTTCCTAGATTGTACTTTGAGATTTCCAATCTATTGGGATGATTTTTGCTTATGTCTCTAATTTTTACCTGAACCGCCCTTTCGGGTTTTCAATCCACCAACACGTTTTTTTTATTTAGGCGAAGTATTTCTTGACTACATCAACATTTGTGGGGTAGGCAAATTCCTCTCCGTCCATGGTTGCTAATCTCAAAGCGCCGTCTGAGAAGGCTTTCTTGACCACATAGGGGCCGTCATAATTCAGAGTCCATTTGCCTCGGGAATCAGTGAGAAATGATCGTATCTTCTTGAGCACGAGGTCTCCTTTCCTGAAGACACGGGGTCGAACCTTTTTGTCAAACGTCTTCTTCATTCTTTGCTGATATAACTGACCGTGGCACATAGTCGTTATTCGCTTTTCTTCGATTAGGTTCAGTTCATCGTGTCTGCTTTGACACCATTCAGCTTCTGTTAGCTTAGCTTCCATCAATACCCAGATTGATGGGATCTCTACTTCTATGGGGAGCACTGCCTCCATGCCATATACTAGAGAGAAAGGGGTTGCCCCTGTTGAAGTGCGAACAGATGTACAATAACCGTGAAGAGCAAAGGGCAGCATTTCATGCCAATCTTTGTAGGTTACAACCATCTTTTGAACAACCTTCTTGATGTTCTTGTTAGCCGCTTCTACCGCGCGGTTCATCTTAGGTCAGTAGAGAGATGAGTTATGGTGTTCGATCTTTAACTCAGCACACAACTCTTTCATCATCTTATTGTTCAAGTTAGATCAATTATCAGTAATGATCTGGCTTGGAACACCATAACGGTAGATGAGATTGTTTTTGATAAAGCGGACCACCACTTGTCGGGTTACATTGGCGTATGACGCTGCTTCGACCCATTTGGTGAAGTAGTCAATGGCTACCAGGATGAACCGATGTCCGTTTGAAGCGTTGGGTTCGATCATGCTAATCATGTCGATTTCCCATATGGAAAAATGCCATGGGGAAGAGAGAACTTTGAGATGTGTTGGCGGTACATGGATTTTATCTGTGTATATCTGACACTTGGGACATCTCCTAATGTACTTGTAGCAATCGTATTCCATTGTCAACCAATAGTACCCTATTCTCAGAATTTTTCTCGCCATTGTGTGTCCGTTGGAATGAGTGCCAAAGGATCCTTCGTGAATTTATTTTATCAGCATGTTTGCTTTTGGTCTGTCTACGCATCGGAGCAAGACCATGTCAAAGTTTCTCTTATAGAGTGTATCACTGCTCACGAAGAAGCTACCTGCCAATCTTCTGAGGGCTTTCCTGTCTTTTCTTGATTCCCCAGGCGGGTACTCTTGTTTCTGAAGGAAGCATTTGATATCGTGATACCAAGGTTTGTCGTCTATGACTGCTTCGATCGCGGAGATGTAAACGGGTCGTTCTAGGCGCATTATGTCAATCTTAGGTACGTCGTTCCATTGACCTACACTAATCATGGAAGAGAGAGTGGCTAGTGCATCGGCCATGTGATTGTCTTCACGAGGGATGTGATGAAACTCGATTATGTTGAAGAATGGTAACAACCTTCTCGCGTAGTCTTTGTAAGGAATCAGTCCTGATTGGTATGTGTTCCAATCTCCTTTGATTTGATTGATAACTAGGGTTGAGTCTGCATACATGTCCAAGTTCTTTATCCTTAAGTCAATTGCTTCTTCGAGACCCATGATACAAGCTTCGTATTCGGCCTCATTATTTGTACATATGAACGTCAGTTGGGTGGTGAAAGGAATATGGGTACCCTGAGGTGTTATGATGATTTCCCCAATTCCGTTTCCATAATGATTGACAACTCCGTCAAAGATTAGTCCCCATTAGGAACCTGGTTCTGGCCCTTTACTGGGTAGCGGTTCCTCGCAATCTTTCATTTTCAAGTACATGACATCTTCGTCTGGGAAGTCAAATCCGACTGATTCCTGAGCGTCAATCGGTTGATGAGCCAAATGATTGGCTAAAATACTCCCTTTGACGGCTTTTTGAGCATGGTACTCGATGTCGTATTTTGATAACAACATCTTCCAACGAGCGATCCTTCCCGTGAGAGCAGGCTTTTCAAAAACGTACTTGATTGGATCCATTTGGGAGATCAACCAAGCAGTGTTACAAATCATATATTGGCGATGACGTTTGGCTGCCCAAGCCAGAGCGCATCAAGTTTTCTCAAGCATAGTGTACCGAGTTTCACAATCGGTGAATTTCTTGCTTAGGTAGTAGATGGCATAATCTTTTCTTTTGGTTTCGTCTTGTTGGCCAAGTGCACAACCCATGGAGTCTTCCAAGACTGTTAAATAGATGATTAGTGGTCTTCCCTCCACTGGAGGTGACAGGATATGTGGATTTGACAGATACTCTTTGATACTGTCAAAGGCGGTTTGGCAGTCTTCTGTCCATACGTCGTCCTGATTCTATTTGAGTAATTTGAAGATTGGCGCGCACGTCGCGGTCATGAAGAATATAAATCTGGAAATGTAATTCAAACGTCCCAGGAATCCTCTGACTTATTTTTCAGTCATTGGAGAAGGCATTTCTTGAATGGCCTTGACCTTGTCAGGATCAACCTCAATTCCTTTCTGGCTGACGATAAAACCTAAGAGTTTTCCTGAGCGAACACCGAATGTGCATTTGTTGGGATTCATGCTCTTCTTCTGTTTTAGATTTGGCAATCATATCGTCGACATACACTTCGATTTCTTTTTGCATCATGTCGTGAAACAGAGTCGTCATGGCCCTTTGATAGGTTGACCCGACGTTCTTCAGACCGAACGACATTACCTTGTAACAAAAGGTGCCCCATGGGGTAATGAATAAAGTTTTCTCCATATCTTCCGACGCCATTTTGATTTGATTATAGCCCGAGATTCCATCCATGAAGGAGAATACTTTGAACTTTGTTGTACTGTCTACCAGCATGCCTATGTGTGGCAAGAAAAGTCATCCTTTGGATTGGCTTTGTTCAGATCCCTGTAATCTACACACATTCTGACTTTTCCATCCTTTTTCGGAACTGGCACTGTGTTGGCAAACCATTGAGGATATTCTGATGTGGCGAGGAAACCCGCGTAAATGTGTTTCTGCACTTCCTCTTTGATTTTGATGGCCATGTCTGGGTGAGTCCTTCTCAATCTTTCTTTTACTGGCGGACATTCTGATCTTAATGGTAGATGATGTTCCACGATGCTGGTATCCAACCCTGGCATGTCCTGATAGGACCAAGTAAATATATCGGGAAACTCTTTGAGAAGTCTTATCAAATCTTCTTTGACAGTCGGACTGAGCAGTACCACAATCTTGACTTCTTTCCTCTCTTCTTCTGAACCCAAGTTGACTGTTTCCAATGACTCTTTGTGAGGTTCAATGTACCTTTCCCCTTTTTTGAGTAATCGGGAGATCTCTTCTAGAATTTCTTCGTCTTCTTCTTCTTCAGCTTCAAATACCGGGAATTCAAAGTTGGGAGAAGGCATTGGATCGTATGTTTCAATGGGGTTTAAAACAAGCAATCTGCATGACGTGATGATTGTTTTTAGAAGAGATAGAGAGAATGCAAGAGTGCGTGCAATGTATTTTCTGAAAAATGCTTATTTTTATTTTTAAGTTGTTTTTTTGGTTTACCATTTTCTGAAAAAACACAAAAAGTGAAAACAGCAATTAATGCAGAAATTACTGAATGGCGTTATTTTATTTATGATTTAGTCGATTCTTGAAACTACAGCCCTATAAAATGAAACTCTGTCACTTTGGGCGAAGCGAAGAGGGACATTTACAGAAAGTGAGCCCTATCAAAACATCTGTTTCACCTGGGCGGGGTGAAAGGTCAAAACAAAGATGGAAATTACTTAGACTTATGAACGACTTTCGGGACGTCGACAGCAACCCATTGGCGGCGAACTCCTCGGTGAATCACAAAGTCTAGTACCTTCATTCTTGGTTTGTCCTCAGAAATGACGTTGATTTTTGGCGGAGCAGGATCATTGGAGTCTTCCTCCGAGGCAGAGTTGTCGTAGACGAACTCTTCTGTTGTATCTTGCCTAGTGTTTTCACTTTCAGGCAGATCTCCCCATCTAGTTGGCTGGATGTCTTCGAGGCTGATACGAGAGCTTTCATGAGCGGTGTACTTGACCAAAGAGTCGAATTTTCCACTCGGTTGTCCTAAAGTGTCCCATACTTCCGTGGAACTGGAGGAGTCATCCCTCTCGATGACGTTGACCTCGGGAAAAGAATAGTTGATGAACTCTTGCCCTGCAATCTTTTCAGATTCATCGTTGTGCCGGATATCTTCTGAATGCCCTGAGTAATGATCCCATGATTTGGTGGGGACGCAGGTATTCTTTTCGATGATGTTCAGTTGATATGCATCGTTTGGCTGACTCTTTTGCCCCATGTTTTCTGGGTACGGCTACCAGATAGGCAAGTCATCCATTGGGTCATAATAGTCATAGTCGAAGTTGTCTTTTATCAGAGTGTCCTCCTCTAATGAGTTTGGTGGAGCACGACATCCCTTAGGATCACAATCTCTGTATATCATCTTGACGTCTGATCTAGGTATATATCTCGGACTTTGCATGGGATAGCAAAATAGCGTATGCGTTTCTTCCGGAGACATATAACCGTCCTCGTTGAGATAGGAATTCTATTCTTCATCTGTATCAGAGGAGTCACCCTCGTTGATGGTATGTACTTCTTGAGACACTGGGTGGAGAAAGCCTCCACTGTGGAAAAAGTCCTGAATGAGATGAAAACTTTCATCGTTAGTAGCAGTCTGGGTACAGGTTGAGGAAAAACCAAGACCTTTCTTTGTCTTGCTATCCGTAGGAATGACAGGTTGTCCCCATCCTTTTGCATTGTTACTCTTGATCACTTCGAGAGCATCTTTGAGCATATTCTTTGAAAGTTTCTTTGTCCTTTTGCGACATTGCTCTGAGCTGATATCTGTCTGGTGCCATGTCCAGGTTATACTTATACTGATTAACGAAGGCAACGCCAAGATCTTTGAAAGTGACGATCTTAGTGCAGTTTAAACCCATGTACCATTTGAGTGTGGCACCGGTTAAACTATCTTGGAAGTAATGGATCAGTAGCTGTTGATTTTCAGTCTGAGTTGACATCTTTCGAGCGTACATCACCAAATGACTTTGAAGGCAAGAGTTACCCTTGTATTTCTCAAAGTCAGGCAACTAGAATTTGTGCGATATTTTCACATTAGGGACCATACAAAGGTCTGCGGCGTCCTTTCCGAATAAATCCTGACCGCGAATGGCATGCAGTTCCTTCTGCATTTCCAAGAACTGTTCCTAGAACTCATTCATCTTTTCGTACATGTCTTCGTTTCCACCAGAGATTATTTGTGGAATCTGTCCTTCCGGGACAGTGTGTACCACTGACTATGGTATAGTCATTACTGCGGTGACTCTTGGTTCTTCTATGCTCCAAAGTTTGTAACCTTCAGGAGTTGCTACCATCATTCGTGCGTCTTCGTTTTCCCGAAGTTTGTAACCTTCAGGCCCAGCGGTTCCTGCTGCAGTTCCTGGGTCTTCAGTGACCGGTGGAATGTATCCTTCAGGGACAAAGTTAAGCGGCAAGCCCCAGGAAAGATCTTTAGGCATGCTGTACCGAGGATCTTATGTCTCTACTATGGGAGTAGATGTGATCTCCGAGATCACAGTCCTTTGTTGTTACCTCTGAGCTACTGCCAGGGACTGCATGTCACTGTGAATTTTTTTCAGGTTTTCCTTCAGAGCGTCGATTTCTTCTCTCAGCTCTCTGTTCTCGTCCTCGATATCATCCATTTTTTTTGTGTCGATTGGCCCGAGTATTGTATGAGTGAGACAGTTTAAATCTAGAAACGAGACACATACGTGAGATTCGAAGGTAAGAAGAATGCGTTACGTGAGAATGATGAATGATATGCAATGATTATATATTAATATTTTTCGTTTTAATCAAAAAGAAACTTCAACAATTGGATTGGAAATATCATACAATGGGGAGACCCCGTTTTATTGAATTTAAAAGATTGCGGAAATGGAAATACAGTATTTTACAAAGTGCTGTAAAAGGAAAAGTCTAAGCTTATGGATCCTTAGTCCTCTCTGAGGAGAGCTCAGGTGCTGGTTCTAGTACTTTCCTTTTCTTTGACTAGGGCTCTTCAGCCGTTGTCCGGTTGTCGGTCCTTTGCCAAGTGAAAGGAGCGAGCAAATTTCTTCGGTCTTCTTGATTTTCTACAACATGTTGCTCTAATATCCTAATCAGAGCGTCCTTTTATTTTAACAGTTACTGAATTTTGGTACACTCTACATTGAGAATACGGTACTTGTTCTTCCAAGATCTCTTTTCCCGTTGAACTTTACTGAGAGTGACCTGGAGTTTTTCCGTATCAGACATAAAATAAAGAACAAATTCCTTTAGCGGAAAAACTTCTTGACGAGGGTAAGGCATCCTCAACTTGAGGGCTCTAGTTTGTACCCAGTGGAGATAAGGCTCCACAAAGACACAATATGGTTTTCCTAGAGACTCTCTTTCTTTCCTGTGAACATGTTTCCAAGCATGCACTATTTCTGTCTTTAGTGCCCTGTCATTTTCTCCTTGCTTGAAGAAAAGACCTTCCAGATGAACATTACGTAGGATATGCCTCATCGGGTATCCAAGTTGACGGCGAACTAAAATTGGATGATAGTTGATTCCTAATTTAGTTCCTATGAGGGGTACATTAGGGAAGTTTCCACAACGGTCGATGATTCTTATCCCGTCATAGATCCGATTGTACCAATCTATGTCAGAGTTGGTAAGAGACATGATTCTCTGTGGCCAACGTAGAGTACTCTTATGATCCCAAAAAGCAGCAGACTTGGGTAAATGGGAAGTGAACCACTTGTAAAGAAAGGCAAAAAGAAATGCAAGAAGTTTAGAAAAAATAAAAAAAAATTAAGATTTTTACTGCATGTGTCGTCCTATGTAAGTCATGTGTCGACACATTAGATACATGTGTCGGCCTGTATAGGTCATATGTCAACTAATAGAAGAAAAAAAATTTATATGTGTCGACCTAAAATCCTGCCACATTCGGCACATCAAACAGAGTCTAGGTTTTAAAACTCATAAACATGTTTTGAATTATACCTTGATGTGTCGACTCATAGATGAAATTTTTCTTCTATGTGTCAACCTGTATGTGTTGACACATGCATAAACAGAAGCTACAAACTTAAAAACTTAATAACTTGTGTTGATTCATACAACACATGTGTCGACACATAAGCCAGTGACTTGCATAAAAAAACATTTTTGCCATGTAGAATCATTTCTAACATTTTCTAAGTCATTTCCAAAATTCTTTTATGCTTCCTAATGCTAAGATGCACATTATGACTTAACAGATATCGTCCAATATGCATAATCACTAAAGTTTCCTAGTTTTGACATCATACAAAATAATTCTACTTGGAAGGTGCACTCACATACTCCCCATTTTCGATGGTGGAAAAACTTGTGACGCTATGTTTCGTGTCTTCATGAAGGCTCCCCCTCAATGTATGCATCCCAACTTCTTATTATAGATTCTTCTCCCCCTTTGACAACATCAAAAAGAGACAAACCAATCCATGAGAAGTATCTTATATCACACTGTAATACCCTAATTTTTACCCCTAAGATCCCACATGTCTTTTTGCATTTCATACAACAAACAAGATTACAAGCTTTGGTTCTTTTGCCCTCCTCTGAAGGTTTGTTCTTGAGTG
Organism: Lathyrus tuberosus; assembly: GCA_022829125.1. Lineage (NCBI taxonomy): Eukaryota > Viridiplantae > Streptophyta > Magnoliopsida > Fabales > Fabaceae > Lathyrus > Lathyrus tuberosus. The sequence goes on from JALAZF010000305.1 coordinate 1,066,596, forward strand.
AGACCGCCAAGCACCCGTGTTCTTTTATTTGTTTGAGGTTTATATTTGTTTATGTTACTAACCATTAATTAAAATCCAAAAATATGTTTGTTTTTTTTCTTCTTTACTAACTTTTTCAGGAAGAATTTGGGCCAAGGATATCAAAATTAGTCCCTCAGCTTGAATGAATTTCATCTGAACAGAGTCAAAGTTGATCTGCAAGTAATTCAAAAATCATCTGACCAAGAGTTTTCAAGATTTAATTGATTATTATTCAAGAGACTCCAAGGTTCATGTGTTTATTTCCATGCCTTCTTTGACAAGCAAAAGAATCGAGCCGAACCACAGCAGTGCACTCAAAAGGGTAATTTTTGAAAATTTGCATTGAGTAATCGGTTACTCAATCATGGTAATCGATTACCCTCGTGAAATTTTGAAAAATGATAGCAAATTCAAATTCAGCAATTGGCACCAATTTTCATCATTTTGATCACATGTGGAAAATTCTATACTATCCCATTTTAATTCCCTACATCATCATAATTAATTCCTACCATGTACCTCCACTAATCACCACTCTTTTGATAATTTCCCTCCAAATTCAAATTCCAAACCTAATTTTCATTTCCAAACCAAATTCCAATCCACCAATTTTTCCAAGCCTAAATTCTATAAATAGAGGCCTCATTTCATTCATTTCACAAGCTTTTGAGAGCCAACAAACCTTTTGCAAATTCACTTCCCAACCACAAAAATTTCACTCAAAGCTCACTTTTCTTCTTTTGAAAGTTAACAAGAATTCACATTGAATCTTGTTCAACTTTGAGCTAAACCTTCATCCAAACTTGTTTTCTTCATCAATTCTCATAGATCAAGGCTTTGGAGTTTGGATCTTGAAGCAATTTGAAGGAATTTTCAGATTTGAAGTGGTAATTCATTTTTCACCATGTTGAAGCTTCATCTTCATCTTCCATAATGTAGATCTTTGGAGATCTTTGTTACTTGATCGTTTGCATCTTGTAATTGTGTTTAATTACTGGTTTTTACTGTTGTTTTACTTGAAAATTCGTGCAAGTTCAGATGTATGATCATAAGGTGTTTGAAAAATGTTTTGAAAGAGGATCATGCTGAATTTTGCATAAATTTTTTATTCTGCGCGCAGAGTAATCGTTTACTCACTTAGGGTAATCGATTACTCGGTGCAATTTTCACCAGAAACTGTGTTTTTAAAGCTGGTAATCGATTACTCACTTTGAGTAACCGATTACTCTGAAACAGAACTGAGTTTTTGCCTTGTTTTTGGGACTGTTTTGGTTGCTTTGCCTCTTTCTTCCCTTTCCCTTTGTTCTTAGCCTTAGATCACTTAATTTTGTGATTTAATTTGGCTTTCTCTTCATTTATTTCTTTTTATTTTGATCGATGAAAGTCTTATGGATCTTAGAATTTCTTTGTTGAATTCTTGATCAAGACTAGATCGCTACCTATTTTCTTTTCGTGCGGTATTGCTTTCGGATGACGATCTACATATCGTTCATCTAGCATGCATTAGCACAAATAGCACTATTGACCGGCCTCGAGTAGGGTGATTTCTTTATAAATCACTTGGCGATTGCTTAACATAACGCTACATTTGTCCCTTCCTCCAAATCGGAACTTGATTTTTCGTGGCCCAAACCTTTTGGTTGTGTAAGCCCAAGGATGGTTGATCTTTTGTATTAGGTACAAAATCTATGAAGCTTGTTGTTGTAGAGGCTTTGATTCTATCAATCTTCTAACAAGTCTTCATTAACCTTGACCTAAGTACATTGTTTAATCATTATAGTTCAAGATGCGAAGCGGAATAATCGGTGTTATTTTTTAAGGCTTATGGCACTAGAGCCTTTGTGCTACTTATTACTAACTTCTAACCTTACCTTTATATTTTCTTCTCACTCCCTATCTCTCTTTACTTTTTTATGCTTTATGTCATTATATTATATCATATCATTGTTTATGCTTCCGCAATTTTTCCTTTGTCTACTTGGACCATTTGTTTATGTTTATGCCATTTTTATTTTGTCCATTTGGACCATATTATCTTGTTCTTTTGTTTTTTCTTTTGTCCATTTGGACTCAAAAACACTAATAAAGGATTAAACCACTAAAAGACTTGTGCTGTTAATTGTTGGACTATGGCCACTATCCCTTGCATTGGAGGATCTATAATCTTGATTATGGACTTATGCACCTAGAATTAGGATTCTCTCCCTTGTACTTTGGATCATTATAAAGTTTGGTATTCTAGCCTTCATTTGGCTTGCTTATTGGCTCAAGATGATGGAATTCTATTCTTATTATGCTTTGAGGAGTGCCTCTTTGTGGTTAGATCTTTCTTACTCTAACTTTTATTTTATGCACTAGGATAGTCACTTCTTCTCCGCCCCTTCTTAAATTTTCAAAATCTCCTCTCCTTTTCAAACTCAAAACCGCTTTCATAATAAAGCTTTGACTTCGGTCAAGTTGATTTTCAAACTTTGTTTTCTCTAATAAATGTCAATCAATATTAATCATATTTTGACCATTTCATAAAAACATAAAAAAAATACAAAAACTCATCCAAACTTTTTGTGCTTTTATGCACCTTTTTCTTTTAAACTTTTCAAAAAGAATTAGACATGAGTCATTTTCCACTTAGATGTTGAAGTGATAGTCTTGTTGATGTTAATCCAAGCAAATCCTCCATCTTAATGTGATGCAAATGCCTCTTTCCCATACCTTTGGGTAATTAGTTGAGTATTCTCTCTTGAGAATGACGTGTTGTCTTTTTCAAGACAAAATGAATCATAACCAATAATTTTTTGTTATTTGTACCACAAACTACGAGGTTTTGATCCTACATTGCACTTCGTGGGTACGTAGGCATGAGGCGATAAGTCTCTCCAAACACAAAAACCTTAAAAAATATTTTTCTTCTCATCTCTCCCAATCTCTTTCAAGCAAACCATTTTCAAACCAAAAAGCGGTAGATATTTCAAAGGGTTCCTATAGAGTACTATAGACGTTTTGGGTGCTAACACCTTCCCATTGCATAACCAACCCCCTTATCCATTCTCTGTTTGTTCTTGTTGTTTTAGAACTCTTTTGGTTTTGTTCCCTCTTTTTCCTTTCCATTTTCGGATAAAATAAAAGTGCGGTGGCGACTCTTGTTCTATGAGTTAAGTTAATCAATAGCTTACACTCACAAATTTCCCCGCTACAGAAAAGTGGCGACTCTGCTGGGGAAATCCTCCCTTGAAGGGTTTAGCCCACTTTGATTTATTTACTGCTTTTTGTTTGATTTGCTTGTTACTTTTTTATTCTGTTTGGGAGTTCCTCTGTGTGTGAGATAGGTCCTATACCGGGACTAGAGTGTACTTTGAGATAGGAGGATGGTATAGTCAAGGGAGCTTTGAGGGAGTCCAATCCTGAAAAAGCAGAACTTGAGAATCTATCCATTCGGTGGTTGCCTCTTTGGAATTACTGATGTCGATCGAGCGATCGTTGAAGGCATTACTTTTTCCGTAGAAGCCTATAACACTGAGGACCGTAGTAACCCTTAACTCATCTTATCCTTTTTAGGATCGTGGCACGGAAGCTATGAGGATGAAAATCCGATTTAGCTGTTACGCAATGCCACACTCAGGTTAGATTCTCTTTAGGATAACTACTAACCTCCAAGTAAATCGGTGCGCTAGTGTGTCTGATAGTGGATTTTGGACCCTAGGCACTCTGTGTTAGAAACGTTATTTTCTGCAGGTACAATGAAGACAAAACCTTAGTACACACCTTTGTGGGATTGGTCCTTACCCTTGGCTTCAAGCTCGTGACTTGAACCTTGACCCGTGTACTTTGTGTGATCTTGTTTGTGGTTATTGCATTCATGCTTTCATGCATTCATGAGCATTCTTCTAAAGGTTTCAAGGAACTTAAAGGTGTTATTGCAAACATTGCAGATACTTTTGTTATGGATTTTGGAAGAAGAAGTACAAGGAACTACACTTTTAAGAGTCCTAAGTTAGGGAGTTTGAGAGAGCTAGGATCTTTGGTTGCTGATACCGAGAAGTTCGAGTCCAGATATGGAAGGCTTTTATCTCTCTTGAAGGTTGATATGGCTGAAGGATTGCTTGCTACGTTGGTTTAGTTCTATGACCCTTTCCTTCATTATTTCACCTTTCCTGATTATCATTTGGTACCTACGCTAGTGGAGTATTCTCTCCTGCTTGGTTTGCTTGTTCATGGTCATATTTTCTCTGGTTTGAATCCCGCTCCCGAGCATAATGTTATTGCGAAGGCTACTCACTTGAAGGTTTCTGAGATTAAGGCTCGCATAGGTACCAAAGGAAAGATTCTTGGGTTACCCGCTAAGTTCCTGGTGGATAGAGCTCATCACTTTGCTAGTGTGAAGGACACGGTTGATTTTGAGGCTATTCTTGCCTTACTCATTTATGGATTGTTCCTCTTCCCAAATATTGAGAACTTTGTCGACATCAACGATATTCAGATCTTCTTGATTGGGAATCCAGTTCCTACTTTGCTTGCTGATGCGTACCATTCTGTTCACCTCAGGAATTTCCATGGTGAAGGGATGATTATCTGTTGTGCGCCTTTGCTCTAGAAGTGGTTTATTTCTCACTTGCCGAAGTCTGAAACTTTATGGAACCTCAAGGATGGTTTATATTGGTCACGGAAGATTATGTCTCTCACTCATTCCGATATTGATTGGTGTAGCCGTGTTCCTTTTGGAGCAATGATTATTGATAGTTGTGGTGATTTTCCCAACGTGCCTCTTCTTGGTACAAAGGGAGGAATCAGCTACAATCCGGTGTTGGCTCGTCATCAGTTGGGATATCCTTTTCGAGAGGTACCGAAGAACATTCATTTGACTGGTCTCTTTTTCAAGGAAGATGAATATCAGGTTTCTCTCAAAGGAGAAATTATGGAAGCTTGGCGCAACATTCGTAGAAAGGGAAAGGAAAGTTTGGGAAATCCGAATTGTGTCTCTTCGGAACCTTACCTCCAGTGGGTTAAAAATAGAGCAATTACTTTGAAGATGCCTTATGCGCGCCAGAAGCCTTTGTCTTTAACTGCTAAGAAGCATATCCTCTACTTTATGGAAGGATCAGAGAAGCTTCAGATCGCTTTGGCCAAGATGCAACAAGAAAGAGATGTTTGGAAGAACAAGTATCAGATTGTTGAGTTAGAGAATGCAAGACTTCAAAAACACTTCAAGAAGAAGAATGAAGACGAAGTCTCCAACAAGAAGAAAAAGGTGCAAGAGGATTTATTTTCCTCTCGCATTCAGCCAATTTTCGATATTCCGAGGAGTTCAGAATCTCCTTGGAAGTTGATCGTCGATAAGTTGCTGATTGAGAAGACTCAGATGCAGGCCCGCATCAAGAAGGGAAAGGAGAGCTGGGACTTCTTCTCATGAGATTCTCTAGGGTTCTAGTTTTCTTTATTCTCTATTGTGTTAGGATTCTTAAATCTGTACTTCCAAGATGTAATCTTTTCTATCATTAATGAATGAGATTTCAGTATTTCAAATAACAATGTTTGGGATATGCCTTATAATTCCTTGAAACTTTGCATTTGTATTTGCATATCAAGCATCATTCTACATTGCTTCTTGCCTTTTCTAGGTGTCTTATTATTTCCTTTGATCTTCATTAAGTCAAGTTGTCGCACCAGTATAATACTCGGGCTAATCTGAAAAAGAAGATGGATCAGTTGCAACAAGAGAACTGTGAGCTTCGTGAGGAAGTGATGAATTTGAAGGATAGTTTGGAGAGACTCACTGCTATGATGGAATCAATGGTTTCTGCTCATAATCAACCTCCTCCTCCTCCACTTTCAACTCCTGTACAAAGGACAGTCATTTCTGAGATTGTCTCTATGCCCATCTCTGTGGTGCCTGCTAGTGTTCCTCAATACTCCATGCCTCCTGGTTTCCCCTGGGGCATGCCTCTTAACTTTGTTCCTAAGGTTTATCAACCACCACCGCCTCCTGAAGTTCCAGATGTTCATACTATTTAACCTGTGATGTTTGTACCACCGCTTGTGGTCCATACCATTCCTTTTGGTGAAGAACAAATTTTCCATACTGCTCCAAGCGAAAATGTCAGTGCTTATGATAGAATGGAAGAGATTCAAGATCAGTTTACTGAAATGCAGAAAGAGATCAAAGCTTTGAGGGGTAAAGAATTATTTGGAAAGAATGCTCATGAGTTATGTTTGGTTCCTAATGTGAAGGTCCCGCATAAGTTCAAGGTCCCTGACTTTGAAAAGTATAAGGGTAATTTTTGTCCGTTGAGTCATTTGACTATGTATGCTCGTAAGATGTCGACTCAGACCGATAATAATCAGCTTCTTATTCACTACTTTCAAGGCAGTTTGTCTGGTGCAGCCTTGAAATGGTATATGGGACTCGACAGCACTTGCATTCGCACTTTCGAAGACTTAGGTGGGGCTTTTGTAAATCAGTATAAGTATAATGTGGATATGGCTGCCGACCGTGACCAGCTTCGAGCAATGGCTCAGAAAGATAAGGAGACATTTTAAGAATACGCGCAGAGGTGGCGCGAGATTGCTGCTCAGATTATTCCTTCTTTGGAAGAAAAAGAGATGACTAAGATTTTTCTGAAAACTCTGAGTCCTTTCTATTATGATCGTATGATTGCTAGTGCCCCGAATGACTTCACTGAGATGGTTAATATGGGGATGATATTAGATGAAGGTGTTTGTGAGGGACGATTGTCAAAAGATGGTAATTCTGCTGAAAGTTCCAAGAAATATGGGGGGGGACTTGCCATGGAGAAAGAGGGTGAGGCCAATGCTATTTCCCGTGGAGGATGCAAAAAGAGTTACAATAAGAATAATCAATGTCAGTAACATGTTGCATCTGTTACTCCTTTTATCTATTCAACTCCTGTTGTTCAGGCAGCTCCTGCTCATCAACAACGTTCTAATCAACAGAATAATCAGCGGGGCCGTTTTTAGAAGGATTTTGATCTGATTTCGATGACCTACACAGAATTGCTTCCTTGTTTAATTTAAAAGAATCTTGTTCAGACCCGTGCACCACCTGCTGCTCCAAAAGATTCGCCATGGTGGTATAAGCCTGAAGCTCATTGTGCTTTCCATCAGGGAGGAGCTGGACATGACACTGAGAACTATTATCCATTGAAGATGGAAGTGCAGAGATTGGCTAGGAGTGGTATTTTGTCTTTCGAAGATTCCAACCCTAATGTACAATCGAATTCGTTGTCCAATCATGGTAAGGCGTCTGTCAATATGGTTCAAGATTGTCCTAGCAAAGATCACTCTACTGCTGCCATCATTGAAGACGATGAAGAGGAAGAACTCCCCAATTTTGTGACACATGGACAGATCTGCCATAATTGGATAGCTATTGATGTTTCCACTATTATTCATATTTCAAAGTAATTTGTTTTTGTTTCTTTCAAAAATCCTTTCACTCTGCCCAAGGTGAAAGTGAATTTGTCAGGGCTTTGTTTCAAATTTTATAATCATCAATAAAAAGTTATTTTGTTTATCCATATTATGTTTTCCCTTTTTGCTTTATTTCTGAAAAATGGTAACATAAAAAACCAAAAAAAATAATAATAATCATGTGATAATCACTTTTATCTGCATAATACTTACACTTCTTGTTCATATTCTAAAATCAAACATAAATCATTGTGCAGATTGATTGTTAAACCCATTGAAAACAATAACCCTATGCCCTCTCCCAACTTTGAGCTCCCTATGTTTGGAGCTGAAGAAGAGGATATTGAAGAGATTCCAGATGAAATTTCTCGGTTTCTTGAGTACGAGGAAAAAGCCATTCAGCCTCATGAAGAGCCGGTGGAATTGGTCAATTTGGGTTCAGATAATGATAAGAAAGAAGTCAAGATTTGGGCACTGCTTCGGTCAGATGTTAAGAAGAGGATAATAGAGCGTCTTAGAGAATATGTCGATGTGTTTGCTTTGTCCTATCAAGACATGCCTGGTCTTAATACTGATATTGTGGAACATAGATTGCCATTGAAGCCTGAATGTCCACTTGTGAAGCAGAAATTGAGAAGGACTCATCCCGACATGGCTGTGAAGATCAAAGAGGAGGTTCAAAAGCATATTGATGCTGGTTTTCTTGTGACTTCTGAGTATCCTCAATGGGTGGCCAATATTGTGCCTGTTCCAAAGAAAGACGGAAAAGTCCGAATGTGCGTTGACTATAGAGATTTGAATAAAGCGAGTTCAAAAGATGATATTCCACTACCACACATTGATATGTTAATAGATAATACTGCTAAGTTCAATATCTTTTCATTTATGGATGGATTTTCTGGTTATAATCAAATAAGATGGCACCCGAGGATATGGAAAAAACAACATTCATTACACCCTGGGGAACATTCTGTTACAGAGTGATGCCCTTCGGTTTGAAAAATGCTGGTGCAACGTACCAGAGAGCTATGACTACTTTGTTCCATGATATGATGCATAAAGAAATTGAGGTCTATGTGGATGATATGATTTGTAAGTCAAAGACTAAAGAATATCATATTGAGTACTTATTAAAGTTGTTTCAACGTTTGAGAAAGTTTAAGCTCCGTTTGAATCCAAATAAATGCACTTTTGGTGTCTGTTCTGGAAAGTTGTTGGGCTTTTTTGTCAGCCAAAAATGCATTGAAGTTGATCCTGGTAAAGTTAAAGCTATTCAAGAAATGCCTGCGCCCAAAGAAAAAAAACAAGTAAGAGGATTCTTGGGACGTTTGAATTATATCTCCCGATTTATATCCAATATGACCGCCACATGTGCGCCGATCTTTAAGCTTCTTCGCAAAGATCAGAGTTGTGTCTGGACAGACGATTGTCAGAAAGCTTTTGAAAGAATTAAAGAGTATCTGCTTGAACCTCCGATTTTGTCTCCTCCCGTGGAAGGAAGACCTCTGATTATGTATTTGACTGTGCTGGAAGAGTCTATGGGCAGTGTTCTGGGTCAACAAGATGAAGCTGGTCGAAAAGAATTTTCCATTTATTATTTGAGCAAGAAGTTCATTGATTGTGAGTCTCGGTATTCAATGCCTGAAAAGACATGTTGTGCTTTAGCTTGGGCTGCCAAGTACCACCGCCAGTATATGTTGAATCATACAACTTGGTTGATATCCAAAATGGATCCAATCAAGTATATTTTTGAAAAGCCAATTGACGATTATCAACCTATCAGGTTTGATTTTCCTGATGAGGACGTGATGTACCTAAACGTTAAAGATTGTGAAGAACCATTGCCTGATGAAAGGCCGGAGCCTGGATCCCGTTGGGGATTGATTTTTGAAGGAGCTGTTAATGAGTATGGCAATGGTATTAGGGCAATAATTGTTACTCCTCATGGTTCTCATATTCCTTTTGTAACACCCCCAATCTACACCCCCAAGCTATTAACGCGATAAATAAAAATTCAAAATTTCATCAGAGTATATTTAAAACATTCACGGCATAGACTGGAGGCGCCACATCAATTTGAAACAAACATACAACACCTGCTCATACAGATATGCAACAACTCGGGGAGTAAAACACCCACAATCCAATTACAGAATAAAAGCGGAAAATCCGTAACTGAATATCAATATATATATATATATATATATATATATATATATATATATATATATATATATATATCATGAAAGTTTGTCATACATCAAGTCATACATGTACAATCCAAAAGATACATATACATAATACAAAATAATCACAAACGGCCTCCCTAACTACCCGGTGTCACATATCAGAGCCGACCGACAAAAGAATGAAGGCCTAAGCTTCACAAAAAGACCTCCAGCAATCTTTTAAACTGGTTTTTCGCGCTGATCACGAATATGTAACTAGTTTTGCGTTTGATTGTGTATTTTGGTCAGATCGATGATTTTTTCATTATGTATTTCGTCCATTTTTAACTAATTCTCATGAATCGTAACTTGTTTGATAAATTTGATTGCAATTCATGATCAGCACGAAAAACCAGTTGAAATGATGTATGAGTTTGCAATTTATTTTAACGGGGATTTTTAAAAAAGGGACCAAAGCGTTACAAAAACAACTTAAGGGACTAACTTGATGTTTTAAAATAACTTAAAGGATCTACTTGAAGCAAAACAAACATCAAGGACCAAAGTGTTACAATTAAATAACTTAAAGGACCTTGAATGTAATTTAGCCAATAATATAACATTTTTGTGACTTTTTTAAAAAAAGAACCAATCAAAAATGATAAAAAAAATGAGAGAGAAATCAATTTTTGAAATCAATTAAATAAAATATCAAAAATTCAAAAGTTTGAAAATTTGAAAAAGGGCGCCAAGAACACTTGTTCTTGCCCGCGTACCCTGTTTTCTCCAGATTTGCAAAATCTCACTTTTCTCTCATATTACTTAATGGTTTTGCATGATTCAAACACCAATCTCACTTGTTTTTGAACAAGGATCACAACCATATGAATTAATTGCATTTATATTAAGTGTGGAGTGAGAAATCAGAAGATAAACTCAAGAACCCTAGTTTCAGCAACAACAATATGAAATTCCAAACACAATTCATACATAGCAATTGATTGAGGGTTATCACCCTATATACATGCAGAAACAAGATGGTAACTCAAAAATTCATTTATGATGCATGTAATATGGAGTTCGAAGGCTTCAGGCTTACCTCTTGCAGCTAGTGATTAAATTTGATGTTGGAGGTGTTACAGATGTTGTGTGATGATCTGAACAGCTTTAATGGACCTCAAGTAATGTGTCTGAAAGCTTGGAATGAATTGAATCAGCTCAGAACTCGCTTTGGTACCTCAGCTGCAACCTTGCCAAAAAGCTTGAGCAAATGAATGGTGACTTTGTGATTCTGATGTTCCAGATGAGTTCCAAGGTCATTGATCACTCATATATGATGTATATGAGGTGTTGGCATGATTGGTTTGGTTTAAATTGCTTCCTATTTCAAAATTCGATAGTGACTTGAAATAGAAGGAAAATCTGGTTTTTTGAGAGTGATTTTGAAGAAAGCATCAGTTAGTGTGCTTTGGTGTACTCAAACTAATCACAATTGATGTCTATTTATAGTGCAACAAGTTCTTTTTGGCATCAATAGTGAATAGAGGCTTGGACAGTCCCTTGGCTAATGTTGATCAAAAGGAATCATTTGTCTTCTCTAGCCATTGACTTGGCTCAGTGCAACAGGTTATGAGTCCTTTGGTTCAGAGATAAGGCTTGACTCAATTCAGTCGGCAATGTCTTGATGCTTTCCACCTTGTGAATCCATTGAATGCATTGGAAAAAAATTGGAGTCTTTGAGATTTTTAGCCTTTTTAGGGGACACATAGCTACATGTAGATCCTTGGACTTGGGAGGCTTATGGATCAGATGTTTTTCCTTTGATGTTTTCCCCTGAGGTGTCCAAATGGATGACAAGGCTTCTAATTGTCTGATTTAGCTAATTCGAGCAAATGACCTATAATCTGCCTTGGGAAGAACCAGTCTTTGATGCCATGTTCCAAGGGTTGTAACTCCCTACTTAAATTGAATTTGGAGATGATCTGGTACTTGTTGGAAAGCTCTCATGACATACTTTTTAACTTTGATGTTCATAAATGGACCTAGTTCAGCTTGGATCATGATGAAAAATGACCTCAAAGTTGGTAAAAAATGAAATAGATTCTGACTTTTTGAAAATTTCACTAAGTGTTGGAGAAAGTGGTTATTTTCACTTTTTGTGATTTTGATCAATCCATAACTCAAAATCCATGAGGATTTGGAATCTTTTGTAGTTGACACTTTTGAAGTATGTAATGAGGGCTTTCATTTGAGCTTTGGATGTAAGAAAAAGGCCTTAGGGTTTGGGAGTTATGACCTTGCAAAGTTGGTACCAAAGCCATTTTGTTCCATAACTTAGAAAAATTTAAGTTTTCTAAGGTTGCCCCTTTTGCAAGTTACCTCACTTTTTTTTATTTTTCTTGATGAATGATGATCAAAACCATACATTAACATTGTTTTGAACTTAGGGGGGGCATATTTGTGAAAAATTCCAAAAAGCCAAACTTGATTTTGGGCACAGTTGACTTTTTGTCAAATGAAATCCAAACTGTGTGATCCTCTATGCAATCAAGTTCTTGACCTAATTCAAACCTAATGGATGGATTCCATACGTGTTTTAGGGTGTCTTGATACATGTCCCAAGGTTTGGGAGCATGTCTTGGTCCAAAGTCAAAGGTACAGTTGACTTTTTCTTCAAAACCCTAATTGTGGTCCAGATGAAATTGAAACTTGTGAATCAAGCTTCTTGGATCAATCCATTGTTGTAAATGGATCAATGTAGTGTGTTTGAGGTCTTCAAATCATGTCTTGAGGTCTTGGCTCATGTCTTACCTCAAAAGTCAACTTAGGGGTGAATTAGGTCAAGAAACCCTAATTCCTGATTTTTGATGAATGCTTCCCCTGAGGTTGTTTTGACTTTATGATTGGTTTCATAAGGTCCCTTTGAGTATCTTGTGTCATGCTTTGAAGTAATGGCTCATGCCCATATGAAAAATTTCATTTGGAGGCCTTGGTCGATCAAAACCCTAATTTGGTGACACTGGTAATCTTGAGGCTCGATCCACTTGGAATGTTGCAACCTTGTGTTTGATTCTTGATGTGGGAGACCTCTTGATTCTTTATGGGTATTTGATACGTTAAACAAGTTGAAGATCATGTCATTTCTTGATTGATCTTTCGTCTAAATGCTCTGAGAGGGCTTGAAACCCTAATTCTTGATTGTAGTGAAGGCTCAACAATCCTTGAGGAGCTTGATGAGGTATGATGGTACATCCATATTGTGGTGATGATTTGCACAATGATGGGAAGTCTTGGTGGTGAAAATTTGGGGTATGACAAAAAAGAATAACATTTTGTCACTATAATCACATAAATTGAAATACAACAATTGAAATTTTTGTAAGTGAACATTCATGAAATATTTTATTCGTCAAGTATATCAAGCATTTGGAACATAGACAACGTGCAAAAGTAAAAGGCGTACTTTCAAAGAGAGAAAATGGTATAATATTAACTCGCGTATGACTTGATGAAGGATGCACTCATATGTGATTGAACATCTAAGGAAAGTTAGAGCAAAACTATATAAAGTACATGCAACAAATCATATTTAGGCAAGGTTTGAGATATCAAGTATGCACAATTCCCTTCGAATGTTGAAAAATGGTTCAGTCGTAAGAGGATTTGTAAAGATATCCTCAAGTTGATTTTTGCTATCAACATGCTTGAATTCAACATCTCCTTTTTCAACATGGTCATGTAGAAAGTAGTGACATATCTCAATGTGTTTAGTGCGCGAGTGTAACACCGTATTTTTTGTTAGATTAATAGCACTAGTGTTGTCACACATAATGGGAATACATTGTAGTTTGATATCAAAATCAAGTAGTTGTTGTTTTAGCCATAATATTTGAGAATAACAACTATCGGCTGGGATGTATTCCACCTCGGCAGTTGACAAAGCAACAAAAACCTGTTTCTTTTTTTCATGAGCGTGTGCATTCACATCGCTGGCATACGCATTCGTACTTTTTCTCTGTGGTTTTGTTGCAGGAATATTCAAGTTTTCTAAACCTTATTAATCACATCCTCACAAAGTCATCACATCATCAACACAAGCAAAATATAAGGGTTTCTATGCCTATTTATCAAAGCAAAAGGTCAGAAATCGGAACCATGGTTGTAGCACCTTTTTCAAGCAAAATTGGGCAAGTTTTGACTGGTTAATGGGTTAACCATATATGGTTAACCCGTTAACACCCTTTTACAGCGCCAAATTCAGTTTTTGAACAGCTGTTAATCGGTTAACCTTATTTGGTAAATCAATTAACACCTGCTATTTCAGCAAAAATTCAGCATTTTCATCATAACAGCAACTCTCTCCACTCTCTTTTGGTCTATTTTATTCTAGCATTGTGTGGAATATTCTAGACCATTCATGACACTCCAAGACATTTACTCCAATGCATCACTTTGAATTAAGTGCACCATGTTCCTTAATTTCCAAGTATGTGAGCCTTTGATTTGGATTCATATTGGGATTGCTCCACCGAGTTAACTAACTAACTAACCGAGTCAACTTCCAACTCGGTGAGTTGAGTGAAACTAATTCCAAAGCAAGCTCCAAAGCACACTCCAAAGCACATTCCAAACCTAGCAACTCCAAAGCTAGTCTCTATATAAGCAAACCCTCACCATTTCACAAGGGACCTCCAACCATTTCAATCATTTCTCACTCTCTTCACTCTCAATTCTCTCATTTCTCTCTGCATTTTCTGCAAGTTCTACACATTCATCTTCATCTTCTTCCCCAAACCACACTAGAGCTCAATTCCACCATTGAAGAGTAGTGAATTTCACATTGAAATTGCTTACTCTTGAGCTTAAACTTCCATCATATTGAATTTCTACTTGGATCTCTGCAATTACAACAACTTCCATTTGCAATTCAAGTAATTACTCCAATCGTTTCGGTGCAAATTCGATTTCGGCATTTTCGCGTTTTTGATTGGTTTCGCTACGGTTTGAAGTGCAATAGCAGAATTCTCTGGTTTTCTTGGCTTCTTCTCTCTACATTTCATTCACAACAATCACCAACCCAATTCTTTGGCTTGTAGGTTGGTAGCTCTTACTCTACTCACTGTTTCGATCATTTTCGCACGTTTACAATGTAGTTTCGATAGTTTTTCGGTTTGATTAATCATGTGATTGTTTGATCTTTGATCTCTATGTTTAAAGCTTTCAATTTGTGTTTAATTGCTCATACATGATGTAATTTTCGTGCACAAATGCAAACCATAACATGAGAATGCTTGAATAAGTGATTAATTGCTGGAAGTGCTTTTTCTAAGTTGATTTTCTGCCACTGCTCCAGTGTTAACCTGTTAACCATATATGGTTAACCGGTTAACCAGTTATTTTTTCACATTTTTTTGAACTTTTCAAGTGGTTAACCGGTTAACCATATATGGTTAACCGATTAACATTATAACAGAGGCAGATTTTTGAGCTTTTTCTTGCTTGTTTGATTTGCTTTCCTCATTTTACTTCCATGGCTTTACATGATCAATATTTGTGGATGTTTTATGAGTTGTTTAACCTTTGTTTGAAACATGCTTGTGAACTTTCGACGCACGATTTATCTATTACGTAATTGTTTTCATTTTTGGTATTACATTGTTCATGATCATTCTTGCACACCTTTTGCTCACTTGATCACATGATTAATATTGATGTTTGGTACTGTTTGCCCTACTATTTGCATTGAGTTTGTTCCCTCTTGAAAAAATTTAATCATGTACAATCAATAATTCCCACGTTGCTTTGACGATCTTTTGACTTGTGAAAGATTGTTGGCTTGCTCATTTCCTGTGATCAATTGATCGAAACCATGTTTTGATTAATTGATTCTCACCTGTCTCTCTCTCTAGGATTCTTTAGAGCCTCGTTCTCTTGATCCCCTGCCGAGTCGGAGATTCGCACGACACACTGTACAAATTGGCACTGTTATGATGTCTATTTCAATTTCCGCACTATACTTTGGTGCTGGAGAAGGGATGAGAGTCGAGAATTCCTACACTCATCTTGATTATTTTGGGTAGGGGACGAATGAACCTGTGCCTCGAATGATCGTCTCTATCTCCAAGTTGTAGTGTCTCTCAATCCTCAGTAGAGTCGATCCCTGATCACTTTGGGTTAGAAAACACTCTTTGTTTCAATACCTTCTCTTTTGGTCAATCATTGTTCTTTGATTCCCCAGAAGATTCACTATCATTCTTTCTTTGGTTAATCACGATCATTCCATTAAAACCAATGCTCTGTTCCCCAATAAGTCACAATATTTTTCTTTGGTCAACCACAGTCTTTCTGTTAAACACCGAAACCCTTAGCAGAGTTTGAAACCTTCTCTTGGTTCTTCTCCCTTAGATTGGTTAACCACTGCCTGTCAGCTAAAATACCAATTTACACTTCTTCTCGGTTAACCACAGTCTATCTGTTAACATACTGATCTCCTCTTGGGTTAATCACCTTCTCTTGGCTAATCACCCATTTCTCAGTTAACCACAGTCTACCTATTAATATACTGAGCTCCTTTTGAGTTAATCACCTTCTCTTGAATAATCACTCGTTTCTTTTTGGTTAATAACAATCTTTCTGTAAACACCGAATCCCCAGTAGTTAGCAACCTTCTTTTATGTTCGAATACTCACGCCTTTGGGTTAGTAACCTTCTTTTGGTTTAAATACCCTTTCTTTGGTCTGATATTGTTTATTCAGTCAGTTTACCGAATGTCCTTTGGGTCACAACCTTCGCTTGGTCTCACACCCGTTCTTTGGGTCACGACCTTTGCTTGGTTCCACATCTGTTCTTTGGGTCACGACCTTTGCTTGGTCCCACACCCGTTCTTTGGGTCACGACCTTCTCTTGGTCCCACACCTGTTCTTTGGGTCACGACCTTCGCTTGGTCCCACACCCGTCCTTTGGGTCATGACCTTCGCTCAGTCCCACACCCATTCTTTGGGTCACGACCTTCACTTGGTCCCACACCCGTCCTTTGGGTCACGACCTTTGCTTGGTCCCACACCCATTCTTTGGGTCATGACCCTCACTTAGGCCAACACCCGTCCTTTGGGTCACGACCTTCGCTTTGTCCCACACCCGTTCTTTGGGTCACGACCTTCGCTTGGTCCCACCCCCGTCCTTTGGGTTACGACCTTCGCTTGGTCCGACACCTGTCCTTTGGGTCACGACCTTCTCATGGTCCCACACCCTTCCTTTGGGTCACAACCTTCGCTTGGTTCTACACTCGTTTTTGGTTGATCACAGCCTATTTTTTAAAACCTTTCTCCCCGCATAATTGCGATCTTTTCTTTCTTCAGTTAACCACTGTTTATTAGTTAATATACCGAAATCCCTTCAGAGTCAAACACCTTCTCTTAGTTCAGTACTTTCTCCTTTTGGTTCATCACAGCCTGCCTGTTGACACCAAACCCTTTCTTTCCCACAGAGCCTTATCTCTTTTTTCCTTTGGTTAACCACTGCCATTCAGTTAATATATTGAATCCTTATTCTCTTGGTTTTGACATCATCCCTTTGTTTGGTCTCCAGTAGGGTCGCTAACCCTCTGGTCCCCAGCACAGTCACTATGTTCTCTTACTCCCCAGTAGAGTCACTATTATTCTTTTGCTCCTTTATCTTCTTAGTTTCGACACCATTCTTGCACTTTATCCTCAGCGCAGTTACTATCTTTCCTTTGCACTTACACTACTACAAAACGCGCATACAACAACGCCAGGCTTACACCGGCTTGCCTATACACCATTGTAATAGATGCGCGCATTTTTTTAATCTCATTAAAAGGCTTTTAAGGACGGTTAATATTCAAACCGTGGTGAAATATGAGGCCTTTCACCACGGGTATTTAAAAAACCGTCATTATAGGTAGTGCCTGGTCATGGGTTCAATTCCCAGCACCAACATTTATGGTTTTTTACATATTTTTTCAAAATGCCCACAACCTTTCACCATGGGTATTTGCAAAACCGTCATTATAACCTATAGTTTAGTTTTAGGTCTTTCTCTTCAAAAAATCGGTTTTAGGGAAAATCGTCTCCTTTTTTAGATATGTTTCGTGCATCTGAAGCAGAAAAATCTCATAGTCTCAAAAAATTCCAAAAAAAATCTCATATTCATCTTTTTTCTATTTTTAATGATTTTTTTACTGTTTTCATAGTCTCAAAAAATTCCAAAAAAAAATCTCAAAATTCTTATTTTACCTAATTAGATTAAATTTCGTGTTTTTAGATTTTTCTGAATTTATTTTAATCATGTTACTTCTTTTCTATTTTTTCAAAATGCTGACAGACCTTTAATTACGGGTATTTAAACCAATCGTCATTATAGGTAGTGTTTTATACTTATTATTTCAAAATGCTTACATATATTTCACCACGGGTAATTTAAACCAACTGTTATTATAGGTAGCGTCTTGTCATGGGTTCAATTCCGAGCACCAGCATTTTTCAAGTCTCATTACAAACATTATAGGTGGCATGTATATTGAGTTTATTCACTATCCTTAAACAAATCTTGGTCCTCCATTTAGTGATTATCAAGGACCAAGACATTGTTATTAGTGATCCGCGTGAAACCTAAAACTTAGACATCTTCGACCTCCAAACATCATCTTTCATTTACGATACTCTATTTCTCCACTAAACCAAATTTCAGAACTCGAGTTAGCAATGTTAGTCATTGGCGTTCTTTTTTAATTATTTTTGTTCTTTGTTGTTCTTTTTTATTATTGTTGTTCTTGTTGTTCTTTTTTATTAATGTTGTTCTTGTTGTTATTATTGTTATTATTATTGTTCTTCTTCTTCTTCTTCTTCTTCTTTTTCTTCTTCTTCTTCTTCTTCTTCTTCTTTTTGTTATTGTTATTGTTGTTGTTGTTGTTGTTGTTGTTGTTATTGTTGTTCTTGATGTTCTTGTTGTTCTTGTTGTTGTTCTTGTTCTTGCTGTTGTTCTTGTTCTAATGCTGCAATTTTTTTTATTTTATTAAAAGACATACAAAAATGGGTATTTAAAATAACCGTCATTATAGGTAGCGCGTTTTCCAATTTTATTTTATTTTATTAAAAGACATACAACAACGGGTTAAAATAACCGTCATTATAGGTAGCGCGTTTTCCAATTTATTACAACGCTTTCTGGACCGTGATTATAGGTATCAATATACAACGACACTCTACATAACAACGCCTGCACCCGCGTCATTATATCTCTTTCGCAACCGTTGTTAAATGGGTTTTCCTTAGTAGTCTTATTTCTTGGTTTTGACACCAATTCTTTTGAATCCCCAGCGGAAATTTCTCTTTTTCTTTTGCTCTTGGTTTGGACACCACTTTCCTTTTCCTTTTCTGTCTTTGTTCCCCGAACTACGGATGCTCTGATTCTTCATTCATTCGCATGTAAGATACGTAGGCACAAGATTGCGATGATCTTGGCGAGCACACTTCCAGCTTCTCCACTTCTTCCTCTTTCTTTTCCCTAGTTCCATGAACTACGGCACTCTGATTTCCTCATTGCACTATAAGTGTACGTAGGCACGAAGGCCCTAATCCTCTACGAGCACCTTCTTTCTTTTTTTCTCTTTTCCTTTTCTCTCTCCTTCTTATAGCTAGAAGCCTTTAGATAGATAACCCATCTGAGCCTAGAAGCAAGTGAAATGGTTCCCGTCGAGTACGACGGATGCGTAAGGTGCTAGTACCTTCCTTTTGTATAACCAACCCCCTTACCCGTTTCTCTTACCCTTGGGTTTTATCGATATTTACCCTGTCCTTTGGGACTAAATAAAGTTTAATGGCGACTCTGTTGTATCTCTGAGTGTGTAATTCACTCAGGTATACTCTCGCTAGCTTCACCAACTTACTAAGGAGTTTGAAAACATGTGGCAAGTTCCACTAGTACTTTACCTATCCGATTTGCAACCGGCAAATCAGAATCGGTATAACCAACCAAATTACAACCGCTTCCCTTGGAATACCAAAGCCCATACTTAGATGTACCATGAAGGTATCTAAGGATGCATTTTATGGCTTTTAAATGTGATTCCATATGAGTCGATTGATAACGAGTGCACATACACATGCTAAACATAATGCTCGACCTAGATGCAGTAAGATATAAAAGAGATCCAATCATACCCCTATACTTCTTGACATCAACATCCTTACCAATTTCATCTTCGAAGTTTCCATTTATTGGCATTAGAGTATCAATTGATTTTTTATCTTCCATATCAAATTTCTTTAGAAATTCGTTGCGATATTTTGTTTGACACACAAACATCCCTTCATTGAATTGTTTGATTTGAAGACCGAGAAAGTAGTTTAAATCCCCCATGAAACTCATCTCAAACTCACCTAACATTAGTTTGGAAAAATCCTTAAACAAATGCATGTTAGTGGAACCAAAGATGATATCATCAACATAAACTTGAACTAGAAGAGTATGTTTTCCTTGACGTTTAATAAAAAGTATAGTATTTACCTTCCCTCTAGAGTATCCTTGATCAATTAAGAACTTACTAAGTCGCTTATACCAAGCCCTAGGGGCTTGTTAGAGACCATACAAAGCTCGTTTTAGTTTATAAACATGATTAGGATACTCGTGATATTTTAAACCGGAAGGTCGTGAAACATACACTTCCTCATTAATGTATCCATTAAGGAAATAACTTTTCACATCCATTTGAAATAACTTGAAATCTTTGGAGCAAGCATAAGCTAGTAAAAGGCGTATAGCCTTGAGGCGAGTAACCGGAGCATAAGTTTCCTTATAATTAATGCCCTCCTCTTTGTTATAACCTTGAGCCACTAGCCGGACTTTGTACCTAGTTATCACTCTTTTTGTCGAGTTTATATCTAAAAAACCACTTGGTGTCAATAACTTGATGATCTCGCAGATGAGGGACAAGGTCCCATACATCATTTCTTTTAAATTGGTTTAATTTATCTTACATGGCCATAAGCCAATGCTCATCAAGTAAGGCATCTTTCACGTTTTTAGGTTCAACTTGTGAAACGAATGCAAAGTGATAACAAAAATTACTTATCTTGTATCATGTTGTCATGCCTTTGGTGATGTCTCCAAGTATGTTGTTGATCGGATGGTCCTTGGAGGTTCTCCAAGCAAAAGGAAGACCTTCCACTGCAACTGGACTTTCAACCTTCTCCTTTTCACAATCCTTATCTTCTTCTTTCTCAAGTCCCACTACTTCAGGTTGAATAATTCCTTTTTCGGGTTCTTCAAGAATGTCTTGTGAAGATACGCCTACATCATAAAAAGAAACATCTTTCTCAACATTTCTAGGATAAGATTCATCCAAAGTGACATGTACCAATGCTTCAACAATAAGTAATCTTTTGTTATAAACCCTATATGTTTTGCTCAATTGAGAGTATACAAGGAAGATACCTTCATCGTCTTTTGCATCAAACTTTTCAAGATTATCCTTTACATTATTTAAAACAAAGAATTTGCATCCAAAAACATGAAGATGTGATAAATTTGGTATTCTACCCTTTAGTAGTTCATAAGGATATTTTCATAAAATAGGATGTATTTGTATCCTATTTAAGACATAACATGTCGTGCTAATGGCATCGTCCTATAAATACTTAGATAGATTACCCTCATTGAGCATAGTTTTAGCCAATTCCTCTAAAACACGATTTCTGCGCTCCATAACATCGTTTTATTGTGGAGTTCTTGGAGCAGAAAAGTTATGCTCAATGCCTTGTTTATCACAATAATTCTAAAATAAGTGGTTTTCAAATTCACCTCCACGATCTCTTCGAACAGCAACTATTTTTAAATTCATCTTATTTTGGGATAACCTTGCAAATTGTGTGAAAGTTGAAAAAGTCTCATGTTTACTAGGCAAAAAGATGACCCAACAAAATCTCGAGTAATAGTTTACTATCATAAAACCATAGTAATTACCACATATGCTTTTGGTCCTTGAGGGACCAAAGATCCATATGGAGAAGCTCAAAGGTCTCGAAGTTGAAATATTTTTTTTCGATTTAAAAGAGGCTATTGTTTGCTTACCCATTTGGCATGCATCACATAGATGGTCTTTTGAAAACTTTATTTTTGGTAGACCTATTACTAAATCTTTTGAAGTAACTTTGTTTAGTAAATCAAAGTTGACATGAGATAGGCGTCTATGCCAAAACCAAAAGTTTTCACACATGGTCACTAGACACTTAGTTCCTGTCAAGGATACGTCATCTAGGTTAAGCATATAGGTGCTATTAACCCTCAAGACCTTAAGCATACAATCTTTATTTTCATTTTATTAAAACATGCAACAAGTATTTGTAAACTTTACTTTAAAGCCATTCTCGCATAATTGACTAATGCTAAGAAGATTATGTTTAAGACTTTCAACTAACATAACATTGGAGATAGTAGTAG
Organism: Lathyrus tuberosus; assembly: GCA_022829125.1. Taxonomy (NCBI): domain Eukaryota; kingdom Viridiplantae; phylum Streptophyta; class Magnoliopsida; order Fabales; family Fabaceae; genus Lathyrus; species Lathyrus tuberosus. Next base: position 1,088,669 of record JALAZF010000305.1, read on the forward strand.
ATGAGGGATTACCTACACTACCTTTAACCAAGTATTGCTCCCTTGTTATTGTCTCCATAGGTAACAAAACCTATCTTATTTGGCAAAAAGTCAATGAGTATAGAGATGTTACCCCGTCATATTTCTTGAGCATCCACTATCGAGAAACTACATTTTCTTCGTAGAGCAAAGACATATGTTCTATAGAATCAAACAAGAGTAGTAGGTACCTAATTTTCATTAGGTCATTAAGAGTGAGTGAAATCAAGGTTGCATTTGATCAACCATTGAATAACACCTTTAGGAACAAAAAGTCTCCTAAACTTTCATTTTTTAATAGTGTGACCTTTCCTGCAACAATAGTGACAAGATAAGTTGTGATGAGATGTACTTTTTCTAATTGAATAATTTTGAATTTATTTATATTTTTTATGAATGGTTCAAAGACCATTTAAGCTTTGATGGATCAATAGAATATGTAATATTTGGTTGTAATGTTTTATCCAATTTAGCTTTAAGAGTATTTACCTCTTTTTGCCAAATGTGACAAGTTTCTCAACCGAACCATGAAGGTTCTTAATCCTCATTCTTATCTTTTTTAATATTTCTTATAGATTGCTTAAGAGCTTCCATATTCTTTTTGGTTTCTAAATTTTTAGCTTCTAAATGTGAAAAGAGTCTTTTGTTTGAAGCTAACTTTTTAAAAGCGTCTACGACTTCTCTATGTAGATTTTCAAAAGCTTTTGGTAATTAAGAGTAAGACAATTCATTAATAGATTCATGTTTAGAATGACTTACATTTTTCTTCTTCTTTTTGTTGGCCATGAAGCAAATTTAGTAGATTCTTCACTTGAACTTAACCTTTCATAACTCAAATAATCACTTTCACTTTCCCATGCAATATAGGCTCTTCTAGACTTGCTAGATTTCTTGTGATGACCTTTCTCTTTGTTTTTCTTGATCAATGGACAATCCAGCCTATAATAACTGACTTTTCCACTTCTGTATCATGAACCTCTATGCTTACCCTTCTTATTCTCATCTTCCTTTGAGGATTTCAATAGCCTTCTAAAGTTTATTAGGTTCTTGTCAAAGTGCTTGACTCCATTTTTCTTTATGTACCTATGGTACCATTTGACAAACAATCCCATTTCTTCATCATCGGAATTCCTGTTACCACTTGTTTCATAATCATTTTTCTCATTGGCTGAGGACTTTTAACTTGAAGCCTTTAGAGCAATATACTTCTTTTCTACCTCCTTGTCCTTACCTTTGTCCTTCTTTATCTTCTTCTCATGTTCTTTCTCATATTTTTCCAAGCAAGTGAATTTTTGCTCATGTTCTTCTAGTTTTCCAAATAAATTTGTGAAATCAAGTGTTTTAAAATCATCTGCTTCTTTGATTACGGTGACCTTATGATTCCATTCCATATTAGGACACCTCAAGACTTTATTAGTCGCAATATCATTTTAAATAGGCTTACGTAGAGCATTCAAATGATTTATAAGATGTGTGAACCTCTTTTGTATATCGGCAATGGTTTCGCCATGTTTTATGCGAAAAAGTTCAAACATTGGATTTAAGGTATTGATCTTAGCTTGTTTAACTTCATTAGTTACCTCATGGGAAACTTCTAATGAATCCCACATAGATTTGGCGGTTTCACAATGAGATACACAATAATATTCATCAACACCAAGTGTGGATATGATAATATTTTGTGCCTTCCAGTCATGTGACCACAATTTCTTATCATTATCATTCCATTGTGCTTCCGATTTTGGTACGAAGACACCTTCACGATTGGTCATTGTAATTTGATTAGGACCACTGGTGATGACGTCCCAAACACCCTTATCAACCAAGTTGATATGGATAGGCATACAAGCATTCAAATAGCCATAGTTTTCACCGGTAAAGATGGGCGCTCACTATGGGTACGTCTGCCCTCAATTCGAACTGGAATTGAGATAATAAATCTTACTTTTCAAATGTATTTTTACAAGAGAAATGTAACAATACAACCTCACAAACAATATGTTTGATGTTGATTCTAACACTTTCTCTTCCCTTGATCTAAGCTTGATCAAGTCACCTAACAATACCAATTTAATTCTCCGTCTCACGCTACTCCTTTGTAAGAAACTCAGTATTTTAAAGCTTTCGCTCGATCAAATCCAAAATGTGAATTTTTATTACCTAAGATTTATTAATCTGATTCACCGTCTCACGCTACTCCTTTGCAAGAAACCCCGTTCTTCGAAGCTTTCACTCGATCGAATCCAAATTGCGTATTCTTGTCTAAAACCATCAAATCCCCAATTGATCTTGAAGGAAAACCCCAACTTGATTTTCTTATTTGAAACCACCAAAGATTCTCAACCTAATTTACAATTTAACAACCTAAATTGGACGTTAACAACTTGATTCTAGATGGCACCCAGACAAAGAATGATTATGTGTAATATGTTTGTGTGTATCGATAGTACATGGGTTGAAGATGAAGAGAACTCTTTGGGTATTTTGGGTTTCTTGTTCTAAAATAATGCATGTATATATATATATATATATATATATATATATATATATATATATATATATATATATGTATGTATGTATGTGTGTGTGTGTGAGAAATTTGGAGGCAAAAAGGAATGCAAGTGGTTTAGAAAAACGGAAAAATTTTCAAGATTTTTACTCCATGTCCGACCTATGTAAGTCATGTGTCAACACATTTGATGCATGTGTTGACCTATATAGGTCATGTGTCAACTCATAGAAGAAAACTTTCTTCTATGTGTCGACCTTAAATCCTTCCACAGTCATGACATCCAACAGAGACTACAGGATTTAAAACTTATCAACATGTGTCGACTCATACCTTGCATGTGTCGACTCAAAGAAGAAAATTTTCTTTTATGTGTCAACCTCTATGCTGCATGTGTCGACATATGCATAAACAAAAGCTACAGGCTTAAAAACTTAACAACATGTGCCGTCTCATACAACGTATGTGTCAACACATATGCATATGTCTTGCATAAAAACACATTTTTTCCATGTAGAATCATTTCTAACCTTTTCTAAGTCATTTCCAAAATATTTTTATGCTTCCTAATGCTAGGATACACATTAAGACTCGGAAGATACCGTCCAACATACATAATCGCTAAAGTATCCTAGTTTTGACAACATACAAAACAATTTTAATAGGAAGGTGCTCTCATAACCAATATCTGGTTTCTTGACACAGGGTGTTCGAATCACGTGACTGGTCAAAAAGTGTGGTTAATAGATTTCAACTAGTTGAAAAAGAGCAAGGTCAAACTTGCTGATAAAAGCTCATTGCAAGTAGATGGTACTGACGACATAGTTATTCAAAGGTGAAATGAAGAAAAAAGTGTGATCAAAGATGTACTTTATGGCCTTGACCTTGTCAGGGTCAACCTCGATTCCTTTTTGGCTGACGATGAATCCTAAGAGTTTTCCTGAGCGATCACCAAATGTGAACTTATTGGGATTCAAGCGGAGTTTGTATTTTCTCAAACGCTCGAATAATTTTGACAAATTTCCCACATGTCTTTCTTCTGTTTTAGACTTAGCAATCATGTCGTCTACATACACTTCAATTTCTTTGTGTATCAAGTCATGAAATAGAGTTGTCATTGCCCTTTGATAGGTTTCCCCCGTGTTCTTTAGACCGAATGACATTACCTTGTAACAAAAGGTGCCCCATGGGGTGATGAATGAAGTTTTCTCCATATCTTCCGGTGCCATTTTGATTTGATTATAGCCCGAGAATCCATCCATGAAGGAGAAGACTTTGAATTTTGTTGTGATGTCTACCAGCATATCTATGTGTGGTATGGGGAACTCATCCTTCGGACTTGCTTTGTTCAGATCCCTGTAGTATACACACATTATGACTTTTCCGTCCTTTTTCGAAACTGGCACTATGTTAGCTAGCCATTGAGGATATTCTGAGGTGGAAAGGAAACATGCGTCGATCTGTTTATGCACTTCCTCTTTAATTTTGGTGGCCATATCAGGATGAGTCCTTCTCAGTCTTTGTTTTACTGGCGGACATTCTATTTTCAGTGGTAAGTGGTGTTCCACGATGCTGGTATCCAACCCTGGCATGTCCTGGTGGGACCAAGCAAACACATCTGGAAACTCTTTGAGAAGTTTTATCAAGTCTTCTCTGACAGTTGGACTGAGTAGTGCCCCAATCTTAACTTCTTTCTTTTCTTCTTTTGAACCTAAATTGAATGTTTCCAACAGCTCTTTGTGAGGCTCAATAGACCTTTCCTCATGTCTGAGTAGTCGGGAGATCTCTTCTGGAATTTCTTCGCCCTCTTCTTCTTCAGCCTCAAATACCGGGAATTCAAAGTTGGGAGAAGGCATTGGATCGTACGCTTTAATGGGGTTTAAAGCAAGCAATCTGCATGACACGGTGATTCATTTTTTAGCAAAGATAGAGAGAATGCAAGAGTGTGTGCAGTGTATTTTCTGAAAAATGCCTGTTTTTATCTTGGGTTGTGTTTAGGATTACCATTTTCTAAAAAGTGAAAAGTGAAAATAGCAATAAATGCGGGAATTCAGAATGACATTATTTATTTATGATTTGTCGATTCTTGAAACACAACCCTATAAAAAAAACTTTGTCGCTTTGGACGAAGCAAAGAGGGACATTTACAGAAAATTGAGCCCTGTAAAACATCCACTTCACCCGGGAAAAGTGAAAGGTTAAAACAAAGATGGAAATTACTTAGACTTATGGACGACTTTCGGGACATCGACAGCAACCCAATGGCGGCGAACTCCTCTGTGAATCACAAAGTCTGGTACTTTCCTTCTTGGTTTATCTTCAGAAATAACGTTGATTTCTAGCGGAGTAGGATCATTGGAGTCTTCCTCCCATGCAGAGTTGTCATAAACGAATTCTTCTGTTGTCTCTTCCATAGTGTTTTCACTCTCAAGCGGATCTCCCCATCCAGTTGGTTGGATGTCCTTGTATCTGATGCGAGAACTTTCGGGGGTAGTGTATTTAACTAGGAAGTCATACTTGTCACTCAGTTGTCCTAAGGTGTCCCATGTTTCTGTGGGAGTAGAGGAGTCATCCTCCTCAATGACATTGACCTCGGGAAATGCAAAGTTAATGAATTCTTGTCCTGCAATCTTTGCAGATTCATCACCATGGTGTTAGAAATTCTTGGAATGTCTTGAGAAATGATTCCATGACTCGGTGGGGACATGGGTATTCTTTTCAATGTTACTCAGTTGATAGGCATCATCCGGCTGACTCTTTTTCCCCAAGTCTTCTGCGCACGGCTTCCAGATAGGAAAGTCATCCAGGGAATCATAATAGTCGTAGTTGTCTTTCATTAGATTGTCTTCCTCTAATGAATTGGGTGGAGCATGTTATCCTTTAGGGTTACAATCACCATAGATCATCCTGACATCTGACCTCGGTATATATCTTGGGCTATGCTTGGGAATGTAAAATGGCGTGTGCGCCTCTCCCCGAGACATATAGTCGTCATCGTTGAGATAAAACTTCCACTCTTCCTCTGTATCGGAGGAGTCGCTTTTATTGATGGTGTGTACATCTTGAGACACTGGGTGGAGGAAACCTCCATTGTGGAAGAAAACTTTCGTCTTTCTTAGTAGTTTTGGTACAAGTTGGAGAGAAACCAAGACCTTTTCTTATCTTGTTATCCGTAGGAAATACAATTTGTCCCCATCCTTTTATAACATTACTCTCGATTACTTTGAGAGCGTCTTTGTATAAGGAAATCGATGTCCCTCTTCCTGGTCGATTCTCATTGCTCACCGAGAGTACTTGGAACTGGGTTCCAACAACCTCCTCTGGTTCGACACAAGAGAATGATGATAAGTTGCTCACGATTAAGGCCTACTCTCCGTATAATGTGACTAACTTGTCGTTCTTGACGACCTTCAGCTTCTGGTGAAGTGTCGAAGTGACTGCCCCAGCTTCGTGTATCCAAGGCCTTCCTAATAAACAACTGTATGCTGCCCGAATGTCCATGACATGGAAAGTGACTTGGAAAGTGTGAGGACTGATGGTTATGGGAAGATCGACTTCACCGATAACTATTTTTCTAGATTTGTCAAAGGCTTTGACGATGATCTCACTGCCTCTCATCGGAGCTCCTTGAAACGAGAGTCGTATCAGAGTTGATATTGGCATAACATTCAAAGATGATCTTGTGTCCACCAGTACGCTGGCTAAAGCATTGTCTTGGCAATTGACTGTAATGTTAAGCGCCATATTATGATTCTTGCCTTCTTTCGGCAGTTCTTCATCACTGAATCCTAAGTTGTTGCAGGAAGTGATGTTGGAGATGATGTTGTCAAATTGTCCTACCGTCACATCTTGTTTCAAAAAGGCTTGCTCTAAGACCTTCTGTACAGCTTCCCTGTGAGCTTCTGAACTAAGCAGGAGAGATAGCACAGAGATTCGAGACGGAGTTTGCAACAATTGGTCCACAATGTTGTACTCGCTTTTCTGGATGAGCTTCAGCATCTCATCGTTGTTCTTTACAAGTTCTGGATTACTGGATTAACCGACTTGATGATTGGGAACTTCCGTTTGAGGTTCCATTTCTTTGGTAGGTTCTCCAGCTCCTCTGTTGAAGATCCGACCGCTCCGTGTGACTCGACTGATGTCGGCAATGTTTACAACGGAGGGTAATGGAGTTTCCTTTCCATTTTCGATGGTCGTTGCACCGTACTTGTAAGGGATAGCCTTTTCTGACTTGTACGGTATTGGTCCTGGCAGGTAGATAACCACAAGAGCCTTTTGATTTCTCTGACCATCGTAGGCAGCCTCAATTGGTTCGAGGTTGAGAATTCTTCTACTGTCAAGAGAGACTTTTGACTCGTCGAGCAGAGGGATTATGGCGCAAACGTCCTTGGTTATTCCATGATTGGAGATTACGACAGCACTTTTGCTTTGACCAGGGAGGTACTCTTGTATTACGTTGATCGACCCAGAACTTGAACTTGGTCGAATCTCCTTTCGGTTCAACTGATTTTTGAGGGCTGCTCGCACGAGATAACATCCTTGGTTATTTTTTGAGCATACTCTACAACGCTCATAATTATGCGGTGGTGCCTGACCATATCCGCTTTGTACACAGTGTATCTTTACTAGATCTATTTCTGTTGAAGGGATATCACAACTTTGATGTCTATCGGGATTCCCATCAATCATGCTAATTCATTGTGTAGGTTCATCCAGGTATATCGGAAGCCACCAGTGGTCCAACAGATGTTGAAGGGTTCTTTGCACAAGCACACACCCTTGGTCATCTTCGCAACATTCTTTACAGTCTAGATAATCGTGCAAAGCCAGAAAACCGAGTTTGACTTGCTTAGCATGTAATTCTACTAGACTGGTATTCATTAAGCGTATGTCAAAGATTTGAACCATATAGACTTGATGGTCATTCCTTTCACGGTAGTCTTGGGTCCATCTGAGATCTATCTGACGTTAGAGGGCCTCTTGTATAAAAGAGCATCTCTGATTGTCTTTTGAGCATATTGGACAAGCGTTGTAATCGTGTCATGGCATATTATAATACTGACATTATCTCGAATGCATCGCCACTAAGTTAACGTTCATTGTACGGATGACGTGGTTATGTACAATGTTGGGATGTGCATGGGCCATGCTTACTTCACGAATCTTGTGATCCTGAATCCAGCCCAGATCCATTTGTTCTTGTAGAGCTGCTTGTACTATGGAATACCCTTGATTGTCCTTGGAGAAAATATCACACTGATGATAGTTGTGAGATGGCACATGACCGTACCCGCTCTGTCTGCAACGCATTTTCACCAGATTGGTTCCTAATAGGAGCACATTGTGAATTTGATAATTATTGACAGGTTCTCCTTCTATCAAATTCATTGTAGTCTTCTCATGTTGCGGTAATGGGTTCGTCTGAACATTTGGATTTGTATCTTTGAAAGATAAGATCCCGCTCCTGACAAGTTTCTGTACATCAGACTTGAAGCTGAGACAATTCTCAATGTTGTGTCCAGATCCTCCTTGATGGTAAGGACAAGTTTGATCTGCTTCAAAACCAAAAAGGTGGATTTTATAGTATTGTGAGAGGAGTCTGGGTTTGGACGTGCCCCTTGGCCAGTAGAAATGGAATTAATTATGCGTACAACATTGGTATAGGGTCAAACCCTGATGGTCGTGTCGTATAATTGTTGTTGTTGTACTGTAGACGAGCCTGCTGAAAAGGCTGTTGCGGCCTTTGCTAGTACTGTTGTTGACTTGGTTGGCTCTGAGCAACCTGAGGTTGATAATTCGGTGCTGGTGTCGGGCTTATAGTGGGAGTTACAGCCGCTACTGGTTGATACCTTCGCCTTTGCTTTCCCAGAGAGATATTACTGATATCTTGCTCTTTTTTCTTTTAGAAAGCACTACCGTATCTCTTGGTACTGCTTGATGGCTCTGCATCTTTGACCAATCATCCTTCTCAGACTGCTTCTGTAATGCCCTGTATAATATATATATATATATATATATATATAGAGAGAGAGAGAGGGAGAGAATAATACCATACAAGTGTTTTATTTGGTACAAACACCATCATAAGTGCCTATTGGCATAATTCACATACTTGACCATTTAAAACATAATACAATCTATGGTACAAGACATGGAAATTAGCCAAAAAGATAAAATCTAAGATCAATATACAATATCCTCAATTGTATACAACAAATACACAGCGGAATACTAAAGCCAAGCTTCTCTTGAAACATCCAAGCATAGCTCCACTTGTAAATCAAACCTGCAAATGTTTCCTAAAAATAATCAACAATAATGCGGTGAGATATTAAATCTCAGTGAGTTCCCTATCTTATGGATTCTCTCGGCTTTACAGGGATCTAGCCAATTCTAACTCAAGTCAAGGGGAAGGGAAAATGACCTTGAGTTCACAATCTCACACTATATGGAAACATGTTCATGAGTTCACTAACTCAAAATTAATCATCACTAATCGGTAACACAAACCAAGGCATCTTTCCCCGGCCAACCCTACAAGAGAGTTCAACTCGGGTCACTGATCCTTAAAAGCGTAGACATCCATTCCCGACCAACCCTTCCAAAGAGTTCTCGACTCAGGTCCCAGAAGCTAACATAGATAACTTTCCCCGGCCATCCCACACAAGAGGATCTCGACACGGGTCAAGATTATCTAAACACGGGTACTTTCCCCTGTCATCCTACACAAGAGGATCTCGACACGAGTCACTTATACCACCCACTAAGCAACTTTCCCCGGCCATCCTACACAAGAGGATATCGACACGGGTCACGACTACTTACTTAATAAATACTTTCCCCGACCATCCCACACAAGAGGATATCGACGTGGGTCACTAATATTTATTAAGGGATAAAAACGGTTCTGATTACGTGATCTCACACACAAACGTGATTGTATTCGACAATCACAATGCCTTAAGGCCACATTCGCCTTTCACAAAGAACGTAAGGTTCACACACATGTTCCATACTAGTGTTTGAATCTCTCCTAGACCATTACTCATCAAAGATGTACCTTTCTACATCGAATGCACGAGCATCGTCGTCTAGGTTCTCTACTCTAGACCATTACTTGTCAAGGATGCACCTTTCTACATCGAATGCACGAGCATCGCCATCTAGAGTTTCTATCAATTCCTAGCCATTACTAGGTTCCACTATCATGTTGTTATGGGGTAAAGTTTCCTCACTCTTTCTATTTCATATTTTAACATGCACTCTCTCTCGATCATGTTTAACAACAATATTAGACAAGGCATATTATAATTGCATTTTTAGAATTACATATAATAATTCAATCACAAGTTATATCACTCTTAGGTTCCCTCCGATTTATTTAATCAGGTATCAAAAACAATATTTCTCAATCTTATCTCGTAGGATATTTTCACAGCTTTGCATCGGCTATAACCATGCCTCGATCAGATTTACGATCCAAAAGATATGGATTTTCAACATATCACATAACCATTATTTTCATTCATTTTCCACTAAATAATTAATCCCACATGATACACATAAATTTCACTTTTTATTGGGTATAATATTCTCATAGCTTTCCATCGGGACCAAGAACGCTTAAATCGGGTACACGAATCGAAAGTTATGGATTTTAAAAGAAAATAAACATTTGAAAAAGTCCCAGGAGCGCCCGGCGCTACATGCTTCGCCCGACGGTGCTCCCTTTAGCCTCTGCTTCGCCTGGCGAAGCAGCGGCATAAAACCCAAGTCAAAAATTTAAAAGTTACAGAATCAAAACCTGCTGCGCCTCTTGGCTTTCGCCTGGCGAAGCAGCGGCGCAAGCTTCGCGTCGCCAAGCGCTACGCACCAGAACCAGAATTTCTGCTGCGTTTCTCTTGGTTCCAAAGCCTCAAAATTCATCTTTCACACACCAAATCATTTTCAAACAACCAAAACAAGTATCATCAATGATCATATGCATATTACGATTATACTACGCAATTTATATCGATTTCCAACCGTTAGATTCATGATTTTAGCAAGATTACTCATTTTCTCACAATATTAAACCTAACTCTAGAACTCGAGAAATTCTACAACTAAAGTCTCTAACTAGAACCCACCTGGTAATCAAAGAGGAGTTTGAGGAAGATGATGATGATCCATGAGCTTCTTCTCAAGCTTTCCCCCTTTCACTTCTTCTTTCTCTCTTCTTCTTCTTTACTATCTTTTTTCGTTTCTTTTTCTTATAACATATATATATATATATATATATATATATATATATATATATATATATATATATATATAACCTTATTATATATTATAAATCCAACCAGGTATAATATCTCCAATTGATATTTTGTCGTCTCACACCAATTGATCAATTATTAGAGTTACCATAAAATACATTCTTGAACTAATAAATAGTAATCTGTTCAGAGTTCACCAGTTGCTCTATTAATCCCAATTGATAATACTTAAAGTACTTAGAGGATTCCATTAATCCAATTATCCAAAGATAGAATACACAAAAGCTCATCTGATCTCATCTGACATCCAATTGAGCATTTAGATAATACGGGGTATTACACTCTCCCCCCCTTAAATTAAAATTCTCCCCCGAATTTCCTCTATTCGACAACAACTACAACTTATATCACTGTCTTAGATCCACACTTAACTTTACTTCCGTTAGAATTTCTAACATAATCCAAAAATCCAACTTAACTTCACATACCAAAATCCGTATTTTCACAATTTATCTAACTTCACGTCCTTAATCATACTCTTATTCCAATATTGGGTTAACTTTCAACTTGCTTTTTCCCAAAATTCATCTGTTGTTTGTTACTAAAAGACTTAGTCATATCTTAGCTTCAGAAGAAATATACCATTCTATGCTCTTCTACTAATTCACAACACAAAAAAATAATACCTTGTCTTGGTTTAAGGTAACAAACACTCACCAAATCTTTGCGAGGTAGTTCAGTGATTTCTTTCCTTTATGCAATTACCGGCAATTATCCTTTCATAAATCCTTTAACACTCGAACCACTTCATAACTAGTCAAAATACTTCTTTACCAGTTTCATCTGGTCTGATACTAAACATTGTAACCATTACATCTGATACTTCATCTCTTTCGTATCACCCCAAAAGGTAACACAATTGGAACGAGATCTTCTTACTTCCATAGTTATAAGCAATAATCTTTTAATCCTGATTAGTCTGACTGAACTCTTTCATCTGAAACCTTCCACTGTGCAATCCAAAATTCTGACAGTGGAACACCACAAATTCTTAAGCACTACCAAGTAGCTAACCGTCTGTGGAGAACACACTTATCCACTGGGGTCCTTACTAAAAAACGGTACAAGAAACTTACTGACGTCTTATGGTAGAACAATTTCTTTGCCAACACATAATATCTTAACATCTGTCCAACACTCTCCAGACGATAGAGGTGCAGGAGTTACACTGCTACAACCGTAACATACACAACTCCAAATCCATTCTAAACTCGAAATAATATATCCAAAATAGTTTAACAACCTCCGGTTCTGGTTACCACATTCCAAAACGATTCTTCTTACGGTTTCTGACTCACTCCAAGTTCTTGTCGACACAAGATCTCAGTTAGCCACACACAACACCATCACAGAACTTCAGTCCTATGCGAGTCACCACTTATCAAAACTTAAACCGTTCAAGGCACAACTGTGAGTTTCCATACTACTCACTAATTCACATACAACACTCCACATACTCCCACACTTTCGAAGTCCATGTCACGTTTCTCAATTGAATCCACTTCTCTCAATTGTTTTGTTTCACATACAATCTAATTTACATGCTTAATTCTGGAACACCCAATTCTTACTCGTACTTGGAAAGATAACTTTCAAATTCCTTCTTTGGGTAAAACACAACTGGTACCCCTCTCACGGAGCCTAAATCCAATACCATGAACGGACGGAAGTTAACAATTACTAACTCTGCCCAACCGTTCATACTTTACTAATAAAATAATTACACTTCGAAATATATTCCTTGCAAGATCAATAATTCGTGAGTATTTTCCAACTTCGTCCTTAACACTCGCAACGGTAATACACCTAAGACCTTCTCATACTCAACACAGTTCACAAAATTATTCCCCAAAGTCAACTCTCTTGTTGTCTGAACAAATGGTCGACTACGCGACACCTTTCTGAAATTCCAATATCGAAACACAAATCCTTCTTTCATTTACTTGCAATCCCGTTTTCCATTCTCCGAACACTTATCAATCGGAAGAACATATGGTAACAAAACACAGATGATGGTTCCTGAGGTATTTCACAATTTACACACACGTTAATCGATTAACCATCTGAGCTAATCGGTTAACTCCTCAAAATTCAGTGCAAAGCATCATCCTTGCACGTGTTAATCGGTTAATACTGCTGCAGAAACTAGAAACCAGTTTCTTCTTAATTAAAAGCCATCCCTACTCAAACCATCAATCCGATTTGTTCTAACTTTAAATAACATTCCCAACTCGTAGCTTCTAACTTATATAACATTCACTAACCATGATCCACTCAAGGTAAAACCGACAAAGTCAACGACACACTCCAACCAAGTGACAAGGAAAAATTCCAAATTCTGACGCGGTCATACGACAAATCTTCATCAAAATAGTTCATTTCCTACTCACACTACCACACTAGCAGAAAGCCAATAATGATGACATTCTAAGGCTTTAGCCACAACTCATGCTTGATTCGTCCATAAGCAAAATCCAACACTCAACCATTATATGATACCACAAAAGCGATGGACATGACATGTCGAGCACACAACCTTGTTCTCTCACTTGAATTCTTTTGTGGGAAAATAAAACAACAATGTTCTTAGTCCAACAAAAGGTAGATTCCAAATGTTCTGATTATTCACAAATACAAAAGTTCTCTATACCTGAAAATAGATCGGGGTAATGCATCCTCTTGCAGAACCTTTCCATCCCTTCGTACCCACTAACCAGAATTTCTTACCCTTCACTATCCTTTACACATCACCCTTACACCAAATTCACTTAATGAAAGATTCACACCCGACAATTCTCATTAACTCTTTACAAAATCCTTCGGCATAAATCGTTCCATGATTCACACTTAGTTCTTAATAAGTCCTGATTTTGCTTCTCGTTGTTTACCAAAATCTTGCTTCTTGAAATACCATACTCACTGTTCCACAAAGTACGTCCCTTCATACTTGTCTCAAGAATAAAAATCCATCACGTACACTTGTGACACGGTGCTACTACTACGCTTGTTCTTAATACCAAGGTGTAACTTCCTCAGTTCACATCATGCTACTAGGGTCCTCATGGGTGAACCATCCTTGATTACAATTCCTTAACTATATGTTCATCAACACCTTAAAAACTCCATTGCACACTAGTCCAAAATACATTCTGTTGTCACTTCCTTATAACATACCGTTAATACCGTTTTCTACACTGTATTTACTTCACCCTCCATTGTAATCCTCTTAGGTCCAAATATAAATCCATGGTACTTACTCTGTTTCCTAATACAACTTATTCCGGTCCGTATCACTACACTTTCTGTTACTAAATGAAGCTCATTTTTTCTCCAACACAACACCTTATACGGTTCCTTGGGTAATTTAACATTTCTAAATTCCAAATTGGTCTCTCATTGAATACAGAAAAATCCCGATGTATCATCTCGAACTTAATCTCTCTACACATCTGGATACGCGCGACTTATCTCCTACCCTTCGTTCGACACATACTTGTTTCGCTTGAAGCATGTAAATACATCCTTGTGTTCCTTCACACACTTCTCTACTACTTTAGGTTCCAATAAAAGTCGAAAGTCTATAACTCTTCACTTTTAACCAGTTGGAAAACATTGTTCCGAACACATTCCTTAAGTTACTCCCGTCCATTCAAGATACCATAGCGACCTTAGAAACTGAAGCACCAAATACTTATCTCACTTCCGGACCTTACTTCACACGTTCCACAAAACAACCTTTCTTTGTCACGGAATGAGATTACTTGAAATTCTCATCTATATCAGTGGTACGGGGTTTCCTATCAAGAATATCTTAAAGACGTTGGTATCGACAAAGTTGTCGATGTTGGGAAAGAGGAATAACCCATATATGAGTAGGACAAAGACGTCTTTGAAAGCAGTTATGTTTCCTATACTAGCAAAGTATAGAGCTTTCTCCATCAAGAATTTAGCTGGTAAACCCTGGATTCCTCCTTTCGTGGTTGTAACACCCCAAATTTATTAGAATATTTATTTAATTTATTTAAATATAATATTTGTGAATTTCGGTGAATTTTGGTGGTTGGTGTCGATGTCGGTATTTTGGTGGAGTTTTGGTTATTTTAATTAAATAATAGTATATAATATGAATATATTAGTATTATTATTATTTTAACTAATATTAGAGGAATTAAGGGTAAGATGGACTTTTGAGGAGGATTAGTGAGGGTATTATGGGGAAAGGCCTTTTTGGAAGCCCAAGGGTTTAACAAAAGAGAATTTTGAGATTAGGTTTCATTTGTTGGTCAGAACGTGAAAAGAAGGAAAGAAGGGAGAGCTTTGAGGAAAACAGAAAAGGCGAGGATTCGTGAAGGTTTCCAAAGGATCAGTAGAGAAAGCTCTGAATCGACAATCTAAGGTATGGGGAGTATTACCTTTCATTGTTTTCAATATAGGAAGTGATGTGTTTAAAGTGGATTTTGGGGATTTTGGCTTTTTTGAAGGGTTTATGAGTTATTGATGATTTAGAGGTATTTATGATGATCGATGATGGATTATTAAGGGTTGAATTGATTCGGGTAAAAATAAGCCTTCGAGGCAAAACCTTCCTTGATGATATGTGGGATCTTGTATGAGAAAGGGATTTATGGGGTTTATGGGAATCTTGAGAATTTGTGAAGATTTAGGTATTTTTTAGTTAGAATAGTGAAATTAACCAACCTAATAGTCGTAGGTTTTATGCTTTTGATTGTATTGATGTTTCAGGACTGTTTTGGGAGTGTTTTGGGATGAATTGAGGTTAAAATCGTAATGGTTTTTGGGGTTGGGATGCTACTAGTGTGTAGCAGCGATTCCCTGCAATCGCTAGTTCGCAAAGAAAACGAATCATTCGCAAAGCGAATGTTTTCCCTGGCTCGCAAAGCGAGCAGCGCAGCGAATGCGCGATTGTGCTGTTTGATGGTACTGAGATAAATCCTGGGAATTGACTTTGGTGCTCGCAAAGCGAATGTCCCAGCGAAGGGCTTCGCAAAGCGAATGTCCCAGCGAAGGGCTTCGCAAAGCGAATAAAGTGGTGAGGAGAGGCGGAATGAGGGATTGGTTGGGGTTCTGGGATTCGCTGGAGGTTCGCAAGGCGAACATCTCAGCGAATGTGTTCGCACAGCGAACGCAGCAGCGAGTGTCTGCTATTTTGCAAAATTTGTTTTATGACGTTGTGCCGCTTTGATGTTTGGTGCTATGATATTTCTGATGTTTTACCATGATGTTCTTGATGATATTGAGATGATGACCTGTGATGTTTTGATGAATATATGATGACATGATTAACATGATGTTTTGGTGAATGATGATGCACATAGATGGTTTTTTATTGACGATGATGATTATGACGTTGTGTATCATGCATTCATAGCATTTCTGTGACGATGTTAGGACTTCGGTCCAGTGATGATGATGTTAGACTTCATTCTATTTGTGGCTTCCATCCCATTGTGTGGATGTGAAGTGGATTATGACGTGCTCCGGTTCTTGTGTGGAACCGATCCTATTTGACGGGGATCTTTGGAGGGTGACGGCCTAAGTGTCCATCGATTGTGATGATTGGTACCACATGCATGAGTCCTGTTATGCATTTCATTTATGTGGCATTTGTTGTGATTTATGATGACGTGTTTTGATGTTTGCCTTGTGATGAATCTGATGATGTTGTATATGATGATGACGCCATTTTTATGCATATCTTATTTTATATTGATTATAATGAATTGTATTACTCACCCTGCTTGTTTGAATGTTGCCTCCACGTGGGTAACGTGCAGGTGATCAGGATTAGCTGTGGACGCATTTTCAGGACTTTTGAAGTTATTTGCATTTTGGTCGATGTAGAGGGTCTTGCTCTGATAGTTTAACATCGGGTTGGGTTGTTGAGTCGAACCATGTTGAGTTTTATTTGGCTGTTATTTTATTGATTATTTGATAACTATGGTTTATTGTAATAAACCCTTTTGTGGGATTTTTGTGGTTATGGTGGTTCTGCTGTCCTTTGAAGGCATTTTGAGTTATTTTGAGGAAAACCCATTGTTTACGGAGTAATTTTGTTGATTTGAATTTATTGAGAAATGTGCACCCTTTGAGGGGATTTTGATTTATTATGATTTTATGTGTATTCTGCTACGATATTTGTGGGGTAGAAAAGGGTGTTACATTAGTGGTATCAGAGCAGGTAGGTCCGTCCGGCCAGGTTGTCTAATGTTGTCTATTCCCTAGTGTGCGACATGTGTGTGAAAACACTGTCGATGCTTGTTTTGTTTTCCATTTGCAGGTTGGGAATGAAACAAGTGGGGGAGAAAATGGTGCTTCTCCAAGATGCTTCAGGTGTGGATGCGATGGCTAAGTGTGGTGTTGGACGCTATGATAGTTTGGTAAAGATAGTTTGTACTGCCTCATGATAGTCGACTGTTATTGACAAATTGAGGAACTGATCAGCCTTAATCTCTTGTTGGTAATAGACGGGATCATGTTGGATGAGATAGACGTGTCTTGCGAGCTTAAGTGGTGTGTGCAGTGAATTGTTTGAAGTTAAGCCAAGTGCTTACAGATGGTTTTGATGAGTCGATGCAGGATGGTGCCGAGACGTTTATGTTGAGGGCAACTTTGAGTATTAGTGAAGGTGGAGAAGTTGGTGTTTTGCCTTTTGTTTGTGAAATTTTGGAAGTGTTTCCTGATGGCGTAAGTGATTTGCCTCCAGAGCGTGAGGTCGAGGTTGCCATGGATTTGATACCAGGTATGAGTCTGGTGTTAATGGCTCCTTACCGGATGTCTACATCTGAGTTGGGAGAATTAAAGAAACAATTGGAAGATTTGCCTGGGATGAAGTTTGTTCGACCGAGTGTTTCTTTGTGGGGTGCTCCTGTGTTGTCGGTGAAGAAGAAAGATGGTACTATGAGATGGTGTGTGGGTTATAGATAGTTGAATAAAGTAACGATCAAGAATAAGTATCCACTCCTGAGGATTGATGATTTGATGGATTAATTGGTAGGTGCCTCTGTGTTTAGTAAGATTGATTTGAGGTCTGGTTATCGTCAGATTCGTGTTAAGCTTGATGATATTCCGAAGACAACTTTCAGGACGAGGTATGGTGACTATGAGTATGCTGTGATGTTGGTTGGCGTATCTAATGCACCTGGTGTTCGTGGAGTAAATGAATCGGATTTTTCATGAGTATTTAGATAAGTTTCTGGTGGTTTTTATTGACGATATTTTGATATACTCTAAGCCTGAAGAAGAGTATGTTGAGCATTTGAGGACTGTGTTGCAAGTGTTGAAAGAGAAGAAGTTGTATGTGAAACTGTCGAAGTGTGAGTTTTGGTTGAAGGAAGGGAATTTTCTTGGCCATGTGAGTTCAACTGGTGGAATTGTTGTAGATCCTTCTAGGATTGGTATTGTGTTACAGTGGGAGACTCCGAAGTCTGCTACTGAGATACGAAGTTTTCTGGGATTGACGGGTTATTACCGCAAGTTTATCGAGTGCTTTTCTAAGTTGGCATTACCTTTGACTCAGTTGACTCGAAAGGGCCAAGCTTTTGGGTGGGATGTAGCTTGCGAAGAGAGTTTTGTGGAATTGAAGAAAAAGTTGACGACTGCTCCAGTGTTGATTTTGCCTAATCCGAGCGAATCTTTAGTGGTGTATTATGATGCATCGAAGATGGTTCTTGGTGGAGTATTGATGCAGAATGGTCAAGTTGTTGCATATGCTTCGAGACAATTGCGAGTTCATGAGAGGAATTATCCTACACGTGACTTGGAATTGGCCGCTGTGGTGTTAGTGCTGAAAATTTGGAGACATTATATGTTTGGCTCTAAGTTTGAAATGTTCAGTGATCATAAAAGTCTGAAGTACTTATTTGATCAGAAAAAATTGAATATGAGACAGGGAAGGTGGTTAGAGATGTTGAAGTATTTTGATTTTGATTTGAGTTATCATTCGGGCAAAGCAAATGTAGTGGCTGATGCATTGAGCAAGAAGTCATTGCATATGTCGATGCTTATGGTGAAAGAATTGGAATTAATTAAGCAATTCAAAGATTTGAGTTTGGTATGTGAAGAGACTCCTGACAGTGTGAAGTTGGGAACGTTGAAGTTGACTAGTGGCATTCTGGAAGAGATCAGAGTGGGACAATAATCTGACTTGAAGTTATCAGATCAGTTGACTTTGATCAACCAAGGTAACAGAGGAGAATTCTGAATTGATGAGAATGGTGTGATGATGTTCAGAGACAGGGTGTGTGTTCCAGATGTCCCAGATATTAAGAAGAGCATACTCGAAGAAGGACACCGAAGTAGGTTGAGTATTCATCCCGATGCTACGAAGATGTACCATGATTTAAAAAAGTTGTTTCGGTGGCCAGGTATGAAGAAGGATGTTGCAGAGTTTGTTTATGCGTGTTTGACTTGTCAAAATTTGAATATTGAGCATTAGAAGCCTTTAGGTATGATGCAGCCGTTGAGGATTCCAGAATGGGAGTGGGATAGTATTTCCATGGATCTTGTGGTGGGATTGTCGAAGAATACTAAGGGAAATGATTCCATTTGGGTGATTGTGGATAGATTAACTAAGTCGGCTTATTTCTTGCAGATGAAGATTAATCATTCTATGCAGAAGTTAGCCGAGATGTACATTGAGGAGATTGTGAAGTTGCATGGGATACCTTCGAGTATTGTGTCGGATAGAGATCCGAGATTTACATCGAGGTTCTGGAAGAGTTTGCAAGATGCATTGGGTACTAAGTTGAGGATGAGTTCTGCCTACCATCTGCAGACGGACGGTCAGACAAAAAGGACTATCCAATCTTTAGAGGATTTACTGAGAGCTTGTGTGTTGGATCATGGAGGATCTTGGGATAGCCATTTGTCGTTGATTGAGTTCACGTACAATAATAGTTTTCATGCTAGTATTGGAATGGCGCCCTATGAAGCTTTGTATGGGAGAAGGTGTAGGACTCCTTTGTGTTGGTATGAATCGGGCGAGAGTGATGTACTCGGACCTGAGATTGTACAAGAGACGACTGAAAAGATTAAGATGATCCAAGAAAGGATGAGAGCGTCGCAGAGTCGCCAGAAGAGCTACCATGATAAGAGGAGGAAGGCACTTGAATTCCAAGAGGGAGATCACGTGTTTTTGAGGGTGACGCTAGTGACTGGCGTGGGTCGAGCTTTGAAGTCTAGGAAGCTCACACCACATTTTGTTGGTCTATACCAAATCTCGCAGAGGATAGGAGAGGTAGCCTATCGAATTGCTTTACCGCTCTCACTTGCGAATTTTCATGACGTGTTCCATGTGTCTCAGTTGAGGAAGTACATTCCGGATCTGTCGGATATGATTCAGATGGATGATGTACAAGTAAGGGATAACTTGATAGTGGAAGCTATATCTGTGCGGATTGACGGTTGGGAGATGAAGCAGTTGCGGGGTACGGACATAACTTTGGTGAAGGTGTTATGGGGAGGACCAGCTGGTGAAAGTTGGACGTGGGAACGCGAAGATCAGATGAGGGAGTCATATCCGACTCTATTTCTTTGAGGTAATTTTCGAGGGCGAAAATTCTTTAAGTGGGGGAGAGTTGTAACACCCCAAATTTATTTGAATATTTATTTAATTTATTTAAATATAATATTTGTGAATTTCGGTGAATTTTGGTGGTTCGTGTCGATGTCGGTATTTTGGTGGAGTTTTGGTTATTTTAATTAAATAATAGTATATAATATGAATATATTAGTATTACTATTAATTTAAATAATATTAGAGGAATTAAGGGTAAGATGGACTTTTGAGGAGGATTAATGAGGGTATTATGGGGAAAGACCATTTTGGAAGCCCAAGGGTTTAACAAAAGAGAATTTTGAGATTAGGTTTCATTTGTTGGTCAGAACGTGAAAAGAAGGAAAGAAGGGAGAGCTCTGAGGAAAACGGAAAAGGCGAGGATTCGTGAAGGTTTCCAAAGGATCAGTAGAGAAAGCTCTGAATCGACAATCTAAGGTATGAGGAGTATTGTCTTTCATTGTTTTCAATATAGGAAGTGATGTGTTTAAAGTGGATTTTTGGGATTTTGGGGTTTTTGAAGGGTTTATGAGTTATTGATGATTTAGAGGTATTTCTGAGGATCGATGATGGATTATTAAGGGTTGAATTGATTCGGGTAAAAATAAGCCTTCGAGGCAAAACCTTCCTTGATGATATGTGGGATCTTGTATGAGAAAGGGATTTATGGGAATCTTGAGAATTTGTGAAGATTTAGGTATTTTTCAGTTAGAATAGTGAAATTAACGAACCTAATAGTCGTAGGTTTTATGCTTTTGATTGTCTTGATGTTTCAGGACTGTTTTGGGAGTGTTTTGGGATAAATTGAGGTTGAAATCGTAATGGTTTTTGGGGCAGGGATGCTACTGGTGTGTAGAAGCGATTCCCTGCAATCGCTAGTTCACAAAGCGAACAAATCATTCGTAAGGCGAATGTTCGCCCAGGCTCGCAAAGCGAGCAGCGCAGCGAATGCGTGATTGTGCTGTTTGATGGTACTGATATGACTCCTGGGAAGTGACTTTTGGTGCTCACAAAGCGAATGTCCTAGTGAAGGGCTTCGCAAAGCGCATGAAGTGGTGAGGAGAGGCAGAATGAGGGATTGGTTTGGTTTCTGGGATTCGCTAGAGGTTCGCAAGGCGAACATCTCAGTGAATGTGTTCGCACTGCAAACGCAGCAGCGAGTGTCTGCTGTTTTGCAAAATTTGTTTTATGACATTGTGCTGCTTTGATGTTTGGTGCTATGATAATTCTGATGTTTTACCATGATGTTCTTGATGATATTGAGATGATGGTCTGTGATGTTTTGATGAATATATGATGACATGATTAACATGATGTTTTGGTGAATGGTGATGTACATAGATGGTTTTTTATTGACGATGATGATTATGACGTTGTGTATCATGCATTCATAGCATGCTTAAGTGTCCATCGATTGTGACGATTGGTACCACATGCATGAGTCCTGTTGTGCATTTCATTTATGTGGCATTTGTTGTGATTTATGATGACGTGTTTTAATGTTTGCCTTGTGATGACTCTGATGATGTTGTATATGATGATGACGCCATTTTTATGCATATCTTATTTTATATTGATTATAATGAATTGTATTACTCACCCTACCTATTTGAATGTTGCCTCCACGTAGGTAACGTGCAGGTGATTATGATTAGTTGTGGACGCATTTTCAGGACTTTTGAAGTTATTTACATTTTGGTCGATGTAGAGGGTCTTGCTCTGATAGTGTAACATCGGGTTGGGTCGTTGAATCAAACCATGTTGAGTTTTATTTGGCTGTTATTTTATTGATTATTTGATGACTATGGTTTATTGTAATAAACCCTTTTGTGGGATTTTTGTGGTTATGGTGGTTCTGCTGCCCTTTGAAAGCATTTTGAGTTATTTTGAGGAAAACCCGTTGTTTACAGAGTAATTTTGTTAATTTGAATTTATTGAGACATGTGCACCCTTTGAGGTGATTCAGATTTATTATGATTTTATGTGTATTCCGCTGCGATATTTGTGGGGTAGAAAATGGTGTTACAGTGGTCATGTGAGTCTTAACTTCTGACTCGTCCAAAGAGATTGCTCTTGCAATGGCTTGATTCTTTGGAATTTCTTCCAGTCCAGAAAATGGAGCTTGATCAGTGATAGGTAAATCAATCAGATGGGAGTACTCTTCCAGTGTTGGTGCAAGTTGGTAATCCAGGAAAGTGAAGCAGTGGTAAACCGGACCATAAAACTGAATCAGCGTAGACAGGATTCCTTCAACCACGTTGACCCTTAACAGAGACAACAACCCTCCTTGCTTAGCTCTGAAAGCCTCGAGATTGGTAATCATCCTTCCCAATTTCCTTAAGTCTTCTAGTTTCGGCGCCTTGAAGGTGTACTTGTGCGCTTTTCTTCTACCAAAATCCATAACGCGACCTCTAAAATTTGTAATTATTGTTTTACATCTTTTGAAAAAAGGTTTTTTTTCTTGTTTGAAAAGAGTTTTTTAATGAATGCATGAATGCAGCACACAAAAACATTTGGAAAACATGGGTTCAAGGGTTCAACGTCACGAGCATGGAGTCATGGCTCTACCCATCCCCAAAGGTTGTACTATTTTGGTCAATTCTTGTACCTGTAGAACGGGTTCTAAGGTTCCCAAAGTCATTGACCCCTCCTAGGGATATTAACAGCAAGCTGATTCACTCGAGTGAGCTGTAACATCCTAGGGTGAACCTCAAATGAGTGTAGTATCGCGTATCAACTATTCCCGATAGTTACCGCACTACCAAATGGTCATATGGTTAATGTCTACTAAATCCTTATGGTCATGGGTACCACACTGGGAAAGACAATGATTTCACGACAATCATTCGTTCAACATCGATACTTCCGCACGGGTACCTCGACTGATTCGGTGGACTGTCAAGTTAGCTTGGTCGGGATTCACTCCCTATAAGCGTTTCCTAGATATGCCACCACTTATCTTAATGTTCTCTCAAACTTTCCACATGCGTATTAATCGCATTCCCAATTGACAGAAAATTAAACACGGGTATCAAGTAGTATAACAGTAAATGATATATATATATATATATATATATATATATATAGTAGAAAGTATTGAAAATGCCAACAAAGCCTAGACCTCTTAGGAACTCTAATCCTTGTTCATCCCCAGCAGAGTCGCCATTTTTCTATAGCGTGCGATTTTTGTCAGTGACGCTGCCACCTTACCGCATTGGTTGGAATTGGGTGCTACTTTCTGATTTCTTATTTATCCTATGAAGCTGGAAAGGAAAGGGAAGCTATCTAAAACTAACCTTTCACGCAAATGTTTTCTTTAACAAATGCTAAGAGATTGGGGGGTCCGGGGTCAGGTTATACAAAGGGAAGTTATCAATCACCCAATGTATATATGGTTATCCATAGACTTTCTTTGGCGATTTAAATACTTTCTGGTGTTTTACTGTTATAGGTTGGGAATGTTTCTCCTTTGGGAGTGTTGAGAGAGTGTTTTTTTTGTTTTCGGGTTTTCCGTTGTTTTTGGTAAGGTACTGGACCTGATATTTTTTATTTGTGTGCTTGCTAAGATTTCTCAATCTTATGCCTACGTATTCCCGTAAAGATAACAGGGAAATCAATAGGAGGAAAGATGTTTCGTGTCTTGTTTAAAGCCCAAGATTGAAGCTAAAGGTTATTTGTGTCTTGTTCAATGCCCAAAATTGAAGCTAATGGTTTGACTGAGAGAGAATTTGTCATCTCTAAAGGGAGGTATCTCACTTGTTCATCACAGTTGTTGGGTAACTGATTATAAAGGGGAATTACTTTAACTGGAATGTATGGAATCCAGCAATGCCATAATTTCCTCTATAAGGGAGATGTCCTGAAGGAGGAAACTTTAACTCAGTATTGAGCAATGCCATTTTTCCTTAGGAGTCTTCCATGCTAAGAGAGGGACATTGGCATGGATGTAAATAATCCAGAGGCTTGCCACTTACAGCTGTTAGATGAAAGAGGAAGTTTACCAGGATAAAAGAGGGACCACGGCTTGGATTTTTGAATCAACAAGTGTGCAACTTACAGCAGTTATATGGAATTAAGGTCTTTTTGATTGTCTGTTTTGATGTGTGATGTATAGAGAAATTCCTTCCTACAGAGAGAACTTTTGATTTCTTCTGAGGGGATGTTGATTTTTGTGTGCCTTGATCAAAGCCCAATGTTGAAGCTAAAAGGTTGATTCTACTAGGGAAGTTTTATATTTGTCTTGTATAAAGCCCAAGATTGAGGCTAACAAGAATTGACTCTTCCGAGGAAAGGTTTTATCTGTCTTGTACAAAGCCTAAGATTGAGGCTAAAAGAATTGACTCCACTGGGGAGAGGTTTTATCTGTCTTGTACAAAGCCCAAGATTGAGGCTAAAAGATTGATTGACTCAGCTGGAGAATATGATCTGTAAATCCCAATATTGAGGCAAAATCTACTGAGGAAACATCATTATATAAAGCCTAAGAGGAGGCTGGTTGGGGAATTTCTTATATGAAGCCTAAGAGGAGGCTAGCTTCTGCTAAGGATTGTTGAAATCCAGAGACATATCCAATGTGTTGAGGAATCAACTCTTGCTGGGGATTGAAGAAAAGTTGAAATATCAGAGACCATGAGGTTCTGATTCTGTTAGGGTTTTATTGATGGTAAGTTGACCCTGTTACGGGATTTTTAAGGTGAAGGTTTACACTTTGAGTTTGAAAACCTATGGAGGTTTTAAATATGCTGGAGATTGATGAAGTGATCTGAATTCTCCCTGTGTTGTTAGGAAACTTGAGGGTTTCTTTAAGATCCAAGAGGAGATGAGACTTTCCAAGTCTACTGGTATGAAGAGATTTACTCTTAACTGGAGGATGATTTTTGTATGATGCCAAGAGGAGGCTGAGACTATCCAAGTCTACTTGTATGAAGCCCAAGAGGAGGCTGAGGTTTTAAGGGATGAAGATCAACCCTACAATGGTCTGATGTTTTGGAATTCTGACTCTCTGGAGGAATGAACTAGTAGAGATGACGAAGTTATGTCCTATACTTGTAGGAGGTCTTCAGTTCCTTGTACTAAGCCCAAGAGGAGGCTGAGAACTTCTAAGAAGCCTGAGGGTCCTTGTACAGAGCCCAAGAGGAGGCTGGGGATGCTTTTATGAAGCCTGTGGGTCCAAGCCTAAGAAAAGTTCAAGGAAGGTTTCTGTAGCGCGATTTTTGTGGTCTTGAATCACTATCGCTTGGGTACTACAGTTTGATTCATTTTTTATCCTATTGAGCTGATTAAGGAAGGGAAATAGATGTCTCCAATTAACCCTACTTGCATACTGAGTTTAAACAGCTGACTGTTAGTTTACGGATGCTATTAAGATGTGGGCCCTTCTTCGGTTTATTTTGTTAAGATTAGAATGTCTGGACTATTTGTGAGGTTTTTGGTAAGATATTAGGATTTGGTGCTTTTGGGTTGATATATGGGGGTACTGGATTTTGGGTTTTTTATTAGTATGCTCGCTAAGATTTTTCAATCTTATGCCTACGTATTCCCGAGACAGGGAAATCAGAGCGATCGTAGTTCCTCATATTCTATGGGAGGAAAAAGGTTATTTTGGTGTCTTGTTCAAAGCCCAAGACATGAAGCTAAAGGTGGTATGTATCTTGTTCAAAGCCCAAGATGTGGAGCTAAAAGGTTTGGATGAGAGAGAATTCGTCATCTCTAAAGAGGAGTTGTTGATGTTTGTATACTGTGAGCAAGGCACAGATTTGATGCTAAAAGGTTGATTGACTCAACCGAGGTTTCCTTATACAAAGCCTAAGAGGAGGCGATTGACCCAACAAGAGGGTGTCTTTTATTTGTTGTCTCGTACGAAGCCCGAGATAGAGGCTAAAAGGGTTGACTCAACAAGAGAGTACTAACAAGTGACTGACTCAACAAGAGAGTTCTTTTTATGTGTCTTGTATGAAGCCCAAGGCGGAGGCTAAAAGGTTTGACTCAACAAGAGAGTCTGTTTGACAGGTGATTGACTCAACAATTGAGTCTGAAGGTTGTTTGACTCAACAAGAGAGTCTTTTATACTCAACAAGATAATGATTTGATGTCTTGTACGAAGCCCAAGATTGAGGCGAAAAGGAGATCGACTCAACAAGAGAGTCTTTTATATTCAACAAGAGAGTGTTTTGTTGTCTCGTACGAAGCCCGAGATAAAGGCTAAAAGGGGATTTACTCAACAAGAGAGTCTTTTATACTCAACAAGAGGGTGTTTTATATGTGTCTTGCATGAAGCCCAAGATGGAGGCTAAAGAGAGATTGACTAAACAAGAGAGTTTTTTATACTCAACAAGAGAGTTGGTTTTTATAGGTGTCTTGTACGAAGCCCAAGACGGAGGCTAAAAGGTTTGACTCAACAAGAGAGTACTTTTATCTGTCTTATACGAAACCTAAGACTGAGGCTAAAAAGGGTTTGACTCAACAAGAGAGTCTGAAAAGGTTAGCTCCACTAGAGAGAGTCATTTGTACAAATCCCAAGAGGAGGCTATCTTACTGCTGAGGATTAGATCCATAGGCAAGACCAAGTGGGAGAGCCCTTATGAGAGAGGTCGGGTTTCTGAGTGATCAGTGTTTTTTCCTATGTTTGAAAGGAACTTGAGAATGTCTTTGAGACTCAAGGGGTTTAGACTGTCCAAGTCTAGAGTTTTACCTATTGTACAATGCCCAAGAGGAGGCACGGGCATTAAGGGATGAGTATCAACCCTAAAGTGGCCAGAGGTTTGACACTGGAAAGACTGCTCTAGCAAAGGATGACTAAGTTCTATCTTATACCTTTAAGAGGTCATCAGGGTCCTTGTATTAAGCCCAAGAGAAGGCATGAGAACTTCTAAGAAGCCGAAGGGTCCTTGTACAACGCCCAAGAGGAGGCGGGGATGCTTTTAGGAAGCCTGTGGGTCCCCAAACCACAAAAAGTTCAAGAAATGCAATTCACAGAGAAGAGATCATTCCAGGAAAGTTCGAGAATTTGGAAGAAACTCAAGAGATGCTATTCACGGAGAATAGATCAACTATGGGGAGTAGAGTCTCTTTGACAATTTCTAAGAGTGACAGTCTGAGAAAAGGTTCACCGAGAAAACTGCCTTTCTCTTTGTTCCATATTGTTTAACCCCAAGAGATGGGAAGACTGTATCTGGAATCATACGGAGGATCTTGTTTTGTTTGTATTTAAGAGTGACCAACAAGGCTTTACCTAGTGCTAGACGTAGTTGCAGGGGAAAACTCTAAATAACTATACTAGTATTACACAATGGATATCTGACAAGTATATAAAGAATGTGAAAGGAGACTTATAGTGAAACAGCCCCACAATACAGTTATATACATATGAAAGCGATAAATGAAAGTGGATAAACACTTACCCGTTGTAGAGCTTCCATGTTGTTTTGTTAGTTATTCAACAAAGAAAACTTTGATAACAATATTATATTCAAAATCAAAGGAGAAAGCGCTTTGAAAAGTTGTTGGGGCTTACAGCTCAAGGAGAGGCCCAAGTTTTAACGATGATTGTACCGTTGTTTTGAAAACTGTACAGAGGGACTTATACAATATGTGAGGCCCAAAAGTTTTTAGTTAGAAAAGGGATTGGGTCTTACACTCTATTAGAGTCCCAAAGAGTTTGAAAATGAATAGAGATGGGTCTTATAGCTCAAGGAGAAGCCCAGTTGGTTTTGTTACAAAGGCGACTACCGCACCGTACTTTTGAAAATATACAGAGGGACTTATACAATGTGTGAGGCCCTAAAAGGTTTATTTACAAAAGGATTGGGTCTTACACTCTACCAAGAGGCCCAAAGATTTTTAAGAAAAGGAATGGGACTTATAGCTCGAGGAGAGGCCCAGATGATTTTCGTTTTGAAATGGCGATCGCAACGAGGTTTGAAAACACAGTGGGTCTTATACAATGTCTGAGGCCCAAATTATTTTGGTTTTCAAAAGGAGTTGGGTCTTACACTCTATTAGAGGCCCAAAAGTTTTTAAAATGATTGATGAGGGTTGAATTAATAAAAACCCTACTTTTGTTTAAAAAGGAATTAATTTTGTTAAAAAATTAATAAAAAATTATGAAAACATGTGAAAAATGAGTGGTGATCTTGGATCAATGTTTCAAAAATCATGTTTATATCCACAAAATGATTGGAAACCAATTAAATTTGGAAAATCAAGAAGGAAAAAACATCTTATATGTCAAAAACAAATAAAACATTAATTCTTTGCAAAAATATCAAATATATGAAATAAATAATATTTTTGGGATTTTTTGGTAAAATAAAATATTTTAACATTTTTGTGAATTATTAAAAAAATAATCAACTCAAAATCATTAAACCTCAGAGAGAAATTAATTTTTGAATCAATTAAATAAAATCACAAAATTCAAATATTCAAATATTCAAAAATGGCGCCAAGAACATGGGCCAAGAACACGCGCGAAGGGAGTTTTGCCCAGATTTGTATTTTCTCTCCAATCTCACTGAATACTTGATGAAATCACACAAACCACATATCAATCTGCTCGTTTTTTCCTCACGATCATGTCTATGGTCTTTAATTTCATTTATTTTAAGTGTGGAATAAGAAATCAAAAAGAAACCTTAAGAACCCTAAAATTTGCATGAAGGCTCAGAAATTCCATACACGATTCAAACAAAGCAATTGATTGAGGGTAAACACTCTATGCATGATTTTGAACATATGGCAAAATTATTGTGCAGCAAAATATGCATGGATCATAGAGTTAGAAGAGCTCAGGCTTACCTCTTGCAGCTGGTGATCGTGTTTTGTGTTAGAGGTGTTGCAAGCTAGTTCCAATGATTTGCACAGCTTCCTTAGGTGCCAAGTAATGTGTCTGAGTGCTTGGAGTGGTTTGAAACAAGCTGAAACTTGAGATGGTACCTTAACTGCACCTCTGTCAAGAACTTGAGCAGTTGGCAAGTGATTTTGTGATTTTGGTGTTACAGATGTTATGTCAGTGTTTGGATCACTTCCATATGATGTTTATGAGGTGTGTGTGTGATTGGTTTGGTTGGAATAGCTCTCAAACTCAAAACCCGATAGTGACTTGCCTTAGAAGGCAAAATTGGAAGTGAGAAGGAGATTTTGAGGAAAGCATCTGTTTGATGGCTTTGGTATACTCAAACTGATCACAAATGAGCTCTATTTATAGTAGAGCAAGTTTGTTTTTGCTGCAATAGTGAATGGCAACTGCAGCAGAGGTTTGGCCAATGTTGATCAATGGGAATCCAAGTCTCCTCTAGCCATTGACTAGAGGTTAGAGCACAGAGCTGTGGTTCCCTAGTTCAGATCTTATCCTTGACTCATTCAGTTGGAAATGGTTCAGTTCATGCCACCTTAGTCCATCCATTGAATGCTCCAAAACAAAATTGGAGTCTTGTCCCCTTTTTAGACATTTCTAGGTTTGGCATACTACTTTTTGGTTCCAAATACTTGGGAGGCTTATGGATCAGTGCTTGTCCCTTCTTGGTCTCCCCCTGAGGTGTTCAGATGGATAAACTTGTTTGTCATTTGCACAAATTGCTCAAATCGAGCAAAATGCACAAATCTGCCTAGTTATGACAGTTGCAGCATGGCATTTTGCCACTATCATAACTCTTAGCTCAAATGGAATTTGATGGAGTTCTTG
This sequence comes from Lathyrus tuberosus, assembly GCA_022829125.1. Taxonomy (NCBI): domain Eukaryota; kingdom Viridiplantae; phylum Streptophyta; class Magnoliopsida; order Fabales; family Fabaceae; genus Lathyrus; species Lathyrus tuberosus. The sequence goes on from JALAZF010000305.1 coordinate 1,118,770, forward strand.
GCCATTTTGGAAAGCTCTTATATGATACAACACATGTGTGATCATAGTTTGTCTTGACACTTTTTGGATCCAAGTGAAAAATGCCCCTACATTTGGAAAAAAAAGCAAGACATATTCTGACTTAGTGAAAATTTCACTAAGTGTTGGAAAAAAGTGACATTTTCACTTTTTGTCATTTTTGTCACTCCATAACTTAAAATCCATGAGGAATTGGAATGAGGTGTAGTTGTCACTTTTAAAGTATGCCATGAGAGCTACAAATCCATCTTTAGATCAGCCCAAATGGTTACTTGGATCTCAAGTTATGATCCTTGGAAGTTGGCACCCTAGCCACTTTGTTCCATAACTTAGAAAATTTCTAAGTTTTTTATGGTTACCCCTTTTACAAGTTATCCCAATTTCTTTGATTTTTCTTGATGAATGATGATTCAAATCACACATTAACATCATTTTAGGGTTAGGGAACCATAATTGATCAAAAAATCAAAAAGTCAAACTTTGACTTTTGGGCACAGTTGACTTTTTATCAGATGAATTCCAAACTGTGTGATCCTCTATGAAATCAAGTCATTGACCTAAATCAAACTTGATGGATTGATTTCATAGGTGTTATAGGGTGTATTGAATCATGTCCCAAGGTTTGGGAGCATGTCTTGGGCAAAAGTCAAAGATACAGTTGACTTTTCCTTCAAAACCCTAATTGTGGTTCTGATGAACTTGAAACTTGTGAATCAAGCTTCTTGGATTAATCCATTATTGCAAATGGATCAATGTAGTGTGTTAGAGACCCTCAAACCATGTCTTGAGGTCTTGGCTCATGATTTGTCCCAAAAGTCAACTTAGGGGTGAATTAGGTCAAGAAACCCTAATTCCTAATTTTTAGTGAATGCATCCCCTGAGGCTAAATTGACTTGATGATTGGGTCCATGAGGTCCCTTGGAGTATATTAGGATATGCTTTGAAGCATTGGCTCATGCCCAGAGGAAAATTTCCATCTAGAGGACCTGGTCGACCAAAACCCTAATTTGGTGACACTGTCGATTTTGAGGCTTGATCCACTCAGAATGCTGCAACCTGTAACACCCCCAATCTATCCCCCAAATAGATAAAGCGACAACAAATAAATCAGAGTATAATTAAAACATTCATGGCATAGACGGACGCGTCACATCAATTGAAACGAAATACAACAACCTGCTCATATAGATATGCAACAATTAGGTAGCACATAACAGAGGAACTCAGTTCCTAACACCCACAATTCAGATACAGAATAAAAGCGGAAAATCTACAACTAAAACCTCATATATATATCACGTAAAAAATTTGTCTGTCATATACAGAGTCATACATGTACAATCCAAAAGATATATATACATATACACATAAATCACAAACGATCTCCCCGACCACCCGGTGCTACATATCAGAGCCGACCGACAAAAGAATGAAGACCTAAGCTTCACAAAAAGACCTCCAGCATCTAATCTGCAATGCCTCATAGAGCATTCAAAACAGCAGAAGGGTGAGAAACACAATCATAATATCATTGCATACAATTATATAATAACACAAAAATACACGTGTAAAATATTCTCACCACAACTTACACCAGAATTCAAATACAAAACAACACAATGCATATATCATATATCCATCACAAAGGCATATCAATCATGCTCAATGCATTTATCACCAATATATATATATATATATATATATATATATATATATATATATATATATATATATATATATATATATATCTCAACTCATTGATTCCATTCACAATTCCACACGAAATCAATTCATTCATGATTTATGCAAATGCACAGAGACTGACACAACAACTCTATGCAATGCAATGCGGTACCATCCATCCATCAATCTCATCATTAGTTCACTCAGGAACTATTGGAATCATCGCTTGTTACTTAGTGTAACTCCCCGTCGGGCAAACGATGTTCCCCGTCATTTTAGGTCCTCTTTGTATAAGGCACACGACGTTTATGGATCGGTTTAGGTCCTCTTTGTATAAGGCGCACGATGTTATAGCGGATTCCCTCTGGAACCGATTGGTCGCTCACACCTCACAAGGGCACACGACATCACAAGAATGCATATCATGATGCTTGGCATACAATGACTCATGACATTCAAATGCACAAATATACACATCCATAATCATGCATATACAATCAAACAACCACACAATGCATTTTCTTGCCCTTAGGCCACAAACCATCTTCACAACATTCCATCACATGCACTCACATCATATAACATCACACAAGTCATACGATATCCATATCAAAAGCACATTGCATGATACACATCAATTACACACAATTACAACGGTAAAAGTCGACAAAATGATACTATTTCAAATTCCCGACATAATTAAATCGGCCAACAATCTCAAAACCATTTTAATAAGAAATAACATCTCAATAGCTTTCCAACGATACCAAGAATGTTCAAAACGGATAATCGGAACACAAGTTATGGAATCAAAAAGAAAAGGAATCGCGAAATGGCAAACTTCTGCACCCCCGCTGGCCATACGCGTATTGCCCTGAGCCATACACGTATTGCCCAGCCTCATACGCGTACCATTACGCATTTCAGCAAATGGCCGAGAAAAATGGATTTCCATACGCGTATTGCCTCAATTCCCCTTGCCATACGCGTATTGCCCAAACCAATACGCGTATTGCCCTGCGTGTTACGCGTATGGGCAGAGAAAACCCATAATTTTTCTGCAGAATTTTCTGCTACGAAATTCCACCAAAATCACTCCCAAATCTCATCTAATCACCTGAAAATTACCAATAGAGTGCACAACTACATCTATCTAACATGTCTCAGCAATTATGAACATTAAAACATGATTTCAGACACAATTTAAATCAATTTCCAACAATTTCTACATATTATGGTTTTGGTTCTATACCCAACTTCAACCCAACAACAAACAAATACAAACATACATAATCATACACAAGTATAGAATAATCGAGTTTCGCACCCTTACCTGATTTAATCGTGTTTGAAAAGTCGATTGATTCAATTTCTTAAACCCCAAGTTTTTCTCTCTTTTTCTTCTCTTCTTTTCCTTCTTTCTCTTTTTCTTCTTCTCTTTTTCTTTCTCTCTATTTTTCTCTCTAAGTTTCTAACTTAAGAAAATAAGTAAAAAGGACCAAAATACCCCTACACTCAAATATCTCGCAAACGTTCCCAAAACGCGATAAAACATAATCACAATGAAAAATAATATATTATCAAATAAAAGTCAAAAATAAAATAATATAATAATAAAAATAATTAAATCGACTCGATTAAATAAATCTAACAAAACTGGGGCGTTACAACTCTCCCCCACTTAGAGATTTTCGCCCTCGAAAATATTACCTGAGACGAACAACTCCAGATACGACTCCCGCATCCGACTCTCCAACTCCCAAGTCAAATTGCCCTCAGCAGCGCCTCCCCACGCTACTTTCACAAGCGCAATATCCTTGCCTCTTAACCGCTTCAACTCGCGATCCAAAATTCTCACTGGTAATGCCTCAACCGTAAGGTTCTCCCTTACCTCAACTTCATCCATCAGAATCACAGGCGACGGATCCGGAACGTACTTCCGAAGCTGTGAAACATGGAGAGATTCATGAATTTCAGCCTGACTGCCCCTGATTGACTGCCTTTGCACGACAAAGTCCTTGAACTAGTTGTGTGTCTTGATCGAAGCCAAGGTTGAAGCTAAGAGGTTGATTGGATTCCCCTGGGGAAAATCATTATACAAAGCCTAAGAGGAGGCTGTCTGATAGGGGTGCTCATTATACAAAGCCTAAGAGGAGGCTGGCTGATAGGGAGTACTCATTATACAAAGCCTAAGAGGAGGCTGAAAGTTGACCGACTGACTCCGCAGGGGAGAATCATTATACAAAGCCTAAGAGGAGGCTGTAGATGATGGTGTATACTCATTAAGGGGGTTTTGGGTATCTTGTACAAAGCCCAAGATTAACAGCGTCTGCACAACAAAGTCCTTGAACTAGTTGCCCGGACAAGTTGTTGACAACTGGGGAACAAACTTGCCCCTGTTAGCTTGGTTGATCTGTGAAGGAGATGTCCCAGACTAGTTGACCTTTGAGAGATTTATTGAATCTCGACCTGGTTGCTTCTGATTAACTGGTCTGTGAGGATAAGTCATCAAAAGGATTTTACAGAAGAATTGAAATACCAGATGCTTCAATATCTTCAAACTCTTGAAAAGAAATGAACCTCGACATAACTCCCCCAGTTCAACCGTATTCGGAATACCAAGCCCTTTAGACTGTGGTAGAAGCAACTGGGGAACAAACTTGCCTCTGCTGACGGGTCACTAGGGTCCAAACTTGTCGTAAGATGACCTCAAAAAGACTTGCCTCAATATTCTGAACTTTGAAGAGTTCTGCCCCTGATTCTTAGCTCTTGGGATGATGGATTGGCAGAACCTTCCGCTTGGTTGCCCCTGACTGAGCTTCCTTTATCAAGTCGAATTCCCTAGCTGGCTTCCATTGTTGGGATTCCTTTGATATTGAATTTTATTGCAATCAAGTATTGTTCATTTAAAATTGGCAATTTCAATGCAAAATTCATGCAAGCTTTTGAAAACAAATTTCATTTGATGAAACACACACAGTGGAGTGATTAAATGATTAAAACAAAAGTGTATCTAGCCATTGATGGCAGGCAGATGAAGTGATCAACACACGCAATTAGCAAAGATCATTAGGAGTTAGGTTAATCAACCTTACTGTAGTATGCTTTCGAAACAACCTTACCTCAATTAGGTCTTTTAAGGGTTGTAACGTGGCCTGGTTCACGGTTTATGAAACAAAAGATAAAGGCTCAAAGTTTATTTGGTACCCACCCCATCTTCATGACGAACTTCAGTCCTACACTCAGTTAACTCAAGTTATACATTCAAGTTCCCACAGACTAGGAACGAATTGATGATAGCTGACGATGATTCCGACACCTTTGTAGTCATTACTCCCTTGCAGAATTTGGTCACCTTTGAGGTTTTGAGGTTATGAGGTCTCCTTTTTGTCTTTATTGAGATTTTGAGACCTCTTCTTTTTGGTTGAAGTTATGATACCTCTACTTTTGATTTGGTTGAGGTTATGATACCTCTTCTTGTCTTTGATTGAGGTTTTGAGGCCTCTTCTTGGCTGTTGTACAAGTTCTTTTCTATAAGGCAAAGTTTTGGACTTCCCATCTTTCTTGGCTTTCGCCTTGAAAGGGACTCGGCTCATTCTTTGATTAAGGATTTTTTTCAACGATCCTTCCTTATTTGCTGTTTGGAGGAATAACTTGTACAAACGCTAACTTATTTGATTTGAGAGAGTTGACTGGTGTCTGTCACACCCTAATTTTTGACCCTAAGATCCTCGCTTCGCCCTTTTGCATAGCATTTTAGGCCAATCATTCGTGCATAACTAACAACTATATCTAGTTTTTGTCTGCTTGCTTCATTTATGAACACAGGTGCTACTGCAGAAAGTCCAAGATCTTGACGACTGTGTTGTGTGTGTTCTCTGGTCTCCACAAATTCTGTTGATGTCCTATGGAACGATGTACCCTCATTCTTACGGTCCCTCAGTCAATACAAAGTCGTTTTTTTCTCAAGACTTCTCAGAGGTCTCCCCAAGGAGGATTACGGTTTTCCTTCCTTTGGTTTAGAGCATGGTCATATAAGAACTGTTTGGGATTTTGTGGTGTGTTGAATTACAAGTGGCATCCTCATTTTCAAAAAAGGATGTAGTTTGGCCTTATTCGCGAAGGTGAATCACTAGTCGTCAAGAATAAGGGTTTGGACTTTTGATAGTTGGTGAACCGTGCATTTTGAAATACTATTCATGGACGGAGGAGTGAAATTAAAAACTAATTTGAAGATCGTTACAATCGGGTCCACGAGTTCGATTCAATTGAGACCAAGTTCCATGCTCGATGCGTGAGCCATAAAAGGCATGTCTCTAAATTCTATTTTAGTTTGGAACCAAGTTTTCAAGCGCGGCCAGGTTATGTGCATTTAGTTCCATGGTGGTAATTACCGGATTTCATTGGTGGTTCTATTTATATTTTTCCGAAGGAGCTCTATTAGTTGAATTTCATAATGGCACTCTTACAAGTAGCAAATCTAACTAAGTGGGATTTAAAAAGTTATCATTCTAAGTGCTTCATTAAAAGGTGGTGGCGTTATCGTTCTAAGTGGGTTTGTGGGGATCAGTATTTTATGGTTCTATATTGCAAGAATTCAAGGTATACATTTTCTTAAGAATACACAAGGATGCCTTTGTTTCTTTGACAAAGATGAGGCTCAAGATTCAAAACCACACGCCAAAGCTTCATGTAGGCCATGCACCAAACATAGCACGGTGCATATCACTGCAGATTATGAGGAAGAACAAAAAGGAAATACATTGAGATTGATTCTCCTAACTTAATTATATTTCTTCGTGAACCAAAAGCTGTGACGACAATTGTGTTGTACATGTTGACATACCGGCTATAACATCATAGCCGAGTCCCCGAAGCCGCATCTTCATGCTGCCCCTAAGAAAATGAAAAGAACAGGTTAAGTAGTTTCCCGTAAAAATATAAAATGTTATAATGCAGACGCATCAAACTAATCTCACCATCTCAATGTTAGGCTACGGTGCATGTTTTGTTTTTCCGAAATTGATTAGACGCTGAGTTGAATTTCGGTTTTCGCTGCAAGAAAGAGCTTTGGAAAGGGCAATAGGCTCTCAACCGTATCCGCAACAATGCGAAGAATTCGTTGTCATCTGGAGTATATTTGGCTCTATTCTAAAGTTGATGTTATAATGAATTTTATGACGATGCAATTAGGCAAAAAAGGAAAGGAATAAGTTAGCAAGCTATAAAATAACAAAATCACAACAAAGACATAAAACAGAGCCTTGTCACAAAACCTTTTCTCAAAACAAACTCATGTTATACCTGTTCAAACCTGTTCAAGTTTGGCCAAGCTTCCCGGTTTTGCTAAAGATATGAATTGTGCAATGGAAGACACTACCTATTTGCAGCACCTTCTCCGCCGCTAACGCAACGATGATGAAGCTCCTTTGTTAGAACATTGCCGCGATCATGCGATATTGGAAGCTTATTGTCAAATCTGAATAAGAACATGAAGCATTTTCAAAATAAGCTAACAGACTCAGAACTACTACTACAACTTATTACTGTGGAGCCATAGGTATCTTGATGGCTTATGATGTTACTGATGAAGCACCTCTTAATAATATCGGATTCGCAATATTTAGCAAACATTAAAACTAGACTAAACTTTGTTTAGAAGCCAAGAAAGTAGAAACTAGTACCTAGACTACAAGAACCACAATCCTGGTTTTGTTGCTACTAAACCTGCATAAAGTAGAATCCAAGAGAAATATTACATAGCAGCAAATACAAAGCTAGGAATTTTTTTTTCCAATACTTTTCGTGAAGACCATGAATTGATGCACTTACGTGACATTCAAAATTGGAGAGAGTTCTTTCTTCTATTCATTTGAAGGAAATGGAATTCGCTCAAACTTTTGCTGCAACATCTACACAATACACAATCCTGTACAGCGCCAATGGAAAAATAGCATCATCAAACAAGCATCAGTGGAAAAGAGTAGGAAGAAATATTTGGGAGATTCGATACCAGCCCATCAGCCGTTCACATCTAGTGCCAGCAGGTCAAATGATCACACAACGAGACAGTGATGAACTCTACCATCTGCGGCAGCTTTGTCCGTAGCATCAAGTTCAGGAACTCGCTCAACCTTGAATCAACCTGACAAATTTAAGAAGAAAGTTTATGGAAGTTTTTTCTTGGATCGTAATCAAAAAAGAAAAATTATCAGCATACGTGAGAAAAACGGAAAGAATGATTGCAACAAGTATTAATTCTCAACATCATGAGCACTCAGACACAATAAATATTATTCAAGTCGTGAATCATCAGTAATCAATACGATCCACAAAAGAACACATCAATTTGGGAACTCATAAATTTAGAATTGTAGCCATCAAATTTGAACAGAGCAGAAACGACATGAAATCCTAATCATCAATAATGAGCAACGAAAATTCGATTTTGCAGCAAGATCGGAAGGCAATATCAAGTAATCACTAATACAATCAACTCTACTAGGAATGAAAATAAAAGATTCGATCCAGAACAAAATCACACATTTTCGATTAGAATCACAATTTCTTCAACAGTATCAAGCAATTTCCAAAACAGTCCACAAACGTGTTTATTTGAAAAAGTAAATGCATTCATCAGGTTTCAAGACAAATTCCAATATGTCTTAGACAATATTAACTTTCCAAAGTTAGAGAGACATGTTCACACGAGAATAGAAAGTTTAATCATGAGGAATCAATCTGAAATTCACTTTAAGGTCTATAAAAGAGGAATATTCACACGACTTCAGGAAAAAAAGCATGTTTAAGACCATTTCAAAACTTTCCAAATCGATCAAAATATATCTGAGTCACGATTCAAAAGAATTCCAAAACAGGATCTGACATAGTATTGAAGTCATTTAAATCCAAAATTCAATGTTGCAGACTATTCACGAGTCTATAAATTGGAAGAGCAGAATTAACACGGGAGGACACGCAAAGATACTTCACCACAAAAAAAACCATTTTTCAACATACATATACAAAACCATCATCAAAGCATACAAAATCTTCACCAGTCAGTCACAAACCAGAATCCCAATCACTCAATAAGCCAAAAAGCTAAAATGATACACAATTTCAAAAAAGCTCAGAAACTCGGAGTTTGAGTCTCATCATCGCATTATCATATTCAACAGACAAACATCTCAATTCATCCGAAATTCAACCACAGAAGATCAAAGAGAATACATCGCAGAGGGAGAGGATCATAGATAATACCACATGACGCAAACCGATATCAAAGTCATAGAGGGACGTACACATTCCAAACTCACAGGGATATACGACAAGAAAAAGAATGACACCACCTGGAAACGTTGAGGAATTCAAAGATCTTTCGCTTCCTCGCCCTCAACCGCCGGCATCTTCTCTATTTTCCATTGCTCTAATCTTGTAATTTGTAACAAAAATCATAATGAGAATGTCGGGGTATTGGGCTTGCTGGGGTTAGGGTTTGATTTTTATTGTTTGGTTGATCGAGAGAGATGAGAGGATGGCGGCGAGGAAATTAGGGTTTTCAAACCCTATTTTGTTGAGAAGAAAGAAGGAATGAGAGAGTGAGAAGTAGAGAAAACGAGAGTGAGAAGATGAGAGAGCGAGAGTTCAGAGTCGCGTATATTTTATTTCTCTTTTGCTTGTTTTTTATGCTGTACACCGCACATACATAGCGAACACCATACACCCTCCGTTCTTAAGTTTTTTTCTTTAATAATAAAATGGAAAACTTTGTTATAATATTAAAACTAACGTTTTTTTTAAGATAAAAAATTAAACCTTTTTTTATATAGTTTTTCTTTTTAAAACATCACTTTTTATAATACAATTTAATTTCTAAACTAATAAAACCTCTTTTTTTCTTTTATTAGAATATTAAAATTAATCATGTTAGTAAGATAAACCCTTTTTTTTCTTTTCCTTTTAAAACTAATAATAACTTTTAATGTAACAACACTAATTAATAATAATAATAATAATAGAACCTTTTATTTGATTTTTTTTCTTTTAATAATAATTAATAATAACTTTTAATATAACTTCAAAATTAAGTAAATAATAAAACTTTTATTTATAAAAATTAAAATTATAACCTTTTCTATTAACTTTTTTTAACGTAACTTTGAAACTAAAATATAAAAACCTTTTATTATAAATCCTTAACCTTTTCATTTAACAACATAACTCTAAAATAATAAACCTTCAACTTTTTCTTAATAAACCTTAAAATTAATCAACTCTTTTTCTCAATAAATCGAAACTCATTTAGGATCTCTCGCGCCCGAGTGAAACGCTTGCTTGTTTATCTTATCCTGATATCATGTCTTTGTATGTTTACTCTTGCTTCTTGTTATTATTTCTGTCTCAAACCTTTCAAAATATTAAAAATCCTCGATCCAACGTCGAGCCAATTTTCTACCCATGTAAGTCGATCGCCTTAGGGCATCGCATTCGACCTACCGATCACTGGACACAAGTCTAGCATCACTTTGCTAGCACCTTCGCCTAAATAACATTAAATTAACCGCATTAATATCCAAGGGGAAATCCCATGCATGATAACCATGTTATTGTGCATGGTGCATATCATTTGCATTCATAATCGACACCCTTAAGTTAAGACTATTAGACAACTCTAGGATAGACTTCCTAGGTTAGTCCCCCTTAATTTTGATTCTTTAAATCAAACTTTAGCCTACCTAATTCTCCATACAAGAGAATTAGATGTTAATCATCTCAAAGAAAGGGACATACAATCCCATACCCCACAAATACAAACATTTTCAAAGAACTGTGGTGGTTTCTTAAGATGATGACTCATCTTCCTCTCCTAAACCTTTAAACATTTAGTACCCTTAATATTAAGGAACTACATGTGCTCTGATTCCCTCCTAACAGGATATGTAGGCATAAGATGCGATATCTTGTCGAGCACACTTAGGAATAAAATAATAAATCACCTACCCTTAAACCCTTAGCAAAACGAATAACGAATAACATATAATAAATCAAGAGGTTCCTGTAGAGTACTACAGATATCTAGGATGCTAACACCTTCCCTAGGTATAACCAACCCCCGAACTTAGAATCTTAGTGCATTTGCATTGCATTGTGGGAATTCGGTTTTTCTCCCTTCCCTTGGATAAAATCAAAGACCGGTGGTGACACTAAAATATGCGATACAAGTTAACTAATAGCTCGTTATCCAATTTTCACCGCGACAGAAATGGAGACTTCACTGGGGACTTCTCATAAGAGGGTTCCCCCTAACTTGTTTAATTATTTTTTTTGTTATATATTTGTATTTGTTATGTTTGCTTGGGTTATTACTTGTGCGGTGAGACAAAGTCCTACACCCGGACTAGAGTGAAATTAAGATAGGAAAACGGTGAGACTTCAATGATACTTTGAGGGAGTCGATTCCTGAAAAAGTAAATTGAGACTTCACCACTTAGTCTAGGCCCTCTCGAATAAAATATTTGTCCAACGAGTTCATTCGTGAAGACGGTATGGTTTCGATCTAAAGGCCCTCGGGACTCGGGACCGTAGTTACCATTAACCCAACTTGGCCTATTAGGGCGTAGTGCGGGGACTATGCGGGAATCTATTTTTGCGATAGTTGCTACGCGATACTACACTCAGACGAGATTCTCTTGAGAATATTATTGACTACCAAGTGATCTGGAAAATCGATAATATCCGAAAGATGGGTTGTAGACTCTGGGAACTTTGTAGAACCCGTTCGACAGGTACATTTGAAACTATAGTACACTCCTATGGGATGGGTAGACCTTGACTCCATGCTATGACCTTTCAAACCTAGGACTCTTTGCTTGTTTGTTTTGCTGGAGTGTGCTTTGTGTTGCATACATAAGCATCATATCATAAAGATTCATGGAACTTAGTCTTGTTTATAAACATCATAAGGATATCATGGATTCTAAAAAAAAAACTAAAAAAAAAACGTTGAAGTACCTTTACAAGAGTCATAACCTGGACGATCTAAGGGGACTGGAGACCTTGCTGACAGATAAAGAAAGGATCGAGACCAGATATGGGAAGTTATTATCTCTATTCTACTACTGTTTTCCTGATTATCAATTGGTACCTGCCCTTGAAGAATTTCCTAAGCTGATGGAGCTACTAATTTAAGACAAAAACTCATTTCCTATCTCCGGTTAATATTCAAGCTAAGATGACTACAAAAGAAGGTTTATTAGAAAAGAGCTTTTTTTTTCCAATAAACGGAAAGCTCAAGACGTCCTAAGTCATCAGTCAACACTATGGAAATTGATCGTCGACAAACTTATTCTCGAAGAAGCTCAGTTGGAAGAAAGAAGTCAAAGGATTCAAGAAGACCGTTGGAAGAGTCTCCTTAGATCCATCATTATTAGCTTTTATTTAGCTTTTCTGTTATGACTGTTGTAATGTGTACTGACGCATTATTAATAAATCTGTTTTAATATTCCGGATATTGGTTATCGTAATCATTTTAATGATTTTTAAAATCGAGTCTCTTGATATTCCATGATGATTATAAATAGCTGAGTTCCATGAATTTTGCTGCATCATATGCATCATTTTGCATTTGCATCCCTTTGCTTTCCAGGCTCTCATTCATGTTTCTCTTCTTAGTAAAACATCATCGATACGATACTCGAGTCGGTCACAAAAAAGGGGATGGATCATTTGGAACAGGAAAACCAAGCACTTCGAGCGGAGATTGCCACTCTAAAGGCCAACATGGAAACTTTTTCTACTACTATAAAGAATCTGATAGACATTCAAGAGCGTGAAAATCAAGAACTTCGCGACGAGGTCGCAGACTTAAAGATTACCAAGAGGAGCCTGAGGGATTTGGTCAAAGAGTTGGCCATGTCCCAAGGCCAGGATGGATTTTCTGCCTCCTCAGCCAACCATCCAGTTGAACGAAGTGATGAATTTTTTGGATATCCCTGTGCCCTACGCTAATCTGTTCCCTACCCTCTTACAATATGGTTTAATCAAGAAGGAAACTCCACTATCCGTCCCGGTGACCCATGGGAGTTATTTCAAAGCTGATGCCTTTTGTGCCTTCCATCAAGGGGCACCCGGCCATGACATCGAGGAATGTCATGTTTTGAAGAAGAAAGTGAAAGAGATGGTTCAGAAGGGAGTCTTGTCTTTCGAATTATGTGAACCCCAAGTTGAGATCCATCTCTCACTTGAACAAGAAGTAATCCCCTCCTTACACATGGTGGATTGATACACAGGACGGTTTTCTCCAGGCCATGTCTCGCCATATTTTAAGCTTATTTGCTATTTTTCATATGTTAATTTTCTACGTTTGTTAATGCGTTTGTTTTGCGTGTAAAAACTCGTTTAATTTTGAATAATTGATGCAATGAATAATGTTTGTCTTGAAGAAATCCATTCGTTTCACTCATTTTAAAACGGTTTTTCTATTTTATAATGCCAATGCTGCCCAATCTCTTGCTTTGGCAAAGAATTGAATAGAGGATGATGAAATTAAACGCAAAATCTCTTGTTGTATGCTTTTGAATAAAACTCTGCTAGTGATATAAGGCATTGTTTCAAAATCCTAAACACCGGAGATATAAGGTGATAAACCCTTGTTAATCTTTTTGAGCCTTTGAAGTTGGAGTTTTCTTCTTCCAAATAAAAAAAAACCTCACTCTTAACCTGGGGCAGGGTAATTTTAAAAAAAAAAGGAGTAAAATATCACGAATATTGGGTGGGCACAAACAAACTTTGAGCCTTATATCCTTTATAACTTAAACCGTGAACTAAACCACGATACAACCCTCAAAAGACCTAGTTGAAGCAGGGTTTATTTCAAAAGCATATTCATTGAGACATCGTTTCCTGACTCCCATGAGCTATGCTCAAATTTGTCTTGGCATTATAAAATCGATAATTCGACCACCAAAATCTTTTAATAAAATTTTCAAGACAAACATGGTGTTGCATTAGCAATTTCAGAATTAACACTTTCTACTTGCTAACATTGCTTGATGTCATAGAAATTAACATACGTGTGGCAATGATGAGCTAAAATTTAGTATTGTTTCAAGGAGATGATAGTATCCAGGGGCAAGTTGCCTCCCAGCTATTTCTTTCACTGTCTGACCCCAAGGGGCAAGTTCGAAGACTAAAGACACCATCAAACAGGGGCAGTTACGTCGAGATTTGATAAATCTCTCCATGTTCGAAGACTCAGTGTATAGAATACCGTCAATCCGAGCCGGTTATGTCGAGATTCGACGAATCTCTCCGAATTTGAAGACTCGGTTACAGAACACAGTCAATCCGGGCCAGTTACGTCGAGATTCGACAATCTCTCCAAGAGTTTGAAAACATTGGGACAGTTGGACGCCAAGTTTTCTATAAAATCCTCTTGGGATGACTTCTTCTTATAAACCAAGTGAGCTGGGGCATTTGAGAAGCGAAGATTTCTTCTCGTCCACAACAATTATTGTTCAAAATGGCGACTACTATGCAGGTTATCAATATAGAGTTACATCAGTCTCACGACTTTATTCACTCATACCTCAAAAGGGTTTCTATCATAAGTGATGTGATGACTCCCCAGTAAGTCTTCGCTCCAGGTAGTCACGACTATTCCCCGATGAACCTCCACTTCAGGAAGTTATGGCACGTTTGACACAAGATTTCTCCAGTCAGCAGCCCAAGAATCCTCAGTGGATTTTCTTACAACTTCAACCTTCCCCAGCGGAGCGAGTGTTTATTTCACTCCTCAATGGATGTTATCACTATCTCAATCTTCTCTGGTGAAGGCGGATGTTTATTTCATCCCCTCGAAGTTTTTATCTCCAACATTTCAACTACTATTGATCCAAGGTTCCCCGATGAAGCGGATATTTATTTTATCCAGTTACAACGCTCATCCAGACTATTTCGGCTCGCAGTGGATATTTACTTTATCCCCCATGAAGTCTCTTCGATCAATGAATTTGATTCGTTCCCAGTGAATCTTTCTCATCCCCAACAGAGTAACAGGATTCATCTTGACAATCCTATCAGTGAAGTCACGATGTTTATCCCCAAGTGGAGTGTTCACTTTTCCCCAGAGAAAGTTCGAAGCCTTGAAGTAGGACTATGATCCCATATATGGCTTTCCATTCATCCCCAGTGATGCATCTTATATTGCAAAGATTGGCCGAGTATCCGTATCGAGATGCTTGTTTTCATCTCCAGTTTTCTTTCTCTTTGGTGTTTTGTCAGCATAAGCATAGCATGGCATTCTTTCATATAGATTCATGGCATTTGCGCATCTTTGCATCTTGCGTTTTTGAGTCGTTTGTTTTGTTCTATCACTTTGGTCGTGTTTATCCCAAGTGATCTGGGTTTTGTCTGCTCCCTCCAAGTAGAGTAGTCAGCCTTAGGCAGAAAGAACACATATTTTCTAATTCCCCACTGAGCTCGATCCTCGTGGAAGATGGTTACTTTAGTTTTCTTTTCCACCTTTTGGATAAAGACAATCCTAGTTGAGTTCATTCCTCACTGGATAGAGTCTTGATTGACCGTTTCTTTTCAGTTTTTTCCCTGAATTGAACTTTGGTCCCTGACAATCACAATTTTGGATATCTCTAGGCTGGTGAACCTAGATCAAGCGTGCATTTATTTTGCACCCTATCTCCCCAAAGAAGAATATATTCAAAGATATCTATAGAAGATAAAGTTGTTTCTCCAGCAGTATTATGGGATTTAAATCCAGACATCAAGGGATGACTCTTTATTTGAGCTCAGCTTTCTATCTGGATGACAAAAGGTAATCTCCTCAAGACATTTTGCTTATCCCCGGTGAAGTTATCAAGTTTATCAACGATCGAAGACTTTACAAGTATTCTCTTTATTTGAGAATCTCCATTACAAGAACTTTACTTGCTTCAACACAAACTTCAACTACAACAGTAATTGCTTCTCAGTGGTATTCTCCCCAGTGAGTCCACAATTCAATTTGCTTCCATCAAATGGCATCTCTTCGAGAAGTTTGATGAAGATTCAGCTGATCTTTCTCTTTATTTGAGAAGACACATTTTACAAGTCAGCCGGCCCGCATCTCTTTTGAAGATCCCTGGTGAAACTTCCAAATCTCCAACAAGTTATGGATTCCAGCTAAAGTCATAAGATCTCTAGTGGAACCCCGACCCCCTGTGAAGTTACTTTCCAACAAGTATTCACCTTTCCAGGAGGAGTTCAAGACTTTGCTCGAGGCAGACAACCTCGTAGCAGCTTATTTCAAGATGTATGCAAGGCAAACAACCTCGTAGCAGTTTATTTCAAGACTCTTGTTTGAGGCAGACAACCTCGCAACAATGAATTATTTTCTACTCTTTCAAGTGGATTACTTGATAGAAGACCTCGGCAGTAGGTATTTCCCTGGTTATTCTCGACAGTAGATTTCCAGAAGACCTCGGCAGTAGGTATTTTCCTGGTTATTCTCGGCAGTAGATTTCCAGAAGACCTCGGCAGTAGGTATTTCCCTGGTTATTCTCGGCAGTAGATTCCCAGAAGACCTCGGCAGTAGGTATCTCATTTTATATTTCCTGGTTATTCTCGGCAGTAGATTTCCAGAAGACCTCGGCGGTAGATTCCTCAATTTTTTTTCTCCTTCTAAACAAGGTATTCAGAGGAGAAGCTTAATCATTATTTTGATCATTGGAAGCTTATTTTGGTTATTATCTTTGCTCAGACTATCATATGTTTGATACTAGGTAATATACCGATATATTTGGTCAGATGCCTAGCTTAGGCTACCGTGGTGATAGTAGGTCATCTTTCCTTCTGTGTTTACCTTGCTCAGGCTACCATTTGTTTGGTAGTAGGTAATACACGCCCTTTTATTTCAAATGGACATATTTGCTTAGGCTACCAGTTATTGTTTGAACCATCATCATTGCCTAAGATATCTTTGTGATTGTCAGTTGGCAGTCTCTTTCCCCCAGTGGAGTTGGTTCTTTCCCCGTGGAGTCTTGCTTTGTCGAGTCGTCCTCATCGGGTCTTTCTTTCCTTTGTGTTTTAACATCGGTTATCCCCTGTGACTTTATTCCTCACAGAATCTTTGTCTTGCATTCCATATCATTTTCATACCATAGCATGTGCATTGGGCGGCATCTTAGGGCCAAAAATTTGTGCATGTTTGTATTTAAGTCTCTCATATCTCGTCGAGACGAAGATTTCAATCTCCATATCTCCGAATAGGAGAAAATTAAATATGGGCATCTATCGCACCCTAATTTTTGACCCTAAGATCCTCGCTTCGCCCTTTTGCATAGCATTTTAGGCCAATCATTTGTGCATAACTAACAACTATATCTAGTTTTTGTCTGCTTGCTTCATTTATGAACACAGGTGCTACTGCAGAAAGTACAAGATCTTGACGACTGTGTTGTGTGTGTTCTCTGGTCTCCACAAATTCTGTTGATGTCCTATGGAACGATGTACCCTCATTCTTACGGTCCCTCAGTCAATACAAAGTCGTTTTTTCTCAAGACTTCTCAGAGGTCTCCCTAAGGAGGATTACGGTTTTCCTTCCTTTGGTTTAGAGCATGGTCATATAAGAACTGTTTGGGATTTTGTGGTGTGTTGAATTACAAGTGGCATCCTTATTTTCAAAAAAGGATGTAGTTTGGCCTTATTCGCGAAGGTGAATCACTAGTCGTCAAGAATAAGGGTTTGGACTTTTGATAGTTGGTGAACCGTGCATTTTGAAATACTATTCATGGACGGAGGAGTGAAATTAAAAACTAATTTGAAGATCGTTACAATCGGGTCCACGAGTTCGATTCAATTGAGACCAAGTTCCATGCTCGATGCGTGAGCCATAAAAGGCATGTCTCTAAATTCTATTTTAGTTTGGAACCAAGTTTTCAAGCGCGGCCAGGTTATGTGCATTTAGTTCCATTGTGGTAATTACCGGATTTCATTGGTGGTTCTATTTATATTTTTCCAAAGGAGCTCTATTAGTTGAATTTCATAATGGCACTCTTACAAGTAGCAAATCTAACTAAGTGGGATTTAAAAAGTTATCATTCTAAGTGCTTCATTAAAAGGTGGTGGCGTTATCGTTCTTAGAGTTGTCAAAATGGGCTACCCGGCCCTAAACGGGTCGGCCCTGATGGGCTCGGGCTTTTTAGGGCTGGGCCAAAAAAGCCCATTTCTAATATGGGCTTGAAAATTACTACCCGAGCCCGGCTCTAGATGGGCTTCGGGCTACCCGGCCCTAAATGGCTTTTTTTTAATAAAAAATTAAAATAAAAATGCCATAATATTTATTATAAAAAAATAAAAAATCATATTATTTTAAACATAATACATTTTTAAGTACTATATTATCTTTTATCAATACTATAATGTGTTTTTAAATACAATGCATGTCTAAATTGTATAAAATAATACTCGAATATTTAACATGAGGGAAACTAATAGAATACGAGAAAATAGAGTTCATTATATTAATGTATAATATTTAAAAGAGAAATATTGAATAGAATATATATAAAATTTAGCGAGGTGAGAAAAATCAATGTGTTATTTTGAAGTAAGATAATTTACGTAGTAGTATAATTTTTTAAAATTTATAGTGATATGGGCCTAATGGGCTACCCACGGTCCATATGGGCTAGCCCTAATGGGTAGTGGGCTTTTTAGAGCTGGGCTAAAAAGGCCCTGAAAAATATGGGCTCTAATTTTAAGGCCCAAGCCCTATGATTCTTCGGGCCTGGTGGGCCGGCCCATGTGGGCTAGCCCATTTTGACGGCTCTAATCGTTCTAAGTGGGTTTGTGGGGATCAATATTTTATGGTTCTATATTGCAAGAATTCAAGGTATACATTTTCTTAAGAATACACAAGGATGCCTTTGTTTCTTTGACAAAGATGAGACTTAAGATTCAAAACCACATGCCAAAGCTTCATGTAGGCCACGCACCAAACATGGCACAGTGCATATCACTGCAGATTATGAGGAAGAACAAAAAGGAAATACATTGAGATTGATTCTCCTAACTTAATTATATTTCTTCGTGAACCAAAAGCTGTGACGACAATTGTGCTGTACATGTTGACATACCGGCTATAACATCATAGTCGAGTCCCCGAAGCCGCATCTTCATGCTGCCCCTAAGAAAATGAAAAGAACAGGTTAAGTAGTTTCCCGTAAAAATATAAAATGTTATAATGCAGACGCATCAAACTAATCTCACCATCTCAATGTTAGGCTACGGTGCATGTTTTGTTTTTCCGAAATTGATTAGACGCTGAGTTGAATTTCGGTTTTCGCTGCAAGAAAGAGCTTTGGAAGGGGCAATAGGCTCTCAACCGTATCCGCAACAATGCGAAGAATTCGTTGTCATCTGGAGTATATTTGGCTCTATTCTAAAGTTGATGTTATAATGAATTTTATGACGATGCAATTAGGCAAAAAAGGAAAGGAATAAGTTAGCAAGCTATAAAATAACAAAATCACAACAAAGACATAAAACAGAGCCTTGTCACAAAACCTTTTCTCAAAACAAACTCATGTTATACCTGTTCAAACCTGTTCAAGTTTGGCCAAGCTTCCCGGTTTTGCTAAAGATATGAATTGTGCAATGGAAGACGCTACCCATTTGCAGCACCTTCTCCGCCGCCAACGCAACGATGATGAAGCTCCTTTGTTAAAACATTGTCGCGATCATGCGATATTGGAAGCTTATTGTCAAATCTGAATAAGAACATGAAACATTTTCAAAATAAGCTAACAGACTCAGAACTACTACTACAACTTATTACTGTGGAGCCATAGGTATCTTGATGGCTTATGATGTTACTGATGAAGCACCTCTTAATAATATCGGATTCGCAATATTTAGCAAACATTAAAACTAGACTAAACTTTGTTCAGAAGCCAAGAAAGTAGAAACTAGTACCTAGACTACAAGAACCACAATCCTGGTTTTGTTGCTACTAAACCTGCATAAAGTAGAATCCAAGAGAAATATTACATAGCAGCAAATACAAAGCTAGGAATTTTTTTTTCCAATACTTTTCGTGAAGACCATGAATTGATGCACTTACGTGACATTCAAAATTGGAGAGAGTTATTTCTTCTATTCATTTGAAGGAAATGGAATTCGCTCAAACTTTTGCTGCAACATCTACACAATACACAATCCTGTACAGCGCCAATGGAAAAATAGCATCATCAAACAAGCATCAGTGGAAAAGAGTAGGAAGAAATATTTGGGAGATTCGATACCAGCCCATCAGCCGTTCACATCTAGTGCCAGCAGGTCAAATGATCACACAACGAGACAGTGATGAACTCTACCATCTGCGGCAGCTTTGTCCGTAGCATCAAGTTCAGGAACTCGCTCAACCTTGAATCAACCTGACAAATTTAAGAAGAAAGTTTATGGAAGTTTTTTCTTGGATCGTAATCAAAAAAGAAAAATTATCAGCATACGTGAGAAAAACGGAAAGAATGATTGCAACAAGTATTAATTCTCAACATCATGAGCACTCAGACACAATAAATATTATTCAAGTCGTGAATCATCAGTAATCAATACGATCCACAAAAGAACACATCAATTTGGGAACTCATAAATTTAGAATTGTAGCCATCAAATTTGAACAGAGCAGAAACGACATGAAATCCTAATCATCAATAATGAGCAACGAAAATTCGATTTTGCAGCAAGATCGAAAGACAATATCAAGTAATCACTAATACAATCAACTCTACTAGGAATGAAAATAAAAGATTCGATCCAGAACAAAATCACACATTTTCGATTAGAATCACAATTTCTTCAACAGTATCAAGCAATTTCCAAAACAGTCCACAAACGTGTTTATTTGAAAAAGTAAATGCATTCATCAGGTTTCAAGACAAATTCCAATATGTCTTAGACAATATTAACTTTCCAAAGTTAGAGAGACATGTTCACACGAGAATAGAAAGTTTAATCATGAGGAATCAATCCGAAATTCACTTTAAGGTCTATAAAAGAGGAATATTCACACGACTTCAGGAAAAAAGGCATGTTTAAGACCATTTCAAAACTTTCCAAATCGATCAAAATATATCTGAGTCACGATTCAAAAGAATTCCAAAACAGGATCTGACATAGTATTGAAGTCATTTAAATCCAAAATTCAATGTTGCAGACTATTCACGAGTCTATAAATTGGAAGAGCAGAATTAACACGGGAGGACACGCAAAGATACTTCACCACAAAAAAAAACCATTTTTCAACATACATATACAAAACCATCATCAAAGCATACAAAATCTTCACCAGTCAGTCACAAACCAGAATCCCAATCACTCAATAAGCCAAAAAGCTAAAATGATACACAATTTCAAAAAAGCTCAGAAACTCAGAGTTTGAGTCTCATCATCGCATTATCATATTCAACAGACAAACATCTCAATTCATCCGAAATTCAACCACAGAAGGTCAAAGAGAATACATCGCAGAGGGAGAGGATCAGAGATAACACCACACGACGCAAACCAATATCAAAGTCATAGAGGGACGTACACATTCCAAACTCACAGGGATATACGACAAGAAAAAGAAGGACACCACCTGGAAACGTTGAGGAATTCAAAGATCTTCCGCTTCTTCGCCCTCAACCGCCGGCATCTTCTCTATTTTCCATTGCCCTAATCTTGTAATTTGTAACAAAAATCATAATGAGAATGTCGGGGTATTGGGCTTGCTGGGGTTAGGGTTTGATTTTTATTGTTTGGTTGATCGAGAGAGATGAGAGGATGGCGGCGAGGAAATTAGGGTTTTCAAACCCTATTTTGTTGAGAAGAAAGAAGGAATGAGAGAGTGAGAAGTAGAGAAAACGAGAGTGAGAAGATGAGAGAGCGAGAGTTGAGAGTCGCGTATATTTTATTTCTCTTTTGCTTGTTTTTTATGTTGTACACCGCACACACATAGCGAACACCATACACCCTCCGTTCTTAAGTTTTTTTCTTTAATAATAAAATGGAAAACTTTGTTATAATATTAAAACTAACGTTTTTTTTAAGATAAAAAATTAAACCTTTTTTTATATAGTTTTTCTTTTTAAAACATCACTTTTTATAATACAATTTAATTTCTAAACTAATAAAACCTCTTTTTTTCTTTTATTAGAATATTAAAATTAATCATGTTAGTAAGAGAAACCCTTTTTTTTCTTTTCCTTTTAAAACTAATAATAACTTTTAATGTAACAACACTAATTAATAATAATAATAATAATAGAACCTTTTATTTGATTTTTTTTCTTTTAATAATAATTAATAATAACTTTTAATATAACTTCAAAATTAAGTAAATAATAAAACTTTTATTTATAAAAATTAAAATTATAACCTTTTCTATTAACTTTTTTTAACATAACTTTGAAACTAAAATATAAAAACCTTTTATTATAAATCCTTAACCTTTTCATTTAACAACATAACTCTAAAATAATAAACCTTCAACTTTTTCTTAATAAACCTTAAAATTAATCAACTCTTTTTCTCAATAAATCGAAACTCATTTAGGATCTCTCGCGCCCGAGTGAAACGCTTGCTTGTTTATCTTATCCTGATATCATGTCTTTGTATGTTTACTCTTGCTTCTTGTTATTATTTCTGTCTCAAACCTTTCAAAATATTAAAAATCCTCGATCCAACGTCGAGCCAATTTTCTACCCATGTAAGTCGATCGCCTTAGGGCATCGCATTCGACCTACCGATCACTGGACACAAGTCTAGCATCACTTTGCTAGCACCTTCGCCTAAATAACATTAAATTAACCGCATTAATATCCAAGGGGAAATCCCATGCATGATAACCATGTTATTGTGCATGGTGCATATCATTTGCATTCATAATCGACACCCTTAAGTTAAGACTATTAGACAACTCTAGGATAGACTTCCTAGGTTAGTCCCCCTTAATTTTGATTCTTTAAATCAAACTTTAGCCTACCTAATTCTCCATACAAGAGAATTAGATGTTAATCATCTCAAAGAAAAGGACATACAATCCCATGCCCCACAAATACAAACATTTTCAAAGAACTGTGATGGTTTCTTAAGATGATGACTCATCTTCCTCTCCTAAACCTTTAAACATTTAGTACCCTTAATATTAAGGAACTACATGTGCTCTGATTCCCTCCTGACAGGATATGTAGGCACAAGATGCGATATCTTGTCGAACACACTTAGGAATAAAATAATAAATCACCTACCCTTAAACCCTTAGCAAAACGAATAACAAATAACATAAAATAAATCAAGAGGTTCCTGTAGAGTACTACAGATATCTAGGATGCTAACACCTTCCCTAGGTATAACCAACCCCCAAACTTAGAATCTTAGTGCATTTGCATTGCATTGTGGGAATTCGGTTTTTCTCCCTTCCCTTGGATAAAATCAAGGACCGGTGGTGACACTAAAATATGCGATACAAGTTAACTAATAGCTTGTTATCCAATTTTCACCGCGACAGTGTCTTGCATGAAGCGCTTGCATTCGAATGCATAATCAAGTTAAACTGAGAACTATCCTGCCCCAAGGTTGAGATTTAAGGGTTTTTTGTGTAAAGAAAGAAAACTCCTACTTCTAGGCTCGAAAGGTTAACGAGGGATTATCTTCCTTATTTCTCCAGTGTTTGGGAATTGAAACAATGCCTTACATCCTCGGCAAGGTTTAATCGAAAGCATACCACAACAATTATGGATATGACATTTTCATCATCCTCCCCAATCTTTGCTTGAACAAAGAATTGATATGGGAAAAAATTTGTCTGTTTTTTTTTGTTTTTATGAACACAAAAGTAAATGAGTGAAACGAATGGTCTTAATCAAAAGATGCATAAACATTTTATTAATCTTGCCAATTTGAAAGTACAACGATGCTTATAAGCAAAAATAATTCAAACATGCAAAGAAAACTACAACAAAAATTCTGAAATAACCAAAAGATTGCCAGCTTCAGGGAACTGGGCTTTCCTTTCTTGATTTGCCAAGTTGAGATATCCGTCTTCAGAGTTGATTGTCGAAATCCATCTGAGAATCATCTTCACATATACTCTCAGAATTTCTTCCATCGCAGAGTCTGATGAACCTGTTTGATTAGGTGAAGGATTGTTGATTCGGATGCCTCGAGGTGTGAATGAGATAATCTCAGAGTCAATCAGTGTCTGAACCTTGCTCCTGAGCGCCTTACAGTCTTCAGTTGAATGCCCCTTGTGCCCCAGCATGGTGGTCACAACGGACGAGTCTGGAAAAGACACTGGATCTATCTCCTCTGGCACTATCAGTCTACTTTTGATTAAATCTGGTAGGAACTGACTATATGGTACTGGCAATGGAGTGAAATTCCTCTCTGGTCACAAACTGGTTCTGCTCTTCTGAGTTCATGCTCCTTCAAAAGCTACTTCAAGTCCAATGATGGTTTCAGGAAGTCAACTGGGTTACAGATAAAGGACGGATGAGACTCGAGGCTGAGAAATGCAAATGCAATGTAATGCTAATGCAAGCCAAATGGTTTCAAGGAACTCGAAGGCGAGCTGCAAACATTTTGGAAAACTGAAGAGTTTTGTTTTAAAAATCCGTGATCTCTAAGGATCTTTGCAAAGAAAAGAACGTCTGAGTTCCTTGAAACCATCAATGGATGCGATGAGATGTATGCAATGTACAAAACTCGGGCACACAAAAACATAGATATATGTACACACAACATCACACAAGCCCTAGATTTAGGGATCTCATGCATGGATGAACGTATGCACAAACACACATATACAGATATTCACAGATATGCACACACAAACAAGAGAGGGCCTAGGTTTGAAGATCACGAGCATAGAGCCATGGTCTACCCATCCCAGAAGGTATGTACTATGGGTTTTCATCTGTAGAACAGGGTTCTAAAAAGGTTACCAGAGTCGACAATCCATCTTTCGGATATTATCGACTTCCCAATTAACTTGGTAATCAATAATATTCTCAAGAGAATCTCGTCTGAGTGTAGTATCGTGTGACAACTATTTCAGAAATAGTCTCCCTAAAAGGCCAAGTGGGGGTAAGGGTAACTAAAGGTCATCAGTATCCCTGGCACCAAGGTCGAAGTGGCAACGCCTTCACGATTGCTCGTTCAACATATACCAACTCCGAGAGGGCCTCAACTGAGTGTGGAATCTCAAGTCAACTCTTTTGAGATTCGACTCCCTCAAAGTCTCCTTGACTATATCCACTATCCTATCATAAGTGCACTCAAGTCCGGGTTAGGACTTATCTCACCACTCAATAGTAGCACCCTGCACACAGAAGAACCCAAACAAAACAGGTATACAGATATATATAGATATATGTACAAGTATAGCAAGCAATCATAAATAACATAAACGAAACAAGGTGGGCTTAACCCTCAAAAAGAATACTTTTTCCCCAGTGAAGTCGTCATTTCTGTTGCGGTGAAAATTGGATAACAAGCTATTAATTAACTTGCATCGCAAAACTTAATTCACAACCGACTTTGATTTATCCAAAGGAAAGGTTCAAGATCGAGAAAACCTAAATGGGGGAGATCTAAGGTTCGGGGGTTAGTTATACACAGGGAAGGTATTAGCACCCTAAGTATCTCTAGTACTCTACAGGAACCTCTTGTTTAGTTTGTGTTATGTTATGTTTGCTTGCTAAAAGAAATATGTACTAAGGTAAAGACCTAAGAGTATGTACACTAAGTTTGATCGCCAAGACGTCGCATCTTGTGCCTACGTATCTGACTAAAGAATCAGAGCAACCGTAGTTCACCTAACTAAGGCTGAAAGAGGAACCATTGACTATGGTCAAAGTTCCAAAGGGAAATGAGTACGAGCTCATTTAGAGTTCACGATAACTCTCTAAGTCTAAGTAAAAGGGGGAAAGTGAGTTCTCATGATGGTGAGAATCACATAGAGTTCACGATAACTCTGTAAGTCTAAGTAAAGGGAAAGTGAGTTCTCATGATGATGAGAATCACATAGAGTTCACGATAACCCTATCCTATTACTAAACTATGAGGAAAATGGCTCTTAGGAGGCCAAAGATGAAATGTGAGTGGTTTATTGACTTAGGAGTTAAAATAAAAGAACTTTCCTTTGGAAGGGAGGGTCAGATGAACAAGTATGAATATGATATATATGAACAATATGAACAATAATATAATCAAGATAATATGAACGAGATATAATATTGACATAAAAATAAATCAAGATATATTGACAGAAAGTAAAATTAGTGGTTAATGATTAATTTATTGGATCGATGAATCGGGTCCAATGTAGTGCTAAACCGTCGTAGCACGGTCTATGAGGAATACCATGCTATAGGAGGATGCACAATTCGATCTTTGTGTTAAGACACGATGGAGAAGTGATATTGAGGATCATTTTCCAAGGAAAACGTGCCACACGAAAAGAAAAGGTGGAGATCTCGTCTTAATCACAAACTCTCGTTGATTAGTCGAAGGTAACCTATCACGATCCCAAAGTATAGAAAGTAATCTCGAGATTACTCACTACAGATTTAAAATAATGAAGGTTGATCGCTTCGAAAAATAACATTTGTGAATATAAAGACTTCATCGATCAAAAATGGAAATGAAGATATAAATAGATGCGAAATGAAGTGAAAATCAAAATGGTCTCGTCTTAATCATGATTTAATCGAGAAATCGATAATCCTTTGATTTTTGACTTTCATTGACCAACAAACTAAAATGATGAGCCTCATACATATCAAGACTTTTAGTCATTTTGAATAACTCACAAGTCATGATTTTGTAATATCATTGGCTAAAAATAAATTTGAAAAAGTAATCAAAATGGAAAGAAAAATTAATTTAGAAAAGAAAAACAAAATGAAGAACTAAAAAAAATAGAAAGTAGAATGTTTTTTATTTCTTTTATTTTAAAAACACCACAAAGAAGGGAAGGTTTGAGAAAACAAGGAGGGGTGGCGTGACAGGTTTCAGGGTGAATAAAGAGAATCCTATCCTAAAGCCCAGAAGTAAACATGGATTGGATTTCAGATGGAGCGGGTCGCAATGGGGCAACCTGTTGGGATAACAAAACCTAATGGAATCTAAAATTGAGACGGACTCTCAGAGAAACGATTTTCCTTTCTTCTTCTTCAAGCACGATCTCAAAAACACCACCTTCTGTACCTACGCATTTCAAACACTCCTTTTCCTTCATAACTGCCAAACCTTCCATTGTGGCCCATCATCGTTATGGTTAAAACCTACACCAAGGATATGTCTCGTTGGAAACTTATCCCTTTGATGCTCTGACGCCTATTCTTTGTGTGGTCGTGGCGAAGGTGCGGAATTTGTGATTTTCGTGGAGGATAAGGGACGCGGTTTCGAGGAAGGTGATGATTGAAGCCGATGGTGGAGGTATCGACGGAGGGAGAGCTGGTTTTTCGTGGTGCAAGGCGAGGAAGAAGAAGCACATTGGGTTGTGTTTGTGAGGTTGGGAGTTCCTTGGGTGATTCGAGGGTGTGTCGTGGGTTTGAAACAGGTTGTGGTCTGTTTGAGTTTTGTTGAAGATGAAGATTGGGAGTGAGGTCGAAGAAGGTAATGCTTTGAGGAGGGTGAAAATTATAAGGGTTGAATGGATAGAAAATGAAGGGTCATCTGATTATTTAAAGCAGAGAGTTTCTGTTTGAAGATGATGTAAAGGAATGGAGTTGAAAAGAAACTCCCCCACCCAGGTCCGAGTTCTGTCTCCTCCTCCTCTTTGTTATTTTTTCTTTTCTTTTTTTTTTCTTTCCTTTGAATTCCTTGTTCTCCTCTTTTTAAAACAACAACAAGACTTGTTTGTTAAGATTAGTGGTACATCCTTTGTCTTGTTGTTAATGACAAGTTTCTTTCCAAGTGCATGTGATGCAGATAGTGCGCAAGGATCTGGTTCACGTTTTTTGTGAAAATTCTGCACATTGGTTTTGACTGGGATAACTGAAGCATTGCAGAGTTTATCATAGTTTTGTGAAAGAAGCAGCAAGTAGCATGTTTGACTTGTGCAGTGTGTTGTCCTAGAGTGCAGGAGTTTGTGTGATAGCAGTACGGTTGCAGCAAGACAGTATCATTTCGATGTTTGGCTTTTGTGCATTGTACTGGGGATGGATGGCCCAGCTTGGGGACAATTTTTGTGATTTTATAGTTTGTAAAACAAAAACAAATATACTTATACTAAAGATTAAATAAAAAACCAATGATAAAAATAAAATCAAAGTAAAACAAGAATTAACATTACACTAAACCAAATTAATAAAAACTAAATGAATTAAATTAAGTTAGTCTAAATCCTAAAAGTAAAATTAAATTAAGATTAATCTAATTAAAACTAAGCTACCAATAAAAAGCTAGAATAAAGTTGAAATTAGGGTAAATTAGAAAATTAAAACTGTATTAAAATAAATTAAACTAAATTGAAAAAATTAAACTCAAACAATTCTAAATAAATCTTAAAATAAGACAAATTCTAAAATAGAATGATAAAATGGCTAAAATGCATGATTAATGATCAATGAAATACTTAACTAAAAAAACGCAAAAAACAAAAAAGCTGATTAAAACGATATAATAATGATCAGACGAATCTGAGGGTAAAATTTGGGGTACAACAGTTGCCCCTATTTAAATAGCTTTACCGGATAACACGAGGAATGGAAATCCTCGGGGCATCAAGGTAAAAGGTATTTAAATATAGCAAACCGAAAATTTTTCCCTCAGATACACTGATATGCAATGCTATGGACAAAACTAGTCTAGGATGCGGACATGCCATGAACTCCTAGTATGATGATATGATGCCATGATGATGCAAAGATGCAGGCAAAGCAAGACGCCAAGGATAAAGAGCAGCCAAACACAAGTGAGTAACACCGGGGAAGGATGAAGGTTAATATCCATGAGAAAAACTCACTAGGGATACAGGCTAAACAACCAAAAGAGACTCACTGGGGAGACTCTGAGGAAACACTAGGGATAGAAAAGAAACTTGAGGGGAAACCCTATAAATCCTCACTGGAGATAGGAGCCAGAGAGGTGTTCTCCACTAGGAAGAGATCCAGGGAGATAGACGACAGGTTCATATGTGACCGGACGACACTGGGGAAAAAGACACATTCTTACTGGGCATGAAACCAGAAAAAAGACATGATCTCCACTGGGGATCAGTTTGAAATAAAAGAAAGAATATCCTACAAAGATTTTCTGGGAATTTCTTATACTGAAGAGTTCAAACGGGATCTTCAAGAAAAGCCAGAAGAGATAGAGACAAACTCTGCGCGCCAAATGATGATCAATCATAAGGACTTTCAAAGAGATAATGATAATGACTGAACTTCTGCCGAGAACCAGATTAAAGTGCCAACAAGGATTGGACTCGGAAGTGATATGTCAGTATCCACCAATTTGAGCTGAATAAGGTACCAAATTAAGTTGGTCTGGGTAACAAACGGTTCACGATAACCGGAAAGCTTAGGCTCACGATAACCTGAAGCAAGCAAAAGGGTTCACGATTACCAAGAATTAAACAACGAGCTAACGATAACTCGAAGTTTTAGGTTTATGCTTGACTCGATTCAAACAAGAACGCTTTTAAACAACAGACTCACGATAATCTGAAGTTAATAAAGGATAAACAACGAGCTCACGATAACTCGAAGTTTTGGTTCAGGTTTGACTCGATTCAAACAAGAACGGTTTTAAATGACAGACTCACGATAATCTGAAGTTTTAGGCAATGTTTGACTCGATTCAAACAAAGAAACAGATAAACTGAAATAAAAAAGGATGAACAATGAGCTCACGATAACTCGAGGTTCGGGTTCAGGTTTGACTCGATTCAAACAAGTACGGGTTTAAATAACAGACTCACGATAATCTGAAGTTAAGGTTCTAATGACCTATATTCAAACAAACGAGCTCACGATAACTCGAAGTTTGGGTTCAGGTCTAACTCGATTCAAACAAGAACAGATACAAACTGAAATAAAAAGATGAACAACGAGCTCACGATAACTCGAGGTTCAGGTTCAGGTTTGACTCGATTCAAACAAGAACAGATATAAACTGAAATAAAAAAGATGAACAACGAGCTCACGATAACTCGAGGTTCAAGTTCAGGTTTGACTCGATTCAAACAAGAACAGATATAAACTGAAATAAAAAAGATGAACAACGAGCTCACGATAACTCGAGGTTCAGGTTCAGGTTTGACTCGATTCAAACAAGAACAGATATAAACTGAAATAAGAAAGATGCACAACGAGCTCACGATAACTCGAGGTTCAGGTTCAGGTTTGACTCGATTCAAACAAGTACAGTTTTAGACAACAGACTCACGATAATCTGAAGCTAACAATGTTTGACTCGATTCAAACAAAGATGGTTTTGACAACAGTCTCACGATAATCTAAAGCAAACAAAGGATAAACAACGAGCTCACGATAACTCAAAGTTTAGGTTCAGGTTTGACTCGACTCAAACAAGAACGGTTATAGACGACAGACTCACGATAATCTGAAGTTAACAAAGGATAAACAACGAGCTCACGATAACTCGAAGGTTAGGTTCATATTTGACCTGGTTAAACAATGCCAGCAATTACTGGACTTTAGGTATCCATGTGAGGAGATGAAGTATCAGATAGGTCAATACCGGGGTTGCATCAATGAAGATTAGACTTCCTGGGGAATATCAATTATGGTTGCAACAAGGGCTGACGGCAAGGAACAAAAACAGGGATCACATCTTTAAGAAGCTTTATGGCCAAAATAACACATCCGAAGGTACGAAACCTGAGCTCGGAACACCTCATCAAACAGATTGACGGAAAGGAAATAATATATATCCGAGGGTACGGAACCTGAACTCGGAACACCTCATCAAACAGATTGACGGCAAGGAACAAAAACAGGGATCACATCATCAAGAAGCTTGATGGCCAGGAAAAATAACGCATCCGAAGGTATGAAACCTGAGCTCGGAACACCTCATCAAACAGATTGACGGAAAGGAAATAATACATATCCGAGGGTACGGAACCTGAACTCGGAACACCTCATCAAACAGATTGACGGCAAGGAAATAATACAAATCCAAGGGTATAGAACCTGAACTCGGAACACCTCATCAAATAGATTGATGGCAAGGGAACAAAACAAATTCGAGGGTATAGAACCTGAACTCGGAACACCTCATCGAACAGATTGACGGGAAGAAACAAAACAAATAGGGATCACATCAAACGGGTTGATGGAAAGTGACTGATTAAGGGTAACACCATTGGTAACTGTAGAAGTGTGAATAAAACCAAGGACGGATAAGCTTCTCGGGAAAGAGATTGCCACTTATTGTTGTAGAGGTAATGATAGCAAAACAAGCTTCTCAAGGAGATTGTCACTTGTTGTTGGGTATAAATTCCAAAGAGATGTTGATATTACAACACTGCTGGAGGAAAAATTATCTTTAATGAGGATCTGTAAAAGATTCTTTCTGCGAGACACTGTGCGAAATAAATACACGTGCAAGATGGGCTCAGAAACCACACCTGTCGGGGACCAAAGTTCAATCTAGGAACAAGCTAGAAAGAAACAGTCAAACAAGACTCCAATTGAGGGATGAACTCAAATGGGGATTTATCTTATCCAAATTTGGAAAAGATAACTGAACCAACCATCATCCACGAGGGTTAAACTCTGTGGGGAATTCTGAAAGAATGGGCACTTTATGCCTAGGGCTGACAACTCTATTGGAGAGGATAGACAAACCCAGTCACTTGGGGAGATAAACGCCAAAGTGAACAAAACAGGTAAACACCAGAAAGAGAAAGCAAAATGTTAAGATGCTATGCTTATGCTGACAAAACAGACGAGAAGCGAGACTGGAGATGAAATAAACATCTCGACAAGGATACCCAGCCAAACTCATCAGATTGGACCATTACTGGGGATGAACTTGTAGATGAAGCAACTCTACTTCAAGGTTATGACCTTCTCTGGGGAAAGAGTACTCCACTTGGTATAGCATCATGACTTCACTAGGATTGTCATCATGAGCTTGATTTCTTCATTGGAGATAAGAGATCCATTAAGAATTGCCAAGATTAGCTGAAGAGACAACTTTCTAGGGAGCTAGCAGAGACGCCACAAAAGCTGAGTAATTCTGCATGACTCATCTGCCCCAGAGTACATGGTCTGTCAGAAGAATACATCAAGAGGATTTTACAGAAGAATTGGCATACAAGGTGTTTCAATATCTTCAAACTCTTGGAGAGATTCATGAACTTCAGCCTGACTTCCCCTGATTAACTGCCTTTGCACGACAAAGTCCTTGAACTAGTTGTGTATCTTGATCGAAGCCAAGGTTGAAGCTAAGAGGTTGATTGGATTCCCCTGGGGAAAATCATTATACAAAGCCTAAGAGGAGGCTGTCTGATAGGGGTGCTCATTATACAAAGCCTAAGAGGAGGCTGGCTGATAGGGAGTACTCATTATACAAAGCCTAAGAGGAGGCTGAAAGTTGACCGACTGACTCCACAGGGGAGAATCATTATACAAAGCCTAAGAGGAGGTTGTAGATGATGGTGTATACTCATTAAGGGGGGTTTTGGGTATCTTGTACAAAGCCCAAGATTAACAACGTCTGCACAACAAAGTCCTTGAACTAGTTGCCCGGACAGGTTGTTGACAACTGGGGAACAAACTTGCCCCTGTTAGCTTGGTTGATCTGTGAAGGAGATGTCCCAGACTAGTTGACCTTTGAGAGATTTATTGAATCTCGACCTGGTTGCTTCTGATTAACTGGTATGTGAGGATAAGTCATCAAAAGGATTTTACAGAAGAATTGAAATACCGGATGCTTCAATATCTTCAAACTCTTGAAAAGAAATGAACCTCGACATAACTCCCCCAGTTCAACCGTATTCGCAATACCAAGCCCTTTAGACTGTGGTAGAAGTAACTGGGGAACAAACTTGCCCCTGCTGACGGGTCACTATGGTCCAAACTTGTCGTAAGATGACCTCAAAAAGACTTGCCTTAATATTCTAAACTTTGAAGAGTTCTGCCCCTGATTCTTAGCTCTTGGGATGATGGATTGGCAGAACCTTCCGCTTGGTTGCCCCTGACTGAGCTTCCTTTATCAAGTCAAATTCCCTAGCTGGCTGCCATTGTTAGGATTCCTTTGATATTGAATTTTATTGCAAGCAAGTATTGTTCATTTAAAATTGGCAATTTCAATGCAAAATTCATGCAAGCTTTTGAAAACAAATTTTATTTGATGAAACACACACAGTGGAGTGATTAAATGATTAAAACAAAAGTGTATCTAGCCATTGATGGCAGGCAGATGAAGTGATCAACACACGCAATTAGCAAAGATCATTTGGAGTTAGGTTAATCAACCTTACTGTAGTACGCTTTCGAAACAACCTTACCTCAATTAGGTCTTTTAAGGGTTGTAACGTGGCCTGGTTCACGGTTTATGAAACAAAAGATAAAGGCTCAAAGTTTATTTGGTACCCACCCCATCTTCGTGATGAACTTCAGTCCTACGCTCAGTTAACTCAAGTTATACATTTAAGTTCCCACAGACTAGGAACGAATTGATGATAGTTGACGATGATTCCGACACCTTTGTAGTCATTACTCCCTTGCAGAATTTGGTCACCTTTGAGGTTATGAGGTCTCCTTTTTGTCTTCATTGAGATTTTGAGACCTCTTCTTTTTGGTTGAAGTTATGATACCTCTACTTTTGATTTGGTTGAGGTTATGATACCTCTTCTTGTCTTTGATTGAGGTTTTGAGGCCTCTTCTTGGCTGTTGTACAAGTTCTTTTGTATAAGGCAAATTTTTGGGCTTCCCGTCTTTCTTGGCTTTCGCCTTGAAAGGGACTCGACTCATTCTTTAATTAAGGATTTTTTTCAACGATCCTTCCTTATTTGCTATTTGGAGGAATAACTTGTACAAACGCTAACTCATTTGATTTGAGAGAGCTGACCGGTGTCTTGCATGAAGCGCTTGCATTCGAATGCATAATCGAGTTAAACTGAGAACTACCCTGCCCCAAGGTTGAGATTTAAGGGTTTTTTGTGTAAAGAAAGGAAACTCCTACTTCTAGGCTCGAAGGGTTAACGAGGGATTATCTTCCTTATTTCTCAAGTGTTTGGGAATTGAAACAGTGCTTTACATCCTCGGCAAGGTTTAATCGAAAGCATACCACAACAATTATGGATATGACGTTTTCATCATCCTCCCCAATCTTTGCTTGAACAAAGAATTGATATGGGAAAAAATTTGTCTGTTTTTTTTTTTGTTTTTATGAACACAAAAGTAAATGAGTGAAACGAATGGTCTTAATCAAAAGATGCAGAAACATTTTATTAATCTTGCCAATTTGAAAGTACAACGATGCTTATAAGCAAAAATAATTCAAACATGCAAAGAAAACTACAACAAAAATGCTGAAATAACCAAAAGATTGCCAGCTTCAGGGAACTGGGCTTTCCTTTCTTGATTTGCCAAGTTGAGATATCCGTCTTCAGAGTTGATTGTCGAAATCCATCTGAGAATCATCTTCACATATACTCTCAGAAATTTCTTCCATCTCAGAGTCTGATGAACCTGTTTGATTAGGTGAAGGATTGTTGATTCGGATGCCTCGAGGTGTGAATGAGATCATCTCGGAGTCAATCAGTGTCTGAACCTTGCTCCTTAGCGCCTTACAGTCTTCAGTTGAATGCCCCTTGTGCCCCAGCATGGTGGTCACAACGTACGAGCCTGGAAAAGACACTGGATCCATCTCCTCTAGCACTATCAGTCTACTTTTTATTAAATCTGGTAGGAACTGACTATATGGTACTGGCAATGGAGTGAAATTCCTCTCTGGTCACAAACTGGTTCTGCTCTTCTGAGTTCATGCTCCTTCAAAAGCTACTTCAAGTCCAATGATGGTTTCGGCAAGTCAACTGGGTTACAGATAAAGGACGGATGAGACTCGAGGCTGAGAAATGCAAATGCAATGTAATGCTAATGCAAGCCAAATTGTTTCAAGGAACTCAAAGGCGAGCTGCAAACATTTTGGAAAACTGAAGAGTTTTGTTTTAAAAATCCGTGATCTCTAAGGATCTTTGCAAAGAAAAGAATGTCTGAGTTCCTTGAAACCATCAATGGATGCGATGAGATGTATGCAATGTACAAAACACGGGCACACAAAAACATAGATATATCTACACACAACAACACACAAGTCCTAGATTTAGGGATCTCATGCATGGATGAACGTATGCACGAACACACATATATAGATATTCATAGATATGCACACACAAACAAGAGAGGGCCTAGGTTTGAAGATCACGAGCATGGAGCCATGGTCTACCCATCCCAGAAGGTATGTACTATGGGTTTTCATCTGCAGAACAGAGTTCTAAAAAGGTTACCAGAGTCGACAATCCATCTTTCGGATATTATCGGCTTCCCAATTAACTTGGTAATCAATAATATTCTCAAGAGAATCTCGTCTGAGTGTAGTATCGCGTGACAACCATTTCAGAAATAGACTCCCTCTTGGTCACCTAACTACATCCTAAAAGGCCAAGTGGGGGTAAGGGTAACTAAAGGTCATCAGTATCCCTGGCACCAAGGTCGAAGTGGCAACGCCTTCACGATTTCTCGTTCAACATATACCAACTCCGAGAGGGCCTCATATGAGTGTGGAATATCAAGTCAACACTTTTGGGATTCGACTCCCTCAAAGTCTCCTTGACTATATCCACTATCCTATCATAAGTGCACTCAAGTCCGGGTTAGGACTTATCTCACCACTCAATAGTAGCACCCTGCACACAAAAGAACCCAAACAAAACAGGTATACCGATATATACAGATATATGTAAAAGTATAGCAAGCAATCATAAATAACATAAACGAAACAAGGTGGGCTTAACCCTCAAAAAGAATACTCTTTCCCTAGTGAAGCCGCCATTTCTGTTGCAGTGAAAATCGGATAACAAGCTATTAATTAACTTGAATCGCAAAACTTAATTCACAACCGACTTTGATTTATCCAAAGGAAAGGTTCAAGATCGAGAAAACCTAAATGGGGGAGATCTAAGGTTCGGGGGTTGGTTATACAAAGGGAAGGTATTAGCACCCTAAGTATCTGTAGTACTCTACAGAAACCTCTTGTTTAGTTTGTGTTATTTTATGTTTGCTTGCTAAAAGAAATATGTACTAAGGTAAAGACCTAAGAGTATGTACACTAAGTTTGCTCGCCAAGACGTCGCATCTTATGCCTACGTATCTAACTAAAGAATCAGAGCAACCGTAGTTCACCTAACTAAGGGTGAAAGAGGAAGCATTGACTATGGTCAAAGTTCCAAAGGGAAATGAGTACGAGCTCATTTAGAGTTCACGATAACTCTCTAAGTCTAAGTAAAAGGGGGAAAGTGAGTTCTCATGATGATGAGAATCACATAGAGTTCACGATAACTCTGTAAGTCTAAGTAAAGGGAAAGTGAGTTCCCATGATGATACGAATCACATAGAGTTCACGATAACTCTATCCTATTACTAAACTATGAGGAAAATGGCTCTTAGGAGGCCAAAGATGAAATGTGAGTGGTTTATTGACTTAGGAGTCAAAATAAAAGAACTTTCCTTTGGAAGGGAGGGTCATATGAACAAGTATGAATATGATATATATGAACAATATGAACAATAATATAATCAAGATAATATGAACAAGATATAATATTGACATAAAAATAAATCAAGATATATTGACTGAAAGTAAAATTAGTGGTTAATGATTAATTTATTGGATCGATGAATCGGGTCCAATGTAGTGATAAACCGTCGTAGCACGGTCTATGAGGAAGACCATGCTATAGGAGGATGCACTATTCGATCTTTGTGTTAAGACACGATGGAGAAGTGATATTGAGGATCATTCTCCAAGGAAATCGTGCCACACGAAAAGAAAAGGTGGAGATCTCGTCTTAATCACAAACTTTCGTTGATTAGTCGAAGGTAACCTATCACGATCCCAAAGTATAGAAAGTAATCTCGAGATTACTCGCTACAGATTTAAAATAATGAAGGTTGATCGTTTCGATAAACAACATTCGTGAATAGAAAGACTTCATCGATCAAAAATGAAAATGAAGATATAAATAGATGCGAAATGAAGTGAAAATCAAAATGGTCTTGTCTTAATCATGATTTAATCGAGAAATCGATAATCCTTTGATTTTTGACTTTCATTGACCAACAAACTAAAATGACGAGCCTCATACATATCAAGACTTTTAGTCATATTGAATAACTCACAAGTCATGATTTTGTAATATCATTGGCTAAAAATAAATTTGAAAAAGTAATCAAAATGGAAAGAAAAATTAATTTAGAAAAGAAAAACAAAATGAAGAACTAAAAAAAAAATAGAAAGTAGAATGTTTTTTATTTCTTTTATTTTAAAAACACCACAAAGAAGGGAAGGTTTGAGAAAACAAGGAGGGGTGGCGTGACAGGTTTCAGGGTGAATAAAGAGAATCTTATCCTAAAGCCCAGAAGTAAACATGGATTGGATTTCAGATGGAGCGGGTCGCAATGGGGCAACCTGTTGGGATAAAAAAACCTAATGGAATCTAAAATTGAGACTGACTCTCAGAGAAACGATTTTTCTTTCTTCTTCTTCAAGCACGATCTCAAAAACACCACCTTCTGTACCTACGCATTTCAAACACTCTTTTTCCTTCATAACTGCCAAACCTTCCATTATGGCCCATCATCGTTATGGTTAAAACCTACACCAAGGATATGTCTCGTTGGAAACTTATCCCTTCGATGCTCTGACGCCTATTCTTTGTGTGGTCGCGGCGAAGGTGCGGAATTTGTGATTTTCGTGGAGGATAAGGGACGCGGTTTCGAGGAAGGTGATGATTGAAGACTATGGTGGAGGTATCGACGGAGGGAGAGCTGGTTTTTCATGGTGCAAGGCGAGGAAGAAGAAGCACATTGGGTTGTGTTTGTGAGGTTGAGAGTTCCTTGGGTGATTCGAGGGTGTATCGTGGGTTTAAAACAGGTTGTGGTCTGTTTGAGTTTTGTTGAAGATGAAGATTGGGAGTGAGGTCGAAGAAGGTAATGCTTTGAGGAGGGTGAAAATTATAAGGGTTGAATGGATAGAAAAGGAAGGGTCATCTGATTAATTGAAGTAGAGAATTTCTGTTTGAAGATGATGTAAAGGAATGGAGTTGAAAACTCCCCCACCCAGGTCCGAGTTCTGTCTCCTCCTCTTTGTTATTTTTTCTTTTCTTTTTTTTTCCTTTCCTTTGAATTCTTTGTTCTCCTCTTTTTAAAACAACAACAAGACTTGTTTGTTAAGATTAGTGGTACATCCTTTGTCTTGTTGTTAATGACAAGTTTCTTTCCAAGTGCAGGTGATGCAGATAGTGCGCAAAGATCTGGTTCACATTTTTTGTGAAAATTCTGCACATTGGTTTTGACTGGGATAACTGAAGCATTGCAGAGTTTATCATAGTTTTGTGAAAGAAGCAGCAAGTAGCAGGTTTGACTTGTGCAGTGTGTTGTCCTAGAGTGCAGGATCTTGTGTGATAGCAGTACGGTTGCAGCAAGACGGTGTCATTTCGATGTTTGGCATTTGTGCATTGTACTGGGGATGGATGGCCCAGCTTGGGGACAATTTTTGTGATTTTATAGTTTGTAAAACAAAAACAAATATACTTATACTAAAGATTAAATAAAAAACCAACGATAAAGATAAAATCAAAGTAAAACAAGAATTAACATTACACTAAACCAAATTAACAAAAACTAAATGAATTAAATTAAGTTAGTCTAAATCCTAAAAGTAAAATTAAATTAAGATTAATCTAACTAAAACTAAGCTACCAATAAAAAGCTAGAATAAAGTTGAAATTAGGGTAAATTAGAAAATTAAAACTGTATTAAAATAAATTAAACTAAATTGAAAAAATTAAACTCAAACAATTCTAAATAAATCTTAAAATAAGACAAATTCTAAAATAGAATGATAAAATGGCTAAAATGCATGATTAATGATCAATGAAATACTTAACTAAAAAAGCTGATTAAAATGATATAATAATTATCAGACGAATTTGAGGGTAAAATTTGGGGTACAACACCATGGATTGATAAGAAAAATATGGGAAAGTAATGTATGTGTGAAAAGTGTGGTTTATGTTTCCACCATAACTCCCGAATCGCGAGTCCGATTGATGTGGGACTTGAGGCAATAGATAGATAACATAATATGCTATTAAATGATTATGTGATGCCATGTGTTAACCAAGAATATTTGGTAGAGGATAATTAGTGGTTTGTAGGTTTGTTGTGCTTGTTTGTGTCCGATGTGATTTGTTATCTTCATATAAATGTGGGGCTTTTGTGCTATTTATATGATGTTGATGTATGTGATAATGATGTTGTTATGATGTTGTTGTGTGGAAAAATACATTGTTTGATTGAATATCAATGCATGTTGTTATGATGTTGTTGTGGGTAGCTTTTGTGGCGTGAATCCTAGTGTTGTGAATTGATATGAATGTATATGATAAAATGTTAATTGTTGTGGTTTGTAGTTTATGATGAAATGCATTGTTTGTGTGAAATTCAATATATGTGGTCTGGTGGCCTTTATCGTTTGAAATGCATTGTTTGAATTGGTTTCCAATGCATGAATAATGAAGATGAGATAATTCATATTGTTGAATTGTGAATGTATGGAATTGATGAGTTGAAATATATGCATGATGATGGTTGCATTATGTGTGCATTTGAATGTCATGGGTCATTGTATGCCAAGCATCATGATATGCATTCTTGTGATGTCGTGTGCCCTAGTAGGTGTGAGCGACGAAACGATTCCAGAGGGAATCCGCTATAACATCGTGCGCCTTATACAAAGAGGACCTAAAGCGATGATTATAGAAGATCGTGCGCCTTATACAAAGAGAACCTAAAGCGATCGGACCGTGCGCCTTATACAAAGAGGACCTAAAGCGATCCATAAACGTTGTGCGCCTTATACAAAGAGGACCTAAAGTGACGGGGAACATCGTTTGCCCGACGGGGTGTTACATGAGTGGTCCTCAGTAACAAGCGATGATTCCAATAGTTCCTGAGTGAACTAGTGATGAGATTGATGGATGGATGGTACCGCATTTGCATAGAGTCGTTGTGTCGGTCTCTTTGCATTTGCATAAATCATGAATGGATTGATTATATGTGGAAAATCATGAATTAATTGAGCATATGTTGAGAATTATGTTTGAATTAGTGAATTGATGTGCATATGTGATAAATGCATTAGTTGTATTGGTGAATTGATGTGCATATGTGATAAGTGCATTGGTTGTGGATAATATGTCTTATGTGTAGACGTATGCTATGTGATGTGGTGGTGAGTTTACATATGTTGTGACTTTGGTATGCCTTATGTGCAAATATGTGATTACGTTGGATAATTGATATATGTTATGTATATGTGGTATGCTATATGTATTTGTATGTGATGCTTGTGGTGAAAATAACTATGCACGTGAATTTTTATGTGTTTGCATATTATTATGCAATCTTGATTTAGTTGTTATTTCTCACCCTTCTGTTGTGGTTTGTTGCTCTATGAGGCAATTGCAGATTAGTAGTCTTGGAGGCTTTTGTGAAGATTAGTTCTCCATTCTTTTGTCGGTCTTGGTGTCTGCTCTGATACGTAGCACGGGAGTCAGGGAACGATTATGTTATATATGCATACCTTTGTTAGATTTATTTTGTATTACCTTTGTATGTATATTTTGATGTTATAAAACAATTTATTTTGTAAAACAAGTCAATTATGGATCTTTTCGCTTTATTCCATAATTGAACTTCATTTTGTTGGAAAAAGTTTCCCTTTGAGGTTTATTCCATTTTGTGTTATGTATCAATTAAATGAGCAGGGATTGTGTTGTCTTTCTTTAAATGTGGCATCCTTGTTTCTGTCGGAAAATAATAAATTTTTATTTACTCTGATTTATTTATGTATTATTTATTCGCGATGGGAATTGGGGTGTTACACATGGTCCATCCCCGCAAAGGGATTTGCATATAAAAGAGCTAGGATTCCCTTCTTCATCTAAGAATGCCTTCCATTGTAGGCATTACGTGCGAACTGAGGGTTGTGTCTTGGACTGTTAACACATGAGGTTGAAGCTGGAGGTGGTGGTGTTGGAGCTGCCATGTTTGGTGTAACAATGGGTGTAGATGAATAAGTTTCTCCGCGCTCTCGTCTTTCTTTGGCAAGTTTCCTTCTCTGCTTAGTTCTGCTATTAAGCTTACGCGCGGTTCTTTCAATCTCGGGATCGAAAAAAAGTTGGTCCGCAATTACAATCCCTCGCATAAACAGAATCGGCATACTTAGCCAAACAAATTAAATAGCACAAGAAAATTAAATGGAGGTAAGAGATGACAATACAATGATCTTAAAATCAATAAACTATTGCAATGCTTGCAATATCAAACAACAATCCTCGGCAACGGCGCCATTTTATTAGGAAGTAATATTAGGGAGTTTTTGTTATCGTCTCCACATGGATTATTTTGATATGGGATACTTGTCGTTCAATAGTTTACCGTTTCAAAAAAAGGGTTTTCAAAGTTTGTTTCATAAATTGTCACGATTTAGTAGCAATGCTTTAAATTCTAGATGTTTGATTAACAAAATATATCAAAAGAAGTTTTCATCTACTCTAACTAATACATATTCTCTTAATCTTGCATGTGAAGTCGGATCCGATTAATACCATCATGTATTCTTTCAATACCGTCTATGTCTAGAGCAGTGTCGTGAAAAATATTGTATTCATCGCTACACGATATCTCTATATAACAACCAATATAGTAAGCTTTAAGTTCAACACAAATAAAATATCAACCATAGACCGATCTCTCCAATATATTAATTGATAGATGAATATTTTAGGTCAAGTTCCATAAAATCTATGTCTAGAGTTTTACAAAATAAGAATGGGTCATTAAGAACAAAAATATTCATCATATATTAATCATCACTTTTTCACATACAAGGTCAATAAAAAGAAATACATATAGTTAAAGTAGACTACCTCTACCTTTGATAAAGGGAAATTAGCTACCCATAACCATGGTAGCTTGGTTTACAAGTAATGAGAGAAGATGAATGAGCGTCCACGTTGAAGAATCAATCTGGATGCGAATCCAGCTTCTATTTGCAAAATATCACTCTTTGATGAAGAAATGCAGAAAATAGGGTTTCTATGTGGAAAATGGGGTTACGATCCCAAAAAAGTGTGAAAAGTACATATATAGTACTTCCAAAATCTGTCAAGTTCGCCTAGCGAACACCTTCTTCGCACAGCGAAGACCCCTTTATGGCACCTGAAGTGTCTCTGAATAGTTAAATCGCCCTTAAGTAAATATCTAAGTTTGCAGTGCGAACACTTCTTCGCACAGCGAGCTTCTTCGCTACAAGTTCGCACAGCGAACTTAGGGTCCTTTTCTTACTGCCTCTATTATGAGATGGTTCTCTGGGACTTCACCAGGAGCTCGCACAGCGAACATTCGCTTTCACCTCGCTGTTGTTCGCACAACGAACATGTTGATTCCTCTTCTCTTCTTTGGCTTCCTTGTCAATTTACTTATGTCTTAATCTTTGATGTTTTATGCCTAAATCTGGCACAATAACACACATATCAAAGCAACCAAAGGTATTTGCAACATAATCGAAGAATCGCATTGAAACATGGAATAAATCCATTGAAACATAACAAATGAGTTGAAAATGCCAAGAAATATGGATCAAAATAAGACATGTTTGGCATTCAACAACATGCCTCTCTATTTGCATGTGTGGTTTGTATGTTACTACTTTTTCTTCTATTTGATAATTTCCAAAGGGGAAAAAGGATGGTTTGTGTTGTGTTTTTTTTGTTCAAGAAAAATTGCATGTTTATAGGATTTCAAGGAGTACAACATTTAGCAATTAAGGAGGAGACTTACAACTAAAGGGGGCTTTTTAATCGTTAAGAAAAATACAAGAACAAAGAATTTATGATCATTAAAACCAAATATATTGTGAAGATCTCTTCATTTTTACTTGGTTTTGATGAATACAAGTGTATATCAAAGAAGAAAAAAATAAGGAGAATTGAAGACAAGTGTATATCAAAGAAGAAAAAAATAAGGAGGATTGAAGACAAGTGTATATCAAAGATGAAAATGTTTTGAAGAATGATCATTGGAAATCAAATAAAAGAATTGGAAAGACCATCAATTTAAAGGAACACGTTATATTTCATTCTATATCATTTTGAATGCTCATAAATACTTCTCAAACTTCATCTAAAAAGTTCTTAAACATAAAGCATGAAAACCATTGAAGCTAGCTTCCAAATGTTGTATTTTTTGTAAAAATAGCAATCCATGCAAGTACTCAACAGACTTGGGCAGAGATAGGGTACGGAGGTACAAGTTCTCTCCATGTTTAAAGTCAGGTGCAGAGGTGTATTAACAACCATTGAGCCTGAATCCGATGTCGGGGAATCATGCCTTCCTAGCCTCAAACCTTCCATCTCCCGCAACATAGGCACTTGTTGAATATTCAAAATCATTACATAGATCATTCGCATGCATTAATCATGTCGCTTCACTCATGCATATCATCGCATTCATTTGGCATAACATGAAGCCTTACAAAACAAGAAAAGTCGAAGCCCAAATTGCTTGGCACCTCCTCAAAGCCCAATATACTTGGCATCTTTCCGAAACCCAAACCTTGCTTGGTCCCTAAAGCCCAAATTGTTTGGCATCTCCTCAAAGCCCAACCTACTTGGCATACCAAAAAGCACAACAATTGACATTCTGCATATATGAATCGCCATTACATAACATTGCATACTCAAACGCGCAGCATATCCATCAAGATGGAGTATTACTCCATACAAATTCAAACATCCATACAAAACATAAGCTTTCTTTGACACTTTCTTTTGGGTTAATCACCACTTCTTGGTTGACATATCCTTTCTTTGGTTAATCAATGATTCTCAGTTAAAATATCATTCTTTCTTCTGGTTAACCACTGGTTCTCAGTTAAAATACCATTCTTATCTTTCTCTTTGGGTTATCACCATCTTGGTTAAAATGTCCACCTCTTTGGTTTAAACACCGTTTTCCTTTTATCTCTGGTTCATCCAGAATCTTTCCAGTCTTCTCTGGTCCTTCCAGAATCTTTTATGTATCTCTGGTCCGTCCAGAATCTTTTGCATTTTCTCTGGTCCATCCAAAATCTTCCCAACTTCCTATGGTCCGTCCAAAATCTTTTCTTCATCTCTGGTCCGTGCAGAATCCTTTCTTTGTCTCTGGTCCATCCAGAACCTTTTCCTTATCTGTGCTCCATCCAGAATCTTTACATTCTCTCTAGTCCATCCAGAATCCTTTCAATTCTCTTTGGTCCGTCCAGAATCTTTTTCTTATCTTTGGTCCGTCCATAATTTTTTCTTTATCTCTGGTCCATCCATAATCTTTCCAGTCATCTCTGGTCCGTCCAGAATCTATTCAGCATCTCTGGTCCGTCCAGAATCTTTTTTGTTTTCATTAGTCCATCCAAAATCTTTTTAGTATCTCTGGCCCGTCCAGAATCCGTCCAGTTTTCTCTGGTCCGTCCAAAATCTTTCCAGTT
Organism: Lathyrus tuberosus; assembly: GCA_022829125.1. NCBI lineage: Eukaryota > Viridiplantae > Streptophyta > Magnoliopsida > Fabales > Fabaceae > Lathyrus > Lathyrus tuberosus. The sequence continues at coordinate 1,163,305 of JALAZF010000305.1, forward strand.
TTCTCTGGTTCACCTAGAATCTTTCCAGCTTTCTCTGGTTCGTCCATAATCTTTGCATTTTCTATGATCCGTCCAGAATATTTTCATTATCAGTGGTCCGTCCAAAATCCCTCTAGTTTTATCTGGTCCGTCCAAAACCCTTTCAGTTCTCTCTGGTCCGTCCAAAATCTTTTCCTATATCTTTGGTCCGTCCGCAGCCTATCTAGTTATCTCTGGTCCGTCCACAACCTTTTCATTATCTCTGGTCCGTCCAAAATCTTTGCAATTATCTCTGATCCGCCTAGAACCTTTTCAATTCTCTCTTGTCCGCCCAGAATCTTTTCCAGCTCTCTCTGGTCTGTCAGACTCTCTGTAGTATCTCTAGTCTGTCCAGAATCTTTTCATTATCTTACGACTGATTCATCTCCCCGGCAGAATATTCAGTCAATTCCTAACCGAGGACCTCACACAAAGGTTTCTCTGCCATTCTGTGTCCCCGATAATTGAATTCCTAACATTACACTTACCTTCATTCTCTATGGGCAAATTTTTGGATATTCTTGTACTTAATCGTCTTCTACCTTGAATGCTAGAAAAGTTGTCGCAGTTCCTACATTCATGTCCAAGAAGATTAAATAGGGGTATCTGTCATACCCCAACATTTTCCCTCCCCTTTTCACTTTTTCATCTGACTTTTGTCTTTGATTCATCTGCATCCTCCTAGGCATTTAGGTCATTTCTTTCATTTCATTTTTTAAACAAATATCATCGATTCAAAGGTTTTGTCATTGGATTCTTGTTGATTGTCCTAACAAGTCTCATGGGATGGGAGCTTATTCCATGAGATCAAACCATTTGAAGTTGTTTTACATTGGACTGTGAGTTTATCTCTTGAAACCCTAATCTCTAATTGTGATCTTTGATCATGTTTGGTTTGCATCTGGGAGTGATTGGTTTTGACAGAGTATTGCTAAGTTTGGCTTTTGGTGATCATGTTCATTGTTTATGGCTTGGGTCATGACGTGACATTCATATAGGATCAAGTTGCATTCATAAAGTAAAGAACCATTTAAATTCAAATATTCAAGACTCATTTCTTAGGGGAATTTATTTCTTTCTTGAAACACAAATACACAATCCATTTCCACTAGAAGCCATCTTTCATTACAAATTATACATTACAAAATTTAGAAAAAGTTACAAAAAAAATTGAATTTGACCCATAGTTGACTTTTGATTAACTTTTGACTTTTGGTTAAACAATTGACCAAGGTCAACTTAATCCTATACCTTCTTCCCAAATCATCTTCCTGTCCATGTTGTTTTGTAGCCTCACCCAAACCTTCAAACTTCATTTCATAACATAACCATGTCCTTGCAGCCCTCATGTGGCCAAAACTCCATGTTATGTTCAAGCTTATGTCCAAGAAGGCCATACATCCATCATCATGATTAACAGGCCTGCACTTATCACAACCTGCATGATTCAAATACAATCAAAATCTAAGTTAGTTCCAATCACTCATACCTGGTTCATGACTCAGCTCACATAACAACCAATCCAAACTCATTACTAACAAACCAAAATTCAAGCATGACAGAAGGTAACAGAACTGCATTAGATTGCTAACGTCAACAAATAAATCATTTGTTTTTTGACTATTGGAAATGCAATACAAACATGTTTAACCACCAACCAAAATTCAAAACCATCTCATTTACCAACAAGTAACTCTAACTGTCATCAAGCATTTTCTCAACAATCCAAGTAACTGGACTCGCATTCAAAGGCACGCCATACCAGGCTTGACCATTTTCAAATAGAGTTCATCACCAACTAACCTTACAGCAGTCACTCAGCCTGGAGCTAGTAGAATGGACATGATGGCAATTTGCAGGCGTTCATTGCTCAGTCAGACACCGATTAGTGGCGGGCCAAAGTTTTCCACCACCTTCATTTCTGACAATGTGATTATGACAGCCAGTATTGGTGAAAGTAGTAATTCATCAGTCAAGATAATGAGTCATTCCCAGACAGGAAATATCAGCCATTTAGCTAATCAAATGTCAGGATCAATAAGTACTGACTGTATGGCCTCAGAAGCAGGGCCTCTAACTAGTGTTCCAACTGAGACAGATACATGAAGCTGTATGTATAGTTTCTATGCTCCAAGATGTTTCAATCATGCCACATCAAATGTCAGCACGCGGGCAATGCTTACTGATTGGCTTGTGGAGGTTGCTGAAGATTACATACTTGTACCTGATACACTGTTTTTGGCAGTTAACTACCTTGATCGCTATCTCTCAGACAAAGCTTTAAGCAAACAGTAGTTACAACTACTTGGTGTTTCCTGCATAATGATTTCTACTAAATGCAAGGAGATCTGTTCCCTCAAAGTGGAATAGTTCTATTATGTTACTGATAATACATATTCTAAGGAACAGTTGTTGGAAGTCGGGGACTTGTCTTGACATATTGTGGATTGTGTTGCATAGATGAATTTGATAGTGTGAGGGGACATGAAAGAGCAACAATACATGAAGCCATGAAACAGAAGACAAATAGTGTTGCTGAGGCTAGTATTGTAACAACCCTACAACACAAAACAAAATCCTTGGCATCATGATGCCACAAAAGGTTCTGTCATAAAGTCTATAATTTGCATGAAAAACAATTCAATACCATGTGGCAGCATGTTGCCAGGAAAATTGTTGAAGCAAAAGACATGCCGAAGTCGCGTTTCTCCCTGAGATCAGAGGCTGTTTCTCTCTCTCTGTTGTCATCTCAGTCCCAGGAACTCTTCAAGCTAATCGTCGGGAATTCTCGCGCCACATCATTTGGTAGTTCCAAGCAGCCATAGCCATAACCATTATAACATGAGTCGGGTTTCCGAAAAGATGGTAGGAATGAGTTCATAAGCGTCAAGTGGCGTGTCAGATATGTTTTTGCATGAACTAAATCCGGCAGATGGAAATCATTTCATACTGATATCAGACAAAAACTGTCCATGTTGAACTAGTTGATTGGTTTCTTTAAGGTTCAAACTTTGTCAATATGAAAGGTCGTCTTTCGTATGAAGGCAGTACAACCATTGACTTGCTTCAACTTTCGACACAACTTCGGCGCGTCAAGCATCAGAGGTGAGCCCTACAGCATGCATGTTATGACAGACATCAATGCTAGTAGTCTTGATCAATCCCCAATTCGATTTTGCATGCAATTAAGAAGGAATATAATGAGCACAATCCAGTCTATGCGAGAAATCATTGCCAACAATACTTGGTAGATGTAACTCAGACTCTCAACCATAGAAGTACAGGAAAGTAGTCAATAACATTCTTCTAACACATATCACACACAATTCACATCACAGTGCTATCCAATCCCCACTACTAATTCACTAACCTCTATTTTCTCTATAACAGTCAGCAACATAACAAGTTAACCATAACATTCATTTGAATTTTTAACAGAATTTTAATCCACAATTTACTACACTTCATTAACTACCTCACTTCCCATACAACTAACATAACAGCAAACAGCCTTATAAGTTATAACTAACCCTCACAATTAACTAACTAAGTTTTAACTGCATTTTTCTAACTCCCTAACTGCAAATCAAAACCAACTGAATATAACAGAAATTCAAACGCAAGTTGCACTTAGAAACTCATTACTGACTTAGCAAACTAAATGCAAGCATTATGACTCAGCTTAACTAATTATTTCACCTAACAGTAACTGACTGCACATGATTCATAACTAACTCAACTACAAAACAAACCCAATAACTAACTTTCAATCTCACAATTAATTCCATAACAGAAATTCCAGCCTGGCACAACTGACCCATAACCAACTTTCAATAGAATTCCCTAATTTAACCTCAACTCAAATCCTACAAGTGTTCATCTCCTTTACAAATTCAGGGTTTTTTTTTCATTCTGCATATTTTTGAGAATCACAAGCTCCATCACTCTCTAATCTCTCTGCTACCTCAATTCCTCCCAACTCTCTCCTCTCCGCAACACTCTCTGCTACACGCAAACCACAACAGCAAGAAAAACAGAAGCACGCGTAGTAGAAAAGAGTGGAAGAAGGAGAAAGAAGAAAAGTGAAGAAGGAGAAGAAGAGATTCAGAAGAAGTTTCATACCTGCGTTCTTCGTCTTCCTCGTTTCTGCACCGTCGAAAGTAGGCGAAATTCCTTCGATTTGGTTCAAACTGGTTACCATTTTATTGGTCTTACTCATGTGAACGAAAGCCTTAATCTTCTAGGTTCCAATTCCTCCATGTGAGGATTTAATTTAAGGTTTCGTTTTTAGGGTTCTAAGATAGTCTAACTCGGTTTGTGTTGTGGAGCGAGAATTAGAAGAATTTGAGTAGGGATTTGAATTGAGGAGGTTGAGGTGAGCTTAATGACCTAAGTTTTATGGTGTTTGGTGCTCCGCCGGCAAATGCGATAAGCTCCGGCGCGGAGGAGGGAAACTTGGCTCAGGCGAGATGAATTGAAACATGAAGAGAGAGACGAACGCGTGAGGTAAAGAAGGCATGTGTTGTGTTTAGTCAGCTAGCCTTCATTAGGGGTGTTCAAAACCGAACCAACCCAATTGAAAACCGCAAACCAAACCAAACCAAACTAAAACCGAAAAAAACCGCATTTGGTTCGGATTTGTTCGGGTCATCTTTTAACAAAACCGCACGGTTCGGTTTGGTTTGCGGTTTGTATTTTGCAAACCGAACTAAACCAAACCAAACCGCATTATGTTACAACTCAAACTTCACTTATCCCACATCTAACCCAAAACTTAAATCCATTATGCCTTAACCTTACAATTACGAAATATTTTCTCTTACTCACACTTAACTTTTCAGTTTTAATCTTCTCAAATCTCTCCTAATAGTATTGCACATTCTTCTCATCTTCTTTGTCATGTACGTCTCACATCTTCTACACTAATCTCTCATCTCACATGTTTTTTCTTTTTCATTTTTATGTTACTATTTTCTCTTCTAATTATATTTTAATCGCACATTTCTTCTCTAATCTCACATCTCTTATGTTCTTTCTTTTTCATCTTCTCTAATCTCCATTCTCCTCTATTTTCTGTTTTATTATAATATTGTTTTATGCTACTATTTTTTTTCACTTTTGTTTAAATTGATTTTTGTATATTGAATGAGAACTTTTTGTCTAAATATGATGAGTTTTGTTGTTATTTGGCAATGTGTGAATGACTAAACACAAAGTTATGTTGTTCTCTATATACGTAAATATCACTCAATAAAAATCTTGTAAAAAACCGAACCAACCGAACCAATCCAAACCGCATTGGTTTGGTTCGGATTTTTTTTAAAGCCAACCGAACCAAACCAAACCGCATGCTTTTTTTTCATGCGGTTCGGATGATTTTTAGCGTCAAAACCGCCCAAACCGCACCGCGAACACCCCTAGCCTTCATGCTTGATTTTGGCCTTCAAATCCCATTTGAGTCTTTATTCACATCCTACATTGCCTACTGAACCCCCTGGATCCCTTGGCATTGCCTCATTTGTTTGTTTGGGCTTCTAGGCTCACTTGCTGATTGTAGAAGTGTAAAAAAAAATCTTAAATGACAATGCCACAATAAATAGGTCTTTTGTTGGCCTCATTTTTTTAGGCCCTTTACTAAATGAATATTTTTTTGATCCTTTATTTTTAAGCCCCTTCATATTTTTGTCTTTAATAGGACTTAAGTGAAGGGCTCAAAATCTAATTTATTAGCAATAAAATATTTTATATTATAAAACCGATTTTTTTCTAAAACCGATTTTTTCTTAAAATTGTTTTTTTCCTAAAACCGATTTTTTCAGAAAATAATAAAAACTGATTTTTTCCGAAAATAAAAAAAAAAACTGATTTTTTTCGAAAACAAAAAAACTATTTTTTTCCGAAAATAAAAAAAACCGGTTTTTTCAGAAGAAAAAAAACCGATTATTTCCGAAAATTAAAAAAAAAACCCGACTTTTTTTACGAAAAAATAAAAAACTGGTCTTTTCTGAAAATTAAGAAAAACGAATTTTTCAAAAAATAAAAAAAACCGATTTTTTTCGTAAATAAAAAAAATCGATCCGAAAATAAAAAACCCGATTTTTTTCCGAAAAAAATAAAAAACTGATTTTTCCCGAAAATTAAAAAAAATGCAATTTTTTCGAAAATAAAAAAACCGATTTTTTTCGAAAATAATAAAAAACTGATTTTTTCCCAAAATAAAAAAATCATATTTTTTCTGAAAATAAAAAAAAACAATTTTTCCGAAAAAAAAAAACTCAACTTTTTCCGAAAAAATAAAAAAAAAACTGTTTTTTTTCGAAAATAAAAAAACCCAATTTTTTCCGAAAAAAAGAAACTCGATTTTTTCCTAAAAAATAAAAAAACTCGATTTTTTCCGAAAATAAAAAAATTCATTTTTTCTGAAAATGAAAAAAACCGATTTTTTCCGAATATAAAAAAATCGATTTTTTCCGAAAATGCAAAAACCGATTTTTTCGAAAATAAAAAAAAAACCAATTTTTTCCGAAAATGAAAAAAACCGAGTTTGTTCGAATATAAAAAAACCGACTTTTTCCGATAATGAAAAAAACTAATTTTTTCCGAATAAAAAAAAAACGATTTTTTCCGAAAGTGGAAAAAACCGATTTTTTCCGAATTTAAAAAAATCGATTTTTTCTAAAAATGAAAAAACCCGATTTTTTCCGAATATTAAAAAAACCAATTTTTTTTCGAAAATGAAAAAAATCGATTTTTTTCGAAAATAAAAAAAAAACCTTAATTTTTTTGAAAAAAAAAATTGATTTTTTTCAAAAATAAAAATAAAACGATTTTTTCCAAAAATAAAAATAAACGATTTTAAAAAAATTGATTGAAAAACTATATTTTAAAAAAAAAAGTCAAATTTTGAAAACGTTAGGGGCTTTGAGACCCTACTTGAATTTTAGGGACCCTTAATTTATGGGGCCTATATATTTTGGGGCTAATTTATTTTTAAAATTTTGGGTCCTTCAATTTTTGGGGCCTTGCACTTTAGACCCCAGCCCCCTAAATTGACACCTCTAGATGATTGCACCATGATGTCGCACCCTCTCATGCCCTTTTCCACCTTTATTTTCTTTTCTTTATTTACTAGTAAAGGACCCGTGTGTTCGCACGGGTCACGCAATGCCTATATAAATATTAAATTAATATCATATAGTTATGGTTAAGAAATGTATATAAAAATATGTATACATTAAGAGAAAAATATTTTAAATGATACTTGTCATATAAATATAATTGTCAGGATATACATAGAAATTATGTTGATAAAATATATGAGTACGGTGTAGTACACTTAATACATACACATATATATACACTCGATTAAATTAGTATTGATGATGTGGTAATATAATTGTATTAAAGGAAATAACATAGTAGTCATCTATCCGTAGATTAACAAACTTCAAAATCCATAGATTAACAAACAAAGATTCAAAATTAAATTGAATTCTCACCGAACATATTACTTACTCTTAAATTCAAACCTAATTTTTCAAATTACAAATCAAAATTTCATCAATAATACTATGACTCAAGATCGATTTCGTTTCAAAAATCCGCAATAATACATTTAAAATTACAGATATTGTGATGCAGGGATTAAAAGCTATTAGATTGGAAGAGAAATGGGTGAAGATGAGAGGAAAGGGGATTCGAAAGGTTTACTTGAGTGAAAAAACTTAGATCGAAAAGCAATGGAAAAGCAAAAAAAAAGCATAACCCCAGTACCTTTGTAAGCGAAAATCATGAAACAAATTCATTCAAAATACTGAAACAATAGACGACAACGAAACAAAAAGGTACATTCAACATTAATGCTTCATATCCAATGCATATGATTCATACTTATATTGCTATAGATTTAAATTCTGCAGTGGTGAAGCAAATGACCTTATATATTTCTGATGTTTGATGATTACTATTCCAACGAAGCAATGCAGTGCACCTTTGTATATGGAAAGGTTTTTTTATCTGTGCAAAGCGTGAATTTGGTTCACTAATTTGCATTAAACATTCATATTCTTAAATGAGTATTAATCATGATTAGGAATGAGAATTCTCTTTAAAAACACATAATTTTTCCTGGTTTTCTCTTCTGCTTTATCCACTAAAGAGGGTTTTAAGGTCAATTTTTTATCCAAAATAATCCCCTCTAAATTCCTTTTCATTCAAATAACTTATTGACTTAAATGCACTTTTGGTCCCTCTACTTTGATGTTTTTTAACTTTTAGTCCCCTTATTTTAAAAATCAGCTTTTTGGTCCCTGAATTTTACATCACTTGGGATTTGGTTGGTCCCCCTCCTATTTTGCATATGTGAAATTGATGATTACGATAAAAAAAATATTTTTAATGACATGGAAATGATGATTAGGATAAAAAAATATTATTAGTCAATATTTATAATATTATAAATAATCTTCTTAAATACCTTTTACATAATAAATTAATAACTACCAAAAAAATATAAATTAATTATAATCAATTAAGTTTATTTTTAACTTATCATCCTCATCAATAACCAAAATCCAGAAAATTAAATTACATTTATCTTAACACAAAAAATTCATAATCTATAATATTTGTATCAATACAAAATCTATCAGTATACTAACAAAATCAATTTCATCTAATTTCAATATTCATTCAATTCCACTTTTTTCGCTTTGTCTTTAACTCATTTTCATTCATTAGAAACTTTTTTCTAAAATCGTTTTTCACTTTACAACAAACAAACCCTTTGATTTTCTTCTTCAATCAAATTTTGTTTCAGATCTAAATTTGGTGGTGGCATGTGTGCAATGGTGGCGTGCGATTTTCTTCTTCTCTCAATCTACAACCAGCAAATAAATAATTTGATTTTCTTTTTCAATCAAACATGATTTTAGATCTGAATTTGACAGTGGCATGAGTGTGACGACATGGACTTAATTCTAGATTTTCGATTTTGGTTTCAGATTTCATCTATTTCTATTTTGTGTTTCAATTTGGATTTTGATTTTCGATTTGGATTTCAGATCTTGAACTGTTTCTATTTTGTTCTGTATTTTAGGAATAAGGAGCTAGCTCATGTGACTTAGGGAAAGGAGGAATTTTTATGTTATGTTATGAATTTTTTTTCTTGATTTTGTGTTTTTGTTTTGATTTTGTGTTCTAATGTTAAATCATTCAATAATTTATTAGTTTTATTATTAAGACTATAATTTATTAAATCATTCAATAAAAACTAATAATAAAATATTCTTGTAATTTAATTTAAAAGATTATTTTTAAAATATAATAATTTGTATTAATTAATATTAAATAATATTATAATTATGAATTAATGGAATTATTTTAAATAAAAAAAAATATTAAATAATAACTCATCCTAATCATCATTTCCATGTTATTAAAAATATTTTTTCTAACCTAATCATTAATTTCACATATACAAAAATAAGAGAACTAAAAATTAAAATACATAAAAGTAGAGGGGCCAAAAATGCATTTAAGTCTAAGTGATTTCACATAAAACAATTAGGAAATAATAAGAAATAAGTGATTCATATAATGTTTGTCAAATAAGCGTTTTATTTAGTAAGATAATTAAGAAACAAAACATTCTTCATTGGTATTAAATCAAAATGATACTTTGGTCACTACTGGTTTAATTTTATAAGTAAATTCATACAAAAGAAAGCCATAAAATGATTTAGTTTCCATTTCAATTTCAATAATAATAATTTAATTCAATAATAAAATGTCATAAAAAGTGATTTTTTTCATAATAATGCGGTGAAGGTTTTAGTTTACAAAATTAAAACAATAGTTATTATTGGATAAGTATTGTCAATTTAAATTTGAAATACTTAAAATAATTAAAATTTGAAATTCAAAAAAGAAAGAAAGTATGATTACGTTGTAGATAAATGTTATTGATAAGATAAAGATCATTATATAAATAATCTTTCTGGGAGTACAAATGCTTCTGCTAGGGAGTAAATTTCTGGTCCAATTAGGAGGTTCATAATATCTAGTTGCTCCTCCATAAATGAGGAGGTTGAAATAAATTCTACACAACAAAAATTAATTAAAAAAAAAAACAAATTATCATAAAGGAGTTCTTCCTATATATGTCAATTTTTATGAAGAGAGGAATGTAGAGTAAGGTAATAATTAAAAAGGCAAGAAAGGAGAGGAGAAATCTTCTAAAATAGAGATAAAACTTCACCATCTTTGAAAAATATTTATCCAAATTTACTGTCATAGCACTATAACAAAAAGAATCTCATCTTAATCATGAAAATAAGTCTAAAAACTCTTTGTATAATTGTGATATGAAGAATCATGACATGAGAGTAATATATGAATTATCACGGTACCTTTACAGTATGATCAATCATATTTGCAAATATCTCACGCGTCCACCGTCAAAGCTTCACTTTTTCAAAATTTAACTTTTCCTATGCAAAAACTCATTCTCCGGCTGAAAAATACCATTCACTCGGAAAATTCAAAACCAAAACAAAAAAACAAAACTTTGTAAATCTGAAACTCCACAATAAAAAAACAAAACAAAAACTTTGTAAATCAAATAGAGACCCAAGATCTAAATCACACAAAACAAAAACCTCATTTCTAATGCAGATTGTTTTCTCCTCCCTAAATCAGGATGTTGAAAAGAAATCTACAAAAAAAATTCCATTAAAAAATACATAATCACATAGAGGAGAATAAACAATATTGAAAAAAAAGACATAATGAAAAAAATACTTATGAAAATCTAACCAAACCTATAACTTGTGAGATCTATTTGTTTCCCCACCGACAGTATTATTGATCATATTTGCAAATACGCCTATCATCACAACTTCACTTTTTCGAAATTTCACTCTGACTTCATCATTTATAGATCTGCATATCTTGTGTGCGCCACCTAGTGTCGAAGGAGACATAAATAAAAAATAGATTGAGATATTAAGAAAAGCGTATGAAGAAGATAGATAAAGAATAAAAGGAAGATAATGGAGAGAAGATGAGTCTTGTGTGAAATCCTAGCAAAGGGATATGGAAACAGAAATCAAGTAAATGAGAAGGAAGAAGAAACATAATGTTGTTGAACAACAAACCTGAGTATAAGAGAATGGAGAGAGAATGGGAGAGGTGATTGCAATGAAACCTTGAAGGGTAGAGAGAAGATAACTGAGTTTCAGAGTTGAAAAGTAGTGTTGGTAGCTTTTTCGTTTTTCCATGATGGGACTTTTGTGTTTCAGCTGCATTGAAAATTGTAAAATTAATTGCATTTAGTAGACCTTTTCTTTTCCCGTGGGGTAAATAACGATAGTAAAATATGGAAAATCAGATTTGGGACTTAATTAGTGCATTAGCCGTAAAAATCATTAATATTAAGGAACGTGCATAATGTTTAAAATAAATATTGAAATGTAATAATTAGGGTTGTCAAATTACAATTAGGGATACAAATTTAGTGCCCTAATGAGGTATTATAAGGGTATTAATGTAATTATATATGTATATAAAATTCGTATATTTATAGTAGATTTGTTGATTTCATTCTCTCATTGTATGTATGTTTTACTTTCTTTGATTTTTTGGTAAAAGAAAATTAGGAAAATGCTTAGAGACAAGTCAAGACTTAGTTAGTTTTTTTTGAAAATAATCAAAAGGTATTAATTAGGGGTTAATCTTGTGTTTTTAGAATTAAATTGATTTTAAATCCGAATGGGAATTAGTTAGAAATCTAATTTGTTTTTGTGATTAATTTTTAGCCATAGCATTGCCATGCCCCATTACATTTTTTATTAGCCTTTAGTTGTGTAGTCAATTTTAGTTTAATTTTAAGAATATCCATCTTCTTTTGTTTCGATTCGATAGGGTTGTATTATGTATTAATTTTTTTGGTATTATACATGTCTTTGTGGTTGTTTTGCTTTGTATGGTTGTTTGGTTCATTTCTCATCCACCCATTGTGGGAAAAGTGTACCCAATACCCATGACAATGTATTGGTTTGTGACTTATCCCCCCATGGTGGGTAAAATGTCTCCCACTCCCATGAACATGTAATAGCGTAGGATCTACTTTCTTTACCGCTTTCCTTTGCATATTAACTAACAAGATAAAATCAAAACGGTAAAAAGAAATCTTTTCACAAGAATAAAACACACTTGATCAGACATCAAGTGCTTTTCCAAATCAAATTCAATAAAAAGCAACGCAAGTGCTTGATCCTACATCAAGTATCTCATCCATTCCATTATATTCTCACACTTCCATTTCATCCACATTTCAAACTCCAAATACTTGATCTAATCAAATCATTTTGCAAAACAAATTCAAAAACACTTTAAAATACGATTAGGATTGTATGTCACGAGCCTTAAGTAGTGGAGAAGGAATGAGAATGGAGTATTCCTACCCTCATTTTGAATGTTTCGAACACTGAACGCTTAGCCTAGTCATTCGAAGTATTCACCTTCACTCATAGACTTTAGTACGGTTCAGATCAAAACAATCTTCTTTTCAAAACCTAAACATCAACAACAAGCTCGTTCTTGGACCAAACACTTTTCTCTTTGGATATCCTTTTTCCTTGATTAATCATTGATTCTTGGTTAAAAGACCAACCTCTCCTTTCTTTCGGTTAATAACTGATTCTTAGTTAAAATACCAATTTCACCTTCTTAGGATTAATCATCACTTCTTGGTTAACAAACCCTACAAATCCTTTCTTTGGGTTAATCACCATCTTATGGTTAACATACCCTCCTCTCTGGTTTAAATACCCCCTCTATTTCTTCTCTAGTTTAAACACCGCTACCTTAGTTTAAACACCACTTTTATCTCTTCTTGGTTTAAACATCACTTTTATCACTTTTTGGTTTAAACATTACTTTTATCAAACTCTTGGTTTAAACACCACTTTTCTCTTCTGTTTGGTTTAAACACCACTTTCCTTCTTACTAGGTTTAAACACCACTCCTATCCTTTATTGCTTCCCTTTGGTTTAAACACCACTACCTTTATTACTTCTCTGGTTTAAACATCACTTACTTTCCTCTTGGGTTTAAACACCACTATTGTTGTTTCCCTTTGGTTTAAACACCACTAATATCACTTTTACCTATTGTTTGGTTTAAACACCGCTCTTATCACTTGTATTGTCCTTCTGACACAAACACTTTTATCCCTTCTTTGGTTCAAACACCATTTTTGTCACCTTCATCTCCTCTGTGGTTTAAACACTAAATCCTTTGTTCCATCCTTAGTTCAACAAACTACGGAGCTCTGATTTCCTCATTGGGTTATGAGGATACGTAGGCACAAGATTGCGAGATCTTGGCGAGCAACCTTCCTTCACTTTCACCCTTAGTTCTCCGAACTACGGAGCTCTGATTTCCTCATTGCACTATGAGGATACGCAGGCACGAGGGCACCAATCATCCACGAGCACATTAATTATAAACCTTTTTCCCCTTTTGCGAGTAACCTTTAGATAGTAACACCCATCCACGCAAAGAACAAGCAAAATGGTTCCCGTCTAGTACGACGGATGTGAGGGATACTAATACCATCCCTTCACATAACCGACTCCCTTACCCGTTTCTCTTCCCCTTATCGATATTTTCCCTTTTCCTTTTGGAATAAATAAAGTTCGGTGGCGACTCTATTGTATCATCGAGCGTGCGATGCGCTCAGGTTTTTTTGCGCCACAACATGGTGGACTATGACGACTACCTTCCATAACTTTTATGATCACTTACGTACTTAATAATTTCAAAGGGTCTGACCATAATGAATGGGTAAAACATGGAGTAGAAATGAAGAAAAATTGTTCAATTAGGATTTGAAATATGATGATTTTTCAAAGTTTGTGATACAGATTTGATGTTGGACGAGGAAGAGAAATTTGTGGGTTAGCAGAAATTCAAGGGGTTTGAAATCTAAACCAATATAATACAAATTATAACAAAAAATTTGGATAAATTTTGCAATAAATTTATTAAGAGAGATGGTGTAGTCGAAGAAAATGGGTTTGTTTTTCCAAAACCAAGGATGGGTGAGAAGGTATGGGCATTCTAAAAAATTGTGAAATTCTAGCCTATGCAGAGAGCAGATGTCCTAACACATGTCAAGACATTGTGCTACATAATCATTTAAACTCAGAGGCGCAACAGCAGACTGATACCTTGAATATCAGAACTGCACAATCACAGATGTCACGACATCTGATCTAACATGTTTATCATGAACCCTAACAGAAAACATAAATTTGCAGAATGATAAAGAACACAGTAATTGTTAACCCAGTTCGGTGCAACTCACCTACATCTAGGGGATACCAATCCAGGAAGAAGACTTCACTATCTGTAGAACTGTTACAAAGCTAAACTCCCCCGTTTACAACTTCATACCTAACATCTACCCAATGAACATATTTACCAAGGCTAAACTCAAACATTTACAACCCTGATATGAGATACCACTCACTTCCCTTAATCACCAACTGTGATTTCTACATCATCCCTGTCAATACAGAAATCTGTCAAGCTTTCTTGACAAACAAGCTAACTCAGATTTGCTTAAAAGCTTCATCCAAGAATAATACACAATCCAATACCTCAAGGCTTATGGATCTGTGCGACACCTATATCAACCACAGTGCATCAAACGATACAAAGGGAGACTTACAACCTAGAGAGCCAACGACTTTCAAAACCCTAAACCCTTGTTTCTTACGCAAGAACACAAGGTTATAAAAAACATACTCCAGGCATTCTGAACACCTAGGTCTAAGTCCTTTATTTATAGGCTTCTGCTTCCTTGGGCTTCAATCTTCTGTCCTTGATCTATGCTCTGATTGCTTCCTTGATTGTTGCAACAGATTTAAACCACTCAGTCCAGGATATCAAGATGCATGCTAGGATATCTCGTTCGACATCACGTCTTCAGCAGAATTATTTAGCTTGATCTCTATGTTGAGTTAACTTTTATGTTTTACCAAAATTTGTCCAAAACACCAGAGCTTTCAATCTCCCCCTTTTTGGTAAATTTGGCTAAAACACATATGCATGGTAACCCTCCAGATCGATGGTGCACGCAGTGAGGACTCCAAACACTTTCAAGGCCTATACCTTACCCACTATGGGGTGTCGTGGTGAAAATTGGATACCATAGTTATTGGTTAACTAGAATCGCATTTTTAATGTCACCACCAGTCTTTGATTTTATCCAAAGGAAGGGAGAAAAACTGAACTCCCACAATGCAATGCAAATGCACTAAGATTCTAAGTTCGGGGGTTGGTTATACCTAGGGAAGGTGTTAGCATCCTAGATATCTGTAGTACTCTACAGGAACCTCTTGATTCATTTATGTTATTTGTTATCTGCTTTGCTAAGGGTTTAAAGGGTAGGTGATTTACAATTTTTATTCCTAAGCGTACTCGACAAGATATCGCATCTTATGCCTACATATCCTGTCAGGAGGGAATCAGAGCACTTGTAGTTCCTCATTAAAGATACTAAATGTTTTAAAGGTTTAGGAAAAGAAGATGAGTCATCATCTTAAGAAAGACCACCACAGTTTTTGAAAATGTTTGTATTTTGTGGGGTATGGGATTGTATGTCCCTTTCTTTGAGATGATTAACATCTAATTCTCTTGTGTGGGGAATTTGGTAGGCTAAAGTTTGATTAAAGAAATCAAAGTTTGTGGGGGACTAACCTAGAAAATCTATCCTAAGTTGTCTAATTGCCTTATCTTAAGGTGACGATTATGAATGCAAATGATATGCACCATGCACAATAACATGGTTATCATGCATGGAATTTTCCTTTGGATATTAATGCGATTAAATTATGTTGTTTAGACGATGATGCTAGCTGAGTGATGCTAGACTTGTGTCTGGTGGCCAAAAGGTTGAATGCGATGCCCGAAGGCGATCGACTTACATGGGTAGAAAATGGGCTCGACGTTGGATCGAGAATTTTGATATTGTTTTGAAAAGGTTCAGACAATAACAAATAGGCATACAAATAGAAGTAAGTCATGATAAGTACATAAGTGGTAAAATAACAATAGATAAGATATGATACAAGTTAAATCATTGATATGAGATAACATGATGGAAGCAACATAAGCATGAAGATGGAAATATGTTTATGACAAAAGATATGTATAGGATGAACATGATTAAAAGAGTGCATCAAATATGCTTCAAATAGAATGATTAAAAATGATATCAATAGGCTTCAATCTTAGGGAAGACAAACATATAGAATGATATCAAGGATGACAATTTAGAAGAATGATATTCATGTAAAAGTCAAGCATGTCATAAATTAACATGAATACATTAGTTCAAAAATTAGACAAGTCAATTAGCGAAATAACATTTCAAGATCAACAAAGGTGCTCATAGATGATATTAATAATTAAACCAAGATCGATAACTAATTGACAAGGCAATTGAAATTAATAATTAACACACAAGGAAATTTAAAAAATTAACTACACATGGATAGTTAATATTAGAAATTAACATTTAACCACATATTGAAAATCTCAAAATTAAGACACAAATTTAAGAATTAACAATATGGTTAAAAAACAAATTAATATCATAATTAGAAATAACAACATATTTAACACAATTGGAAGTTAACAATACAATCTAAAATGTAATTAATAATTTAAAAAAAACCAATAAACTAATTAACAATTAATTAAAAGTTAGGAAATGTATTAACATTAATCGCATGAATAACCAAACTGAAATTAATAACAACAATAAATAAGCTAGAAAAAGAAATAAACACTCAGGGGGGTGCACAAGTAATCTTAGTTTAGTTAAAAAAAATAAAAGAAAGCAAATTGGGCCTAAATGATGGGGGTGTGGATAGTGGAGGGCGCAAGGCCCAGGTTGACAATGATGAAGGCAATTCAGGCGAAATTCAAAAAAATAGCAAAAAAGGGTTGATCCAAGGATCGAACCCAGGCAAGACATATGATATGCGAGTTTTAGTGCATGTGTGTGGCCGTTGGGACGGCGTGTTCATCCGGTTAATACTCGCTTCCATTAATATATAAGCCATAATAAAACATGAAAATAATAAAATGAAAACAAAACGCGCATGCAGTAACATGATAGTGGTAGTACGTGATGTAATTGGTGTGTGATAGTGTATCATGTGAGATATGGCATTAAAGCACCACAAGACAAAAGGAAACCAACCAATTGATTAATGAAATGCGCATGCCAACTAGAATACCTGCAAAACATTAATACTGCTATCGTTTCCAAAATAAAACATCCAAATAACTCATCATGTTCTAACCATCATAAACCAATCAAACCTCAATCAAACAACATAAAGTGAATTACCAAAATGAAGCACTCTATGTGTAGGGTGTAATGAAGCCAACATATAACAACTTGGTAACTAAAATCACGAAGAAAAATGCAGAGGAAACTAGGTGTCCAAAATGTAAAATCAGTTTGAAAAGAAAACTTTTTGTTTCGAACCCGAACCAAATATACATACTCCAAACTTGAACCAAGAGCATGTGGTATACGAAACTTGCTGACATAATGAGTAGCCGCAACATTCAAAGCATGACCGAACTCTATGATTAAACCAGTCCAGAATTAAAAGCTTAGAGTTAAGGCAGATGGAGACGGTATCACATAGGCTGACATACTTTCAAATTATCTCAATTCCAAACTTAACTTATGAGAACAAAATCTATCAGTGGTATCCAAGAAGCTAGAATATGTTATGTATTGTAAGACATACCGATTTATTGGCAACACAAATCAAGCAAGAGTATTACAAAACTAAATAGCTATGCGACTTCAAGCATTAAATACTACACTAGTGCACAAGTTTGTAAAGCTGGTATGATTATGGTCATGCATACACATAGATTCAATCTTAAATATAGAAGAGAGGTAGCCAAGTGCTTGCTTCAACACCATACTCAATATAGAATTCTCTCTAAATCAAACCAATACAACATCTATAAAGGCATCAACAGCGTGTAAAAATAGAAAGTTGCTGCACACTATGCTTCAAGAATAATATTTGGTGTTCAAAATCGAAACAACTCCCTTCATGGATTCAAGAAGATATTTACGACAATCACTTAAAGTAAAACAACACGCATCAAAAGAACATGTATATTAACCTCAACCATACAACTCGTGACCAGCCACTCAACATGCTTCCGAAACAAATTCACACATGATATTGGTTTAAGTTATTAACAATGATGAGTTAGAGCTTTTCAAAACAAATTCAACAGGGGGTTCAAAATAACATGATACGTACCAAACATTAAGACAGCAATAAAAATGATCTAACATAATATGATGAGCATGGTAAAAGAGAGTTTGAGACTTACCTCTTCTCCACGCAAGTAGGCAAGAACTTTTCTCCTCTTTTTTCAGCTAGCTCACGCTCTACAGGAAACAATTTTCAGAGTGGTTTTTAGTATTGTTGTTCGATGGAGTCGTGATTTTTCTGTGTGTTTCTTCGGGTGTTTTTTTTCGTGTATTTTTCTTCCCTGAATGAATGAGAATAATGCTCCTTTTATAGGTGAGCTGGTGTGCTGCTGTCTTGGATGCAGTAAAGGCATGCCCTCTAAAGGATACTACACACATGGTATCATTCTTGAGCCAAGTGAAAGCTGGCCATGCAACTTATCCTTGTTGTGAGTCAGACAAAAAAAGATCTTGGAGACAGCATGCTATGGTGTAGGCTTGTGACAGTGAGTATTGGAAGGTGGTGAGAACATATCAGTTGGACATGCATTGGTGAGGTGAGATTTGCCACACGATAGTTCTTGGTTTAATGCACCAAATGAAATGACTTTTGAACCCTTTGAAAGCTAGTACAAGGTAGGGTGACTTTGACAGATTGAGATTGAGTTTAAAACATGTGAAATAAATCGTGACAATGTTTGGTGTAACAAAGAGATAAAAATCTGAAGTTTCTCAAGTGTGTACATGTTTCAATATGCCATCTTTGGTGTGCCATATCTTGATGACCATTCCATCAATTCTTGAGATTTTTGGTTCTATGAAGAGTGGACATTTGATAGATTAAGTCTTATGTGGAAAACCAATTGAGATGAGGCTTGTAACAATAAGAAAATGAACCACAAAGTCGTGCACATGAGAAAGCGAAAAAGGACTTAGAAAAATTTCTAAGTTATTGAATTTTGACATTTTAAGATACCTAACTTCAAAGCATCATAACTTGAGTTTGGCTTATCCTATTGGGATGTTCCACATATAGTTGGAAAGCGCTCAACAAGCTCTACAACTTTCATTTGGGACTCAAGTCTTGAATCCAAGTAGAAATGGGTGAAAAATGAGGTCAAAGTTGGAGAAAAATGTGGAGGAAAGTGCTGAAAAATTTTCTAAGTGTTTGGCCAAAATGTCTGGTAAGCTTCATAACTCAAAATCTAAGCATTTTTAGACAAGAAGTCATATGGAATAAATTAAAGATCTTGATGAGAGCTTTCCAATGAGCTTCGAGTCGTTTAATTTGAGTGCACGGTTTAGGAATTATGGTTATTCCAAATCGGGCTATTAGGGGGAAAATGTCATATACGAAGTCTTTCGCGACCAAAACCCTACTTATCTTGCAAGAAACCTCACGAAACTTCATATGGATGCTTTGGATACTTCATGAGACAATATGTGATGATTAAAACCATTAACACTTCATTTGATCCAAAATCCCAAAAGGTTAGGGTTTCAGCCAAATCCTAATTCTGACTGTGAATGCACTGAGGCCAGATCTTGTAATCTTGCTTCTTACTTCCCATCTAAAGGTCTTAGGAGACTCTTGAGGATGTTGATAAACTAAGGGAATCAATAATTAGGGTTTAGGAGATCATCTTGATGAAGAATCAAAGCTGTTGGCTGATAAACGTCACAGGAACCCTAATTTTGAAGTATAGCGGGATTGAGGCTTAAATTCTTCCTGTTGAGGATCAATGAAGCATGGATTCTCGTTGAGTGGAGTCCCTTGAATATAAACGACCTCAAGTGGTAGGTGGACCGCACAAATCCTGACTTGATAGAGTTAATTTCTCAATGATTTCTTCAGAGCAAAATCCTAATTCCAACGTTCTTGTACTGGAGATCTTTTGTTGATTTGACTTGCTTCAAAACAACTTGGGGAACTTCGTGGTGATATGCAAACCTAATTTGAACACAGATAAACAAACTACGAGATATGGGTTAGCTCAACCAATGCAGAGATGCTTGACCTAAGATGCACAAATGAAGATAACATCTTAGGGTCAAAAATTAGGGTGCGACAGATGCCCCTATTTAAGTTTCTCCTATTCGGAGATATGGAGATTGGAATCTTCGTCTCGACAAGATAGGAGAGACTTAAATACAACCATGCACAAAATTTTTGGCCCTAAGATGCCGCCAAATGCACATGATATGGAATGATGCAAAACGCAGGAAAACAAAAGAGGAAACCCGGCAAGGGACGACTCAGCGAGAAACGACTCAAACGGGAAAAGATCTAACTCCACTGGGGGAAAAGAGACTACCAACTGACAATCACAGGGTAGCTTAAGCACTGGGCGAGAACTTGCAAGGAACAGGATGACTTACCACCTGCTGGTAGTCTAAGCCAAGGTATCCAATTGCAATAAAAGGGCGTGCATTACCTACTATCACACACGATAGCCTAAGCGAGGTAAGCACAAAAGGAAAGATAGCCTACTACCACCACGGTAGCCTAAGCGAGGCATCTGACCAAAGTACAGACATATTACCTACTATCCCACGATAGCCTAACCAGAGGTAATAGACTGGGAAAGGAGGATCACCTACTACCAAACACGGTAGCTTGAGCAAAGGTGTCTGACCCAAAGGTGTGTTACCTACTATCAAGCACCTGATAGCCTAAGCCAGGTAAACACAAGAAGGAAAGATGAACTACTACCACCACGGTAGCCTAAGCGAGGTATCTGACCAAAAAGGGGTGTGTTACCTACTATCAAGCACATGATAGCCTGAGCAAAGGTAAACACAAAAGGAAAGATGACCTACTACCAAACCTGGTAGCCTAAGCGAGGCATCTGACCAAAATACAGACGTATTACCTACTATCCCACGATAGCCTAAGCAGAGGTAATAGGCTGAAAGGAGAGATCACCTACTACCAAACACGGTAGCCTAAGCAAAGGTAATAACAAAAATGAGCTTCCAATGATCAAAATATGATTCAGCTTTTTTTTTTTAACTAAATGTTTCATTCAGAAAGGGTAAATAAACTTCCTCAACGCGTCAAGGTTGTATGCCATGAACGGGTTTTCAAATAAAATGATGTGAGGTTGTATGTCGCGAGCAAAATCTTGAAATACAAGCCACGAGGTTGTCTACCTTGAGTAAAATCTTGAACTTCCCACCCGGGAGAGATGAATACCTGTTGGAAAGTAACTTCACAGGGGATTGGAATTTTCCTGGAGACTGAAGACTTTAGTGGGAATCCATAATTCATTGGAGATTAAGAAATTCCCAGGGGATCTTCAAAAAAGATGCAGGCTGGCTGACTTGCAAAATACTGTCTAAACAAAGAGAAAGATCATCTGAATCTTCACCAAACTTCTCGGAGAGGTGCCATCTGATGGGAGAACATGTTGATGATCTTGATAACTTCTGGGGATAGACAAACTGTCTAGAAAAGAGACCGCCATTTGTCGTAGAAATCTTTGATAACCGAACCGCTCAAATAAAGAGCAGCTATTTATCGTCTGGGTGTAAATCCCTTGAAAATGTAGTAACCATCAGAGAAATAATTTGTGTCTTCCATAGAGATCTTCAAGTAAACTCTTCTTGGGAAGACAAAGTGCAAAATAAATGCACGCTTAATCCAGATTCAATATCTCAGAAATATCCAAAATCGTGGAGGTTAGGGGCCAAAGTTCAATCCAGGGAATAACTGGAAAGAAACGGTCAAACAAGAACCCATCCATTGAGAAACGAACTCAACGGGATTATATCTATCCAAAAATGGCAAAGAGACTTAAAGCAACCACCTCCCACGAGGATCGAACTTAGCGAGGAATTGAGAAAGGTTGTGCTTTCTATGCCTAGGGCTAACGACTCTACTTGGAAGGAGCAGACAAACCCAAATCACTTGGGGGATAAACACGACCAAAGTGACAGAACCAAACAAACAACACAAAATGCAAGATGCAAAAATGCCACATGCCATGAATCTAAATGCAAGGATGCTATGCCATGCTTATGCTTATGCTTACGCTGACAACAACACGAACAGCAAACGGGAGACGAGAACAAGCAATTCGATACGAATACTCGGTCAATCTTGGCAATACAACAGCATCACTGGGAATGAATAGCAAGCCCTTCCCTGGGACCGAATCCTGCCTCACAGCTTCTCTGGGGAAAAAGAGAACACTCCGCTTGGGAAGAGCATCGCGACTTCACTCAGGATAGCCAAGATGAATCTTGGATTCCATTGAGGACGAATTAAACTCATGATCGAAGAGACTTTACGAGGGATGAAATAAATATCCATTGCGAGCTGAAGTAATTGGAATGAGCGTTGTAACTGGATAAAATAAACATCCACTTTATCGGGGAAGTTTGGATCAATATAGTAGTTGGGAATGTCGAACATAAAATTCCGAGGGGGTGAAATAAACATCCACCTTCACTGGAGAAGATTACGATAGTAAGAAGGATTCCAATAATGAGTGAAATAAACACTCGCTTCGCTGGAGGAAGCTTAAAATGGTAAGAAGAAATCCGATAATGAGTGAAATAAACACTCGCTTCGCTGGAGGAAGCCGAAAATAAGATTCCGAGGGGATGAAATAAACATCCACCTTCACTGGAGAAGACTATGATAATCAGAAAAATCCAATGACGAGTGAAATAAACACTCGCTTCAGAGAAACTCGGGTCAAAGTCGCGAGCCGAAGATGTCGGAGTTGAGACTTCATGGGGATAAATAAGTATCGCCGCGAACTGAAGTAGTCCTGAATGGAAGTTGTAGCCGGATAAAATAAATATCCATTTCATTGAGGAAATGTCGGAGATAAAGATTTCTTGGGGATGAAATAAACATCCGCTTTCACTGGTAAAGATCGAGATAGTTCAACGAGGAGTGAAATAAACACTCGCTTCGCTGGGGAAGGTCGAAAACCGAAGAAACTTAACGGGGATAGCCGCGATTACCTGGAGCAGAACTTACTGGGGTATGGCCACATTACCTAGGATAAATAGATTTTGAGCCATGGCTTATGGAGACTGTTAATATCCCTTGTTGTGTCCATAAATCAAAGTAATCCGCTCATGAGACAATTTGAAATTTATTATCAAAGATAAAAGTCATTTTGCAAGATGAAAACAATTTGCCAATAAATGATAAAATCGCAACTTTATTTCATAAAATGGAGATCAGAAAATTGCGTGATCCCATATGTTATTACAATGTTGGAAAGTGGTAATAAAAGAAATTACATCAAAAACAAAACAATGCCATTTCTTGAGATCCTATGTTCTAGGCCTCCTGGAGGTCTCGACTTCAATTGTCGCAGTAAGCTTCGATGAACCGAACTGAGCCTGTCTTTTCTTCATCTCTAAGTATAATACTTCTTGATTGCATCCACGTTCACATGACGAGTAATCTCTTCCCCATCCATAGTTGCTAACATCACGGCGCCCCCTGAAAGGACCTTCTTGACGACATAAGGACCATCATAGTTGGGAGCCCATTTCCCCCTAGAATCGGTAAGGAAAGATTGGATCTTCTTAAGCACAAGGTCTCCCTCTCTAATCTCGCGAGGTCGAACTTTCTTATCAAAAGCCTTCTTTATCTTCTGCTGATATAATTGTCTGCGACACAAAGCCGCCAACCTCTTTTCTTCAATCAGGTTCAACTGGTCATACCGGTTCTGACACCACTCAGCCTCTGAGAGTTTCGCTTCCATTAGGACTCTTATGGAAGGGATCTCTACTTCCACTGGGAGTACAGCTTCCATACCATAAACAAGTGAAAAAGGTGTTTCCCCTGTTGACGTGCGCACTGAAATACGGTACCTGTGTAGAGCAAATGGGAGCACCTCATGCCAGTGTGACTACCATTTTCTAGATAATTTTCTTTATATTCTTGTTTGCCACTTCAACCGCCCCATTCATCTTTGGCCGATACGGAGAAGAGTTGTGATGCTCAATCTTGAATTCCTCGCACAATTCTTTCATTATCTTGTTATTTAAGTTCGAACCATTATCAGTGATGATTTTATTTGGCACACCGTACCTGCAAATAAGTTGGTTCTTGATAAACCTGACGACCACTTGTCTGGTAACATTTGCATAGGAAGCGGCTTCAACCCATTTGGTGAAATAATCAATTGCAACCAATATAAAGCGGTGTCCATTAGACGCTTTTGGCTCTATCATACCGATCATATCAATGCCCCACATGGAGAAAGGCCATGGAGACGAGATAACATTCAGAAGAGTCGGTGACACATGAATTTTGTCGGCATAGATTTGACACTTGTGGCACTTCTTGGCGAACTTGTAACAATCAGATTCCATCGTTATCCAATAATAGCCTGCTCTCAGGAGTTTCTTTGCCATAGCATGTCCGTTAACGTGGGTACCAAAAGATCCTTCATGAATTTTGGTCATTAATGTATTCGCTTCTCTCTTATCAACACATCTCAGCAAGACCATGTCGAAATTCCTCTTGTAAATCACATTATTGTTCAAGAAAAAGTTGCCAGCTAATCTTCTCAAAGTTTTCTTATCTTTGTTAGATGCCCCAAGCGGGTATTCTTGCTTCCGAGAAACAACTCAATATCGTAATACCAGGGTTTTTCATCAATAACTTTTTCCATTGAGAACACATAAGCTGGTCTGTCAAGGCGCATAACATCAATCTTAGGGCAGTCGTTCCAGCGGTTCACCACAATCATAGAAGCCAGAGTTGCCAATGCATCTGCCATCTTATTCTCGGTACGAGGGATGTGGTGGAACTCGAATCTGTTGAAAAACGGAAGTAGTCTTCTTGCATAATCTCTGTACGGAATCAAATTGTCTTGTTGGGTCATCCATTCTCCTGTAATTTGGTATATCACTACAGTAGAATCACCATACACGTCCAAATTCTTGATTCTTAAATCCATTGCCTCTTCACGGCCCATGATACATGCTTCGTATTCGGCTTCATTATTTGTACATGGAAAAGTCAATCTTGAAGTGAAAGGGATATAAGATCCATGAGGAGTCACGATAATTGCCCCAACCCCTTTACTGTAGCTATTGACAGCACCGTCAAAAATCAAACTCCACTGAGAATTCGGTTCAGGCCCTTCATCTGGCAATGGTTCTTCACAATCCTTCATTTTCAAATACATCACGTTCTTATCAGGGAAATCATTCTCCACAGACTGATGGTCTTCAATGGGCTGGTGAGCTAGGTGATTCGCTAAAACACTTCCTTTAATTGCCTTCTGAGTGTGATATTCGATATCGTATTCGGATAACAGCATCTGCCATCTGGCAATCCTTCCCGTCAGGGCTGGTTTCTCAAAAATGTACCTAATGGGATCCATCTTAGAGATCAGCCAGGTGGTATGATTTAGCATGTATTGGCGCAACCGTCGAGCAGCCCATGCTAAGGCGCAGCAAGTCTTCTCTAACATTGAGTATCTAGATTCACAGTCGGTGAACTTTTTGCTGAGGTAATAAATGGCATGCTCCTGCTTCCCGGATTCATCTTGTTGACCGAGCACACATCCCATAGAATCTTCTAAAACCGTCAGATACATGATCAAAGGTCTGCCCCTAACCGGAGGAATCAGAATAGGAGGCTCCAGGAGATACTCTTTAATACTATCAAATGCTTTCTGACATTGTTCAGTCCAAACATAACCTTGTTCTTTTCTAAGAAGCTTGAAAATAGGTCCGCAAGTAGCGGTCATATTAGAGATGAATCGAGAGATGTAGTTCAAATGCCCCAAGAACCCTCTGACCTGTTTTTCCGTAGTCGGAGCCGGCATTTCTCGTATGGCTTTAACTTTACCTGGGTCCACTTCGATTCCCTTTTGGCTAACAACGAAACCTAGCAGTTTTCCTGAGCGGACACCAAATGTGCACTTGTTAGGATTCAAACGTAGCTGATACTTCCTCAAACGCCGAAACAACTTTAACAGGTGTTCGACATGGTCTTCTTCAGTCTTGGACTTGGCTATCATGTCGTCTACATAAACTTCAATTTCTTTATGCATCATGTCATGGAAAAGAGTAGTCATAGCCCTTTGATATGTTGCACCAGCATTCTTCAAACCGAACGACATAACTCTGTAACAAAATGTGCCCAGGACGTGATGAATGGTGTCTTCTCCATGTCTTCAGGAGCCATCTTGATTTGATTGTAACCTGAAAATCCGTCCATAAAAGAGAAGACCTTATACCTTGCGGTGCTGTCAACCAACACGTCAATATGAGGCAATGAAAAATCATCCTTCGGACTTGCTTTGTTCAAATCTCTGTAGTCAACACACATTCGAACTTTACCATCCTTCTTCGGCACATGCATGATATTGGCTAACCACTGCGGATACTTAGATGTAACGAGAAAACCTGCATCAATCTGCTTCTGTACCTCTTCTTTAATCTTCAAGGCCATATCAGGGCGATTCCTTCTGAGCTTTTATTTGATCGGCAGACATTCTGGCTTCAAAGGTAGACGATGCTCCACTATAGCAGTGTCAAGACCAGGCATATCTTGGTACGACCAAGCGAACACATCAACATATTCCTTGAGTAATTCAATCAACCTTGCTTTCACATTAGTCACAAGCAGAGCTCCAATCTTCACCTCTTTACGAAGTTCCTCTGTACCCAAGTTAATAAACTCCAACGACTCTTCGTGAGGCTGAATAGCTTTGCCTTCATTCTCGAGTAGACGGGATATTTCCTCAGGGATCTCTTCTTCCTCTTCTTCGGCTTCGAACACAGGAAACTCAAAGTTCGGAGAAGGCATTGGATCATTGTTTTCGATGTTCAGTTCGTGCAATAGTCTGCACATGTGATGTGATTTTATTTTAGATATTAAGCAGATGAAAGTGCGCACGAACGTGCACAGTGATTTTAAGAAAAATTGTGATTACCACTTTCCTTAGAGTAATAACAAATGGGAACAGAAAATAGGAATGCAAAATGATAACTTTATTGATGATAATGATTTCAAATAGAAGCCCTAACATAAAATCACCTTTGCCTTGGGCAGAGCAAAGGGAATTATTTATAGTAGAGCCCACACACAAATGTCATCGCCTTGGGCAGAGCGAATATACTAAAAACAAACAAAATAATTACTTTGATAATGGGATCACAATAGGAATGTTGACAACACTCCAATTTCGGGCCATTGCCCCATGCGTCACGAAATTAGGCTGATCTTCGGCAGACTCATCTTCAAGGATGGCACTGGCTTCATATTTGGGTCCTTGGTCTCCTGGTGGAGGAGGAAAGAGAGGAATGATGGCATCTTCAGAGTCTTCTTCCACAATATTTACCCTTGGTGAATGGATAGTCTCTCCGCTGTGAAACACATTCTTGATGGGGAGAATAACCATATTTCCTGTAGGGGTCTTCTCAGAATTGTTACCTTTGAAACCCAAACCTTTCTTGTTCTTATTTTCGGGCAACTCCAACACCTGCCCCCACTTCCCTTGAGAGCCACTTTCCACAACTCGTTGTGCATCCTTAAAAGATGCCATGGAAACTCCATTATTCTTAGTATTATTAACGATCGAGAAGGCTTGAAATGGAGTTCCTACCTCCTCTTCCGCATCGACGTAGGAAAATGAAGAAAGATGGCTGACCACCAAAGCCCTTTCCCCGCAAACTGTGACTAACTGTCCATCGCAAACATATTTCAGTTTCTGGTGGAGTGTAGATGTGACAGCTCCCGCATCATGTATCCATGGCCTGCCTAATAAGCAACTGTAGGAGGCATGAATGTCCATGACCTGGAATGGAACTTGAAAAACACTGAGCCCGATAGTCATGGGCAAATCCACTTCTCCAATCACGATTTTCCTCGAATCGTCAAAAGCTTTGACAACGACACCACTTGGCCTCATGGGTGATCCCTGATAAGTCAGCCTTGCGAGAGTTGTTTTTGACATCACGTTCAATGAAGAACCAATATCAACCAAAACTCTGGATATCATGTCATTCATGCAGTTTATGGAAATGTGCAGAGCTAAGTTATGATTCCTTCCTTCTTCGGGTAACTCTTCTTCGCAGAATCCCAGATTGTTGCATGCAGTAATGTTACCCACTATTCCACTAAATTGTTCCATAGTTGTGTCGTGGTCAATGTATGCCTGCTCGAGTACTCCTTGTAACGCCTGCCTATGGGCCTCAGAATTCATCAACAGTTGTAGCACAGATATTTTGGATGGTGTCTGCAGCAACTGATCCACCACCTTGTATTCACTTCTTTTGATCATTTTCAAGATCTCATCCGATTTGTCTACAGAATCATTCTTACCGGACTTCCCCAGGGTTGCATCCTTCACAACTGGTTGTTCAGAAGGAACCTCCTTAGTTGGTGTAGTGAAAACTCGACCACTTCTCGTAATCCGACTAACATCAGCGATGTTGACTACAGATGACGGATTAGACAAAGGCACCTCCTTACCGTTTTCAAGCATAGTGGCATTATATCTGTAGGGAATAGCCTTGCTAGAAGTGCAAGGAACTGGACCAGGTATATTAATAACTAGAGGAGTTGTAGCAGTCTTCCGGCTGTCATAAGTGAACTCAATTCGTTCCAGCTCTTTGATATGGGGAACTATTACAAATACTTCTTCAATTTCTTCTGCGGAACATTCTTGAATCATATTTACATTGGAAGCCCCGTGTGGTGGTAGGGGATTATTCTGCACATTCGGGTTCGAATCCTTGAAAGTTATAACTCCGCTCTTGACCAATCTTTGAACATCGGCTTTCATTCCATAACAATTCTCAATATTATGGCCCGGCGCTCCCTGATGATAGGGACAAAACTGATCTCCTCTATACCAATAAGGAGGGTCCTTGGGCACTGCTGGCGGTGGCTTAGTCTGGATATGCCCCTTTTTCAATAATGCTGGAAAAAGTTCTGCATAGGATGTAGGAATTGGGTCAAAATTCGGCTTCCTCATCATACGATTTGGGCTATTGAATGGCTGTCGGGTTTGCTGAGAAGACGGCTGATTTTGCTGACGGTATTGATGTGGCAAAGCAGATGGAGTTTGAGGTGGTGGTTGGTAAGGTTGTGCAAATTGTGGTTGGTAAGTTGGAGCATTAATAACTGGGGTCACAGCAGCGACATGCGGGTGTTGCTAATACCTTCCTTTCGTCCGTCCTTGGTATACAACACTTACTTCTTGTTCTTTCTTTTTCCCGAAAGTACTTCCATAATTCTTGGTATTGCTGGAGGTGCTTCATTCTCTTACCAATCTTCCTTCACGAACGCCCTCCTCCAAATGCATTCCCATGTTCACCATCTCGGTAAAGTCATTAGGGGCGCTGGCTACCATTCTTTCATAGAAAAATGGGCTCAGTGTTTTCAGGAAAATTCTAGTCATCTCCTTTTCCTCCAGAGGTGGAGTAACTTGAGCGGCAAGTTCACGCCAGCGCTGGGCGTACTCCTTAAAACTTTCTCTTTCTTTCTGGGCCATAGCTCTCAACTAGTCTCTATCTGGTGCCATGTCGACATTATATTTGTACTGCCTGATAAAAAGCTCACAGAGATCATTAAAGCTGCGGACTTTTGAACTATCTAACCCCATGTACCACTTAAGGACTGCACCAGTCAAACTATCCTGGAAGAAGTGTATCAATAGGGGATCGTCGTCCTTATGAGCCGACATTTTCCGGGCATACATAACTATGTGACTGTGTGGGCAAGAGTTCCCTTTATACTTCTCCAAATCAGGGAGTTTGAATTTTGGAGGAATCTTGACATTGGGAACCAAGCATAGCTCAGAAGCGCTCTTCCCGAACAACTCTTTTCCACGAAGGGCCTTGATTTCTTTCCTCATTTCTAGGAACTGATCTTGGAAACCATCCATTCGTTCTTCCACTCCGGCATTCTCACTAAAGTCAGCATGAAACAGGGGTTCTTCCAGATGAAACGGAGTAGCATTTACCACGGGTGGTGGCGTAGTCATCACAGCAGTTGTAGCAATAACTTGAGAAACAGTCGGGTGATATCCAGCTGGAGTAAAGTTAGGAGGCATACCCCACGGATAACTAGGAACTTCGTTTGTAGTGGGCACCACTGGGATCGGTGCTGATATTATCTCAGAGATAACAGTGATGTGTGATGGCTGATTCTGAGCAGCCATCAAAGCTTCCATCATTCCGTTGATCTTTTCTAGACTTTCTTTCAATGTTGAAACCTCCTCCCAGAGTGCTCTGTTTTCCTGTTCAAGTTGATCCATTCTTTTCTTGCGATTGACTCGAGTATTGTATCGGGGCTTCAGCTTGTCTTTCTCTTAACAACAACTGGTGAGGAGAAACACGGGTGAGGACTCGGAACACAAAGGGAATGCGGATGCAAATTCTAATGATGCGTATGATGCAGCATGATGCAACATTCACTTCAAGGAACTCGAAAGCGTAATTAAATATCGTAATTGGAAACTTTTTCATTGAAATTTTAAAGCTTTTGTTACAAACGATACACCCTCAGGGCTTTTAGTACAATAAACAACAGAATACAACAAAGAGGAACTAGGGCTTCGATCCGCTGGATGATGCTCCCTTTTCTTCACTGAGTTCTTCCATCAACTTGTCAATCCTTTCCTGCAATATGTACTTGTCCAGTGTCAGTTTCTCCACTTCTGCTTTCAGCCTTGAAATTTCATCTGGTTCCACTACAGGAGGCTTGGGCCGAGGGTACGGCATTGTCAGAGCGAGGGCCCTTTTGCGTGACCACTCCAAACAAGATTCTGTAACTGTGCAGTCAGGATTTGTTACTGCAATCATTCCTTGTCTGTTGATTTGACGCCAAGCAAATAGAATCTGTATCTTCAGCTGGAGGTCTTCTCCTTCATAGAGAAAGATTCTTTTTAGGTTCCCCGGGTCGGGTATCTCAGTCATTGGATGTCCAAGCTGGCGACGGGCGAGAACAGGGTTGTAACTGGTGCACCCTTTCTTGCCAAGAAGAGGCACATTGGAAAAATCTCCGCAACTGTGAATCATGGGAATTCATCCGTATATCGAATCATGCCAAACGATGTCCGAATGAGTGAGAGTCATGAGTTTGACGGGCCATTCAGAGCCATCCCTCACATCCCAGAAGGCCGTGGTCTTTGGTAGGTGCGAAATAAACCACCTATAGAGGATAGCAGTACAGCACACGATCTGACCTTCTCCTTTCAGGATCTTTGAATGAATCGAGTGGTATGCATCGGCCAACAGTGTAGGGACAGGATTCTTGAGCATGAAAATCCTGATAGCATGAACATCAACGAAATTCTCAACATTCGGAAACAAAAATAGACCATAAACCAGTAACGCGAAAAGATTCTTGAAAGCCCTAGTTTTTCCTTTGTCGGTGAACTCCCGAGCTTTCTCGAATAAGAATTGAGCAGGTAAACCGTCGATTCCTCCTCTGAACATCATGTGGGTCTGGATCTCCAACAGCTTGATGCGAGTCACTCTCGCGATGTCTTCCTGACTGGGTCTTCCTTCTCCACCGTAGAACGGGGGTGAATCTTTGACGGGGATTCCCAATAGAGCAGAATACTCTTCTAAGGTGGGCATCAACTGGAAATCTTGAAAGATGAAGCAGTGGTAGATTACATGGTAGAGTTGAACCAGCGTTTCCAACAAACCATCAGCTACTTGCACCTGCAATAAAGAGAGAATACGCCTGTGCTTTGTGGTGAAGGCATCTGGATCCCTTATCTGACCTCCTAGTTCCCTTAATTGTTCCACATTAAAGGCCCTGAAGGTGTATGGCGCCGTCCCTTTCTTTCCATGATCCATTTTACGATATCTAAAAAACAAACTTTTGAGTTCTTTGAAGGAAAATATGCAAATGAGAATGCAAATGCAACGTGGATGACATGCACACAATTGAGGAACTCGATATTTATATTTGCAAACCATGTCGGATGAGTAACGCATTTTGGAATTCGAAATAGAAAATTCATTTTATTAATAAATGACCCTTTAAAGTCACAAAAATGATTACACATTCAAAAGTCGCACTAATGGAAAAAATAGAAAGGAAACTAAGTCTTAGATCATCGGGTGGGACGATCCTTCTCCTTCAGCCAATTTCTTCTTGAGTCCTTCGATCTCTTCTTGCATCTTCGCTTTCTCAAGAACGAGCTTGTCCACATATAACTTCCACCGCCTGAAATTGGAGGGGTATTAGAGTTCACAGCAGGTGTCGATAGTATGCTAGGAGAGACTAAATCCCCTTGTGTCTTCCTTCTTTTGGCAGACTCTTCCTCCTTTTGTTTAAAGACCTTCTGAAGCTCTTCCATTTCACAGTCGAGGACCTAATATTTGTTCTTCCAAGCGTCTCTTTCTCGCTCTGCTTTGGCCAAATTGATCTTTAGTACTTCTTCATTGCTCATGAAAATCAAGACCGGGTCTCGGGGAACCATAGGAATAGGTGCATGGCGGGGATAAGGCATCTCCAAGCTAATAGCCCTTTCCTGGACCCACCGGGTATAAGACTCTGAAGCAGTGAACTCAGGCATTCCCAAAGAAATTATTCCCTTCTTATGCACATGTCGTCAGGCATGCACAATCTCTTTCTTGAGTGCAGGGTTCTCTTTTCCTTTGATGAATATTCCTTCCAGATAGATATTGCTTGGTTTCTCTTTCATAGGATACCCATACTGACGGCGAGCTAAAGCGGGATTATAACTTATACATCCTTTCGTACCAAGGAGAGGTACGTTTGGGAAACCACCACAATTATTAATCATGTCCTTCCCTTTAACCGCAGGATTATACCACTCAATGTCAGTATGCGTGAGTGACATAAATTTTTGTGACCAAAGAAGTCCATCCTTAAGATTCCAAAATGTTCTTGAGCGAGGCAAGTGCGAAACAAACCACTTGTATAGTAAAGTAGCGCAACAAATTATCATTCCTCCCTCATGAGATTTCCTTAGGTGTACAGAGTGATAAGTATCGGTAAGCAGAGTTGGGACCGGGTTCTTGATGATGAAAATCTTAATTACATTCATGTCGACGAAGTTATCAACATTCGGAAAGAGAAAGAGCCCATATATAAGCAAAGCGAAAATGGCCTCAAAAGCTTCCCTATTCTCCATAACAGCACAATACCGAGCTTTCTCCATTAGGAATTTAGCGGGTAACCCTGAAATTCCACTTTTGGTAACCATATTAGCCTTGATGTCTGATGGCTTAAGGTGAGCAGCCTTGGCAATATCCTTTTCACTAGGTGTACTTTCCAAGCCAGAGTAAGGGGGATCTGTAGAGATAGGAATTCTGACCAAGATAGAATATTCCTCTAGAGTAGGCATCAACTGGTAATCCGGGAAAGTGAAGCAATGGTAGACAGGGTCGTAAAACTGCACAAGAGTAGGGAGTATCCCTTCCAGCATCTTGAATTTCAACAAAGAGAAAATCCTCCCATACTTATCTTTGAATGTTGAAGGGTCTTCGATCAATTCCCCTAATTCTTTCAACTTTTCCAACTTAGGACTTTTGAAGGTAAATTTCTTCGTTCTTCTCCTCCCAAAATCCATCCTCTGGTTTGCAAAACAAATGTTAAGTTCCTCAAAAGTGGCATGGTGCAAGATGCATGGATGCAATGCACAAACACACGTATAGAGAAACACAAATACACAACAAGCAAAAGGCCTAGGCTTAGAGATCACGAGCGTGGAGCCATGGTCTACCCATCCCAAGAGGGTATGTGCTATGGTTCATTTGTACCTGCCGAACGGGTTCTACAAAGTTCCCAGAGTCTACAACCCATCTTTCGGATATTATCGATTTCCCAATTGCTTGGTAGTCAACAATATTCTCAAGAGGATCTCGTCTGAGTGCAGTATCGCGTATCAACCATTTTGGAATTGCTTCCTCATAGTCATCGCACTACATCCTAAAAGGCCAAGTTGGGTTAAAGGTGACTACGGTTCTCAATATCCCAGGCTCCTAGGTCGAAAGTAGTAATGTATTCACGATAGCTCGTTCAACAAATACCACCCTCGAGAGGGCCTCAACTGAGTGTGGAATCAAATTGACTTCTTTGGGATTTCTCCCTCGAAATCTCCTCGATAATGTCCACGATCCTATCTTATATGTACTCTTAAGTCCGGGTTAGGACTTATCTCACCACTAAAGTGTAGCAACCCTGCCAAACAGAGAATCCAAGCGAGCAGATAAACAAATATATATACAAGTAATAAACAAATAACATAAAAGGTCAAGTTAGGGGAAACCCTCTCATAGGTTCCCCAGTGAAGTCGCCATTTCTGTCGCGGTGAAAATTGGATACCATAGTTATTGGTTAACTAGGATCGCATTTTTAATGTCACCACCGGTCTTTGATTTTATCCAAAGGAAGGGAGAAAAATCGAACTCCCACAATGCAATGCAAATGCACTAAGATTCTAAGTTTGGGGGTTGGTTATACCTAGGGAAGGTGTTAGCATCCTAGATATCTGTAGTACTCTACAGGAACCTCTTGATTCATTTATGTTATTTGTTATCTGCTTTGCTAAGGGTTTAAAGGGTAGGTGATTTACAATTTTTATTCCTAAGCGTACTCGACAAGATATCGCATCTTATGCCTACATATCCTGTCAGGAGGGAGTCAGAGCACTTGTAGTACCTCATTAAAGATACTAAATGTTTTAAAGGTTTAGGAAAAGAAGATGAGTCATCATCTTAAGAAAGACCACCACAGTTTTTGAAAATGTTTGTATTTTGTGGGGTATGGGATTGTATGTCCCTTTCTTTGAGATGATTAACATCTAATTCTCTTGTGTGGAGAATTTGGTAGGCTAAAGTTTGATTAAAGAAATCAAAGTTTGTGGGGGACTAACCTAGAAAATCTATCCTAAGTTGTCTAATTGCCTTATCTTAAGGTGACGATTATGAATGCAAATCATATGCACCATGCACAATAACATGGTTATCATGCATTACTTCTCTGGTTTAAACATCACTTATTTTCCTCTTGGGTTTAAACACCACTATTGTTGTTTCCCTTTGGTTTAAACACCACTAATATCACTTTTACCTATTGTTTGGTTTAAACATCGCTCCTATCACTTGTATTGTCCTTCTGACACAAACACTTTTATCCCTTCTTTGGTTCAAACACCATTTTTGTCACCTTCATCTCCTCTGTGGTTTAAACACTAAATCCTTTGTTCCATCCTTAGTTCAACAAACTACGGAGCTCTGATTTCCTCATTGGGTTATGAGGATACGTAGGCACAAGATTGCGAGATCTTGGCGAGCAACCTTCCTTCACTTTCACCCTTAGTTCTCCGAACTACGGAGCTCTGATTTCCTCATTGCACTATGAGGATACGCAGGCACGAGGGCACCAATCATCCACGAGCACATTAATTATAAACCTTTTTCCCCTTTTGTGAGTAACCTTTAGATAGTAACACCCATCCACGCAATGAACAAGCAAAATGGTTCCCGTCTAGTACGACGGATGTGAGGGATACTAATACCATCCCTTCACATAACCGACTCCCTTACCCGTTTCTCTTCCCCTTATCGATATTTTCCCTTTTCCTTTTGGAATAAATAAAGTTCGGTGGCGACTCTATTGTATCATCGAGCGTGCGATGCGCTCAGGTTTTTTTGCGCCACAACATGGTGGACTATGACGACTACCTTCCATAACTTTTATGATCACTTACGTACTTAATAATTTCAAAGGGTCTGACCATAATGAATAGGTAAAACATGGAGTAGAAATGAAGAAAAATTGTTCAATTAGGATTTGAAATATGATGATTTTTCAAAGTTTGTGATACAGATTTGATGTTGGACGAGGAAGAGAAATTTGTGGGTTAGCAGAAATTCAAGGGGTTTGAAATCTAAACCAATATAATACAAATTATAACAAAAAATTTGGATAAATTTTGCAATAGATTTATTAAGAGAGATGGTGTAGTCGAAGAAAATGGGTTTGTTTTTCCAAAACCAAGGATGAGTGAGAAGGTATGGGCATTCTAAAAAATTGTGAAATTCTAGCCTATGCAGACAGCAGATGTCCTAACACATGTCAAGACATTGTGCTACATAAACATTTAAACTCAGAGGCGCAACAACAGACTGATACCTTGAATATCAGAACTGCACAATCACAGATGTCACGACATCTGATCTAACATGTTTATCATGAACCCTAACAGAAAACATAAATTTGCAGAATGATAAAGAACACAGTAATTGTTAACCTAGTTCGGTGCAACTCACCTACATCTGGGGGATACCAATCCAGGAAGAAGACTTCACTATCTGTAGAACTGTTACAAAGCTAAACTCCCCCGTTTACAACTTCATACCTAACATCTACCCAATGAACATATTTA